>CM068379.1:21111553-21809378 GCA_034770075.1 Aralia elata | reverse complement strand
TAGCGGTTTTACAAATCACGTCGTTCTCAACCTTGCTGGAGAAAGCTCTCATTGCTGAAGGTGGGAGTGAAGCGGTTTCAAAATATAATCGGGAGAAGAACAAAAAGAAGGTAGAATGTGGAAATGTGAATGTTAGCAGTGGTGGCAGTAACAACGAGAAGCGTCAACGGAGCAGTGGGGGTAGCAATTCTGAAATTTAGCAAGGGAGCACGCAGCAGAAAAGGCAGGTATGTGGAAATTACGGAAAGGGTCACTCGGAAGAGTGCATGAAAGGAAAAATGGTCTGTTATACCAGTGGATAAGAAGGGCATATCCCGCCCAATTATCCTAAGGCGAAGAAAGGAGGTTGTTTTAATTGTGGAGAGATGGGACATCGGAGCAAGGACTGTCCCAGGAAGAAAAATATGGATGGCGGAAGCGACAATAGTGGCAACAACTCGAGGACAACCAGTGGAGGACCAGCTCAGCCAACTAAGCCAACGACAAGGACCTTCAATATGACACTGCAAGATGCCGTGGCATCCAGGGAGGTGGTGTCAGGTATTATTCCAATCAACGACATAAATGCCTATTTGCTATTTGATTCGGGAGCTTCATACTCTTTTGTATCTGATGAATTTGCTCAAGGATTTAAATTACCTAGTGAACCATTAGAACACCCGATGAATGTAGAAGTAGCGAACAAAGAAATTATCCCCGTAAACTACATTTATAGGAATTGTTGTGCTGATTTGAGAGGGTTTAATTAAGCTTAACGTGGATTTGTTACCAATTCATCTTGGAGAATTTGATGTAATCCTTGGAATGGATTGGTTAGCGAGTCACGGGGCGGTCATTGATTGTAAAAAAAAGTGCGTACACCTGAAGACTCCAAGTGAGGCGAATGTGGTGTTCTATGGTAGTAAATCGCTGAGACAATCTTGTTGTATGACGATAATGCAAGCAAAGAGATTGCTTAAGAAGGGTTGTATAGGTTATTTGGCTCACATGGTAGATACTCGACGGGTCGAGGGTGAACTGAGTCAGATACCAGTCGTAAAGGAATTCACTGATGTCTTCCCAGATGAAATTCTAGGACTGCCACCAGATAGAGAGATAGAATTTATGATTGACTTGGTACCCGAGACGACACCGATCTCCAAGGCGCCTTACCGAATGGCACCAGTAGAGATGAAAGAGCTGATGGTTCAATTGCAGGACAAGGGTTATATGAGACCGAGCGTGTCACCATGGGGAGTGCCAGTTCTGTTCGTAAAGAAGAAGGATGGCTCGATGAGGCTTTGTATCGACTACCGCGAGTTGAACAAAGTAACGATTAAGAATAGGTACCCGTTGCCCAGGATAGATGATCTGTTTGATCAACTCAAGGGAGCGAAATACTTTTTAAAGATTGATTTAAGGATGGGCTACCATCAACTAAGGGTGAGACAGGAGGATATCCCGAAGACGGCATTCAGAACTCGTTATGGACATTTTGAGTTTCTGGTAATGTCATTTGGACTAACAAATGCACCAGCGGCATTCATGGATATGATGAACAGAGTGTTCAAGTAGTACTTGGACAAGTTCGTGGTAGTATTCATCGATGACATCTTGGTGTATTCAGTAATAGAGGAAGAATATGCTGAACATCTAAGGATTGTTTTGGAGGCATTAAGAAGGGAGAAGCTATATGATGAGTGTGTTTTATACACACAATTTGGATACTTTTGGCCTTGATAATTTGTAAGTCTTTGGGTATTTTATGTGATTTTATTGTATTTTTATCTTATTTTTAGATATTGTTGTTTTAGATTTCTTTTACGTGTTTCTATTGATTTTGTGTATTTTTATTGTGTTTTGTAGGAATTGAAATAAAAATCGCCAGATCTTTGTTTTGTAATGACATAAGGCCCGTGTTTGTTTATCCGTGGTTGGCATGTTTTATTTTGGAAATTAGTGTTTGGCGACGCTCGGTATAGAAGTAGATGACATTTGCGCTTTGGGTGTGCACAGCGTCGACCAAGTCACAAGAGTGCTGACATTGGAACCAGCTACAGCAGGTCAGCGGGGCCTCGCCACAAACCAGCGGGGCCTCGCCAGAGCATACAGGGAGTTCCAGCAGGCCAGCGGGGCCTCGCCACAAACCAGCGAGGCCTTGCCAAGGCATCCAGGGAGTTGCACCAGACCAGCGGGGCCTCGCCACAAACCAGCGAGGCCTTGCCAGAGCATACAGGGAGTTGCAGTAGGCCAGCGGGGCCTCGCCACAAACCAGCGGGGCCTCGCCAATCTGCTGAGTGCGATTCCAGCTGGCTTGTTAGTGCGATTTGAGCGGATTTTTGACCAAATATCTGATGCTTGGCTAGGGTTTTGGTAGAGGCACTATATAAGATCTCATTGGGGCTTCATATATGCTAATTAGGGATTGGGAGGCTAGACTAAAACATCAAAATAGAGAGCAAAAGTGCTGCAATACAAGGAAAACTCAGCAAAAGCCAAAGAACCAAGAAGGAAAGGCTTATCAAAGAGATATTTAGACCTTGGGAGGCTACACATACTTCATCAAGAAGAGCTTGGGGGCTGCAATTCAAGGAAATTTCCAGCAACAAGCTATGGAGCAAAAAGAGAAAAGAATGCCAAAGGACGAGGAAAAGCTAGAGATTGTCATCAACCAAGCAAACAACATATGAATATCTTCTAAATGGGTTTTATCATCTCTTTCTTTCCTTTGAATTTGTAATTCTAATTTATGATGAACACCATGTGTTTGATGTTTTGCTTAGCTACCATGAACTAGACTTTAATTTCTAAGACTTCAATGGAACCCAACACATAGTTTGAATTGATTTCTCTCTCTTTGTTATTAATTACTCATTTGTGAATTGTATGTCATAATTTATGCTTCATATATTAATTGCCTAGCTAGTAATTACCGTGGGAACCTATATGAACTTGACGAACGGATTATAGTGTTTAGACCTTGTTATGATATCATGCGAAAGTTAAAGATTGTTGTGGGTTATTAATTGAGATTTAGTGACATGTGTCTTGTTGATTATCCTCAAATGATAGGTAACTTGATAGTATTTAGGATAGATATATACCTAGATACCGTGTGCAACCAATGGAGAATCTATTCCTAATGACTTCCTATGTGAAAGTTGGTAATTGAAAGGACGTTTAATGAGATTTAGTGACACGTGTCTTGTTATTGTTCTTGAAATTAGTCTCTTGATAGTGTGTAGGATAGACATATACCTACATGCCCGCATTAGGAATATTCGTATTTGACCATCGACAGAGGCTTATAAGTAGCTTTGATTTCTCGGTTGACATTTCTATGTTGTTAATTAGTTCAAATGAGAGAGTTAGGATATTCAAATGAAGTGTTGGGGGAAATTGCAATCTTAGACTTGTTAATATTAGAGTTTAATTATTTTAATGCTTTTCATATCTCTTAATTATTATCAAACAACAAAAACATCAAATCATCAATTGTCTAAATAAAATCGAGACGATATATAGTTGATACTTGGGATACACTAGAACAATTCCCTGTGGGTTCGACAACTCTCTTATCACTTTATTACTTGTTGACCGCGTATACTTGCGCGTATTTATCGGTTGCGAAATCGACCAACAAGTTTTTGGCGCCGTTGCCGGGGAATTGTTCTTCTAGTGTCTTTCCGATATTAATAACAATCGAATTGGTTTTAATTTAGACTTGTAAATAATTTGCTTATTATTTATTTTGTTTTGTTTTGATTTTGTTTTCAGTTAATGGATGAGCATAACTATCAATGGGATTATGAGGGGACGACGCAACCAAGTTTGTCAAAACTTCTTGAGCAATTGCAAGAACAAGTTGCAACGCTTTCAAGGGCTGTTGACACTCTTAAAGGCCAGTCCACTCAAAATTCCTATAGTCAGAATCAAGCTGACTACTACCCAAACTACTATCAGTCGGGTTGGCATGATTGTTCAAGCTTTTCTTGGGACAACAGTCAAGATCAATGCTTTGATCCAAGTCTCTCATACCATTCAGAATTTTCATTCCAACCTCCACCACACCATGAGGATACATCTAATGTGGAGGAGATTCTTCCCTTGTTCATTGAGAAACAAGAATTGTTACGAAGCGTCGAGAACCAAATGACACAACTTCTCGAGGCAGTGCTTATTCACCCGCAAAGCACCTTACCTTGTATTACACAGATTAACCCTATAGAGGAAGGTGAAGAGCAATGTTTGGTGAATTCGCATGGTTGTGACAAAGCAGAAAGGAGGGAGGAGCTCATGGCTCATATCTCTCAAAATGAGGCTAGGTTGGCAAATATACAAGCTTCAGTGCAGAGCATCATGAACTATGTTGCCAATTCTTACATTATTCACCTGCAAAGCACCTTATCTAGCGATACAGAGATCAACCCCATAGAGGAAGGTGAAGAGGAGTGCTTGGTGGATGATCAAGGAAATGGCGCGGAGTCGCACGAAGCTATTAGTGAAAATTTTGAGAGTGAGCATCCTGTTGTGGATGATGATTCTGAGGTTGATGAGACGAGGAGCATGATTGGGGATCATGAAAAGGAAATTGAAGACCAAGAAATCACATTCGAGGTTTTTAAACCCATCGAACACCCATTGGTTCATGAAGAAGATCTTCATATCGATCTTGACACAAGTGCAATAATTGATGATGCGGATGAGGAAAGCTTCTTCTTGCCATCGGATGATACGAAGTTTGAGGGTCACCAATCCGGCATGCATGCCATGCAAATCAAAGAAATAACAGCGAGGCGGCATGCTATGGTCATTTTCGCGATTGAGCCAGATTGATAGGAAATAAAGGAGTCGGGCTAACGACTATAAACCAAGCGCTTCTTGGGAGGCAACCCAAGTTCATTGTGTTGCTTTTGATTTTATTTGATTGCTTGTTAGTTTGTTTAATTGCATTTTAATTTCTTTAGTCAATTGTTTTCAGGTACGCACCCAACTTAGAGGTATTGAAAGATGATATCATTGGAGCTTGACAAGTTCTCAGGGAAGTCTTGTATCTTAATTTTTCCTATATCGGACATTGAGGACAATGTCAAATTTAAGTTTGGGGGTAGTACTTCGTATTTGTGTATTTGCGTATTTATGTGTTTTTAATTTAGTTTTTATGTGATTTAAGTATGTTTTCTTCTTATTCAAAAAAAAAATTATATTTATTTTCAGGATGTGTCTCTTGAGCATTGTTTTAATTTGATTTGAACTTTAATCCATGGTCTATGATAATGGCCTGTTTGAAGAGAATCTAACTCATGAGACGTAGACAATTGTTGCTTAGTCTTTGTGCTTATCGCTTATTGGTTATTATTTTGCTTATGCGTCCTTTCACTTTTATGCACTCACCCATGAGTATTGAGCTAGTTGTATGCTTAGAGAAGGCTTTTATAACCGAATGCTTGTGGGAAATATCTATAAACTCTAGTACTCGTTTAAACATCACTTGAAATAAGGTATCCAAATTTGTTGGGTTTGATTTGTTGGTCATGTTGTGAGTTGAGATGGAGCGTAAAACGCACTCACTCATGGACACATGCTTAGGGGAGATAGAGCGTAAAACGCACTCTCTTATTTTTGTGACAAAAGAAAGAAAATGTTGTATTGCAAATCTTGCAGGGGGTTGAGATAGAGCGTAAAACGCACTCACCCATATGAGCGTGCTTAAGGTTGAGATGGAGCATAAAATGCACTCACCTAGAGCCCTTGCGTCTCAAAATTTTTGGAATTGTGATTTGTATACCTTTGTATTGAGTGATGTGTTAAGCATGTTGTTTTGGAGTTATTTTGATTTTTTCATAAGGTAATGTGGTTGCACAAGTTCATCCGAGCTTGGTTGGTTCAGTGCTATTGGGTACTCACACACACACGGAAGGGACCTAAAGCATGACTAGCTAATTAATATTTTAGACTTGCAACGTTTTGTTTATTTTCTTGAGTTCCGTGTGTTGATGCCTTTGAGACCATTGTCGGCTTATTAATTCATTGCTCAAGTTAGGTAGTATTAGAAATATTTAATTTTTATAGTTTGTGTGTTTTGCTTGAGGACAAGCAAATGTTTAAGTTTGGGGGTATTTGATGAGTGTGTTTTATACACACAATTTGGATACTTTTGGCCTTGATAATTTGTAAGTCTTTGGGTATTTTATGTGATTTTATTGTATTTTTATCTTATTTTTAGATATTGTTGTTTTAGATTTCTTTTACGTGTTTCTATTGATTTTGTGTATTTTTATTGTGTTTTGTAGGAATTGAAATAAAAATCGTCAGATCTTTGTTTTTGTAATGGACATAAGGCCCGTGTTTGTTTATCCGTGGTTGGCATGTTTTATTTTGGAAATTAGTGTTTGGCGACGCTCGGTATAGAAGTAGATGACATTTGCGCTTTGGGTGTGCACGGCGTCGACCAAGTCACAAGAGTGCTGACATTGGAACCAGCTACAGCAGGTCAGCGGGGCCTCGCCACAAACCAGCGGGGCCTCGCCAGAGCATACAGGGAGTTCCAGCAGACCAGCGGGGCCTCGCCACAAACCAGCGAGGCCTTGCCAAGGCATCCAGGGAGTTGCACCAGACCAGCGGGGCCTCGCCACAAACCAGCGAGGCCTTGCCAGAGCATACAGGGAGTTGCAGTAGGCCAGCGGGGCCTCGCCACAAACCAGCGGGGCCTCGCCAATCTGCTGAGTGCGATTCCAGCTGGCTTGTTAGTGCGATTTGAGCGGATTTTTGACCAAATATCTGATGCTTGGCTAGGGTTTTGGTAGAGGCACTATATAAGATCTAATTGGGGCTTCATATATGCTAATTAGGGATTGGGAGGCTAGACTAAAACATCAAAATAGAGAGCAAAAGTGCTGCAATACAAGGAAAACTCAGCAAAAGCCAAAGAACCAAGAAGGAAAGGCTTATCAAAGAGATATTTAGACCTTGGGAGGCTACACATACTTCATCAAGAAGAGCTTGGGGGCTGCAATTCAAGGAAATTTCCAGCAACAAGCTATGGAGCAAAAAGAGAAAAGAATGCCAAAGGAAGAGGAAAAGCTAGAGATTGTCATCAACCAAGCAAACAACATATGAATATCTTCTAAATGGGTTTTATCATCTCTTTCTTTCCTTTGAATTTGTAATTCTAATTTATGATGAACACCATGTGTTTGATGTTTTGCTTAGCTACCATGAACTAGACTTTAATTTCTAAGATTTCAATGGAACCCAACACATAGTTTGAATTGATTTTCTCTCTCTTTGTTATTAATTACTCATTTGTGAATTGTATGTCATAATTTATGCTTCATATATTAAATTGCCTAGCTAGTAATTACCGTGGGAACCTATATGAACTTGACGAACGGATTATAGTGTTTAGACCTTGTTATGATATCATGCGAAAGTTAAAGATTGTTGTGGGTTATTAATTGAGATTTAGTGACATGTGTCTTGTTGATTATCCTCAATGATAGGTAACTTGATAGTATTTAGGATAGATATATACCTAGATACCGTGTGCAACCAATGGAGAATCTATTCCTAATGACTTCCTATGTGAAAGTTGGTAATTGAAAGGACGTTTAATGAGATTTAGTGACACGTGTCTTGTTATTGTTCTTGAAATTAGTCTCTTGATAGTGTGTAGGATAGACATATACCTACATGCCGCATTAGGAATATTCGAATTTGACCATCGACAGAGGCTTATAAGTAGCTTTGATTTCTCAGTTGACATTTCTATGTTGTTAATTAGTTCAAATGAGAGAGTTAGGATATTCAAATGAAGTGTTGGGGGAAATTGCAATCTTAGACTTGTTAATATTAGAGTTTAATTATTTTAATGCTTTTCATATCTCTTAATTATTATCAAACAACAAAAACATCAAATCATCAATTGTCTAAATAAAATCGAGACGATATATAGTTGATACTTGGGATACACTAGAACAATTCCCTGTGGGTTCGACAACTCTCTTATCACTTTATTACTTGTTGACCGCGTATACTTGCGCATATTTATCGATTGCGAAATCGACCAACACTATACGCGAAGTTTTCAAAGTGTGAATTTTAGTTACAAAGGGTGCAATTTCTAGGTCACGTCATTGACCGGGATGGCGTTTCGGTAGACCCAGCAAAGTTGGAAGCCATTATCAACTGGGAGCAGCCGAAGACGCCGACGGAGATAGGAGTTTCCTAGGGTTAGCGGGATACTATCGGAGATTAATCCAGGATTTTTCAAAGATAGCATCGCCATTGACCAATCTAGCCAGAAAAACGGTAAATTTTGTTTGGACGGAGAAGTGCGACGAAAGTTTCATGGAGCTGAAGAAGAGATTTAGCCAAGCACCGGTGTTGGCTTTACTGGACGACACTGGAGGTTTTGTAGTGTACAGTGATACGTCACACAAAGGTCTTGGTTGTGTACTGATGCAACACGGTAAGGTCATTGCGTACGCTTCACGTCAGCTGAAGGACTATGAGAAGGGATACCCGACTCATGACCTGGAATTAGCAGCAGTAATATTCGTCTTGAAGATTTGGAGGCACTATCTATATAGAGAGAGGTGTGAGATATATACAGATCATATAAGTCTGAAATATATCTTCATTCAGAAAGAGCTGAACATGAGGCAGCGCCGATGGTTAGAATTGATCAAGGATTACGACTGTGAGATTCTGTACCATCCGGGCAAACAAATGTAGTGGCAGATGCCCTGAGTAGGAAAGGCAGGGAGAAATTGATGAGGCTCACAACTCAGGCAGAGTTGATAAAGGAGTTCGAACGTTTGGAATTGGAGGTTAAGTATCCGATGGAGACGGATGGGAAATTGTTTACAGTGACAGCGAGCCCGACCCTATTGGATCAAATCAAGGAGGCTCAAGAAAAGGATGAGGATTGTGATTCAATAAAGAAGCGAATTGCCGAGGGCGAAGAGCTTAAGTATAAGATTGATAACACAGGGTTGCTAAGGTTTAAAGGGAGAGGCTGGGTACCGTTAGATCCGAAATTGAGGGAAGAAATCCTTCAGGAAGCTCACAGCACGAAGTACTCAGTACATCCAGGGAGCACAAAAATGTATCAGGATTTGCGACGAAATTTTTGGTGGCCGAATATGAAACGAGAAGTGGCAGAGTGCGTCAACCGATGTCTGACATGCCAGCGGATTAAAGCAGAGCACCAACGACCGAGCGGACTGCTTCAACCATTAGAGATTTCGGAGTGGAAGTGGGAGCACATCACAATGGACTTTGTGGTAGGACTGCCACCAACTCATAAGGGTTTAGATGCCATCTGGGTAATTGTGGATCATCTAACCAAGTTTGCTCATTTTCTGCCAATCAAGATACGGTACAATCTAGAGAAATTAGTAAAGCTTTATGTGAAAGAGATAGTGTCACGACATGGAGTGTCAGTATTAATTGTATCTGACAGAGATCCGCGCTTCACGTCGAATTTTTGGAAAAGTCTGCAGGAAAGAATGGGAACGCAGTTGAGGTTGAGTACAGTGTATCATCCTCAAATCGACGACCAGAGCGAGCGAATGATTCAGAACTTAGAAGATATGCTTCAGGGGGTCGTGATGGATTTAAAGGGCAGTTGGGATGACCATTTGCCACTGGTGGAGTTTGCTTACAACAATAGCTATCACGCCAGTATCGACATGCCACCATACGAAGCGCTATATGGAAGGAAATGCCGAACCCCGATGTGTTGGGACGAGGTTGAAAATCGAAGACTGCTGGGACCAGAAATAGTACAGCAGACTACAGATATAGTGCGGCTGATCAGAAATCGTCTGGTAGCAGCCCAAGATCGCCAGAAGAAATATGCCGACTTACATCGTCAAAAGTGGGACTTTGAAGTTGGTAGCTTTGTATTTTTGAAGGTATCTCCCTGGAAAGGAAAGATCCGGATTGGGAAGAAGGGCAAATTGAGCCCTAGGTTCATAGGACCGTTCAAGATTTTGAGGCGAATCGGTGAAGTGGCGTACGAGGTAGCGTTGCCTCCTGAACTTGAGCACATTCACAACGTGTTTCATGTGTCAGTGTTGCGGCCGTATAAACCAGGCTATAAGCACGTTATCTCCTATGAACCAATCCAAGTCGAGAAGGACTTGACGTATGACGAAGTTCCTGTCCAGATACTCGATAGGAAGGAACATAAGCTGAGAAATAAGATCATCCATTTTGTCAAGGTTCTCTGGAGGAATCACGCAGTCGAAGAGGCTACGTGGGAACTCGAAGAGAAAATGAAAGCGAATTATCCGTTTTAATTTGAGTAACCCTATTTTTGCAATTCCGAGGACAGAATTTTTATAAGGGGGGAGGGATGTAATGCCCATGAAATTTTAAACGTCATTATTAATTAAATATATGATTTAATTTTAATGAGTTAGCTTTGTGTTCCTATTTAAACCTTTGAGTGTATTGGTGGATTTCGTGACAATGTGATTTATTGATTTAGTTTGTGTTAAGGGAGTCACTAGTAGTATCTTTAAACTAGTGAGCAAACCCTAAGGCTTTATACCCATAGAATTGGCAAAACATTTACAAAATTAAATATTCAAGTATATTGAATATAGTTAGTAAATAAAGTGTGTGAGTTAATTAATGAAAGTAGTGGTTAATGAGATATGGCCAAATTGAATAATAATATTTAATAGTCAATTTAGTAATTTATTTACTAATTGACTAAGTTACTTAATTAATGAACCTAGCCCAATTATTTATATTAATCATGAATTTGGGTATTAATTATGTGGCATATTAAATGAGCTATCATTGGGTTAAATTAAAAGGCCCTATATTGCATTTAAATAGGTTTGGTTTCATTAGCCCAATCATTTAATTCTAAGCCCAATGTGTATTTGAGGTATTGCCCAAAACCTAGCCCACTTGGTGATTAAATGTGTAGCATTAATTTATTAATTGAGGCAGGTATTTGGGACATCAAATTTGGGACAAAAAAATTCCCTTCTTGCCGTGTACATAGAGGGAGAGAGGGACAAGTTGCTTTTCAAATTCTATTTTAATTAATAAACTAGCTTGTGTTGGAAGTTGGACTTTAGACTTGATGGTGTAGCTACCTAAGATATCAAATAGCTACCTAAGATGTCACATAGCTACCTAAGATGTCATATAGCTACCTAAGATGTCAACTAGTCACCCTAGTGACACAAGTCTTTCACTAGCTCCATGATATCAGTTGTAGGGGTTCTTGCTTTTATCTAGTTAATAGACCAAGGAGTTGGTCATTTGCATCTTTATTTTTCAAAAATCTAGAGAGAGTTTTAGAGAGGGTTTGAGAGAAAGTAAGAGCAAATACTTGAGAGATTAAAGAGAAGGTGGTGTCCGAATCTTATAAGGAGAAGGAGAAGGAAGAGATCTTAGTTGTTTATGCCATCTCCATTCACAACCTACTTTGGAAAAAAAAGGAGTTTGGCCATTAAATCTAGGTATAAAACTTCATTCCTTCAAATCCTAGTTTTCTTATTGTTATTATTATATATTTAACCATTATTATTATTAGACACTTATTTTGTTGGAAATTTTTATGTTGTTGGTTTATGTTGGTAGTAGAGATGGAGTATTTGTGGATCTAGATTTTTATCTTGTCAAATCTATATTATTTTAAGAGCATACTTAACAAGTATGGTTTTAAATCTAAGTAATAAGACATTATGGTCTAGTGTGCTTTCATTGATGCCATGTTGTAGCTTAAGACATTTAGTAAGTGTTTTACTATTTTTGATGTGCTAAAACATGTGTATGCATACCTAAAACGAGTCAGCCCGCTCCCGGAATTACTGTTCACGTTCCGCATGTCGAGTGCATGATCCATGAGCTCTGTGATAAAGCTATAAGATACAGAGATTCTCCAACTGGAACGACTAAAAACCGAGTTAAGATGAGTGAGATATGAATTTATTTCTAAAACACCCCACTACTTTAGGACTGTGCAATGCAGTCTGATTCCTGGCCAGTTTCGGTAATCAAAACAGATATAAATTTGCTCTTTGATGATGGAAAATTGTAGTTTAAGAACATACGAAGGTAACAAGACCAACTAGACGTCAAACGGAGTTGTAGAACTCAAGATATTCAAGTTTTGCCTAAGGACCCCAAAGTTGGAAACAAATCTGAAAATAGCAAAGTCTTAAATCCATTTAAGTTATTAAAAATCTTTGTTAATAAATTCTAATGCATGTCAGTGGAGGATTAAACTAATTAAATATTGTTTAAGTGTATTTAATCATTTAACTATTATTTAAGTAGCATTAATTAAATTATTGTTTAATTACTATTAAATAATGATTAAGGGTAAATAAGATTATTAATTTGAGTATTTATTAATTGATTAACTTTAACTAATAAATAAACTTAATTAGTTATTATTATTATTATTAAATAATAACTAAAGATAATCCTTACTTACTGTTTATTTATTTATTGTTGAATTGACTTTAAATAATTAAACCTAATTTGTTATTCGATAGATAATAACTAAAGATAATTAATTGATTCCCATTTAATTAATATTAAATGGAAATCAAATGAGAAATGAGCTATTTAAATATGAAGTGTTTAATAAATCCTTAATCAAATAAGTAATCTTAATTATTTAAAGGCTTAAAGAGTGTCTAACCTGTCGAAAGATAATTCTAAGTTAATGAAAGTACGTTGTGCTATGTGCATTATGTGTTTAACTTATGTGGTAGATAAGTTTTTTAGTGAACGTATAGACGTACAACTACGCAATACTAATTGATAGATCGACTTTATTAATGTTAGGTCTTTCAAGGCCAATTAGTTAAAGCTAGAATTATTTATAGCTGAGCAAACAGGCAAGTTCCCTAACTCAAACTCGAGTTATTCTTTCGAAGCATGTTAGTGAATAATTATTGTTGATTATTCACATTTATACTGATTATTGAGATTCGCACCTTGTGTAATTGTATTCCTACTCTATTATTATCGAACTGTGTATTAAATTAAAGTTCTTTCATGCATGAACTATTTATGAGATAGATCTATGCTAATTGTATCAGCTAGATCAAGCATGTCTAAATTTGTTAAATCAAAGGTATTTTAAAAGTTGCTCTTATTAAATTGATATGGTAAGAACTTTTGGCTAAGAAAAGGATAAATTTGATTAAGGCATGATATCAATACTGGATTATTAAGTGTTTATGCATAAATCACAGGGTATGAAAGGCTGATCCCCTTGATTACCAAAACATATTAAAAGGTCCAGTCTAAATGCTGAGAACCTTGGCAAATGTCCATGGTTATTTCAAACCACTCAGTAATTGTCATTCAAGTATTCGAATATTCAACTGTTGACTACTAATTCATGTTTCTTCATAATTCTATACTGTTGTTGAACATTGAAAGCGAAACTTCTTTCTATTCATGATATATCTCCCTTGTGTATAAACTTGCTAAGCAAACTAGTTGCTTACCCTTGCTATATCATGATCTTTATTTCAGCTAAGGCAGAAACGTCTAAAGGGGACAAAGGAAAAGGGAAGGTGCAAGAGTAGTTGCCTGATAGGGCTTATGTACTAGTTTATCTTGAAAGTTATTTGGTTATGTGAACTTTTATTGTATTAAAGGTACGTTTTAAGTTAAGGTTAAAGAACCTTGGGACCATGATTGTAAGACTTTATTTCTATTTCGATAGACATTATATGTTTATTATTCCGCATTAGTTAGATAGTATGTTGTCGTTGAGTATCGTGAACACCGAATTCGAGGTTAGGAAACCCGGATTTGGGGGTGTCACATGTACCGGGACCTTCGACAACATTTTTGGTGGCCAAACATAAAAAGAGAGGTTGCTGAGTGCGTTGCGAAGTGCTTAACGTGTCAGAAAGTTAAAGCAAAACATTAAAGGCCAAGTGGTTTGTTACAACCATTGGAAATACCAGAGTGGAAGTGGGAGCATATTACGATGAATTTCGTGGTAGGTCTTCTAACAACTCAAAAAGGGTATGACGCGATATGGGTTATCGTGGACCGACTAACGAAATCATCACATTTCTTGCCGATCAAAATTAGATTTAATTTGGATCAGTTGGCAAAATTATATATCAAAGAAATCATTTCAAGGCATTGTGTTCCAGTATCAATTATGTCCGACCGAGATTCACATTTCACATCTAATTTTTGGAAGAGTTTGCAAGAACACATGGGACGTAATTGCGAATGAGCACGACATACCATCCTCAAACCGATTGCCAAAGCGAAAGAATGATCCAGACATTGGAAGATATATTAAGAGTTTGTGTCATGAATTTTAAAGGGAGTTGGGATGACCATTTACCCTTAGTTGAATTCGCCTACAACAATAGTTATCATGCAAGTATTGGCATGCCGCCTTACGAAGCGTTATACGGCAGAAAGTGTAGAACTCCCTTGTGCTAGGATGAAGTTGGAAAGCGTCAACTATTGGGACCAGAACTGGTGTAGCAGACTGCTGAGATTGTCAAAGTGATCAGGGCTAGATTGTTAGTTGCTTAAGACAGACAGAAGAAGTATGCAGACCAGCATCGTCAAAAGCGAGAATTTGATGTCGGGAGTTTCGTGTTTCTAAAAGTATCTCCTTGGAAGGGGAAGATCAGATTTGGCAAAAAGAGAAAATTGAGCCCAAGGTTTATTGGGCCCTTTGAAGTGCTGAAAAGAGTAGGTGAAGTAGCGTATGAGGTAGCTTTACCTCCAGAGTTAGAACATATACACAATGTTTTTCATGTTTCAGTGCTTCGACCGTATAAATTAAACTATAAACATGTTATAGAGTATGAACCCTTACAAGTTGAGAAAAAATTATCTTATGAAGAAATTCCTGTTCAGATAATCGATAGAAAAGAGTAAGTCCTCAGGAATAAGATAATACCTTCTGTTAAGGTAATATGGAAGAACCACAGTGCTGAAGAAGCTACGTGGGAACTCGAAGATAAGATGATGCAAAATTATCCTGAGCCATTCATTTAATCCATGTATTGCCATTCTGGGGACAGAATCCTTGTAAGGAGGGGAGAATGTAACAGATGTGTTAATTGTGTCGTGATTCTGGGGACAGAATCCTTTTAAGGATGGAAGGATGTAACGAATGTGATTTTTTTTATAATTAACTAAAATATTTATTCGAATTAAATAAATATTTTAGTTGGGATATTTATTAAATGAAATAATATTTGGTAGAAATTATTTGAATAATTTGTGTTAGTGTAATTATGTTAATTGTTATTAATTGTTATTTGTGGGGTGATTTGATGTTTATTCTAATTTAGTTTAATAATTAAATTAGAGGATTAATGATTTATTTGAATAAAATGATTTTTTTTTCATAATAAAATGATTTATTGAATAAAACTGCAGTTGGTTGATTAGAAGTTATAATTTTATTAGTAAGGTTTAATTGAATTTATTAATAAATAAGTTTAATTGATTAAGTGTGACGATTGAATCATATTATAAAAGGATTATTAAAATAAAGGAAAATGGATTTTGGGTGCTAGCCAAACAAAGCTTAGACCCTTGGTTTTTGTTAACTGATGGAACTTTTGAATTTGGTAACTGACTAAACTAAATGTAATTTACGTTAATAATAATACCCATTAGTTTATTTGCTAAGCTACGGAAAGAAAAGAAAGAAAAACTCAGAGTGTAAAGAGAAAAGAGAGTGAAAGATTTCTGTGAAAAATTGAGAACCAAGCTCTGCTAATTCAGAAGGAAGTAGGAGATTTCAATTATCCATTCTTAGTCTAAAAGAAGAATTAAGGAGGTAATAATCTAATTCTTAGTCTTTAATTTATACTTCTTAAAATTCACTTCTCTGTGATAATTTTTGATGAACTAAATTGATAGGATTTGATAATATGTTGATTATATATGTTATCAAGTGTATATATAATCTGGTATATAACATCTGTGAATGATTTTGTGTTGGTTAAATCCATGTAAATGCATGAAATAGGAAGAAATAAACTTTTGCTTTCACTGTATTTTTATGGTCTGCTCTAAGTCTAAAATTGAGTGTCAATTCATGCTTAGAATCTGAAATTGATGGTTGTTTGTTGTAATTCATTAAAATACGAAAAAAATACAACTTGAACGGATTAAAATGGTTGAATATCGAAGTCGTATTGCTTGATTACGTTAAGTGCGTCAAACATGAAGAAATTAGCAAGAACATGTAATTTAAACTCTTAAATTGGTTGTTCGATGTACTCTGTGATGTTAGAAATAATTTATGTATGATGGGTTTGATTAATTTGTTATATGGGTGAAAAATTTAGAATTTTTGGGTTGGATTCTTGGTAGCGGAGTAGTTCTTCGTGAACTACAAAAACTGGAATCGATAAGTAGCGCCGCAGCGCCTGTTTTCTTTATTAGGATGCGCCACAATGCCTGTTCCAAGGCTTAATGAGGCGTTGTAGCGCTGATAGCCAGTCAGACCCAGTAACGAGATTTTTTTTGTTCAGCGGACGAGATGTTTGTCTAACTTACTTTAAATGAATATGATTTGGCATAAAATTTGTAGAATGATGTAACATGATGTGAAGTTGGATGAAAGCGTTCATAAGAGTCGATGTGTGACTAATTGCTATACTTACGTGATTTGTATGTGTAGGGTGTTTAAAGGGCGTGTACTGTAATTTATAGCTAGCGCGCAAGGTAAGTTTCTTAACTTTACTCTTTATTGAGCAAGTTTCCTATCCCTAACTTGTTACTCTTTCATTGAGCAAGCTTTATAACCTTGGCTTATTATTATTCAAGCAAGGTTTATTATGGTGTTCAATGCTTATGTTTTGTTCAAGTCATATTGTTATTTGATTATGATTCATTGTTGTTCGAACTTTGAACATAAATATCATCGTACAATCTTATTATTATAACCAAATGCTTTAGTGGATACCGAACCCTTTTTGATTCAGCTAGTCCACAGTTGATGAACGTCTTAAAGACTAAGAATTCCTTGAAGTTAATCCAAACCAAACTTTGTTTGGTGCGGAATCTAATGTCAATGCTGAGATGAACAACCCTGTTATAGGGGATTATATTACGCGATAGCATTAAAATGTTTGTGCACAATACATTGTATGAAGGGTTGATCCCCCGGAGTACGAGTTGGATGGTCCATATAGTCTATAAGACTGTTAAAGGTTACGGTAGATATACTTGTTAACGTAGAACATAGTTCGTGGTCTTCTGACCCCAGATGTACTTTTGATCTTGTTTTCAAATCTTGATTCAAAAGCTGAACTTTCTATTGAGCTATCAGTTCTTGTTATTGTTGTCTGACTTCAGAAAGGATTATGTTATTCAATTAAAAATTCATTTATTGCTTATTTTGATGCCATTATTGTTATTGTCACCCTGGTGGGCAATTATTTTGCTCACCTTTACATAAAACATTGTATCTATGACTGAGAAGCCAGATGAGTCGTCCACTAGTAAGGGAAAAAGCAAGATGCACAAGTAGTTGGGGGTGTCACAACACTACTTGTGACACCCCGAAAATCCACCTGCTAGCTTCTTTTAGTCAGGTCAGACTTCGTGCTCACGTGTACAGCCTTTACATAATGCTATAGAAATTTTAACTTCTAATAATCAGAGTATAATGCAGAAAAGTGATAATATTATAATATCATTCGTTCATGGTTATAACATTCCCAAATAACTTGTTCTTGTTACACATAAGTCATAAAAGACTAGCAACTAAAATAGTGACATAAACATTAGATATCTAATCTAGCACTACTTTCTCCTCTTCAATTCCATTCCTGAACCTCCTCAGCAGTCAATCATAACTGAAAATAGAATAAATAGTTTTGCGAGTAACATCATCTTTATTCCAGAATCGTATGCTTTACAATTTACTATAACACTCCAAGGTCATATTAACTATGACTTCGTCTTATGCATTAATTATGCAACTCTTCCAACACTACATCCTTTTAAGTATTCCATAGACTCCAATCCAATACTAAACCCTTCTTCACCATTTATCTATCCTAGACTTTCAATATTAGCAACCAGACAGTTCCCAGGAAAGAGGGGACTTTCTGTTAAAACGGCGCGCAATTTAGATGACCTAACCCCTTTCCTCGTCAAAACTTTCTAGACATCACCAATAATGTTAATCTAACATAGTTAAATGACTTCAACATCTACGAACTTAAATATAAAGTACACAATATATTTTCATTCCTATTACATCAAAAGAAGACAACAATAATTATATCTTTATTGACCTAACTACTCTTCTTTAACTTTCTCTTTTACTGTCAGACTCCTCTGGTAATACTTCCTTAGCTGCAAATAGAAATTATTTACAAGAATGAGCATAAAATAGCTCAGTAAGTTTAGAAATATAAACACAAATGTGTTTTGAGTTGAGGAATAGAATTCAAGATTTTGCGTAACTGAGGGTTGATATCCTCTATTGATTCGTATCAACCAGAAAACTGAGGGTTGATATCCTCTATTGATTCGTATCAACAATTTCTGTGACTCATAAAGACTTAAAAATATGTTTGGTTTGGATATTTTGAAGGGGATTAGCCTTCCTCAATATCCTAGGTGTATGTGTATCATCCTACTCATGCCCACTGCACGTTATGTCGAGATTTACTAGACATATATATGACCCTCAAAGGGGTAATGACCCTCTAATGGGTAATTCATCTCAGTTTTGGAAGTCTTACCAAACTAATTTGGTTCGACATAATAATTCATGCTTTCACTAAGAAACAACAATTCCATATGAATAACAGTTCATTTCTTAAGTTATGCTGAATCAAGAAGCAATAACTTCACAATAATTAATAACATATTTGTCTGTAATTTGAATCCATAATGAAAGAGAAAGAAGTTTAAAAGAACTTCCATAACGTAGAAACTTTGTTCAATATCAAATTAAACAAAAGATGCTAAATCAAGAAGCAAGAACTTCACAATAATTGATAGCAAGATATAAAAGACTTGTATAAAGGTAACAAGGTTTGGAGACTTGCCTCGTATATCTTTTACAGATAAATATAATGGTCTAAATGTTCGTCGTAAATCCTACACGATTATAAGTTCATGTAAACTAATTAAGCATTTAACGATTAAATCTTTTAAGTTTTATTTCAGGCATTATTACCGCTTATAAATAAGACTCCTTTTACTATATATGAAATAATTTCAGCATTATAACTACTTATAGAATGAATATTTTTCAACTATATTTAAAATAAATTGAGCATTATAACTACTTGCAAAATGAATATTTGTTTACTATGTTTGAAATAAATCGGGCATTATAACTGCTTATAAAAGTATATTTTTACTAAATATATAAAGAAGAATGAAAATAATAACCACTAGAGTAATACCTCTTATAGTTGCTAGCTTTACTTCCAATTGCGTAGTGCTTCGATACTTCGAAAGTAAGTTTTATCTCACAATATCTCTCAGAATATAAATATAGAGTACTTTTGCTCTTCAATTGCTCTTGAAAAATGGTAGGAAATAATGAATGGATGAAGGGGTATTTATAGGCTAGGAAAGCTTAGGGTAAAAAGGTAATTGCGACATGTTTGTGCCAGCGTGTGCCAAGCGTGTGCCAGTGTGTGCCAGCGTGTGCCAAACATGTGCTAGCGTGTGCCAAGCGTAAGCGCGACAAAGCAGCTTGTCACCGTAAGCACGACAAAGCACTATATCAATTTAAGCACGACAAAACAGCTTTTCGTAAATATACCGAGAAGCTTGTCGGGGAAAATATTTTAAGCTTGACATTTTTATTTTTAAGCACGACGTTTTTCGGAAAAAAATTTTATTTGACCTAATTCATCGTTTACATAATAAAATCACAAAACACCTGCTTCGAAATATCATTTCGATCTTTATTAGGCACATATGTTACAAAATTCGAATCTCATTAGGGTTTAAGGTTTTGAACCTCTCGATACCTAGTTTTAGGTTATACGTTCTAATTTTAAACGTATACAATCGTGTTTTCGAATCGTATTAGGTTTTTAAAGATTTTCTGAACAATCGTTCATTAGGTATTTCTAGAGTTTTCATTCTTAACCCAGTTAAGACAATATTTATACTTTTGATAATATTTCGCGGTATTACACTACTCTACCGAGATGACAAGATCGTAGAGTGAAGTTAGGTCTGACAAGAGATCTGATAGAGAAACGTTACAGATCAGAAGATCACAAAGTGTCAAGTCATATATGCTTGATGAATATCAAAGATGTGTCTAACGGCTAGTATGCAGAAAGCTACCTGTCACGTGAATAAGTAAAGTTGCAGGCTGATGTGACAGGTTATGGACTAGAAAGAATAGGCTGACACTAAAGCCGCAAAAAGTCAACATCAAGGATATCAAAGTATCTGCACATTAAATGCTTCCAACAGACACTTTCCAACGGGAAAATCAACAACAGACTATATAGGAGCACCAGTTCAAACAATCAAATGTAGTTGGAAAGATGGTGGACTGACACAGAAAATCGTAGAGTGATAGATCAAGAGAGAATATGCAGAAGTACACTCTACGATCCACCAAGAACATTAAGTGCTGAAAGGATGAAGAAGTAGAAAAGATTAACTTCATTACACAAACAGTGTTTAGAGTTACTATGCATAAGAAGAGGAGGAGCATAAACGCCAACTTGACATCAATCATGAGAAGCTACAAAGTATCTAAAGGGAGAAGCTTTACAGTCATCTTGGTAGTCCATCATGAGCAGCTGTCAAGTGCCAAGGAGAAGAAGGAGCAAAATTGCTAAAGCTTAGCAACACAATAGATGATTACTAGAAGATGTTGAGTACAAGAAGAAGTTGAGCATCATGTCAATACTCAATCACATCTCCAGTACGATTATATCAAGCTGCTGAGTATCTGAGGACAAGAGAGCTTAAACGACATCTCAGCAGCACCTCTAACAAACATCAACAACAAGAACAAGGGTCAGAGGATCCTGGTCATAAGTGACCAAATTGGGGCCAAGTGGGTCCTGGTCTTAAGTGACCGAATTGGGGCCAAGTGGGTCCTGGTATTAAATGACTGAATTGGAGGTAGAGAGTCCTTGTCTTTGTGACTAAATTACCAAGTCTGTTAGGCTTGAAGAGGTCTTTGTGTACTTGTCGTTAAGACAAAAATAGCTAAGTCTGCTGGGCTTGATGAGGGCAATAGTGTCCTGGTTGAGGCGACCGAATTCTTAGTGGATTTCCTACTTGTTGAAATAGAAGAGTGGAGTAGGAGTTGTTCAGTCTCCGAACCACTTTAAACTCTCATGTGTCATCTACTTTATATCTTTTACATTATGTTACTTATTTAACGTATTCAATACATGTGATGAATGGTTAACTTCAATGTGAACTAAACTTCAGAATTGAGATCTTAACATGTCTCTAAGGGGAATTTTCAAACCAATATTCCGCTGTGCAAAATGAATCTTGATAAACTGATTTATCTGGTAATACTTCTTAATAAACTGAAAAGGTTTTTCTTTAAATATCTATTCAACCCCCCTTCTAGATCTCTATTGTGCCTTTGGGAAATAACAATTGGTATCAGAGCAGGTTCTCACGAACATAAAGCTCACACTTTGAGTTGATCCTATGGCACTAAACAAAAGCTGTTCTAAGTTTGGTTGTTGAAGCAGAACATTGATTATGAATAAGTGATGAGTAGGTTTCATACCTACGAATTGGATACCAATTGAATGTATTATTGTTTAAATCCTTGAGTTTTAGTTACTTTTCATGTGTTTTTTGTGTTTGTGTAGGTATTTTGCATTTAGAACCAAAGTTGATGGGAATTGGGTACTAAAGAAGCCAAAGTCAGAAGCGCTGAAGAAGCGCACGGCCACGCCGATGTTGTGAAGGAAAGCAGCGCGCGCTGGGTGCCAGAATAGGTCTCTGTTGAAGGACTGCGTTGTGCTGGGACCTAGCGCGGCCGCGCTAGGTCGGGAGTTGACCAAAGGAAGAAGTTTGACTTTTTTAGTTTTGAACCAGAATTTGAGTTGTAATCAAACTTATTTCTTCTATTTGGTTTTGGACGTTTAGTAGGTATTATAAATAGCTAGTTTTCAGTAGTTGATAATTTTTATCTACGAATTAAGAGACATAATTTTTAATTTGTAATCAATTGGAGATTTTAGGCAAACAAGTTTTTGGCGCCGTTACTGGGAAAATTTTTGTGTTTATAATTTTTAATTATCAGTCTAATTGATTCAATTTTAGTTAAACAACATTCACTTTTATTTTTTTTCTCTCATTTTCTTTTTTAGGTGATTCTGGTTCGTTTATGCAAAATAGATCAAAACAATCGGAACTTGTGCAGTGTGAGGACGATCTTGAAAACAAATTACGCCAGTTGAGAAAATTCTGTAAAGAGACAATTGAGAAAGTTAACATGGATAACGAAGAGCATAAATCATTGAGGGAATATGCCATGCCTAAGATAGATAAGATCAAGTCAAGCATTACGAGGCCAACTATCACTACAAACACTTTTGAGATTAAACTGGGAACAATTCAGATGATCCAGAATTCGGTGCAGTTTGGGGGATTGGCCATTGATGATCCGAATGAACATTTGGTGAGCTTCCTTGAGATTTGTGATACATTCAAATATCACAACATTTCGGATAATGCGGTCAGACTACGTCTATTCCCATTCACTCTGAGGGATAAAGCAAAGAGTTGGTTGCACTCGCTACCGTCGGGATCCATCACGACTTGGGATGACTTAGCTCAGAAATTTCTTGTGAAATTCTTTCCTCTGGCTAAAACAGCTAAATTAAGGAACGAGATTTCTACTTATGAGCAACAACATGGAGAGTCACTGTATAAGACTTGGGAGAGGTTCAAGGACTTATTGAGAAGATGCCCACACCATGGACTACCCAAGTGGCTACAGGTTCAGATGTTCTACAATGGGTTAAGTGGTAATACTCGATCCAGCATAAATGCAGCCGTAGGAGGAGCACTTATGGATAAAAAGTTTGATGAGGCTTATGAATTATTAGAGACAATGGCTGCCAACAATTATCAATGGCCGATTTCCCGAATGAATCAACAAAAGGTAGCCGGGGTATTAGAGGTTGACGCAATCACAACATTAGCGGCTCAGATGGCAGCTATGTCTAAAAAGATCGATGCTATAGCAGAATCGAAAACTCGACAAGTTGCTTATGTTTGTGAGCTATGCGCAGGATCACATCAAACAGATTATTGTCCCATTAATCCTGAAGCAGTGCAGTTTGTGGGTTGCTACCAACGACCACCAAACCCTTACCAAAACACTTACAATCCGGGGTGGAGAAATCATCCGGGTTTTTCTTGGAGCAACAATACACAGGCTCAAAATCAAGCTCCAAGACCACAAAATCCCCCAGGTTTTCAAAATCAAGTTCCACAACAGGCAGGGAAGAAACCAAATTTGGAGGACTGTTTGACAAAATTTATTACAGCTTCTGAGAGGAGAATGAATGATCAGGATAAGCTGTTAAACCAAGTAGATATGAATGTGAAAAGTCAGGCGGTGTCGATTAGAAATCTAGAGAATCAGTTGGGACAGTTAGCTCATGTTTTGAATAGTCGACCCCAAGGAGCATTCCCAAGTGATACTGAAGTTAATCCGAAAAGAGATGGGAAAGAACAATGCCAAGCTTTCACTTTGAGAAGCGGAAAACAATTACTGCCAACAGGTGTGGCCGCGCCTGAATTACATGGGGACATAGCGCAGGCGCGCAGCCCACCGGAAATTTAAACGACAGAACTTTTAAATGAGGAAGGAAAAAAGTCTGAAATTGAGCAAAAAGAAAGAGAAAAGGAACAAACAACACCAATGATATATCCCCCAGTTCCATATCCACAGAGACTTCAAAAACAGAAGAAAGATAAGCAATTTCCAAGTTCCTTAAAATTTTCAGAAAGTTACAAATTAACATACCATTTGCGGAGGCTTTAGAGAAAATGCCAAGTTACGCTAAATTTATGAAGGGAATCTTGTCAAGGAAGAAAAAGTTGGAGGACTATGAAACAGTAGCTTTGACTGAAGAATGTAGTGCTGTGCTCCAAAAGAAATTGCCACCAAAGTTGAAAGATCCTGGTAGCTTTACTATTCCTTGCACTATTGGTAACTTGTCATTTAACAAATGTTTGTGTGATTTGGGAGCTAGTATAAACCTTATGCCATTATGGATATACTCTCAGTTGGGTTTACCTACACCGAAACCTACAAATATCTCTCTTCAGCTAGCAGATCGGTCTGTTACATACCCGAGAGGAATTGTGGAGGACATACTTGTTAAAGTTGATAAGTTCATATTTCCAGCTGATTTCATCATATTAGATTACGAAGAAGACAAGGACATTCCTATCATACTTGGGAGACCATTCTTAGTAACCGGTAGAACACTCATTGACGTGCATAAAGGAGAATTAACTATGAGGGTTCAAGACCAATAAGTGAAGTTCAATGTGTTTAAGGCTATGAGTTTTCCTACTGACGAAGAGGGGTGTTTCAGAATGGATATGGTGAAAAAAGTCGTGGATGATGAATTTTTGAAGCTGATGATTAGGGATCCATTGGAGACTACCTTGTCAGGGGAGGAAGATTTAGATGATGCTGAGATTATTGATTATCTTCAGAGGTTGGATGCATTACTTAGGGTACACCGATTCAAAATCCCGTTCGAACCATTGAAAAACACAGAGCAACCCTTAGGGCGATTAAAGCCATCTCTAGAAATACTCCCAACACTTGAGCTTAAACCACTACCTAATCATCTCGGGTATGCTTATTTGGGTGAATCATCTATTTTTCCTGTTATCATTGCATCTGTACTTAACGAATTGCAGGAAAGTAAGTTGATACGAGTTCTCCGGGAGTACAAATCGGCAATTGGTTGGACCATCGCAAACATTAAAGGAATTAGCCCCTCATTTTGTATGCATAAGATCCTTTTGAAAGAGATGTCAAACCAATAATTGAGCAACAAAGGAGGCTGAACCCAATCATGAAAGACGTGGTGAAAAAGGAAATTTTGAAGTGGCTTGATGCAGGTATCATTTACCCCATCTCTGATAGTAGTTGGGTGAGTCCAGTACAGTGCGTGCCTAAAAAGGGCGGTATGACGGTTATGGAGAACGAAAATAATGAATTGATACCGAAAATGATAATGACCGGATGGAGGGTTTGTATGGACTACAGAAAACTAAACAAAGAAACCCGCAAGGATCACTTTCCTCTACCCTTCATTGATCAGATGTTATATAGACTGGCTGGACACGAGTTTTATTGCTTGTTGGATGGTTATTCAAGCTATAATCAGATAGTGATTGCTAATGAGGGTGTTTTATACACACAATTTGGGTACCTTTGACCTTGATAGCTTGTTAGTTTTTGGGCTTTTATATAGTTTTTAGTTATTTTTATCATATTTCTACATAATTTAGTTTTTAGTTATTTTTACATGTTTTATGTTGTTTTGATGCATTTTCATTATGTTTGTAGGAATGGAAATAAAGACCACTCGGATCGTTGTTCGTATTGACTCAATGCCCGTGCTTGGATGTCTGTGCCCAAATGGTAGTACGATGGAAATTAGTGTTTGGCAACGCTCGGGGCTTTATTTGATAACATTTTGTAGTTGTGCGTGCACGACGTTGGAATGCGTGCACGGCATTCGACGTCGGCCAAGCCACGAGGGCAAGCCCGTGCTTGGATATCCGTGCCCGAATGATAATATGGTGGAAAGTTGTGTATGACGATGCTCGGCGTTAAATTTGATGAAATTTGGAAGTTGGGCGTGCACGGCGTGCGGCATCGACTAAGCCGCGGGCACGGCGTGCAGCAGCTGGGGGCACCAGGCAGGCGCTGGCGCGGACGCCGCGCGACGCGCGGGGGCGCATGGGCGCTGGGCACTCGGCAGGCATCGGCAGCTGGGCGCGGGCGCTCGGCAGCTGGGCGCTCGGCACCGCTCGGTAGCCTTGGGCATGCGGCTCGACAGCAGGCGCGGGCGCTGGGCGAGGGCGCATGGGCGCTGGGCGCAGGCGCATGGGCGCGGGCGCACGCTAGGGCCTCGGCAGCGTAGGGCGCCTGGCGTGCGGCAAGTTGGGGCGTCTGGCGTGCGGCCAGGGCGTGGGTGCGGGCGCGTGCGCTGGCGTGCGGGCGCGCGGCGTGGGCGTGCGGCAACCAGCATGCGGGCGTACGGCACTCAGCATGGGCCAACCAGGGCTTGGACGCGCGCGAGCCAGGCACCGTGCGGGCGTACGCTCGCTAGGCACCGTGCGGGCGCGCCAACGCCGTCTTGAGTGCGATCTGACACAGTTTTAGTGCGATCTGAGCTCCATTTTGTCCGATTTTGGCTAGGGTTTCTTGATGGAGGCTATATATAATCTCTTCTAAGCTACATATCAGACATCTAGAGAGAGGGAGGCTACAAAATACATCAAACAACAGGGCTAAAGGCTGCATATCAAGCTGAATCAAGCCACAAGCCAAAGAACTCAGTCAACAAGAATTGCAAAACTAAGGAGGAGAGCTAGAAACCAACAGCAACCCAAGGAACAACAGCTGAACAACTTCAAAAGTGGTTTCATTTCTAGATTTTTTACTCCTTTGTAATTCGAATTTGACAATGTATAAATTAAAATTGATGTTTATTGTTGCTATCATGAACTAACCTTCTATTCTAAGATTGCAATGGAACCCAACACTTAAATTGAATTGATTTCTCTCTATTGATTTCAGTTATTCATTTGTGAATTGATTGTCATAACCTTTGCTTTCTAGATTAATTGCTTGGCCCGTAATTATCTTGGGAACCTATATGAACTTGACGAACGGATTATAGGTTAAGACCTAGTTATGATAACATGCGAGAGTATAGATTGTTGTGGGTTATTAATCGGATTAAGTGACGTGTGTCTTATTAATTATCTACAATAAAAGGTATCTTGATAGTAGTTGGGATAGATATATACCTAATTACCGCATGCAACCAATTGAGAATCTAGTCTTAATGACTTCTGATGTGAAAGTTGGTAATTGAGGGGACGATTAATTAGATTTGGTGACACGTGTCTATTAATCATTCCTGAATTACTCTCTTGATAGTGTATAGGATAGACATATACCTATGCACCGCTTAGGAAGATTCGTGATTGACCATCGACAGAGGCTCTTATGTAGTTTTGATTTCTCGGTTGTCAATTCGTATGTTATAACTGATTGAAAAGAGAGAGCTAGGAGATTCAAATGACGTGTTGGGGGAAATTGTAATCTTAGACCTTTCTATCTTGATATTTTACCGCATTTTATTCATTACTTGACTTGTGAACTCAACCAATCCACAAACAATCAAACCTTCATCGTTTAAATTAGATCAAATTGATATACGATTGGTACTTGGTTATTATTCGTAACAATTCCCTGTGGGTTAGACTCATATCTTATCATATATTACTTGTGGACCGTGTATACTTGCACGTGTGTGTTTATTGATAGCTAAATCGACCAACAAGTTTTTGGCGCCGTTGCCGGGGAATTATTTTTAATAATTATACCAATATCAATTTCAATCGACTTGGTCTCTTTTTAGACTTGTATATAATTTTTATTTTGTTTTGTAGGTATTCTTGATTTGTATGCCACGCTCACGTGGTCTTGAGTTAATTCCTTATGATCCCAAGATCGAGAGAAATATTCGAAGACTATGAAGTGACAAAGTTCGGGGTATACCCAATCAAAATACCATGGCTGAGGAGGAGCCTAAATCCTTGAGGGAGTATGCCATGCCTCTTGTCATAGATTTGCACTCAAGCATTTCCAGGCCAGCCATTGAGGCCACCCACTTCGAAATTAAGCCAGGCACTATCCAAATGGTCCAAAACTATTTGCAGTTTGGTGGGTTGCCCAATGACGACCCAAATGCTCATTTGGTGAGTTTTTTGGAAATTTGTGACACATTCAAGTACACTCAAGTTACTGATGATGCAATTAGACTCCGATTATTTCCTTTCACGCTTCGTGACAAGGCAAAGAGTTGGTTGCATTTGCTTCCTTCGAGCTCGATTACCAAATGGGATGACTTAGCCCAGAAATTTTTGGTAAAGTTCTTCCCACCCACGAAAACTTCAAGATTGAGGAATGACATCACTTTGTTTGTTCAATACGATCCTGAGTCCTTGTATGAAGCTTGGGAATGATTCAAAGATCTAATAAGGAGATGTCCACACCATGGTTTGCCTCAATGGTTGCAAGTTGAGATCTTCTATAACGGGTTGACCAATGCCACTCGATCAAGTGTCGACGCAGCTGCAGGTGGTAGTTTAATGGGAAAGAGTTTTGCGGATGCCTATAAATTATTGGAAACCATGGCTGCCAATATTTATCAATGGCCTTCGGAGAGGAAAATGCCACAAAAGGCAGCAGGAAAATTTAAGGTTGATCCTTTCACTACAATAGCCGCACAGCTAGCCGCGCTTACAAAGGAAGTGAAAATTTTAGGAAATCAATCTGTGCAGAGCATTTCTAAAACCTGTGAGTTGTGTGTTGGAAATCATCCTACCGAGCAATGTGCTATCAATGCAGAATCCATACAGTTCGTTGGTAATTACAATAGACAGCAAAACAACCCTCACTCCAATCACTACAATCCTGGATGGAAAAATCACCCAATTTCTCATGGAGCAACAACAACAACTCCCAAAACCAATATTCAGCTCCTAGGCATCAATATCCTCCAGGATTTCAAAATCAAACTCAACCACATCATCAACCCCAATCACACCAACAAGCCTCAAACCCACCCTTGCCACAACAGGAGAAAAAGCCTAGTGGGGATGATTTATTAGCTCAATTGGTTGCACAACATAGTGCTTCGATACAGAATATAGAGCTTCAGCTAGGACAGATAGCTAGTGCTATGAATATTCGTCCTCCTGGTGCCTTACCTAGTGACACTGAAGTCAACTCGAAAAGAGAAGGTAAGGAGCATTGCAAGGCTGTGACTTTGAGTAGTGGGAAGGAACTACCGAAAGTCGTGAATGATGTTCCGTCAGAAACAGTGGTTGAGGATGTGAATGGGGAGAAAGAGGAAGAAAAGAGAAAAGAAGTAGAAAAGAAGGAAAAAGAGCCAGTGCCAAAACCAGAGGGGAGCAAGCAAGGCCCTATGTATCCACCATGCCCGTTTCCACAACGTCAGCAGAAAATAAAGTTGGATAAGCAATTCTCTAAGTTCTTGGAAGTTTTCAAGAAATTACACATAAATATACCATTCGCTGAGGCATTGGAACAAATGCCTAGTTATGTGAAGTTCATGAAAGAAATCTTGTCAAGAAAGAGAAGGCTTGAGGAGTTTGAGACGGTGGCACTGACCGAAGAATGCAGTGCTGTGTTACAAAGAAAGTTACCACCAAAGTTGAAAGATCCGTGGAGTTTCACAATTCCTTGTACAATTGGTAACCAATTCTTTGGCAAGGCCCTATGTGATTTGGGGGTAAGCATCAATCTAATACCACTTTCAATTTATCAACAGCTGGGATTAAGTGAGGCAAAACCTACAAATGTTACATTACAACTTGCGGACAGGTCTCTCACATACCCACGAGGCATAGTTGAAGATGTGCTTGTTAAGGTGGACAAGTTTATTTTTCCAGCAGATTTCATTGTCCTTGATTTTGAAGAAGACAGGGAGATACCTATTATCCTTGGGCGACCATTCTTAGCCACAGGCAGAACTTTGATTGATGTGCAAAAAGGAGAGCTAACCATGCGTGTCCAAGACCAAGAGGTAACTTTTAATGTTTTTAAAGCAATGAAGTTTCCTAATGTGCAGGATGAATGCCTCAGGTTGGACTTGATTCACGAAGCGGTGGATGAGGTGTTCACATCAAATTATGTAGTTGACCCATTTGAAGAATTGTTGGGAGAATCACTTGAGAGTGAACCTCTTTTTCTTAATGAGATGGTGAATGTGCTGAATGTTCCCCTACGTTTTATCAAGTATAAGCAACAGTTTGAACCGTTAGATAGATCGAGCAGTTCTCGTGCCATTACAAAATCCCCATGGGAGGAGCCACCCACCTTGGAGCTCAAACCATTGCCTATCCACTTGAGGTATGTGTATCTGGGTAATGCTAGTGCTTTGCCTGTTATTGTGTTTGCTTCGCTTGATGATGTGCAGGAAAATAAATTGCTAAGAGTGCTACGGGAGTACAAAATAGCTCTAGGTTGGTCCATTGCCGACATCAAGGGAATTAGCCCTGCATTTTGTATGCACAAGATCATATTAGAAGATGAGGCTAAACTTGTGGTTGAGCATCAGCGTAGATTGAACCCCATCATGAAGGAGGTGGTCAAGAAGGAAATTATCAAATTGCTCGATGCCGGCATCATCTATCCCATCTCAGACAGTCCATGGGTCAGTCCAGTGCAATGTGTTCCAAAGAAGGGAGGCATGACAGTGGTCTTTAATGAAAACAACGAGTTGATCCCAACTTGAACTGTCACCGGATGGAGAGTTTGCATGGACTACAGAAGGTTGAACAATACTACATGCAAGGATCATTTTCCACTTCCATTCATTGATCAAATGCTAGACCGGTTGGCGGGACATGAATTCTATTGTCTCTTGGATGGATATTCGGGCTACAACCAAATTGCCATTGCCCCCGAAGATCAAGAGAAAACGACATTCACTTGTCCATATGGGACATTTGCTTTCAGAAGAATGTCGTTTAGGCTATGCAACGCACCCGCTACTTTCCAAAGATGTATGATGGCAATATTCTCCGATATGGTTGAGCAAGGATTGGAGGTTTTCATGGATGATTTTTCGGTTTTTGGAGATTCATTCGACTTATGCCTTGAAAACCTTGTGAAAGTGCTGAAACGATGTGTTGAAACAAATTTGGTGCTAAATTGGGAGAAATGTCACTTCATGGTGCAAGAAGGCATTATTTTGGGGCATAGAGTGTCTTTAAAGGGGCTAAAGGTTGATAAGGCCAAGATTGAGACCATTGAGAAACTTCCTCCACCAACCAACGTCAAGGGCATTCGCAGTTTCCTTGGACATGCTGGATTTTATAGGCGGTTTATTAAAGATTTTTCCAAAATTACAACACCGCTGTGTAGCCTCCTTGAGAAAGACACTCCATTTGTCTTCGATCATGCATGTTTAGAGGCTTTTGAGTTACTAAGGAAGAAGCTTATAAGTGCTCCTATTATCATGGCCCCGGATTGAAATCTTCCATTTGAATTGATGTGATCTATTATGCTAGCAAGACACTAACTGAAGCACAACTTAATTATACAACAACGGAGAAGGAATTGCTTGCTATTGTATATGCCTTCGACAAATTTCATGCTTATCTCATTGGCACCAAGGTCATTGTGTACACGGATCATTCAGCCATAAAGTACTTGATAGCAAAGAAGGATGCAAAGCCACACTTGATTCGATGGGTTTTATTGCTTCAAGAGTTTGATTTTGATATTCGAGATAAGAAGGGAACCGAGAATCAAGTGGCGGATCACCTGTCAAGGCTGGAAAATGCAGACCGTGAGGTGGAAGATGATGTCATGATCAATGAATCTTTCCCCGATGAGCAACTTTTCGCCATCTCACATGAAGTGCCTTGGTATGCTGACTATGTTAATTATATGGTGAGTCATGTGCTACCGCCCGAGCTGAGCTATCAACAGAAAAGAAAGTTCCTACATGATGTGAAACACTATTTTTGGGATGAACCATTTTTGTTTAAGCAATGTGCAGACCAACTGATTAGAAAATGCGTACCTCAATTTGAAATACGAAGTGTTTTGTAACAGTGTCATGCTTCAGCTTTTGGAGGACATTATGGTGGAGAGAGAACAGCGGCAAAAATACTTCAGTCGGGTTTTTATTGGCCAACGTTGTTCAAGGATGCCCATGTGTTTGTGCTGAAATGCGATCGATGTCAAAGAGTGGGGAACATTTCCAAGCGTCATGAGATGCCACTAACCACAATCCTGGAGGTTGAGATCTTTGACGTATGGGGTATTGACTTTATGGGTCCGTTTCCTTCTTCGTTTAACAATTTGTATATCCTTGTGGTTGTAGATTACGTGTCAAAATGGGTTGAAGCAGCCGCGACGCCCACCAATGATGCCAAGGTTGTGCTGAAGTTCCTACGAAAAAATATTTTCACAAGATTCGGAACTCCGCGAGCAATAATTAACGATGAAGGGTCGCACTTTTGCAACAAGAACTTTAATGCCCTTCTTGCTAAATATGGGGTGACCCATAAAATTTCCACGGCCTATCATCCTCAAACAAGTGGTCAGGTGGAGGTATCTAACAGAGAAATGAAAAGGATTTTAGAGAAGGTTGTGAACCCGAATAGAATCTTGATGGAGGTATTCCATCTCATTGAAGCTTGATGACGCCTTATGGGCATATAGGACGGCATACAAAACTCCTATCGGGATGTCACCATATCAGCTTGTGTAAGGGAAAGCATGTCACCTTCCGGTGGAACTAGAACATAGTGCTTATTGGGCCATCCGGAGGCTAAATTTTGACTTGAATGCTGCGGGAGAGAAACGCCTCTTGCAACTCAATGAGATGGAATAGTTCTATCTCCAGTCTTATGAGAATGCAAAGCTCTATAAGGAGAAAGTCAAGAGGTGGCACGACAAGAAGATAATCGATCGAAAGTTTGAGGTTGGACAACCTATCCTACTTTATAATTCTCGGTTGAAGCTATTTCCCGGTAAACTCAAATCAAGATGGTCAGGGCCATTTTATATCAATCATGTTTTTCCGCATGGTGTAATTGAACTGTGGGATGATAAGACAAACCAATTGTTCAAGGTGAACGGACAAAGAATTAAGCACTATTGGGGTGGCGACATTGAGCGCCAAAAGACCTCAATTAGTCTCGTTGATCTGAAATGATTGGGGAATAGTCAGGCTGAAGACTCTAAATCAAGCACTAGTTGGGAGGCAACCCAATTTTTAGATTTAATTCATGAGTTGATGTTGTTTTTTTTAAAAAAAAAATAAATAAATAAATTGATTTTTAGCATTAATTGTTCCTAATTTTGCTAATTTTGTTGCTACATGTAGGTATTTTTATCTAACTTTGGCACTTGAGTGAAGCATGTCAGCGACATGCCGACAGCACGCCCAGCAGACCAGGCGCTCGGCGCAGGCGCAGCAGGCACGCGCGCCCCAGACGCAGCACATGGGCGCTGACACTTGGCTTTAGCATGGGTGTTGGCAGGCAGCGGACGCGGGCACGGCAGGCGCGCCCGGGCACGCACAGCAGGCGCTGGGCGCAGCGAGCACAGCAGGCGGGCGCAGTGGGCGGGTGAGCAGCAATTTGGCACGCGGGCTGGGCGCCCAGCAGGCGCGCGCGGGCGCGCCTCAGGCTATGCGGCCGCACCAAGCAGCTGGTGCATGTTCTTTAAAACTTCAATTTTGCTCATTTGCTTCCACCCATTCTTATATCTCTCTCCTCCAACTCCTTAGCTGCCTTGCATGCATTTTTCCCAAACTCAAATTCGTGCATCATTACTTCAAATTGGCATCCAATCTCGGTAACCCATCATCAATTTCATCTTCTAACTTGGATTTTAACAAGAATTTGAAGGTTTTTGAAGGATTTCCATGGCTTTTCAAATGTTTTGCTAGTAAGGTAAAAAAAAGGCTATAAATTACAAATTTTTCTTGCTTGGGTGGTGTGTTTTGAAGGTTTTGATTAGCAGGTACATAGCTAGCTCCCATTGCAAGGCTTTGTGGAGGGTTAGGATTGCTATCCATTGCACTTACAACTGTGATTCTAAAGAGTGCACACCACCTGTTCGATCAATTATCTGAGAGGGAATTCTTGGCTATTTTGGGTAATTTGCTTGAAGCTTTTTTTGGTATGGCTCCCAAATGTCAACGGGGTGAATCTTCATCGTCCAAACCAACCAAATCCTATGACAAGAAAAAGTTCGTTAGTGCGGAGGCATCGGAGCGTTACCACACTGTCATGGCCACCAAAACATTAATTCCTGAGAAGGGTATTCTTCCAGACGAAACTAATGATTTTGGGATCGCTAACATAATTGAGGAAAGGGGATGGCAGACTTTCGCCGCACAACCCGACCCCGCATGTATATCAATCGTCCGGGAGTTTTATGCCAATGCCATGGAGGCTGACGATTATGTAGTTATGGTTCGGGGCAAAATGGTGTCATTTGGCAAGCGAAGCATTGAAGATTATTATAAACTTCCTAGAAGCCATGGCACGGATGAGCTCACTAGGTTGGGAACTAAAAGCCTGATTAGGATGAAATTATTGCAACCTTATGTAAGCCAGGCGCCCGGTGGACAATGAAAGAGGGAGAGCCAATGCATTTACGATAGAGTGATTTGAGTAAGTATGGGAAGGCGTGGTTGTACTTCATCAATGCTAAGTTTTGGCCAACCACCCACGCAACACAAGTGATTCCGATGCAGGCACTAATCTTATTTACCTTGTTGATGGGGCGTAGCATCAACGTGGGTAGACTGATTCACAACTCCATAATCCAAAATGCTAAAGGAAAGTCTACAGGTAGATTGCCACACCCATCACTGATCTGTGGTTTATGCAAGTTGGCAAAAGTCAAGTGGAACACCAATGAGATACTTCAACCCCCCTTGATTCCCATTGACAGCCAAGCTATGCGCCACTACAAAGTTTGGACGGGTGGGATGCCGGAGGAGCATGGAGCTGGATTCTTACCTTTGCTGTATCCTCACAAAACTGAGGAAGATGAGGCCAACCCACCACTTAACATCGAGCACCCCGAGCCATCTAACTCATCAATCGATTTACTTATTGCTGAGATGCGCGAGCTTCGGCGTGAAACTCAGGAGATGAGGGCTGAAATGCAGCGGAATGCGCAAGAAAGAGAAAAGGAAGCCCGAGAGAGGGAGCGTGAATATAGGCGCATGTCACGGCGCATTAATCATTCAATTCAACAGGTCAATTCATTGTGTATTTATACTTCAGATTTTTATAATGCGACCGCACAGGTGATCAACAACAACGAGTTCAATACCGGCCCACATGCAGTCCAATTCCCCAGACACCTATGTTCCCGGAGTATGACCTTGATTCGGGTGATGATGCAAATGGAGGCAATCACGCAAATAACAACAGTGAGGATGGTGCTGCTTGAGTTCCTCAATGAAGTTCTCTATTTTAATTCTGTCTATTATAAACATCGAGGACTATGTTTATTTTAAGTTTGGGGGTGTGGTAGTATAATTTAGTTATTTTATTTTGTCTAAGTCGTGTTGTGCTACAAGAATGGCCAATGATATTTTGCTGGTTATTGTGTTTTCATCTAAAGTAAGGCTTGAGCATGTTTAGTTACTTCTTAACATTTTGGCTAACCACCCTACTCTTGGTTGTTTTAGCTCTTCACGTACACAGTGTACTTGCTTAGTTAGTTAGTATTGAGAAATCTCATTTACTTAAATGCTTGGGAGATTATACTTGAAATGTACTGAACTCGCGTCAACGGCCTTTTATGCTTATTTTAGACTTTCATATAAGTTTAGGGGAATTACAAAACAAAAAGAAAAAAAAGAGAAAAGAAAAAAAAACATTATTATTATTTGTTGACCAAGTTTAATTACGTGGCCATTGCTACTCGAGTTAATAGATCCCCAGGGGTGTTTTTACACCTAATGCCCTAAAGCCATCTGGTTTGGGAGTCATTGATCAAACACTCGTTATATGGGTAGCTCTGAATAGCCTAATGTAATTAGACATTGCACGGTCATGCGATTAATTAAGGTGAGATGGAGCGTAAAACGCACTCACCAGTGTGATTACTCATTACTGCAATAATTCCTTGGGAACCCCCTTTTTATATGGTCGTCTTGTTTGGTATTTATCAAGGTAATGATGAGTTTGTAGAGTTATAGTATATTCCTCATATATTGAGTTCATGCGTTAGCTCTTTCCTAACTCGCATAAATAGATAGCACACTCACACACACATTGTTGAGATCTTGAGTAGCTGTGAGCTTAGATATTTTGTTAATTTGTAACTTTACATTGTTCTTGGGCCCCTTTTGATCTTTTTCCTTTGAGGCCAATTCTTGGAGTCGTTCTCTTCTAATTTAGTTATCTTTTGTGTTTATTTCAATAAATTAGTATATCTCTGTTTGCTTGAGGACAAGCAAAGGTTTAAGTTTGGGGGTATTTGATAAGGGTGTTTTATACACACAATTTGGGTACCTTTGACGTTGATAGCTTGTGAGTTTTTGGGACTTTTATATGGTTTTTAGTTATTTTTATCATATTTCTACATAATTTAGTTTTTAGTTATTTTTACATGTTTTATGTTGCTTTGATGCTTTTTCATTATGTTTATAGGAATGGAAATAAAGACCGCTCGAATCGTTGTTCGTATTGACTCAATGTCCGTGCTTGGATGTCTGTGCCCGAATGGTAGTACGATAGAAATTAGTGTTTAGCAACGCACGGGGCTTTATTTGATAACATTTGGTAGTTGTGCGTGCACGGCGTTGGAATGCGTGCACGGCGTTCGGCGTCGGCCAAGCTACGAGGGCAAGCCCGTGCTTGGATATCCGTGCCCGAATGATAATACGGTGGAAAGTTGTGTATGACGATGCTCGGCGTTGAATTTGATGACATTTAGAAGTTGGGCGTGCACGGGGTTGGAAGGCGTGCACGGCGTGCGGCATTGGCCAAGCCGCGGGCACGGCGTGCAGCAGCTAGGGGCACCAGGCAAACGCTAGGCGCGGACGCCGCGCGGCGCGCGCGGGCAAATGGGCGCTCGGCAGGCAGCGGCAGACATCGGCAGCTGGGCGCGGGCGCGGGCGCTCGGCAGCTGGGCGCAGGCGCTAGGCGCTGGGCGCTCGGCAGCCTCGGCGTTGGGCGTGCGCGCGCGACTCGACACCGCTCGGCAGCCTTGGGCGTGCGGCGCGGCAACAGGCGCTGGGCGCGGGCGCATGGGCGCTAGGTGCGGGCGCACGCTGGGGCCTCGGCAGCGTAGGGCGCCTGGCGTGCGGCAACTTGGGGCGCCTGGCATGCGACCAGGGCGTGGGCGTGCGGGCGCGCGGCGTGGGCGTGCGGGCGCGCGGTGTGGGCGTGGGGCAGCCAGCATGCGGGCGTGCGGCACTCAGCATGGGCCAACCAGGGCTTGGGCGCGCGCACGCCAGGCACCGTGCGGGCCCGCCAACGCCGTCGTGAGTGCGATCTGACACAATTTTAGTGCGATCTGAGCTCCATTTTGTCCGATTTTGGCTAGGGTTTCTTGATGGAGGCTATATATAATCTCTTCTAAGCTACATATCAGACATCTAGAGAAAGGGAGGCTACAAAATACATCAAACTACAGGGCTAAAGGCTGCAAATCAAGCTGAATCAAGCCACAAGCCAAGGAACTCAGTCAACAAGAATTGCAAAACTAAGGAAGAGAGCTAGAAACCAACAGCAACCCAAGGAACAACAGCTGAACAACTTCAAAAGTGGTTTCATTTCTAGATTTTCTACTCTTTTGTAATTCGAATTTGACAATGTATAAATTGAAATTGATGTTTATTGTAGCTATCATGAACTAACCTTCTATTCTAAGATTGCAATGGAACCCAACACTTAAATTGAATTGATTTCTCTCTCTATTGATTTCAGTTATTCATTTGTGAATTGATTGTCATAACCTTTGCTTTCTAGATTAATTGCTTGGCCCGTAATTACCTTGGGAACCTATATGAACTTGACGAACGGATTATAGGTTAAGACCTAGTTATGATAACATGCGAGAGTATAGATTGTTGTGGGTTATTAATCGGATTAAGTGATGTGTGTCTTATTAATTATCTGCAATAATAGGTATCTTGATAGTAGTTGGGATAGATATATACCTAATTACCGCATGCAACCAATTGAGAATCTAGTCTTAATGACTTCTGATGTGAAAGTTGGTAATTGAGGGGACGATTAATTAGATTTGGTGACACGTGTCTATTAATCATTCCTGAAATTAGTCTCTTGATAGTGTATAGGATAGACATATACCTATGCACCGCTTAGGAAGATTCGTGATTGACCATCGACAGAGGCTCTTATGTAGTTTTGATTTCTCAGTTGTCAATTCGTATGTTATAACTAATTGAAAAGAGAGAGCTAGGAGATTCAAATGACGTGTTGGGGGAAATTGTAATCTTAGACCTTTCTATCTTAATATTTTACCGCATTTTATTCATTACTTGACTTGTGAACTCAACCAATCAACAAACAATCAAACCTTCATCGTTTAAATTAGATCAAATTGATATACGATTGGTACTTGGTTATTATTCATAATAATTCCCTGTGGGTTCGACTCATATCTTATCATATATTACTTGTGGACCGTATATACTTGCACGTGTGTGTTTATCGATAGCTAAATTGACCAACAATTGCCCCCGAAGACTAGGAAAAGACTACCTTCACTTGTCTTTATGGTACTTTCCCTTTTAGAAGGATGTCTTTTGGATTATGTAACGCACCAGCGACGTTTCAAAGATGTATAATGGCTATTTTCTCAGATATAGTCGAACGCAATATGGAGGTATTCATGGACGATTTTTCAGTGTTTGGTGATTATTTTGATAGTTGTTTGGAAAATCTGGTCCTGGTTTTGAAAAGATGCGTAGAAACCAATTTAGTCCTCAATTGGGAAAAATGCCATTTTATGGTGCAAGAAGGGATCATTCTTGGGCACAAGGTGTCGTCAAAAGGGTTAGAGGTAGATCGAGCTAAACTGGAGACAATTGAAAATCTGCCTCCACCAACTACAGTTAAGGAGATCCAAAGTTTCTTGGGACACGCCGGGTTTTATAGGAGATTCATAAAGGACTTTTCTAAAATCTCTAAGCCTTTATGCAGTCTATTAGAGAAAGATGTTCCATTCAAGTTTGACGATGAATATTTGACGGCTTTTGAGGTGTTGAAGAAGAAATTGACCACAACACCTGTGATAGTAGCACCAGATTGGTCAATGCCATTCGAGTTAATGTGTGATGCTATTGGGGCTATTCTGGGTCAACGAAAGGAAAACGTTTTTCACGCCATCTATTATGCTAGCAAAACATTGTCTGATGCCCCAACTCAACTATACGACTACCGAGAAGGAGTTGCTAGCGGTAGTGTATGCTTTTGATAAATTTCGCTCATACTTAATCGGAACAAAAGTGGTGGTGTTCACGGATCACTCAGCTATAGGATATCTGATTTCAAAGAAAGATGCGAAGCCGAGGCTAATTAGATGGATTCTTCTACTCCAGGAATTCGACTTAGAAATCCGGGATAGGAAGGGGACGGAAAATCAAGTGGCAGATCATCTATCGAGATTGGAGAACGAAGAACATGCAAAGAATGATAAAACAGTGATTAATGAATACTTCCCGGATGAATGATTGTTGGTGATAAACTCAGAGATTCCATGGTATGCAGATTTTGTTAATTATTTAGTAAGCAACGTCTATCCCTCAAATTTGACAAATCAGCAGAAGAAGAAGTTTTTACATGATGTTAAGAGGTACATATGGGATGAGCCGTTTTTATTCAAACAGTGCACAGATCAGATTATATGACGGTGTATCCCTCAATGTGAAACAGATAACATCTTACATCATTGTCATGACTCGTTATATGGAAGACACTATGGAGTTGAGAAAACAACGGCCAAAGTTTTACAACTAGGAGGAAAAAGAATAACAAAAGCAAGATGCAGGGCAGCGCGGCCGCGCAAGGATTACAAGGCAGACCGGCGCGGGCACGCGGTCAACCAGAAGAAATTTTTGGCTCTCTGCCACTTCGGCGCGGGCGCACCGTTTTTGAACTGCAAATCTGTGTGGGCGCGCTGCGACCTGGACACGGATTCTAAATCGTTTTGACCTGACCCGATTGTGCCCTACTTATTACTCCTTACCAGCCATTTGAACCTTAACTCCCATTCTGATCCAAATTCGAATTTCTTCACCCACTCTCCTATTTCTAATCCAAACCAAATTACATACATTCAAATCCAATCAAACCCTAACCTTCTCTTCCTAATCCTATACCCATTCACCTATTAATTCTTCATCATAACCCTTTCTATCATCTTCTAAACCCTAATTTTTTTCTCCCCCAAATTTTTATCAGTTATCTCCGTAAACTCAACCTCTCTACAACTATTAGCACGTTCCGACACTACCGTTCAGGAGAATTGGTGCACGATTGGGATTTCTTTAACCACGTTCCAAGTATTGGTATTTTCTTTTCAACTGCTTTCTGCTGAATTGGGTTATTTATATAAATTGCAGTATAGTGAAAATTGCTAGCACTTGGGATTTCTGTATTGGATTACATTGTTAAATTTCTTTGGTATTTGCTGAGATTTTACATTGTGAGCAATATTTTAATGGTATCCAAGAGAGCTCGTGTGGTGTCCTCATCGAGTACTAGTGATGAGGAAATAGAGGCTAGGGATGTGTTGGACACTCATCGGTTCGTGAATCTTTCAACTCAACATAATTCTTTGGATGTCTGGCTTGGAAAAAAATTGTTGTGGAAAGAGGGTTGAAGCCTAATGATGAAGATGGGATGATTAAGCGACAGATTATTGAGCATGGATGGGCATTATTTGTTGAATCACCTATGCAAGCACCGATGGCGATTGTTCGTGAATTTTATGCCAATGCACGTGAAACACAGAATGACATATCTTATGTGTGGGGCATGAAAGTGAGATATGATAAGAAAGCCATCAATAATTTGTATAGACTGCCTACTTTCCCTGAAGATGGTTCCGACTGGTTGGCCTACAAGAGTTCTGATATTGATTTGGATATGCTAGTTTCAGTGATGTGCAAGCTAGATACACAGTGGACTACCAAAGTTGAAACTACCCAGAAACTCCACTTCCCACACACTGCTCTAAATCGTTACGCCAAGGCGTGGTATAGTTTCATATGTGCGAGCATGCTTCCTACGAGGCATCAGAATGATGCTACAAAAGAACGAGCTATACTGCTATTTGGGATTCTCAAGGGCAAATCCTTTGATGTGGGAGCCCTCATTTACTCATCCATGCTACGATCCATGCGAGGGAGTACCTCGGGAGGAATCCTACATGCTTTGATTGTTAGTCGTCTTTGTTTAGCAGCTGGGGTTACATGGGAGAACGAGACTTTATTGCTACCAATGAAGGATATTGATCATAATCACATTAGGAGGTATGTTGTATGGGATGGTGGCGAGTATCATCCACAAGGACTTGGTTTTATTCTGGGAAATGAGGAAGACGAAGAAGAAGCAGAGGCTTCAGTACCAGTGATGCCTGCTATGTACGCACACCAAGAGAGGGATATGTGTCGTCTTCAGAGGAGGATGAACTCTTTACATGCCGATTTCCGGGCTTATTCTACTGACTTTTCTGGAGCATTGACGCAGGCTTTCAGTCAGTTAGGTGTGCAGGTTCAGTTTCCAATCTTTGCTTCCATAAGTTCTTACCCACCGCCTGATACTCCTCCCGAGCCTAGTGCAGGAGATGATGATGCTGCTACTTAGGGGAGTTTCTTTCTTTCCCCTTGTGCTTTAATTTGTACAATGAGGGCATTGTCTATCATGAGTTTGGGGGGGTGTTTAGTTTTATGTGTTAGTTTTGTGTTTTTGTCTAAGTTGAGTTAGCATGTTAGTTTAAAGCTATGTTTAGTTGTGCATGTCATTTAGTATGTGTTTGCATTTAGTTAGTAATGTATGAATCCAATTGATGCGTAGTATGTTATTGACCAGGCCAATGATGAAATTGTGTTTATTTGTTAGCTTAGTCAGCATTGATAGTTAATATGTGAGACATTGTTCTGATCATGAGGATAGTTATGCCTGTCTGAAACTTAAGTTACCGGTTAACACCTAATTTGATTGTTTTACTCAACTGTAGTTCAAGGGTTATATAATCATTTTTCTAATTTGGGATATTTTTAGAAATAAAAGAAAGAAAACAATGACTTGACAATGAAGGTGAGAGTTTGGTAAAAGCTAAAGTTTAGGGGTATCTATGAGGTAGTATTTATCTATTGCAAAAAAAATTTAAAATAAAATAAAAATAAAAAAATGAATGAATAAATGCTTTGAATAGTTGGACTCTGTGGCCTTTGTCATTCGGGTAATTAGATCCTTAGGGGTGTCTCAACACCTAGTGCCCTAAAACCGTCTGGTTTGGGAGTCATTGATTGAAAACTCGTTACATGGTTGACTTTGAAAAGCTTAATAGAGTCTGGCATTGCACTGTAAAGCATAAACACGAGATGGAGCGTAAAACGCACTCGTGGAAGGATTAGAGATGAAATAAACCTCAGCTTGCCGTCATATTTAGTATTTGCTCTATTTTAACTAGATTTGTTATTGTTACTGAAATTGAATGAGACTTGACATATTCTTGTTAGAAATTTGTTTATGTAACTAAACTTGAATTGTAGTTGGGTTCAATGGTTAAGGACCACACACACACAACTTGGGTGATGACAGATTTGATTTATCTAATTGGTTGGGATTAGTATTTCATATTGATTTGATTTGCTGTTGAGTTTCTTTGTTGATATCTCTGAGGATTTGAATGATTTGCTACCTACCTGTTGGTTGGATTCATAGGATTGATAGTTTTTAGTTTGCATTCATTATGTTTTGTTATTTTGCATTGTGTTGCATTGCTTAGGGACAAGCAATAGTTCAAGTTTGGGGGTATTTGATGAGTAGGTTTCATACCTACGAATTGGATACTAATTGAATGCATTATTGTTTAAATCCTTCAGTTTTAGTTACTTTTCACGTGTTTTCTGTGTTTGTGTAGGTATTTTGCATTTGGAACCAAAGTTGATGGGAATTGGGTATTGAAGAAGCCAAAGTCAAAAGTGCTGAAGAAGCGCGCGGCCGCGCCGATATTGTGAAGGAAAGTAGCGTGCGCGCGCTGGGTGCCAGAATGGGGCTCTGTTGAAGGACTGCGCGGGCGTGCCGGATTTGTGCTGGGACCTAGCGCGGTCGCGCTAGGTCGGGAGTTAACCAAAGGAAGAAGTTTGACTTTTTTAGTTTTGGACCAAAATTTGAGTTGTAATCAAACTTATTTCTTCTATTTGGTTTTGGACGTTTAGTAGGTATTATAAATAGCTAGTTTTCAGTAGTTGATATTTTTATCTACGAATTAAGAGACATAAATTTTAATTTGTAATCAATTGGAGATTTGAAGCAATTTGGATAGCACGTAGGAGTTATTGTAGGAGCTAAGGAGAGATTGGAGGCTACGATCAGAGTTTTATTTCTCTTCTCTATCTCTTAGTTTGTAATTTTGAATGCTATTTAATTTGTGGATTATGGATTTCGGTTTATCTATGAACTAATTTTCTATTAAGATTGAAATGGATCTTATTGTGTAGTTTTTATCTAATATGCTTCCTGGTTAATTATTGATAATTATTTTTCAGATTGTCTAATATGATTTGAGCTTAATTGTTTAATTACCTGGCCAGTAATTACCGTGATAATCTATATAAAATTGAGAGATGAATTATAGGTTAGATCTGTGATTATGTTTTCTACTTACGTTTAAGACTCATAATTTGTGTTTAGGATAGATATATACCTATACACCGCATGTAATCTGATAAGGAACCTGAGCTTCAAATCATTTTTAATTGTAATTCACATAGAGATATAGTGAATTGGTTATCTAGGGTGTTCAACTTAAATCTAACCTTTGTAGATTTGGGTTGATTTGTCTATGATACACTGAGAAGTGGTTTTAGATATTGATGAGTTCCTGATTAACAATCTGAATTACTTGTCATAATTTAACAGGAAGTATTTAGATTTAAATGAAGCAATAAGTGAAATTGTAATCTTAAGTTTCAAATAATATCTGTTTTCAAAATTTATTTACTTAGTTTTATTAAAATTCTCAACCCAACACACATTTGATCTCTTATTTAATTTAATTGAGTTAGTTTAGAACTGATTTTTATTATTATAAATTGCATATTTTCCTCGTAGGAGCGATACTCTACTTACTCTTTATTACTTGTGGACTGCGTATACTTGTGTATTTTTGCTAGTATAGATTTAGGCAAACAATAAGCTGACAAATCAAATTTTGAACATGCAGGTACATATATGTGAATGTTGTTGATGTTGAACTATCTGATGTTGTATGCTTCTTATCATTCCAATAAAATCAACTTCAATTTTAGATGATCTTAGCAAGGTAGCAGTCGAGCAGACAATCATATAATCAATCTGATGCAACAAGATGAAGGAACCAAGAATATTCTGTTGATAGGGTTAATAGATGAATTAATTGAAGATATCATTCCTTATATCTCCTTGTATGAGAAGTTCTGCTAATGATGCTAAAGGCACCGAAGCCTGTATATCTGAATGAAGCATCACTGTGCTATAAAGAAAATCAGAAGAACTTCTCATTGGTTCGAAAAGTTTGTAGCAGAATCTATCCCGACAAGAATATGAGCCTAAAAATGCTTAAGAATCCTTCATTCATTCATATATACTGGACGTCAGTATCTATATCAATCATGGGACAAAGTATTTGCTCGATATGCCCAACAAGAAGCTTTACGATAAGCTTGAGGTTTTCTCTTCAATTCAAAGATCTTATCTGAAGCCGAAAGAATCGCAAAGGAATTGCTCTAAATGCTTATAAAGCAGTATCAGTAGTTCTATCAGAACCTGCAGCATATAATAAAGATGACAGAAGTCCACAAGCATCAATTCCCACTAATCTCAATTGATATATCTTCAAGTGGATGGTCTCTAGCATGACCGGGTTCAAGGAATCTATGTCAAGAAGTTCTCAACTGTCCTCAGAGATAACCTCTCTGAATCTAAGAGACTGATCTAAGTGAGAATACAACAGACTCTTTCATTGATGTGCCTATGAGTTAAAGCGCTAAACGATTATGCATTAGTCAAATGCATGACAAGTAATTCCAAGTTATCTTCCTCAATCACCAGTGTCAAGATCGAGACCTAGAAATCAACTCTGTAAAGATGACTAGATTAATTTATGCTAATAACCATTGATATAGTGTTGGTCAATTTTGTAACCGATAAATACGCGCAAGTATACGCGGTCAACAAGTAATAGAGTGATAAGAAAATTTGTCGATCCCACGAGGAATTATCTCTAAAAACTAACCCAAGTATTAATTTTATATCGTCTCAACCTTATTCAAACAATTTGATTTGAGTAATTAAAACTAAGATTACAATTAAACTAAATAACATAAAGAAATAACATAAATAAATAGATAAAAGATCTAAGAACGCAATATCCTTCAATACTTCATTTAAATCCCCTAACTCTCCAATTGATTGCACGGTCACAATGATTTATCAAGCGAGAATCCTAAGTATTCATACGACTCTTCCGAGGTTATACGAAAATTGCCCTCTACGGCGCATAGGTGTATTCATATCCTATATGCTAGCAAATCATTCATTCCTAAAAATAATCAACAAGACACGTGTCACGGAAGCCTCATTAATTAATCGCTCATCAAATGAATAAACTTTTGCAAAGGGAGTCATTAAGTTTAGATTCTCTAATTGGCTACACATGGCGCATAGGTATATTCCTATCCTACACACAAATTATGCATCCCAACAAATGCAGAACAATATAATCATATGTCAATATATACATGGTCTAAATTTACAATCCATTTTCCAATTTCATGTAAATTACCATGTCAATCACTCATTCCTTAGCAATTAAACAATAAGCACAAAATATATTGATCCAACTCATATGGTGCCAATCAAAAGAAAAAGCTATTCGATATATATTAGGCAAATAGGTTCCATTACATTCTTAGATTCAAAACTAATTAATTACATAGGAGAAAAGAGAAAGAAAAGGATGGCTTCCCCTTTTTGGTAGATAAACCTCCATTGGAGCACCTCCATTGGAGCTTTTGAAGAACCATGGCACAAGGCCATGGACTCCTTGCTCAAGCCCAGCCGCCTCCTTGCTCCTCCCTCTCTTATTTTGCGTAATGAAAATGTAGGATTTTTTATTTGGGCATTAGGTCAGTCATTTTAAAGCTCAGATCTGCCTAAAATTTCAACCGAGCGCCTAGGCGCTGTATTCCTACGCAGAGGCGTTGCACCTCTAGGGTTTGGGAGTAGAGGTGTTGTCGACCAGTAGTTGTGACGCACCCGAATTCGAGCGCTAGCTACCCGAACAAAGGTCCGATGTTATCTCGTACTTCTATCGTAACTTAACCAATGATCCCATAATAATATTGGTTGAATTAGTCTATTACAGACTATACAATCATAACTTTCCTTAACTTCATCCCTGGATCTTAACTTGATCTCGATCTCATTCTTTCTACAAGTATCAACTTGTAGTTCATTCGTATATATGGATAACACCATATATATATCGGTCAAATTTTTAATCTTATGATTTAAACATTCTATCATTTATAAGATTTATATGGATCCAAGATTCACAGTATCAACACTAGAGATAGTTCCCAGGTCTGAAGGGGGCTTCCCAATAAAGATAAATCGATATTGGTGTGCAATTAGATGACCTAACCTTCATTTCTTAGTTAAAACTTTCAGTGTGCCAAATATCCTCACTTAAATACATAATCTTATAAACAATGGGAATCTCTTTCATATTAATAATTCCTATCTATCTGAAATTCATAGTATTAATGATAAGATTGTTCTTGGAACCAAGGAGCGCATTCCGGTAAAGGTGACACCTTACCGGCGCTCATTAAGTGTAACCTCAGTGCTTACAGAACTCCCAATATCATTCGATACCCTCACTCAGATGTATAGTTCTTTATCAACATTGTCTTAATGTTTTGCTATTTATCCGAAGTTCAGAGTATTGGCATAACATGATCAGTCCATGTAACGATTGTGAATTTCATAAATTATTTAAAATATTTATTGAATTAAATAAATATTTTAATTGATTTATTTATTGAGTTAGTTAATAATTGTTTAATGTGTGACAAATTAATTAGTAGTTTAATTCATTTGTTTAGTAATTTTATGTGATTAAATATGAATTTTATTTAGTTTAATAAAATTATATGGTTACATTTTTATTTATTAAAATGTAACATTGAAATTGTGTGTTGTATAAATTAAAAGGGTTTTAAATTAGTTTTACCAATCAAGGCCCTTAAAATTGTTTTTAATTTGGTTTTACCAAACAAGGTTCTAAGCCTTTTTAATTTTGAAAATAACCTAGTTTTGCCAAACAAGCCTTATGACTTTTAAATGGTGTAACTGATGAATTAAAATTAGAATACGTTAAAATTGTAGGAGTATCAGTTTTTAGTTCTTATTAAGCTTTATCAATTATTTTACAAAGTCTGAGAAGAAAGAAAAAAAAACAAACAAGAGATTTTAGAGAAAATTGAGAGTTTTGAGAATTCTGTGAATTGAGAGGAAGCTAAGGAATCATCTTTGTTTAGCTTAAAGGTATAATTCTTTTTAATTTTGTTAGAAGTTCTTCACTCTATATGATTTTTTTTTACTTCCCTGTATGTGAATTTATTTGCTCAATGCATGAATTAGGTAGTTGTAATTGATAATATGCATGTATTAGTGATTATATGATGTTTATAAACTAATTTGAAGGAATTAATCCATGAAAGCATGCTTTAAAATGGAGTTTTGGTTTTACAGTGTTTCACTTTCATATATGGCTTATATGTATGAAAATTGATGTACAATTTGATTATTAATTTGTAAATTGACTCGTGATTATGATAACATGATGAAAAACGAAGATAATGTAATTCAAACGGATCAAAATGGTTTAGAAACGAGTTCACGATGTTTGATTTCACTAATATGTCAAAAATATGAAATAGAACATGAATTATATTTGAATCCTTAATTTGGTTAATTGAAGATTCTGAGATGTTGAATTGATTTTATCGTTGTATGCTACAGAGTCTTTTGAGTTTATAGCATCAGTGAATAACTATTTTGGTGTTTAAGAGAGTAAGTTGTGAAATTGGTTGGAAATAGAGTCTGTTCACGCTGCAACAACTGAGTCTGCGTCGCAGCACGACCGCGCTGGTTTCTAGTGCAAAAGTAGCGCGGTCGCGCCGGCAGCAGATCAGTCCCTGTATGAGTGCAGTGCGGCCGCGCTGGTTCCAAGAGTATAAGTGGCGCGACCGCGCCGGTACCAGAGCAGACCCAGTGATGAGTTTTTACATGCATAGCTTGGGTGATGATAAGTTAGCCTATTCTAATGTATGTGGAGAATCGTAAAGCATATTATAAGACTTAATAACATAATTATAAGTTATGAATCAATAAGTTATAAATATTTGTAACTCGATATCCGTAAGGATTGGAGATGTTAATTATACGTTATGTCTTATGTTACGTGATGATATAGATTTCTGATTTGTGCTATGTAGTTAGTTAGAGAGTTCAGATCATGAATTAAGTTGGTATCTTGTACTAAAATGGAAAGTGAAATTGTTAGTCACAGCTGTAATGAACTAATTTACATTGTGATCCTAATGGAATGTAGGACGGTTGGTGAACGTAAGTTGTGATTGTATAGATTACGCACGAGGCAAGTTTCTAAATCCTACTTTTCATTGACCAAGTTCTCTAACCTTGGCTATTATTATTATTCAAGCAAGGTTTTTCATATTACTCAACGATTATATGTTGATTGAGTTTTCTAGACTTTCAAATTCGTTACTCCAATATATTCGTTTGTAATCCTTGAATTCTACTGTTATTGTAGTTCCATTTTACAAAGATTGTATTGTTATTGTAATCAGACTGTTATATGGCTAGTGAACTCTTTTGATTCAACTAGTCCATAGTTAATGATCGCTCTAAAATCTAGAATTTCTGTTGAAGCTATTCCAAACTAAACTTCATTTGGTACGGACTCTAATGGTAAAATTGAGATGAACAACCCTAATATAAGGGATTATACTACGCAATAGCGTTAAAATATTTGTGCACAATACATTGTACAAAGGGCTGATCCCCCGGAGTACAAGACAGATGGTCCATAGTCTATAAGACTGTTAAAGGTTACAGTATAGATACTTGCTAACCTAGGACATAGTTCGAGGTCTTATGACCCTCAGATATACTTTTACTTTTGAAATCTATATTCAACTCTTGAGCCAAGCTATCTGTTGAGCTTTTAGACCTTTGATTATTATTGATTGATTTCAGAAAACTATTACACCTCAATTAAAATCAACTTCTGTGATTTCTCTATTATTATTGTTATTATACTTGTGGGCAATTGTTTGCTCACCCTTGCATAAAATATTGCAGCTAAGACTGAGAAGTCAGATTAGCCGTCCATTGGTAATGACAAAGGCAAGATGCAGAAGTAGCTCACAAACTGTTATTTGTTATGGAGTTTTGTAATATGACTTATTTAATATTATGTTTTAATTCCGCAATGATGTAATAAAGGTTAGATGACCTGGGATTTATTTACCTAAGAGATTTAAGTTGTAACCCCTTTTTGTAGGAAGATGATTTAATCAATTTAACTGTATTATCCTTTACTATGGGTAGTTAGATATGAATGTACGGAATAGTGAACACCAAATCTGTGGGATTGAAGTACCCGGATTTGGGGGCATCACAGGTTGGTATCAGAGCTTTAGGTTATGAACCTTAGGTGGGGAAACTTTAGGTTATAACCTTATAGGAGATCGAAAACATAGTGGTGATAAAACTATTATCGAGTTCTAAGGAATAAATTAAGGAATTCATTAAGGATAATAATAAAAGGCTTTATGTGCTTATGTGTTGTAACTTATGTGCTCGCGAATACCATCGAGTATTATTGAGTAGTAATTAAAGTTAAAATTTTGGTGGTAGGATGACTGATATAGGAGGACCCAGCCAGGCTAGGGAGGAGGAGCCACAAGATATTCATATCGTTTGAGAGCAGTTAGTGCAGAGGGAGCTATCTCCATTGATTACTGTTGCGGGTTCGGAGTATGAGCCTGAGTATAATCCGGAGGAGGAACCCGAGGAGATTGAGGAGGAGGATGAGGATCCCCAAGAGTTCTCTCCTATCACCACTGACGCTGAGTTGTTCGATGAGTTGTATGACCGTAGCATAAAGCTATAGGATAGAGTTAAGGAGTTAGAAGATCAGGTTGAGGAACGACAGACCACCATAGAGCAGAATAATGGCAAGATTGAGGATCTCGATATAAGTCTTGGAAACACAGGGTGAAAGTTAGTTCAGGCAGAGAGTCAGAATGAAGAGCTATCAGCTGAAGTAGAAAAACTGAAGTGTGATCTGAAAGAAAAGTCTGCAAATCGTGTTAGAGCTGAGGATGCGTGGATGAAGGTTGCTGATCATGTAGATCGTGTTGAGGATGAGGTGCAGTCAAAGAAAGCCAAGATGGATGAGATGGAACATGTTTTCCACACAGCAATGGATAGGGCACATGATCGAGTTTTCTGTTATCCGGTGCAGTTTGAGGATTTTCTGTGGTACGTGATGGATCGCAAGATGATGATTCGTATCATGGAGCAAGAGCGTGGAAGCCGTGCGACGTGGAATGTCTTAATAGATCACGAATAACAGTAATAATAAGTTATTTTCTAAGAGAGTTATTATGATGTACATCTCAAATGAGATAAATAGTGGGATATGATGATGTGATCTTGGAATTTTAAGATTTCAGGATAGATGATGTAAATAACTATGATGTTATCTATGTTATGTTTTGAAACAGTAAATGAATAAAATACGGAAGTTTATCAGATGTGTTATGTGCTAAATGTTGTTTATAAATGTTTAAGTTAAGACTTAAATGTTTAAGTAATTGAGTAATAACCTAGTGGCGTAAATTTTTAATAGTAAGATGCCGCCAAGAAGAAGACAAACACGTCAATAGACCCCTAAGGGATCCACAAATAACAACGATGAAACCAACGCTAATCCAATGCAGCAGTTGGTGAATTTACTAACAGAAGCATTTGCGAATCAACCCTAAGCTCAGGCCACAACTTTCAAAGACTTCAAAGCAGTGGGACCCCTAGAATTTCAAGGGTCTATGAATCCAATTGAAGCTCAAACATGGGTCATGGAGATGGAAAAGGTCTTTGATGTCACTAGGGTCAGCGAGGACCAGAAGACTGCATTCGCAACATTTATACTTAAATCAGAAGCTAGTTATTGGTGGCAAGCTAACAAAACTCGGGGTGGTCAAGGGGTAATTCCATGGGAACGATTCAAAGAGATGTTCTTCGAAACATATTTTTCGCCTAGTTCGCAGAATCAAATGGAGGTTCAGTTTTTGGAGCTCAAGCAGGGAACGATGACGGTACCCGATTATTCCGCGAAGTTTAATGAATTGGCGAGGTTTGCGCCGCACCAAGTCAATACCAATGAGAGGAAGGCGAGGAGGTTTGAACAGGGACTGAAGCCCTGACTGTATAGTCGAGTTTTGATGTTTCAACTGAATTCGTTCGCAACTCTGTTAGAAAAGGCAATTATTGCTGAAGGTGGGAGTGATGCGTTGACCAAGTACAATCAGGAGCAAAAGAAGAAGAAGAATGAAAATGAGAATAAGGCAAGTGGTAGCCATAGTGGCAGTGGACAGAAGAGGAAGTGGAATGATAGTGTTTCTGCTGGAAGTCAGCAAGGGAATCAAAGAAAGAAGTTTGAAGTGTGTAGTAACTGCGGAAAGGGCCATACAGGTGTGTGTATGAAAGGGACACGAGTATGCTACAATTGTGGACAAGAGGGCCACATCGCACCGAATTGCCCTAGTCCGAAAAAGGGTGCATGTTTCACTTGCGGATCGAAAGATCACTTTGCTCGCGATTGTCCTAAGAAAGCTACAGGAGGAGCAAGCGGAGAAAAGGGAAACAGCAGTGGTGGCAATTTGACTATCATTGGACCGACGCCACCCAATCGACCTACTGCCCGAACATTCAACATGACGGTGCCAGATGTTGTACAGTCAAAAGATGTGGTGTCAGGTATCATTCCGGTCAATAGGGTAAATGCTTACGTATTATTTGATTCGGGTGCTACTTGCTCATTTATATCCGATGATTTTGCTAGAAAATTAGAGTTACCTGAGGAAGAATTAGATTACCCTATGAACATAAAAATTGCGAATAGGGAAATAATTCCTGTTAAGTTTGTACACAAGAACTGCCGGGTAGATATTAAGGGGTCATGTGATGATGGTAAACTTAATCCCAATTCGACTTAGGGAGTTTGACGTTATTTTGGGAATAGATTGGTTGTTCAACCATGGGGCATTTATTGATTGCCAAAAGAAGAGTGTGAACCTTATGACTCCGTCAAAGGTAGTGTTTTATGGTAGTGTTTTATATGTTTTTATCTTATTGTTATGAAATATGTCTTTGTATCACTTTTATGTATTTTTACTTTGTTTTGCAGGAAAAAAAGAATAAAAGGGTATTTGGATCAATGTCCATAATTTATAATTAACATAGCAGCCCATTGAAGCCCAATTTCGTCCTTGGTCCAGCCTTTATCTCTCAACGTTCAAAGAAGAAAAGTTGTAGATCTATTTCTTAGCTTTTCGAATCATCTTGAAACTCCTAAATTGAAGTTCGGATGAGAGAGTTATGACCATTTTACCAACATACGTCAAAGCTGAAAATTTCAGGAAATTGAGCCTTTGGACATATTGACCTTTGGGGCTTCGATTGAGATTTGAATTGTGTTAGAATTTCCAAATGAAAATGTGTTCTTCTTAAAGATTGTAGTAGACTTCTCAAGCTTTCTGGAAAGGTATGGTGGGCAAAATTTTGAGTTCATTTGGGCCTCCAAATATTGATTTTTAGATAGCTAATCCGAATCCCGCATGGACTGGATTCCTGTTCGGACCAGTTGGAGTATTTGGGCCATAACCTGAGCTTCCCAACTCCAAATCAGGTGATTCAAAAGCCCAAATTCATTAGAAACCCCAGGGCTACAACTTTGGTGCTTTGCCCAAGTCCAAATTCGGTGGTTTGCTAATTCAAAATTGGCTTACAAGGTGCTGATCAGTTAGTTGACAGATTTAGATTTTTAGCACATCACATGGGCACGTTTTTGGCTTGTTATTTGCTTTGGATGGCTGATGCACATGACTTAGATTAGTTGTTGGATCTTGACCATCTTGTATGCTTGAGTTCCTATAAATAGCAAGAGGTGTTTCAACACTAACACACCAATTCACAAACCAATTTACACATTCATATTTCAACTCCTTCACATCATATCCTTGAGAGTATTCTCCACATTAGTTTGTTTGTATAGGAGTAGGGAGAAGAAGTAGACCTCCAAGGGGAGGCTACTCTCCTCTCCATTTTTATAGTTCAAGAGCAAGCAAGAGATCAACATTTATGGAAGCGAATAATCGAAGGCGAATGTTTGGAGATTGAAGATTGTGATCCGAAGTGACAGTCGGATGTCAAAACATAGTTTTTCTTCTCTAAACTCTTCCTTTATTTTTTATATTCTATTATTGTTGAATATCTTGTAAATTATATTTGCATATTTGCTATGAACTCTTCTCTTTTCTTTTATTTAGTTCCAATGGGATGTTGAACTTTTTTATACATTATTTGTTCCTTCTTATATGAAGTTCATTCTCGATAATCTGTTTTAACTATTGAATGATATTTATTTCGATTGATTTAATGTGATCAGTTAAGTTAATTTGATTAATATCATTTGCTAGATTAAGGGATAATATTACGTGTAATTGATATTGTTCCTAATCACAAGTAGCAATTAGTGATACATGATTGTGGTCAAACTTTTGAGTATTGCTATGATTATTGGAAGACAGGTTAAATAATCCGAGCTTGTGTGATTATTGCTTGGAATAGTCTAATTCCTTAGTTCTTAATGCTACTATTATATTAAATCTAGAGAGCTTATTCTAGGTTGTATAGTGGTTAGAATCTTGTGAAGAGCTTGTTTCATTGAGTGATAATTAAGGGGAGTTTCGGGTAGCAGAGCTTATTGTTACCTAGGGCTATTAATTTCATTGAAGGATAAATATTGCTATGATAAGGTGAAATTGAACGGAAGAACTAAAATCTTTATTTTATTCTTATTTTATTTTTTTTAATTAGTTAGATCAAATTACAACCCCCCTTTTGGTTTACAAAGTATAGATTTGGACTAATCATTCTCTGTGGGATCGACTCTTACTTGCACTACTACATTAATATCTTTTGCAGTAAGGTTTTATTTTTGGGTGCTTGTGACAGCACACCAATAGCAAACTGTTGAGATCTTCAAGGTGATAAGAGTCAGATTGTTAGGAGCTCAAGACAGGCAGAAGAAATATACGAATCAGCATCGACAAAATCGTGAATTTGACGTCGGTAGTTTTGTTTTCTTAAAAGTATCTCCTTGGAAGGGGAAGATCAGATTTGGTAAAAAGGGTAAGCTGAGTCCGCGATTTATTGGACCCTTTGAGGTGTTGAAAAGAGTTGGTGAGGTGGCCTATGAGGTAGCTTTACCTCCCGAGTTAGACCAAATTCACAATGTTTTCCATATATCGGTGCTACGACCATATAAGCCCGATTATAAACATGTTATAGAATATGAACCAATACAATTTGAGAAGGATTTATCCTATGAAGAGGTTCCTGTACAGATAGTTGACAGGAAAGAGCAGGTTCTCAGAAATAAAGTTATACCTTCTATTAAGGTAATCTAGAGAAACCACAACGCTGAAGAAGCTAAGTGGGAACTCGAAGAGAAAATGATGCAAAACTATCCTTAGTTATTTGTTTAATCCTTGTATCGCGATTCTGGAGACAGAATCCTTGTAAGGAGGGGAGAATATAACGGATGAATTAATTGCGTGGTGATTCTGGGAACAGAATCCTTATAAGGAGGGAAGAATGTAACGATTGTGAATTTCATAATTTATTTAAAATATTTATTGAATTAAATAAATATTTTAATTAATTTATTTATTGAGTTAGTTAATAATTGTTTAATGTATGACAAATTAATTAGTAGTTTAATTCATTTGTTTAGTAATTTTATGTGATTAAATATGAATTTTATTTAGTTTAATAAAATTATATGGTTACATTTTTATTTATTAAAATGTAACATTGAAAGTGTGTGTTATATAAATTAAAAGGGTTTAAATTAGTTTTACCAATCAAGGCCCTTAAAATTGTTTTTAATTTGGTTTTACTAAACAAGATCTTAAGCCTTTTTAATTTTGAAAATAACTTAGTTTTGCCAAACAAGCCTTATGGCTTTTAAATGGTGTAATTGATGAATTAAAATTAGAATACGTTAAGATTGTATGAGTATCAGTTTTTAGTTCTTATTAAGCTTTATCAGTTATTTTACAAAGTCTGAGAAGAAAGAAAAAAAACAAACAAGAGAGTTTAGAGAAAATTGAGAGTTTTGAGAATTCTGTGAATTGAGAGGAAGCTAAGGAATCATCTTTGTTTAGCTTAAAGGTATAATTCTTTTTAATTTTGTTAGAAGTTCTTCACTGTATATGATTTTTTTTTTACTTCCCTGTATGTGAATTTATTTGCTCAATGCATGAATTAGTTGGTTATAATTGATAATATGCATGTATTAGTGATTATATGATGTTAATAAACCAATTTGAAGGAATTAATCCATGAAAGCATGCTTTAAAATGGAGTTTTGGTTTTATAGTGTTTCACTTTCATATATAGCTTATATGTATGAAAATTAATGTACAATTTGATTATTAATTTGTAAATTGACTCGTGATTATGATAACATGATGAAAAACGAAGATAATGTAATTCAAACGGATCAAAATGGTTTAGAAACGAGTTCACGGTGTTTGATTTCACTAATATGTCAAAAATATGAAATAGAACATGAATTGTAATATTTGAATCCTTAATTTGGTTAATTGAAGATTCTGAGATATTGAATTGATTTTGTCGTTGTATGCTACTGAGTCTTTTGAGTTTATAGCATCAGTTAATAACTATTTTGGTGTTTAAGAGAGTAAGTTGTGAAATTGGTTGGAAACAGAGTCTGTTCGCGCTGCAGCAACTGAGTCTGCGTCGCAGCGTGACTGCGCTGGTTTCCAGTGCAAAAGTAGCGCGGCTGCGCCGGCAGCAGATCAATCCCTGTATGAGTGCAGCGCGGCCGCGCTGGTTCCAAGAGTATAAGTGGCGCGACCGCGCCGGTACCAGAGCAAACCCAGTGATGAGTTTTTACATGCATAGCTTGGGTGATGATAAGTTAGCCTATTCTAATGTATGTGGAGAATCGTAAAGCATATTATAAGACGTAATAACATAATTATAAGTTATGAATCAATAAGTTATAAAGATTTGTAACTCGATATCCGTAAGGATTGGAGATATTAATTATACGTTATGTCTTATGTTATGTGCTGGTATAGATTTCTGATTTGTGCTATGTGGTTAGTTAGAGAGTTCAGATCATGAATTAAGTTGGTACCTTGTACTAAAGTGGAAAGTGAAATTGTTAGTCATAGCTATAATGAACTAATTTACATTGTGATCCTAATGGAATGTAGGACGTTTGGTGAACGTAAGTTGTGATTGTGTAGATTACGCACGAGGCAAGTTTCTAAATTCTACTTTTCATTGAGCAAGTTCTCTAACCTTGGCTATTATTATTATTCGAGCAAGGTTTTTCATAATACTCAACGATTATATGTTGATTGAGTTTTCTAGACTTTCAAATGCGTTACTCCAATATATTCGTTTGTAATCCTTGAATTCTACTTTTATTATAGTTCCATTTTACAAAGATTGTATTGTTATTGTAATCAGACTGTTATATGGCTAGTGAACTCTTTTGATTCAACTAGTCCATAGTTGAAGATCGTTCTAAAATCTAGAATTTCTGTTTAAACTATTCCAAACCAAACTTCATTTGGTACGGACTCTAATGGTAAAACTGAGATGAACAACCCTAATATAGGGGATTATACTATGCAATAGCGTTAAAATATTTGTGCACAATACATTATATAAAGGGTTGATCCCCCGGACTACGAGACGGATGGTCCATAGTCTATAAAACTGTTAAAGGTTACAGTAGAGATACTTGCTAACCTAGGACATAGTGCGAGGTCTTATGACCCCAGATATACTTTTAATTTTTAAATCTATATTCAACTCTTGAGCCAAGCTATCTGTTGAGCTTTCAGACCTTTGATTATTATTGATTGATTTCAAAAAACTATTACACCTCAATTAAAATCTACTTTTGTAATTTCTCTATTGTTATTGTTATTATACTTGTGGACAATTATTTGCTCACCCTTACATAAAACATTGCAGCTAAGACTGAGAAGTCAGATGAGCCGTCCACTAGTAAGGGCAAAGGCAAGATGCATAAGTAGCTCACGAACTATTATTTGTTATGGAGTTTTGTAATAAGACTTATTTAATATTATGTTTTAGTTCCGCAATGATGTAATAAAGGTTAGATGACCTAGGATTTATTTACCTAAGAGATTTAAGTTGTAATCTCTTTTTGTGGGAAGATGATTTAATCAGTTTAACTTTATTATCCTTTACTATGGGTAGTTAGATATGAATGTATGGAATAGTGAATACCAAATCTGTGGGATTGAAGTACCCGGATTTGGGGGCGTCACAGTCCATATTACCAATACCCTCATTCAGATTAATGGATTTTTAACAATTCTAAGTTATATCAAAGTAAAGACATAACAACATTTGATGATAATAATTAATATCATTTCATAATATTCGGTTACAAGGTTTGCTTGTTCGTATTACAACAGTCATTATAACTTCATACAAATAACAAGTACTTAAAACATGAAACCTAGTCTACGCTTCTTCTTTACGTTCATGATCTTCTTATCATTTTCGCAAGAATGAGCACTACGACTCAACAAGTCTAACTAATAACACATAAACAGTTTATACTTTCATATAAACTTTAACATGCCTTGACATATCACATATATCAATTTGATATTACAAATAACTTTTCATTCAACAGTTTATATAACGTTGTCACCCAAAGCGTATAAACCACATATATATAACTTATAAAAACAACACCTAAGAGTTAGAATACTTTCACATAGTTTAAAGGAATAGAAGACTTGCCTCGTATATCTTTTAAAGATAAATATAACGGTCTAAACGTTCGTCGTAAATCCTACACGATTATAAGTTCATGTAGACAAATAAGCATTTAACGATTAAATCTTTTAAGTTTTATTTTGGGTATTATAACCGCTTATAAATAAGACTCCTTCTACTATACATCAAATAATTTCAGCATTATAACTGCATATAAAATGAATATTCATCAACTATATTTAAAATAAATTGAGCATTATAACTGCTTATAAAATGAATATTCTTACTAAATACTTGAAGAAAATCGGACATAGTAACTGCTTATAAAAGTATATTTTTAACTTTATAAGAGAAATAAATCGGACATTATAACTGCTTGTAAATAGGACTTTTGTACTATATACATAAAATAATTTGGGCATTATAACTACTTGTAAAAGTATATTTTTACTAATACATACATAAAAATGAAAATTATAACTACGAGAGTATACCTCTTGTAGTTGCTAGCTTTACTTCCAATCGCGTAGCGCCTTGATGCTTCGAAAGTAATTTTTATCTCACAATATCTCTCAGAATATAAATATAGAGTATTTTTGCTCTTGAACTGCTCTTGAACATGGTAAGGAATGAATGAACTTAGCTTGCTATTTGTAGAAAAATATAGTTTTGCTAATAGCACGTTAGGGGCTCGGCTTATTACACTTTGTACCCTAACATATTCTTAGAATATTCTTCTAAGCTCCTCAATGAAAATACCTTCCAAGCTCGACAATATAACTTGCAATTGAACCTATCTTCTAAGCTCCTTAATGAAAATATCTTCCAAGCTTGACAATGCAGCTTGCAATTGAACCTATCTTCTAAGCTCCTTAATTAAAATATCTTCAAAGCTTGACAATGCAGCTTGTCACCGTAAGCACGACCAATCTCTTTGTCATTCCCAAGCATGACACAACAACTTGTCAAAAATAATTTATCGGGATGCTTCTCGGAGAAATTGTGGAAAGCACGACAAATCATTTTGTCAATGTAAGCACGACTAATCAGATTAACAAATTTTTTTTATTTGACTTAATTCATCGTTACACTATAAAATTACAAAACACCTGGTTCGAAATATCATTTCGATCTTTATTAAGCACATATATTATAAAATTCGAATCTCATTAGGGCTTAAGGTTTTAAACTTCTCGATACCTAGTTTTAGGTTTATACGTTCTGATTCTAAACGTATACGATTGCATTTATAAGCCTCATAAATATTCGGAGTATTACAAATATCATATTTCTAAGTTCTATAAATATTCGGGATATTACAGTAGCTCCGGCACAGAGGCACTGACTCCAGCGCAGAGGCACTAGCTCTTTCCTGCACAGCGCAGGGGCGATGCATCCTAGCGCAGAGGCGTTGGCCTGGTTTGTTGGTGGTGGTATTGCCTGTTGTTGCTGCCTCTTCCGCTGCTGTTGCCCGATGCCGCACGCCAACACACGCCGCTTTGACTAAATGATCCAAAATGACCATTTTGCCCTTTTTAGCCCAAAATTATCCGTTTCGCCCATTTTCGCCTCTTTCTATAACAATAATAAAAAAATAACCAAAACACATAAAAATGACATAAACTACCTAAAAACAGAAAAATTCATCAAGTCAAAAGTATCTGATTTGTCGGTATAATAACCACTCATCAAGTACCCCCAAACTTGAATCATTGCTTGTCCTCAAGCAAAACACAAAACACAAAAGACAAATACTTCACAAACCAACAAACAAGCTACGAAGTGAGCAATGAATCAATAACTATCCAAAATATAGCCTCAACGATTTCAAAACCAATAACTCCCAACAAAATCCAAGAGCATGCTAGTTTAACAATTTAACTAACTCATTAGTTTCACAACATTCATGACCCTCAAAATTCGAGCACATCCAAACCGTATAAGCCACGATACTTAGATAAGAATATATAACAAACACTAAATAAAAGATACATTACATTAACTCTCGAATCTTATTACCACATCAATCTTAACTACGATAAACAACATATAAATTCGGGGTAATAATAAGGATATGCATCATCAAACAAGCTATCTTCCCAAGCATAACATACAATTATAATATATTACTTTTTTTCTCTTTTTTTCTTTTTCTCATTTTTAATTTGAATTTAGTGAGTGCATCTTATGCTCTATCTCACCTTCAAATGAACGAGTGCGTTTTACGCTCCATCTTGTTTCACATGTGTCCATGAGTGACTGTGTTTTACGCTCTATCTCAACTCACCACATGATTCATAATACAAACTCGGGAAGACATATTTTAAAAACAAGCCAAGATGCAAAACAATCTAAGAATACCCCCAAACTTATATGAATGCCTAACTTTACTTTAATTAATGCTTAAATAAGTTCATAGAATCTCAACAACATCTTTCATAGAAGAATAAGCTATATAAACTCTCTAAGAACAATTAACTCAATAGTTGGATGAAAATGCCATGAAAGCACAAATGGGTCATAAATATCGCATAACTAATACCCAAGGAAAAATTTAAACAAGCATGCTCAAAGATTTTATAAAAGTTAAGCAAATGACATTCAAGTTCATATCATAGGCCTTCAACAGAGTAAACCAAAACATTGCTCAAAACTTCAAAAATTTTAAACTAATATGCATACTAAACATACTAACATCAAAATAACTAACATAATAACATAATACCAACTCACGTAACAAAAATATCACGAGTATCCCCAAACTTAAGACAAACATTGCCCTTAATGTAAAGATAGACAAAATTAAAACAGAGGACTTCCCTGAGGCTGTGCCAATCGTCATCGACAACCTCCTCTCCACCCTAAGTCGTTTGGGAGCCATTCCAAATCAAAAGCACCCAAAAAATGCCCTGCCTAGCTTGTGCCTTGCCCCTTGCTTTGCCTGGCGATTCATTGGTGAATCGTGCTCGTAGCTGTTTGGTGCATGAAGTTAGCTAACACAAAACATTAGACTTGGGTTACCTCCCAAGAAGAGCTTATTTTATAGTATTTAGCCCGACTTTATTTAAAACAAAAATACCAGTTCAAATTAAGATCAATTCGATTGTAACTAATATTGGAAAAAGTATTATAAAATAATTCCCTGACAACGACGCCAAAAACTTGTTGGTCGATTTTGTAACCGATAAATACGCGCAAATATACGCGGTCAACAATTAATAGAGTAATAAGAAAGTTTGTCGATCCCACGAGGAATTATCTCTAAAAACTAACCCAAGTATTAATTTTATATCGTCTCAACCTTATTCAAATAATTTGATTTGAGTAATTAAAACTAAGATTACAATTAAACTAAATAACATAAAGAAATAACATAAATAAATAGATAAAAGATCTAAGAACGCAATATCCCCTAATACTTCATTTAAATCCCCTAACTCTCCAATAGATTACACGGTCACAATGATTGTCAATCGAGAATCCTAAGTATTCATACGACTCTTCCGAGGTCATACGAAAATTGCCCTCTACAGCGCATAGGTATATTCCTATCCTATATGCTAGCAAGTCATTCATTCCTAAAAACAATCAACAAGACATGTGTCACGGAAGCCTCATTAATCGCTCATCAAACGAATAAACTTTCGCAAAGGGAGTCATTAAGTCTAGATTCTCTAATTGGCTACACATGGTGCATAGGTATATTCCTATCCTACACACAAATTATGCATCCCAATAAATGCAGAACAACATAATCACATGTCAATATATTCATGGTTTAAATCTACAATCCATTTTCCAATTTCATGTAAATTACCAAGTCAATCACTAATTCCTTAACAATTAAACAATAAGCACAAAATATATTGATCTAACTCATATAGTGCCAATCAAAAGGAAAAGCTATTCGATATATATTAGGCAAATAGGTTCCATTACACTCTTAGATTCAAAACTAATTAATTACATAGGAGAAAAGAGAAAGAAAAGGATGGCGTCCCCTTTTTAGTAGATAAACCTCCATTGGAGCTTTTGAAGAACCATGACACAAGGCCATGGACTCCTTGCTCAAGCCCAACCGCCTCCTTGCTCCTCCCTCTCTTATTTTGCTTCATGAAAATGTAGGATTTTTTATTTGGGCATTAGGTCAGTTATTTTAAAGCTCAGATCTACCTAAAATCCCGACCGAGCACTAGGCGCTGCATTCCAACGCTGAGGCGCTACACCTCCAGGGTTTGGGCGCAGAGGCGCTACACCTCCAGGGTTTGGGCGTAGAGGCGCTGTCAACCAGTAGCTCCAGCGCAGAGGCGTTGGCTCTTTCCTACACAATGCAGAGGCGATGCATCCCAGCGCAGAGGCGCTGACCTGGTTTGCTGCTACTGGAGTTGCCTACTACTGCTACCTCTTCCGCTGCTGTTGCCCGATACCGCACGCCAATACACGCTGCTTTGACCAAATGATCCAAAATGACCATTTTCCCCTTTTTAGCCCAAAATTGTCTGTTTCGCCCATTTTTGCCCCTTTCTATAACAATAATGCAAAAACAACCAAAACACATAAAAATGACATAAACTACCTAAAAACATACAAATTCATCAACTCAAAAGTATCTGATTCGTCGGTATAAAAACCACTCATCATATAGTCAGAAGCTCTTCAAAGCAACTATAGTTCAAGAGATTCATTCAAAAGTAAAGCGGTCGATTCAAAGGAGAAGCCCTTACAGTAGCTAATCATGAACAAATTCAGGAAAATCTCTAACTGCTGGTTCTAAAAATAAAAGAGCTGATCATGAATGAAAAAGGGTGAGAAGATAAAAGCATTAAGGAGTAATCACGGATAATTCACTCTACGATCAAGAAAGCACCCTACGAGTTGTGGAAAAGAGGAAAACCAAATATTAAGTAAAGTTTTCTGCACCTGGCTATTTGCAGTTCATTCTCAACGTTGGCAAGAAATCAGGCGAAGCTTAACTCAAGATGGTTGGAGGAATTGTTACTTGACATTCTATTGAGAAATCAAGCCTATAGAGTGATCAACAAGAATTTCTTGACAGTTGAAATCCTTATCCAAGTCATAATGGATAAAGGCGAACCAAACAAGATAGAAAAGCCTGCTATGAGAAAGGAATCAATGATGGTCTCTCAAATCTAGTACACAAGAGCCCTACGATCGCAGATGATGAGCTTCAAAGATTGGTACTCAACGATCGTAGAACTGGACCGGAAGGACGCAGAGCCTTCTACTCAAATTCAGAGGACTTTACGACTCAATAATTATGTGAAATACTCGAAGACATTTCTATGCTTCTACAAAGAATTCAAAACAAGAAAAGCTTGCTTAAAGGATGAATCCAGTGAAGATTGAAATCAATGTTCGACATCCGGAGACGAAGATTTCAAGAAGGGCACATGAAATTCTTACATATGATAAATGCAATGAAAATAAAGAAGGAAGTTAGCCCTCATAAAGAAGATTCAGGTCTTGGATCTTTCTAGAAGAGAAAGAAGTTGGCGCCAAAAGAAACGTCTTCATTAATGGTCAACCTATACTAACCTATTAATTCAGTAAATCAGATAAAGAACATCAAATCTGTTGTTACTAATATCATGGTGAAATAAAAGCACTTCTATTCAATAGCGCATATTAAGGGGGAGCAACTAGAAGAAATGCAATCTACATCTTCAAAGTCTCAGCACATAAAAGCAAAGGATTAAGACATAAAGATCACTTGTAACAGCGAGAAAAACTCAGGCCAAGTAATGATGAGGAGATTCAGGTAAAAGAAATGTAAAGAAGACCATGAACAAACACGCTTAAAAATTGAAGTTTGGCTTCATGAATTGATCGCTGAACAGAAGGAAAACCATAGAGTAAAAACTATGTCATCAAGACATTCTACAAACTGAAGAAGTTAAATTTAGCTATCTAGAAGCAAGTGGAAAAATAGAAACAAAATGAAGCTGATGTGATTATATGAAGCAAGGCAAGGGTGATAACCTTTCTCATAAGGAAGAAAGTGATTATGATGAGACTATTGTTGGAAGTCATCAGAATGTCTCCAATTTATCAGGAAATAATCACGGTCAAAGGACAACTCAATGATCGTAAAATGATGAAGATTCGTAGAGTTGAAAGTCGCTTATTAATCCAAAAGAAGTCTTAAAAAATGAGAAGCAACTAATAGAGCAACATGAAGATCGCAGAATGGAACTGCTACTCTACGACAAAAGAAGATAAAGCTGTCATTTTGAAGACAAAGGAGTATTCTACTCCTAAAAGAATCGTTAGGCAAAAAGTTAATTAAATATGATCCACATAATGGGTGGTAAAGCAATCTGAGAATCCGTGCAATGACAACAAAGGCAGTTCATAAGACTGAGGGGTGATCATAAAACTCAAAGGAGATCGCAGAGTTAAAGGAGTTTCGTAGAGTTAAATGACTTCTCATAAAGTATTCTACGAAGGATGAAACTAAGGCAGTAAATTCAAAGAGCGCGTGCCGCTCACTTTTCAAAAAAGCGAGTGAAGTTGGAAACTTACGGAGCTACAACTGTAAAATCGCAGCAATAATGCGACGAGAAACCAATTACGTCTCGTCACGTGTCCCACTTAGCAAAAATAGAGGGAGGTGATATAAAATCATTTCAAAATCTTTATCTGACTCTTGCTCTTCCAAAATTTCAATAAGAGTTTTACTATTTTCAAACTCTCAAGAGACCTTAAACCCTAGTTTACTAAAATCTCCAAAAATCTCAAGTCACCCTTGTACTACCTTTCTATTCGACTAAACCTAATGGCAAGCCATCAAGTCATTCTCGAAAATCTTGTTTGCTTTGAAAAATTCGGGGATGCTGAGCAGAGATTCAAAAATATACTTACACTGGTACAAGATGTTGGGTTCAGTGAATGTCTAGAGACCAATACTAGGATTTATTCTGCCTTGGTAAAGGATTTCTATCTAAATGTTGTCTATAAAAAAGGGTCTCTTCTTTCAAAGATCAAAGGAATAACTTTACAGATAAATGCGTCTGAAATCAACAAGTGTTTGTGGTTTCTTAATCAAGGAATGACTTCCTTCGACGATATTGACGGCGAAGAAGGACTACAGCTGTTGGAGTACGAGAAAAAGTCTCCTCTAAGAGAAATCAAAAGGAAATATTTTCCTCAACATTATGAATTCCTTGCTGATATCGTCGGGAAATGTATTATGTGCAAGGATACAACTTATGATACAGTAGGTGAACTACAACTTAAGTTCATGACCGCTATTGTTCAGAAAAAGAAGATTAACTTTGGTGCTATTCTCATGGGATGGATAACATAGTGGTTAGAGGATGCCAAAATGAAAAGTAAAGGTGGCAAGCCAACTCCCAAAATGCACTATGGGAGATTCATAAGCATCATTCTTTAGAAAAAGCTCAAGAACAAAATCGAAGATGATGAGGGAGAACTCCAAGGTTGTTTGAAGATTAGAAGAAGAATTCGCAAGCAAGAAAGGCCAAGAAGACAAAAATAGCAAAGAGCAACAACAAAAATAAAAAATTCTCTATAGTTGAAGGAAAAAGGAAAATGGAAAAAGTGTTAGGTTTGTATATAACGCGAACATGCAATCAAATTACATTAATAAAGCGGAAGCGCGATAAAATAAGATTTTAAAATTTTATACAAACCATCACCATGATCTTTCTTTATGCACAATTATTAATTAAACGAAAGAGATGGAGAATAAGAATTATACCCTTATAGAATTTTAGCTTCCTCAGGTACAAGTTCAACTCCAATTCCTTCGCGTTCTCCTTGAATTCCAATTCCTTCCTTTGATCAATGTTAGCCACCCAAGTGTTTGGCCTCTAAAGGTGATCCACCAAGGAATAATACTTGTTCAAGAGGTGTTGGCAAAACCCTAGTTTCTATCTCTATAGAAATTGTAAATACTTTCCACAATTCTTATACAAGAGTGTGTAACCCTAATCTATGATAAAACTTCTCTTATTTATAGATATAGGAAAACCCTCCCCTAAACTATTTAGGATTAGGATTTCTATTCTAATTAAACTCCTAATCTAATTAGGAATTCATGAGAGAGTACTTATATTAATTAATTCTCAATCCATATTAGGAATTAAATAATAGTAATAGTAATAATAATAATAAGACTCCTCTTATTAATTTATATTTAATATTTCTAAAATATTAAATAATAAATATTAAGTTATTTAATTTATTCTATCTCCATAGATTAAATTAAATACACTTAACTTATTATTACAATTATGCCATTTATTTTACCATTTACTTCTTAAACAAATATTTTTCTTTTATGGTGTGACCCTTTAGGCTCTCCATATTAAACCGGTTGTGAATAAATCAATTAGAACAATTCTAATCTTATTTAAATAAATAAATTAAACTATTTAATTTATTTAATTAAATAATATTTATTCTATAATTAGGGTAAGCCCCCTTAGCAATCAACGACTTTCTAGATAATATAGATTTCAACATTAATCACAAAAGAACCTTTCAGTGCATAGTTACCGTACAATTCAATCCTTCTACTATACAATATCCCAATTAAATATAAGACATGAAATTACCGTCAAGTCTTACTTTATTTAATTATATGTATTTCGATTCCCAAATGCACAACTCTAAATAATGCAAATTAAAAACTCCTTTCTAATTTTATTTTGCCTTGGCCAAGGACTGCTGAGTTGTCATTTATCGAATCACATAGGACAATCACATCTTTTACTAGATGTGGTAGATTCTTTGTTGATCATTCACCTATCTCCATGTACAAATTATTATACCCAATCATACCCTTTGATATACCCTAAAGGTCTTAAGGGACATGTCAAAGTATAACTCATCATTCACACAAGATACTATGATGATCTCAAGTCCAAGGATCACTTGTACTACTATCACTATAGGAATTCCTATTGACAGGCGAGTAAAACTCCATTAGGTATTCCTTAGCAAGTCACGTCCAGTGAACTTATTCTCCAATAAGCACCTACATACTTGCTTTAGTGTCTCCACACAAATGATTATGAGATCAATCATCCTCTTCTTAAAAGCAAGCAACGTATGTACTAATCTATCCAGAATCACTAATCCCTTTTTTAGTAATCCAACGATTAGGAACGATTTTAGTTTGTGAGCTATCAAGAATTTAGATCTCATTAGCATGACCACCATCATGATTCTAAAAGCATTGCTCAAAACTATGAGTTTATCACATTTAATATAACAGCACCATGTAGATAATGTAAAATGCCTTTTATAACTGAATAAGATTACAAAGTATGTGCTACATCATATCAAATATGATTGGCTTGTGTGCATACTACTTTCAATCTCCCACTTGCATAAAGCCAATCGTCATGGTATCCAATACCCTTCTTCTCTGAGTGACGATCATCCTGCTGTTTGGATAAAGCTTCAGTAAATGGATATGCAATGTTGTTCTTGAGAGTCCACTATTTCTGTAGTGACTTTTTCTTCTTTCAATGATTCCTCTAATCAAATGAAAGTGCCGCAACACATGTTTGAATCCAAGATGAGACTTAGGAACTATTCATAGTTCTGTAATGAACTTTTCATCCAAATAATCAACTTGCAGCTTCATTTACAGCTATATACTTTGTCTTTGTCACTAAACCAGCAACTCTTTGCTATTTTGGAACCTTTCCAATTCACTGCACCACCAATCAAGGTAACAATTTACCCTAAAGTAGATTTGTTATCGTCTTGGTCAGTCTGAAAAACTTGAGTCTTTTTAGCCCTCTAGTTTTAATTTAGACCTACCATGAATCATAATCACATCTTCAATACCGGTTAAGTACTTAAGATGTTTATCACTGTCTTACAGTGATCTTCTCCAGAATATGACTGATCAACATCAGACCTTATATATTCATTGCATACATGATAATAACTCATGTGATCTCTCTTTTATTGGAGATAATTTTAGAGAGATACACTCCATAGCTCATCATCATGAGACCTCTCTTGAAGTTTGCCATGCTAAACGCCTTTAGCATCGAATGATTATATATTCATTGGGTCAAGCCGAACATCCTTTTAAATCTATCTATATAGATTTATATCCCCAATTTATAGGATGTTCCTCCCAAGTTATTCATAGAGGAATGTTTAGACAATTTTATCTTTACTGATTGTAGCATTGGTGTGTCATTCCTTATTAGTAATATATCAACATATAATACTAGGAATGTCATAGTGCTCCCACTGACCTTTTTGTACACACTAGGTTCATTCTTATTTTTTGATTAAATTAAACTCTTTTGATTGTCTCATCAAAATGAATGTTCCATCTTTGAGAAGCTTGCTTCAATCTATAAATGGATCATTGTAGCTTAAAAACACGATTTGCTTCAACCTTTGAAACATATTCCTCTGGCTGTATCATACATACATTCTCCTCAAGTCTTCATTGAGGAAGGACGTCTACACACCCATTTGCCAGATTTCGTAATAAGGTGCAATCACAAGCAAAATCCAAATGGACTTGAGCATTACCCGATAATAAGGTTTTATCACAGTCAACTCATTGACTTTATTTGAAACCTTTTAAACGGGTCTGGTCTTATAGGTCTCCACCTTGCCATTTGCCCCAGTCTTTTCTTAAAAGACCCATATACACCCTTTAGGCACTATGCCTTTCGGTGGAGTAACCAAGTCTATACTTGGTTCTCATACATGGAGTCCATTTCGGATTTCATGGCCATTTGCCATTTCTCTGAGTGTCATCTACTCATAGCCTCATCGTATATAATTGGATCATCATCCTCTATGATGCGTACCTCATCATCATCCTCTATGATGAATCCATACTTCCCAGGTATCTTTGGTACTCTTCCAGATTTACGATTCGGTTGTGGTACAATAGGTCTATCTACAGGTCCCTCGGTTTAACTTAAAGTGTTTTGTGGTTCTTGAACTCTTTCAAGATCTATTACCCCCCACTAGCTCCTTCAATGATAAACACCTTTATACAAGAAGGCAGCGTGTAGGATTATAGTAATAATACCCTAAACTTTCTTTAAGATATCCCACAACTCTGCACTTGTTAGATTTTGTCCCAAACTTATCTTTTGAAACATTTTCACATAAGTTGGATAACCCCTTATCTTAACATACTTAAGATTAAGAATCCTCCCTATCCATAACTTTTATGGAGTCTTGGGGTCGGATTTTGAGGTTACCTTATTTTGTAGATATGCAGCCGTTTCTAGGGTATAACCCTAGATGGATATAGGAATATCGGTAAAAATTATTATGGACCGCACCATGTTCAACACGGTACAATTTCTCCTTTTAGATACACCAATCAATTATTGCATATCAGGAGGTGTCCATTATGAGAAAATACCATTTTGAGATGATCTAGAAACTCATTGTACAAGTATTCTTTCTTCGATCTGATCAAAGAATCTTAATACTTTGTCAATTTGTTTCACTTCTGAATTCTTTGAACCTTTCAAATGATTCAAACTTGTATTTCATCAAATACACATGTTCAACTCTTTGAATGATCATCTCCTTTTCTTTTACTAGTTTGTTCAATTTGCAAAATTATTTTATATGTAAGTCAAGCTTTCAAAGTCTATCAAGTGATCTTCCAGTTTCAAACAAAACATTATCATTATAAATAGAACAACAATTGTTCTTAAATATAATACCAGAACCTTCCTTGTCCAACAACGGAAGTAATAATATTTCTTAAGAGAACTGGAACATAATAACAACTTATTAACTTAATAGACTTGCCCGTAGGCAACGCTAAACTATAAGTTCCTACGGCTAATGTAGCAACCATACTCCATTCTCCGCACGTAAGATTACTTACTCTTTGTTTAGCTTTCTACTCCTGCTTAGTCTCTGTATTGGATTGCATACGTGAGAACTATAGCCGGTATCCAATACCCAAGTAGAACCTTGACTTACAGAAAGATTTATTTCAATGATGAACAAACCTATATCTGTAACCGAAGCTTTACTAAGCTTCTTCTGGTTAGCCTCTGCAAGGTGCTCCTTACAGTTTCCTTTTTAGTGTCCAGGCTTATTGCAGTGGAAGCAAACTCCTTTGCTATCTGCATCAGTTTTGTTCTTAGTGTCCTTAGTTATTGCCTTTCCTTATACCTTCTTTTAATTGTTCTTTTTTTTAAGAAGATCCTTTGGCCCTCTTCCGCTTCCTGGAAGAATCGTCTATCAGTAAGCCTTGGTCTTTCTTGGTTGAAAAATGACTCTTTACAGTTTTCAACATGTTTAAATGACTCATGCAGGCTGGCATATAGCTTGTTCACGTGGAAATTCACAATAAATTGTGAGAAAGAGTCCGGGAGTGATCGCAAGATCAAATCTTGGATCAACTCTTCATCCAATACAAAACCCAATTGTCCCAATTGTTCAATCAGATTGATCATTTTTAGGACATTTGTCTATACTGTAGTGCCATCGGTTATTTTAGATTGGAAGAGCTCATTAGATATCTAATATCTAGTAGTCCTACTTTCCTCACCATTCAACTCTTTGAAGGTGCAGGAGTACAGTAGGAGCATCCATAGTTTCATGTTGACGCTGAAGCTCGTAACTCATGGATGCGAGCATGATGCATTGAGCCAACTGTGCATCATCTTGCCACTTTCTAAAAATAGCAATCTCTTCCTCAGAGGTATTGTCCACAACCATTGCAGGGATAGGCATATTAAGGATATAAGATAGCTTTTTAGCCTTGAGAACTATTCTCAGATTCCTTAACTAGTCCGTGTTATTTGGTCCAGTTAATTAGCATCTAATATGCTCCGCAGTGATAGTAAATTAGACATTATAAAAATTCTGTAAATGAAATAGACAACATTTTAGCATACATTCATTTAATTAATTACCAAAATAAATTAGGTCTTTATTTTAAATTGGTATCTCTCACTATTTTCGTCAAACTATATTACCCTCAATTTATAGTTCGGTAAATCTAATTAAAGATTTGCTATTGAGAATAAGGATCTCATTTCAAATGTATATAGCCTTGTGTGTGCACAACAAACTATATATAAATAAATAGGTAGACAACTATTGTCAATTACATCACTATGTAACTCCTTGTATTTTGCCTCTTAGATTATAATGGTCAAGTGTGTGCACATCCACATTAAAATAGTCTAAGTTAAGTCCAACTTAGCACTTCCATATATGTGAAGAGAAAAAGACCGCCCTTGTGTGTGCACAACAAAGCAGTAATGTTCAATTCCTTAATAAGCATCAAATGTGATAAAACAACATCTTAAATATTTAATACTCGCCTTGTGTGTACAACACTCATATTAAATATTTAATACTCTATTGTTTTACCATGCTAGAAGGCGACGTTCGATATTCCAAAATATCTTTGAACGCTTAGGACTTAATATAATTTCTTTGAGGGGTTTGTTATTAATAGTCTCATATTGTTTAGCGTGCATGCACATATATATATAAAATACGCGTCATATTATTTAACATGCGAAACATATTGTATAATATATATATATATATATATATATATAGTAATCATGCACATATAGAATACTATATTCTACGCGAATTGATTATGAACTTTTATTTTAGTTTGGTTCACTAGAGCCACCAAGTGAACCAAAAGGTCAAACCTAGGGTGCAAGAATAAAATTTAAATATAACTATTACATTTAAACCCGGGCTCTATTACAAACGGGTCTTCATGCGCTCCTTGCTCCTTTGTCTCCAATTCTTCAAAATTAATTCTAACTAGTCCTATTACAAAAACTATTTACAATAAATAGAAACCTTGATCAACAGTCAAGGGAAAGTACATAGGAGGGAGATAGAATTTTACATTAAGAAAAAATTAGAGAAAACGAGGTACGCAGACCCCATTTATAAAAATCTATACATTCAAACATCCTCTAAAATAATTCCAATCAGACATTGGTCAATAGTCCATAATCAATCCCTATTTATTATCATACATATCTCTATATGTATCAATAAATAATATTCATCCCATGAATAATAAAACCATTTCATATATGCATTGATATTAATTAATGGGCAAAAGTTTTGCTAATATTTAGTTTTTGAAACAAAATAAACTCTTTTATTTTAATCAAAAACTAAATCCAAATTAAACTCCTTTAATTTTAGCAATCTGAAATCCTATTCCAGATAAAATAAACATCTTTATTTTACACTTATATCAATTAAATAAACCATTTATTTTAATTGAAGGAAAAATTATTTTTCGGATTCTGCTGTCCGGCGCAGCTGCGCCCAGAATGAACTGGGAGACGGCGCAACTGCGCTGAACCCTAGAAACGACTTTCTGGGTTTGGGCGCAGCTGCGCTCCAGAATGAACTGAAAACGGTGCAGCTGCGCCGCGTAGCAGATTCAGAAAAACAGATTCTGCTCAAAAATTTCGATCCAATCGCATATCATACACACATGGAATCATCAAAATCGATAATTAGCACAAGATCTATCTTTGATACCACTGTTAGGTTTGTATATAACGCGAACATGCAATCAAATTGCATAAATAAAGCGGAATCGCAATAAAATCGGATTTTTTAAAATTTTATACAAACCATCACCATGATCAATCTATGTGCTCAATTAACGATATAAACGAAAGAGATAGAGATAAAAATTATACTCTCATAGAACCGTGCTTCCTCGGGTACAAGTTCACCTCCAATTCCTTCGCGTTCTCCTTGAATTCCACCGACTAAATTCCTTTACTTGATCAACGTTAGCCACCCAAGTGTTTGGCCTCTAGAGGTGATCCACCAAGGAAGAATAGTTATTCAAGAATATGGGTGTTGGCAAAACCCTAGTTTCTATCTCTTTAGAAATTATAAGTACTCTCCACAATCTAATGCAAGAGTGTGTAACCCTAATTTATGATAAGACACCTCTTTTTTATAGATGTAGGAATAACCTTTCCCTAAACTATTTAGGATTAGGGTTTCTATTATAATTAAACTTATTTAATTAATTATGCTCTTAATCCAATTAGGAATTCATGAGAGAGTACTTCTATTAATTAATTCTCAATCCCTATTAGGAATTAAATAATATTAATAGTAATAATAATAATAAGACTCCTCTTATTAATTTATATTTAATATTTCCAAAATATTAAATAATAAATATTAAGCTATTTAATTTATTCTATCTCCATAGATGAAATTAAATACACTTAACTTATTATTACAATTATGTCATTTACTTCTTAAATAAATATTTTTCTTTTGCGGTGTGACCCTTTAGGTTCTCCATATTAAACAGGTTGTGAATAAATCAATTAGAACAATTCTAATCTTATTTAAATAAATAAATTAAACTATTTAATTTATTTAAATAAATAATATTTATTCTACAATAAGGGTAAGCCCCCTTAGCGATCAACGACTTTCCAGATAATATAGTTTTCAACATTAATCACAAAAGAGGTGCATAGTTACCGTACAATTCAATCCTTCTACCATACAATGTCCCAATTAAATATAAGACATGGAATTACTGTCAAGTCTTATTTTATTTAATTATATGTATTTTGATTCCCAAATGCACAGCTCTAAATAATGCAAATTAGAAACTTCTTTCTAATTTTATTTTGCCTTGGCCAAGGACTACTGAGTTGTCATTTATCGAATTACATAGGACATTCACATCTTTTACTAGACATGGTAGATTCTTTGTTGATCATTCACCTATCTCCATGTAGAACTTATTATACCCAATCATACCCTTTGATATACCCTAATGGTCTTAAGGGACATGTCAAAGTATAACTCATCATTCACAAGATACTATGATGATCTCAAGTCCAAGGATCACTTGTACTACTATCACTATAGGAATTCCTATTGACAGGCGAGTAAATCTCCATTAGGTATTCCTTAGCGAGTCATGTTCAGTGAACTTATTCTCCAATAAGCACCTACATACTTGCTTTAATGTCTCCACACAAATGATTATGAGATCAATCATCCTCTTCTTAAGAGAAAGCAACGTATGTATTAATCTATCCGGATTCACTAATCCCCTTTTTAGTAATCCAACAATTAGGAACGATTTTAGTTTGTGAGCTATCTAGAATTTAGATCTCATTAGCATGATCACCATCATGATTCTAAAAGCATTGCTCAAAACTATGGGTTTATCACATTTAATATAACAACACCATGTAGATAATGTAAAATGCCTTTTATAACTGAATAAGATTACAAAGTATATGCTATATCATATCAAATATGATTGGCTTGTGTGCATATTACTTTTAACTTTCTCGGCTAATTCTTCTTCAGATGCAGACATCTTTTCCTTTCCTTTATTCTTCCTCATAAGTTCAGAAGACTCATCCTTTTCCTTGTTATTCAAATTGTCGTTCTTATGTGACATGGATTCTTTATTAAATTTAGCAGGGGCTTTTTCTACTGATTTAGTCTTTAACTCCTTCTTTGTGAAATGATCTTGGAGACAAGTGAGCTCTTTTGAGAGACTTTGGGAGATACCTTTTCAACCTTCTTCCCTTTTTCAAACTTCCTTTTCTTCTTAGAAGACAGATCATCATCGATGACACGAGTTCTATTTTCTGGTTGAGTATCAGACTCTCGATCTTCCTCCACAACTTCATTTTCCTCTTTCCCTTGGCTTTAGAGGAGTTTTGCTCCTTGTTACTGCTGCTCTTAGATTCTTCTACCTTGTTAGCCTTCCTAGTTTGAGGATTCTTTTCCCAGTCTTCAAATAGCCTTGGAGTAATTCTTTTGTTGTAGTTTAAGGCTTCTCCTTCTTCATCTCCAATTCTGCTTGAAAGTCTTTCTTCAAAATGATGTTGATGAATCTCCTATAGAACATTTTGGGAGTCGATTTTCTTGCTTCGATTTTTGCTTTGGCATCTTCAATCCAGCTTTTCAGCCAATCTAAGAGAATAGCTCCAAAATTGATTTTCTTCTTCAAAACAATAGTTATGGAATTTAGTTGTAGTTCACTAACTGTATCGTATGTTGTATCCTTACAGAGGATACATTTTACAACTATGTCAGCCAGGAATTCATAATGTTGAGGAAAATCTTTCTTTTTGATCCCCCTTAGGAGAGACTTCTTCTTATATCTCATCAGTTATAGTTCTTCTTCACCATCAATGTCGTCGAAGGAAGTAATTCCTTGATTGAGAAACCCTAGGCCATGGTTGATTTTCGAAGCACCCATTTGCAGAGTGATTCCTTTGACTCTTGTAGTTAGAACTGTTAGGTTTGTATATAACGCGAACATTCAATCAAATTACATAAATAAAGCAGAAACGCGATAAAATCAGATTTTAAAATTTTATAAAAACCATCACCATGATCTTTCTTTATGCACAATTATTATTTAAACGAAAGAGATGGAGAATAAAGATTATACCCTTGTAGAATTATAGCTTCCTCAGGTACAAGTTCACCTCCAATTCCTTTCGCGTTCTCCTTGAATTCCACCGATTAAATTCATTCCTTTGATCAATGTTAGCCACCCAAGTGTTTGGCCTCTAGAGGTGATCCACCAAGGAATAATATCTATTCAATAAGATGGATGTTGACAAAACCCTAATTTCTATCTCTATAAAAATTATAAGTGCTCTCCACAATTCTTATGCAAGAGTGTGTAACCCCAATCTATGATAAGACTTCTCTTATTTATAGATATAGGAAAACCCTCCCCTAAACTATTTAGGATTAATGTTTCTATTCTAATTAAACTCCTTTAATTAATTATGCTCCTGATCCAATTAGGAATACATGAGAGAGTACTTCTATTAATTAATTCACAATCCCTATTAGAAATTAAATAATAGTAATAGTAATAATAATAATAAGACTCCTCTTATTAATTTATATATTTAATATTTTCAAAATATTAAATAATAAATATTTAGCTATTTAATTTATTCTATCTCCATAGACTAAATTAAATACACTTAACTTATTATTACAATTATGCTATTTACTTCTTAAATAAATATTTTTCTTTTGCGGTGTGACCCTTTAGGTTCTCTATATTATACCGGTTGTGAATAAATCAATTAGAACAATTCTAATCTTATTTAAATAAATTAATTAAACTATTTAATTCATTTAAATAAATAACATTTATTCTACAATAAGGGTAAGCCCCCTTAGCAATCAACGACTTTCCAGATAATATAGATTTCAACATTAATCACAAAAGAACCTTTCAGTGAATAGTTACCGTACAATTCAATCCTTCTACCATACAATGTTCTAATTAAATATAAGACATAGAATTACTGTCAAGTCTTATTTTATTTAATTATATGTATTTTGATTCTCAAATGCACAACTCTAAATAATGCAAATTAGAAACTCCTTTCTAATTTCATTCTACCTTGGCCAAGGACTATTGACTTGTCATTTATCGAATCACATAGGACATTCACATCTTTTACTAGATGTGGTAAATTCTTTGTTGATTATTCACCTATCTCCATGTACAACTTATTATACCCAATCATACCCTTTGATATACCCTAAAGGTCTTAAGGGACATGTCAAAGTATAAGTCATTATACACAAGATACTATGATGATCTCAAGTCCAAGGATCACTTGTACTACTATAACTAGAGGAATTCCTATTGACAAGCGAGTAAGACTCCATTAGGTATTCCTTAGCGAGCCACGTTCAGTGAACTTATTCTCTAATAAGCACCTACATACTTGCTTTAGTGTCTCCACACAAATGATTATGAGATCAATCATCCTCTTCCTAAGAGCAAGCAACGTATGTACTAATCTTTCCGGATTCAATAATCCCCTTTTTAGTAATCCAACGATTAGGAACGATTTTAGTTTGTGAGTTATCTAGAATTTAGATCTCATTAGCATGATCACCATCATGATTCTAAAAATATTGCTCAAAACTATGGGTTTATCACATTTAAAATAACAGCACAATGTAGATAAAGTAAAATGCCTTTAATAACCGAATAAGATTACAAAGTATATGCTATATCATATCAAATATGATTGGCTTGCGTGCATACTACTTTCAATCTCCCACTTGCACTAAAGCCAATCGCCATGGTATCTAATACCCTTCTTCTCTAAGTGACGATCATCCTGCTGTTTGGATAAAACTTCAGTAAATGGATATGCAATGTTGTTCTTGAGAGTCCACTATCTCTATAGTGACTTCTCCTCTTTCAGTGATTCCTCTAATCAAATGAAAATGCCGCAACACATGTTTGAATCCAAGATGAGACTTAGGAACTATTCCTAGTTTTGCGATGAACTTTTCATCCAAATAATCAACTTGCAACTTCACTTACAGCTATATAATTTGTCTTTATCACTAAATCAGTAACTTTTTGCTGTTTGGAACTTTTTCAATTCACTGCACCACCATTCAAGGTAACGATTTACCTTAAAATGGATTTGTTATCGTCTTTGTCAGTCTGAAACACTTGAGTCTGTTTAACCCTCTAATTTTAATTAAGACCCCCCATAAATTATGATCACATCCTCAATACCGGTTAATTACTTAAAGATGTTTTTCACTGTCTTACAGTGATCTTCTCCAGAATATGTCTGATCAACATCAAGCCTTGTATATTCATTGCATACATGATAGTAACTCATGCGGTCTCTCTTTAAATTGGAGATAATTTTAGAGAGATTCACTCCATGGCTCATCATAATGAGACCTCTCTTGGAGTTTGCCATGCTAAACGCCTTTAGCATCGAATGAATATATGTTCATTGAGTCAAGCCGAACACCCTTTTAAATCTATCTATATAGATTTATATCCCCAATTTATAGGATGCTCCTCCCAAGTCATTCATGGAGGAATATTTAGACAATTTCATCTTTACTGATTAAAGCATTGGTGTGTCATTCTTTATCAGTAGTATATCAACATATAATACTAGGAATGTCACAGCGCTCCCACTGACCCTTTTGTACCCACTAGGTTTCATTCTCGTGTTTGATAAAATCAAACTCTTTTGATTGTCTCATCAAAATGAATATTCCATCTTTGAGAAGTTTGCTTCAATCCATAAATGGAATGTTGTAGCTCATATACACGATTTGCTTCAACCATTATAACAAATCTATCTGGCTGTATCATATATACATTCTCTTCAAGTCTTCATTGAGGAAGGACGACTCCACGTCCATTTGCCAGACTTTGTAATAATAAGTTGCAATCACAAACAAAATCCGAATGGACTTGAGCCTTGATACCGGTAATAAGGTTTTATCACAGTCAACTCCTTGACTTTATTTGAAACCTTTTAAACAGGTCTGGTCTTATAGGTCTCTACCTTGCCATCTGCTCCAGTCTTTCCTTTAAAGACCCATATACACCCTCTAGGCACTATACCTTTCGGTGGAGTAACCAGGGTCTATACTTGGTTCTCATACATGGAGTCCATTACAGATTTTATGGCCATCTGCCATTTCTCTGAATTTCTACTACTCATACCCTCATCGTATATAACTGGATCATCATCCTCTGTGATGCGTACCTCATCGTCATCATCATCTATGATGAATCCATACCTTCTAGGTATCTTCGGTACTCTTCCAGATTTACAATTTGGTTGTGGTACAATAGGTCTATCTACAGGTTCCTCGATTTGACTTAAAATGCTTTGTGGTTCTTGAACTCCTTCAAGATTTATTACCCTCCCACTAGCTCCTTCAATGATAAACACTTTTATCCAAGAAGGCAACGTGTAGGATTATAATAATAATACCTTAAACTTTCTTTAGGATATCCCACAAACCTGCACTTGTCAGATTTTGTCCCAAGCTTATCCTTTTGAAACCTTTTTACATAAGCTGGATAACCCCTTATCTTAACATACTTAAGACTAGGAATCCTCCATATCCATAACTTTTATGGAGTCTTGGGGCCGAATTTTGAGGTTACCTTATTTTGTAGATATGCAGCCGTTTCTAGGGCATAACCCTAGAAAGATACTGGAATGTCGGTAAAAATCATTATGGACCGCACCATGTCCTACATAATACAATTTTCCCATTTAGATACACAAATCAATTATTGCGTATCAGAAGGTGTCCATTATGAGAAAATACCATTTTGAGATGATCTAGAAACTCATTGTACAAGTATTCTTTCTTCGATCTGATCAAAGAATCTTAATACTTTGTCAATTTGTTTCACTTCTGAATTCTTTGAACCTTTCAAATGATTCAGACTTGTATTTCATCAAATACACATGTTCAACTCTTTGAATGATCATCTCCTTTTCTTTTACTAGTTTGTTCAATTTGTAAAATTATTTTATATGTAAGTCAAGTTTTCAAAGTCTATCAAGTGATCTTCCAGTTTCAAACAAAACATTATCCTTATAAATAGAACAACAATTGTTCTTAAATATAATACCAGAACCTTCCTTGTCCAATAACGGAAGTAATAATGTTTCTTAAGAGAACTGGAACATAATAACAACTTATTAACTTAATAGACTTGCCCGTAGGCAACGCTAAACTATAAGTTCCTACGGCTAATGTAGCAGCCATTACTCCATTCTCCGCACGTAAGATTACTTACTCTTTGTTTAGCTTTCTACTCCTGCTTAGTCTCTGTATTGGATTGCATACGTGAGAACTATAGCCGGTATCTAATACCCAAGTAGAACCTTGACTTACAGAAAGATTTATTTCAATGATGAACAAACCTATATCTGTAACCGAAGCTTTACTAAGCTTCTTCTGGTTAGCCTATGCAAGGTGCTCCTTACAGTTTCCTTTTCAGTGTCCAGGCTTATTGCAGTGGAAGCAAACTCCTTTGCTATCTGCATCAGTTTTGTTCTTAGTGTCCTTAGTTATTGCCTTTCCTTATACCTTCTTTTAATTGTTCTTTTTTTTAAGAAGATCCTTTGGCCCTCTTCAGCTTCCTGGAAGAATCGTCTATCAGTAAGCCTTGGTCTTTCTTGGTTGAAAAATGACTCTTTACAGTTTTCAACGTGTTTAAATGACTCATGCAGGCTGGCATATAGCTTGTTCACGTGGAAATTCACAACAAATTGTGAGAAAGAGTCTGGAAGTGATTGCAAGATCTGGATCAACTCTCCATTCATGACAAAACCCTGTTGTCCTAATCGTTCAATCGAATTGATCATTTTAAGGATATGTGTCTGTACCGTAGTGCCATTGGTCATTCTAGATCGGAAGAGCTTCTTAGATATCATATATCTAGTAGTCCTACTTTCCTTACCATTCAACTCCTTGAGGTGCAGGAATACAGTAGGAGCATCCATAGTTTCATGCTGATGCTGAAGCTCATTACTCATGGATGCGAGCATGATGCATTGAGCCAACTGTGCATGATCTTGCCACTTTCTAAAAGGAGAAATCTCTTCCTCAGAGGCATTGTCTGCAACCATTGCAGGGATAGGCGTATTAAGGACATAAGATAGCTTTTTAGCCTTGAGAACTATTCTCAAATTCCTTAACTAGTCCGTGTTATTTGGTCCAGTTAATTAGCATCTAATATGCTCCACAGTGATAGTAAATTAGACATTATAAAATTCTGTAAATGAATTTGTAATTTAACAATATTTTTAGCATACATTCATTTTATTAATTACCAAAATAAATTAGGTCTTTATTTAAATTGGTATCTCCCACTATTTTCATCAAACTATATTACCCTCAATATATAGTTCGGCAAATCTAATTAAAGATTTGCTAGTGAGAATAAGGATTACATTTCAAATGTATATAGCCTTGTGTGTCTACAACAAACTATATATAAATAAATAGGTAGACAACTATTGTCAATTATATCACTATGTAACTCCTTGTATTTTGCCTCTTAAATTATAATGGTCAAGTGTGTATACATCCGAACTAAAATAATCTAAGTTAAGTCCAACCTAGCACTTCCATATATGTGTAGAGAAAAAGACCGCCCTTGTGTGTGCACAACAAAGCAGTAATGTTCAATTCCTTAATAAGCATCAAATGTGATAAAACAACATCTTAAATATTTAATACTCGCCTTGTGTGTGTACAACAAACTCATATTAAATATTTAATACTCTATCGCTTTACCATGCTAGAAAGCAACGTTCGATATTCTAAATATCTTTGAACGCTTAGGACTTAATATGATTTCTTTAAGGGGTTTGTTATTATTTGTTTCATCTTGTTTAGGGCGCATGCACACACACACACACACACACATATATATATAAAATACACGTCATATTATTTAACATGTGAAGCATGTTGGATAATATAATATATATATATATATATATAGTAAGCATGCACATATAGAATACTATATTCTACCCGGATTGATTATGGACTTTTATTCTAGTTTAGTTCACTAGAGCCACCAAGTGAACCAAAAGGTCAAACCTAGGGTGCAAGAATTAAATTTAAATATAACTATTACATTTAAATCTCGGGCTCCATTCCAAACGGGTCTTCAAGCGCTCCTTGCTCCTTTGTCTCTAATTGTTCAAAATAATTCTAACTAATCCTATTACATAAACTATTTACAATAAATATAAACCTTGATCAGCAGTCAAGGGGAAGTACATAGGAGGAAGATAGAATTTACATAGAGAAAAACTAGAGAAGACGAGGTACGCAGACCCCATTTAAAAAAAAACTCATTCATTCAAAAATCCTCTAAAATAAATCCAATCACACATTGGTCAATAGTCCATAATCAATCTCATTTATTATCATACATATCTCCATATGCATCAATAAATAACATTCATCTCATGAATAATAAAACCATTTCATATATGCATTGATATCATTTAATGGGCAATTTAAAATTGCATGAAATCCAATACCAAATCAAATTAGTTTGAATGAAATATAATTTCAACTCCAATTTGTTTAGTATAAAATCTAATTTCAACTCCAACTAGTTAGCATGAAATCCAATTTCAACTCTAATTGGTTAGCATGAAATCCAATTATGAATCAAAATAAACTCCTTTATTTTAATCCAATTCTAAATCAAAATAAACTCTTTTATTTTAATTTATCGAATTTTGAATAAAAATAAACTCCTTTATTTTTTAATTAAATTTCAAATCAAAATAAACACCTTTATTTTAATTAACATGGAATCCAATTTCAAGATTAAAATAACTCTTTATTTTAATTATAAAACCATGTAAAATAACACTTAATTTTAATTATTGAAAAATTGCAAAAAATAATCAAAATCGCAAAATTCTGCATAGTGGCGCTGCAGCGCCGGTTTAATGAAGAAAAGAGGCGCTGCGGCGCCAGATCGTATCGCCCGAAGGGATACGACGCTGCGGCGTCGGCTTCCAGGAACTGTTCCTTCTACAGTTGCGAATTTGATCAGTTTTTATCCAAAACTCGATTTTCTGCAATTGTTTTCAAAACTCATGATTTTATACAACATATTATGCCCAATAAATTGTTCCAAACACATACCCATACATATACGGAATCAAAACAATTAATAATTCGCATAAAGTTTGGCTCTTGATACCACTGTTAGGTTTGTATATAACACGAACATGCAATCAAATTACATAAATAAAGCGGAAGCGCAATAAAATTAGATTTTAAAATTTTATACAAACCATCACCATGATCTTTCTTTATGCATAATTATTAATTAAACGAAAGAGATGGAGAATAAGAATTATACCCTTGTAGAATTCTAGCTTCCTCAGGTACAAGTTCACTTTCAATTCCTTTCGCGTTCTCCTTGAATTTCACCGATTAAATTCCTTCCTTTGATCAACGTTAGCCACCCAAGTGTTTGGCCTCTAGAGGTGATCCACCAAGGAATAATATCTATTCAAGAAGATGGGTGTTGGTAAAACCCTAGTTTCTATCTTTATAGAAATTGTAAGTGCTCTCCACAATTTTTATGCAAGAGTGTGTAATCCCAATCTATGATAAGACTTCTCTTATTTATAGATGTAGGAAAACCCTCCCCTAAACTATTTAGGATTAGTTTTTCTATTCTAATTAAACTCCTTTAATTAATTATGCTCCTAATCCAATTAAGAATACATGAGAGAGTACTTCTATTAATTAATTCACAATCCCTATTAGGAATTAAATAATAGTAATAGTAATAATAATAATAAAATTACTCCTCTTATTAATTTATATATTTAATATTTCCAAAATATTAAATAATAAATATTAAGCTATTTAATTTATTCTATCTCCATAGACTAAATTGAATACACTCAACTTATTATTACAATTATGCCATTTACTTCTAAAATAAATATTTTCCTTTTGCGGTGTGACCATTTAGGTTCTCCATATTAAACCGGTTATGAATAAATCCATTAGAACAATTCTAATCTTATTTAAATAAATAAATTAAACTATTTAATTCATTTAAATAAATAATATTTATTCTAAAATAAGGGTAAGCCCACTTAGCGATCAACGACTTTCCAGATAATATAGATTTCAACATTAATCACAAAAGAACCTTTCAGTGAATAGTTACCGTACAATTCAATCCTTCTACCATACAATGTCCCAATTAAATATAAGACATGAAATTACTGTCAAGTCTTATTTTATTTAATTATATGTATTTCGATTCTCAAATGCACAACTCTAAATAATGCAAATTAGAAACTCTTTTCTAATTTTATTCTGCCTTGGCCAAGGACTACTGAATTGTCATTTATCGAATCACATAGGACATTCACATCTTTTACTAGATGTGGTAGATTTTTTGTTGATCATTCATCTATCTCCATGTACAACTTATTCTACCCAAACATACCCTTTGGTATACCCTAAAGGTCTTAAAGGACATGTCAAAGCATAACTTATCATACACAAGATACTATGATGTTCTCAAATCCAAGGATCACTTGTACTACTATCACTAGAAGAATTTCTATTGACAGGCGAGTAAAACTCCATTAGGTATTCCTTCGCGAGCCACGTTCAGTGAACTTATTCTCTAATAAGCACCTACATACTTGCTTTAGTGTCTCCACACAAATGATTATGAGATCAATCATTCTCTTCCTAAGAGCAAGTAACGTATGTACTAATCTATCCGGATTCACTAATCCCCTTTTTAGTAATCCAACGATTAGGAACAATTTTAGTTTGTGAGCTATCTTGAATTTAGATCTCATTAGCATGATCACCATCATGATTCTAAAAACATTGCTCAAAACTATGGGTTTATCACATTTAAAATAACAGCACAATGTAGATAAAGTAAAATGCTTTTAATAACCGAATAAGATTACAAAGTATATGATATATCATATCAAATATGATTGGATTGCGTGCATACTACTTTCAAGAACACTGCCACGATAAATGACATTCATGTAAAAATCCTTTACCAAGGCAGACTAGAGTCTGGTGCTTGTCTCCAAACATTCTATGAATCCAGCATCTTTAACAAGCTTAAGTATATCCTTGAACTTTTGCTTAGAACCCTTAAATTTATCAAAACAAACTGGGTTTCTGTAATGAGCGCGAATTCTTAAGCGATATTATTAATAAAGTTAAGAGTTTAATTTTATTCTTTTGCGTATTAATCCTTAAATGATTTGGATGACTATGTGTGATTATATGTGAATTAATTTAATAGTCCAAATATAATGGACTATCCTTGTAGATTATTTTTAAACAAGCCCAGGTAGTTGCTTGCGTAATGGTCTTGTAGATAGTTAGTATTATTGATCTTAAATAGTTCCACTAAGGAATTCTTAATAGTGGACTAGTCCATTTTATTTCATTAAACAAGCCCGATCCAAGCTGATGGTGTGTGAGTTTGTAAGCTGGACAGTTAAGCTATTAATAGGCCCAAATCAGAAGTGACCCAACCATGTGGTCCTTTACTGTTGAAGGCCAATCCCATATTTTATCTTTGCGTAAGAGTACAATCCGCCGAGCTAGGCCAGTGGCCTATTCCTTAGGTTACTAAAACCCAGACAAGTGAGATGACAATCTGCAGATTGATTGAATAATGGGTTGGTGGAACTTTTTACCTAATTACTCTTAACCAGCGGGTATTACCGCTTTGTAGTAGTACTACAATCTGGGTAATGACCAACGATTGGACAAAAGCTTCTCTATAAATAGAGGCCCACAATCACCTTGCTGAGCTTACTACTCTGTTCATGACAGATAGAATATATAGAGATAAAGATAATTTCTAGGGGAGCTCTTGCCACAAGAAGGGTAAGCAGAGACTGAAAGTAAGACCTAGCAGATAGAGCTTCAGAAAGGTATGACCTTGTTATCTTAAACACTTCGCTTTGAGTTAGTTTTCTTTCAGGTTAAATATCAGTATACTTAGGAGTTGAGATAATATTGGACCCCGGGTCATAAGATAATCGTGAAGAACTATATATTAAACTGAATGATGGCTTAAACTAGAACCATAATAATGATCTTAGTCATGTTACCTAGTTAACGCCGAGAATCTATATACAGTCCAAACGAGTCTAAGACTCCGGGTTTACTGTTTATACCAACCGTAGAAGGTGACAGTGAAGCTTATGACTAAAACTTGAATAAAATCAGTAAACGGTGTCAAGTGGTAGTTACTTTAGTCATATGTATTAATAATACCAGTATGCCGAAGTCGTTCCGATGAGGTTCGCCACCTTATCCGAACCCATGAACCTAAATAACGAGAGATGCCCAAGCCATTCCGATGGCGTTCGTCATCCGACTCCAAACCATAGAGTGGTTTCTGAAGAAAAACCTGTAGACAAATTCGAAGGTTTTGATAGCCTCGATGGGTCGGGTTCTGTGCTGGACCCGAAGCCAGGAACCTCTTATATTAGTAAGGCTCGGACCTGATATGACGCCCCCAAATATCTACACTCCCCTGTAGCAGACCTGGTACTCACGTGAAACTATACAACTATAAATATTCAATAAAGTATGACTTCTATCTATCCAAGATTCACAGTATCCCATAACAGGTAATAGTTCCGGCCAGAACGTTGTATGTGTTTGGATACCCTCACTTGGATGTATAGATTCATATCTAATGAATATTTCTATCATATCGATATTCCCTATCTATCTGACATTCACAGTATTAACGATAAGATTGTCCATAGAACTGAGGGGCGCATTCCGGTAAAGATGACACCTTACCGGCGCTCATTAGTGTAACCTCAGAGCTTATAGGACTTTCAATATCATTTAAATACCCTCATTCAGATGTATAGTTCATATAAATACTGTATTTACTCAGTACAACTATGCTAAAGAAAATAAAGATCAGAGTATAATGCATTCGATGAAATAAAGGATCATAATATATTACATATCATTTGGTTCGATTACATTGTTTTCAGTACTAAGTTATTACCACAAAGCCTTATAAAAGACTTGATTTATTCAGAACAGAAATTAAAACTAATAAACATGTCCTTTTCCTTTATCTGTACCAGAGGTGCTGGGTTTATCATTTAAAGCTGCAAAGAAGATACGCGCAAGAATGAGCTACAAATGCTCAACAAGTTCATTTGAATATGTAAACACAATGTGTTTGATTTGAAAGATGTCAATTGATGTAATACTGAGGGTTCTGTACCTGAACCATGTATTTCATTTAGTTCTACCAGTCTTCAATGACTTAGAACCATTTGATTTCGGATATCTGATAGGGGATCAGCCTCACCAATATTCTAGGAGTATGCATATCATCCTACTATTTATGTCAATTTTATTCCATTAACGTCACACTACCTTATCATAAGGCTTTCGAGATCACCTTCCATCCAAGGTGTCTCATTTTTACTAAGTATAAGATGTCGTACCAAAACAATTTGGTTTGACACAACAAATTTCCGCTTTAATATATGAACAATGATTCATTTTTAAGTTATGCTGAACAAGAAGCAATAACTTCACAATAATTGATAGCAAGATGTATAATACTTGCATAATATAAGTTGAGTAAGGTTAGGACACTTGCCTTAGCGTAGTTCGTTAAACTTAATTTCACACAAGGTGTCAGCGTACGTGGTCTACGTTGACAAATATATAAGTGTTAGAACTTATATAAACATGTATTACGCTAATCTAGACAAGTTTCATTAAGGTTCGACGTCGATTCGGTATCTCGGTCGCGTCCTTAAGAGCTAACACATAGATTGTTCGATAAAACTTCATTTGGAAGTTTAATTATTAGTCTAAATAATTTATTTATTATTCATAACACTTTTTGAAGCTTAATATTATTTTTAAATAATTGTTATAAGCTTGAAAGTATTTTTAAATACTTTTACAAGCTTAGGAATAATTTTAAATGATTTAATTATCACTTAGAATAATTTTTAAAACATTAATATGTTATTTAAATAATTTATTTGTCATTTAAAATATTTTTAGACACCTAAAATATTATTTAAATAATTTATTTAATATTTTTAGAAAGATAAAATATTATTTAAATGATTTTATTTTATCATTAATAATATTTTTAAAATTTATTTTTATCATTATAATAATTTAATTATTACTTATAAATAATTTCTAAAGCTTAATTTTAATATTTAAATGATTTAATTATCATTTAGAATATTTTTAAAAAACATTTAATATGATATTCAAATGATTTATTTATCATTTAGAATAATTTTAGATACTTAAAATATTATTTAAATGATTTATTTATCATTTATAATATTTTTACATAGAGAGAATATTATTTAAATGATTTATTTTATCATTAGTAATATTTTTAGAATTTATTTTATCATTTAAATGATGTAATTATTATTTATAATAATTTTTAAAAAACTTAGTTTAATATTTAAACAATTTAATTATCATTTGTAATATTATTAAATATTTAATATTTTATTTTAAATAATTTATTTATTATTTAAAATAATTTTGGAAATTTAGTAATATTTTTAAATGAATTAATTATCATTTAAAATATTTTAAATACATTAATATCATTTTTAAATCATTTATTTAAAATATTTATTAAATAATTTAATATTTAATTAAATTTAAATAATTATATAAAAAATATTTATCAGAATATATAAAAATATTAAATATAATTAAAAATGAATTTTTTAATATTTATTATTAATTAATATGAATTTTTAATATTTATTTATAATTTTATATAATTTATTTAATTATTTTTATTTATTTTTATTAAAAACCGTGGCAAAAGGCTTTAGCGACAGTCTTCATAGGATATTTAGTTTTCTGGGTTTGGGAAGGAGAGTGTCGCTAAAGGTGTTCTTCATTGAAGAACAGCCGATCATGGTCGAGTAGGGACTTTTGACCGCAAATGATTTTCAATTGGTTAATGTTTTGAGTTTGATTTTTGTTTGTTGTTATAGTAGGCATGACAAGGTTCAACGACATATGAAACTTAAGCTTAAACAACATCAATTGATGTTAGATAAATCATGGTAAACTACTATATTCATGCTGTTCTTGAGTTTCTGGGTAACCCAGAAACTCTTTGGTCATGGTCGGTCAACCATGTTTGACCGTTAATAACTTGCATGGTCGTTATTGTTTATGTGATTTAATGATTCAAGGTTGTAGTATACATGGCATAGAACATGTTTAAGCCAAGAAATAACATTTACAAACATCATATAAGCAAGATTAAAGCCGGTCAAATCTTGTCAGACGGCTGTCAGATTTACTTAGAATTTTCTGGGTTGCCCATAATTCAGCATCCGTGATCGGTCAACGGGATTTGACCATTAATAACTTCCATCCAAACATTGTTTTACTATTCTACCAACTGGATATATAGTTAACATGGCATACTACATATACAAACTTTAACACAAATCAAACGACCAATTTAAGCCGATCAAAATGTCTGACAAAATAGCCTGTCAGACCATTCTGGGCTACCAAAGTCAGTTTATGTTTTTCATCAATTTTGACCATTTAAATATTATGGATCCTTATTTAACCAACCCAGATCACTAAATAACATGTTATTACATATCTTTCAACATTTAAACATAACATCTAACAAAGTTTTAAAGATCTAGTATAAAATTAGGGTTTTTGCACCTTTTTGAGCTTCTTTTGATTTCTGATCTTTGCTACTAATCTTGTGATTGCAGAGGGTTGTTATGGCTGGTAGTATAAGTGTATAAGCTTCAAATTTTCGTAGGTCTAATGGTCAACTTCTCATTCTATTTATAGCAACTTGGAATTAGGGTTTTATTTTACTTTTTACCCATTTTGCCCTCCAAAATATCCTAGCTTGTGAACTTGTGCTACTTGGTATCTGATCCTAATGACCTACTTGAGCTAGATATTTATAAATATCTGATTTTGATGTTCTTATCCTATTTTGATTGGTTTAAATTTTAATTTTTGATTTATTTACTTACTAATTAAACCTAGATTTTTGCTAATCATAATTAGGATGTTTAATCATGTTTAGTAATACTTTAATTAAGTTAATATATCATAATTAAAGCTTATCATTTCATAATTTAATGTTATTGAATCAAATTAGGGTTTAGGGTTTTCAATTTGATAATTAGGGTTTTAATCTTTAATTAGGGTTTCAATATAAGTTAAATGATTCCTAATTAATGTTATAATTTATTACTTAGAATCTAATTACCTCAATTAGGATTCTTGTGTAATAATTAGGGTTTTGATTGACCAATTCGGATAAATTTTACCAATTAGGGCTTTCAAATTAGGGTTTCTATTTCAGTTTAACATTTTAAACCCTAATTAACTTATTTTAGAATTTTATCAGTTAATATAATATTATATTAACTTCGAAGCTCGACAAATCACTTTGTCATTTCGAAGCACGACACAACAGCTTACAAAAATAATTTGCCGAGACGTTTCTCGGTGAATTCACCGAAAGCACGCCAAATCATTTTGTCCGTGTAAGCACAACACAGCTGCTTGGCGAAATTTTTTTATTTGACCTAATTCTTAAATAAAATATACAATCACATAATACTAAGTCAGATCATGAAAATTCATTTATTAAACACATAATTTACATATATAAATCTTATTAGGGTTCAGAATATTACATTCACCCCCACTAATAAGAATTTCGTCCTCGAAATTACAGTATAGGTTATGAAAACAAGTGTAGGTAGTTTTCTCGCATTTTACTCTCGAACTCCCACGTAGCTTCCTCTATATTTTGATTTCTCCAAATAACTTTGACTGAAAGGATCACTTTATTTCGTAGATGTTGTTCTTTCCTACCTATGATTTCGATAGGAACTTCCTCACAAGATAAATCTGTTTCGATCTGAATAGGTTCGTAATCGATAACGTGTTTATAATCAGGTTTGTATGGTCGTAACACGGACACATGAAACATGTTATGGATATGTTCTAACTCAGGAGGCAAGGCTACCTCATAAGCTACTTCACCTATCTTTCTTAATATTTGGAATGGTCCAATAAATCGTGGACTCAATTTTCCTTTCTTGCCGAAACATATTTTGCTCTTCCACGGAGAAACTTTTAAGAATACGTGACTACCGATATCGAAATCTTGTAGCTTCCTGTGTTGATCCGCATATTTCTTCTGTCGATCTTAAGACGCTTGTAATCTTCCCCGTATAATTCGAACTACCTCAATGGTTTATTGAACTATTTCGGGTCCTAACATTTGTCGTTCCCCAACCTCGTCCCAACATAACGGCGTTCTACATTTTCTTCCATACAAAGCTTCAAATGGTGGCATTCCTATGCTGGCATGGTAACTATTGTTGTAGGCAAATTCTACCAAAGGTAACTGATCTTCCCAACTTCCCTTAAAATCCATGATGCAAGAGCGCAACATGTCTTCCAATGTTTGAATGGTTCTCTCACTCTGACCATCAGTTTGTGGATGGTATGCTGTGCTTAGTCTCAACTGAGTTCCTAAATTTTTCTGGAGACTCGTCCAAAAATTTGAAGTAAATCGTGGATCTCAATCTGATACTATAGAAATAGGGACTCCATGTCTAGAAATAATTTCATTAATGTAAAGTTTGGCTAACTGGTTAAGACTAAAGTTGATTTTGATGGGTAAAAAATGAGCTGATTTGGTAAGACGATCTACAATTACCCAAATGGCATTGTGACCTTTCTGTGTATTTGGAAGACCTATAACAAAATCCATGGTAATATGCTCCCATTTCCACTAAGGAATTTCTAAGGGTTGTAATAATCCACTCGGCTTTTGGTGTTCAGCTTTAATCCTTTGACACGTTAAACATTTACGTACCCACTCTGCTATTTCTCTTTTCATGTTAGACCACCAAAAATGTTGGCTCAAGTCTTTGTACATTTTTATACTCCCTGGATGTACAGCGAATTTAGAACTGTGGGCTTCATTCAGTATTTCGTCTTTTAGTTCTTGTACTGAAGGTACCCAAATTCTATTTTCGTATCTCAGTACTCTATCTTTGTCCATTCTAAATTTGACATTCTTTTTATGGGATATTTCGGCCTTATACTTCTGACACTCTATATCTGTTTCCTGTAGTCTCTTGACTTTCTCCAACAAAGTTGAACCATTATCCACAACAAATAACCTTTGGGCAGAATTCACTGGAACTCTTACCTTGATCTCAAATTTGTCAAACTCTTTTATCAGTACCTCGTTGTTGGTGATTATATTCAACTTTTCTTGGTTCTTCCTACTTAACGCGTCTGCTACGACGTTGGCTTTCCCTGGATGATATAAAATTTCACAGTCGACATCTTTTATCAACTCTAGCCATCTCCTCTGCCGCATGTTTAACTCCTTCTGAGTGAATATATACTTTAGACTCTTGCGATCTGTGTATATTTCACACTTCTCTCCGTACAAGTAATGCCTCCAAATTTTTTTAAAGCAAATACTACAGCGGCTAACTCTAGATCATGCATAGGATACCTCTTCTCATAATCTTTGAGTTGTCGTGATGCATACGCAATCACCTTCCCATGTTGCATCAACATACAACCTAATCCCTTGTGTGATGCATCACTATAAACTACAAGGTCGCCTGTATCATCCGGTAAAGATAAAACTGGTGCCATGTTTAACCGCATTTTTCAACTCTTGGAAGCTTTCCTCACATTTATCTGTCCAGACGTATTTCACTGTCTTTCGAGTTAAATTGGTTAGCGGGGTCGCTATCTTTGAGAAATCTTGTATAAAACGTCTATAGTACCCTGCTAAACCAAGAAAACTTCGTACTTCTGTTGGAGTTGTTGGTTGTTCCTAATTCACACCTGTCTCTATCTTTGCTGGATCTACCGCAATTCCATTCTTGTCAATCACATGACCTCAGCGTTCCATCCTTCTTCTTTACAAACAACGCCGGTGCTCCCCAAGGTGAAACAGTAGGTTGTATGTACTTCTTGTCTAAGAGTTCTTGTAACTGCACAAGTAACTCCTTCGACTCTACAGGTGCCATCCTGTACGGTGCTTTGGAAACTGGCGCCGTACCAGGTGCAAGATTGATAACAAATTCGATCTCTCTATCCGGAGGTAGACCTGGTAAATCATCTGGAAACACATCCGAAAATTCTCTAACTATAGGTATTTGATCTAGTTTTACTCCTTCTTTTCGAGTATCTACTATATATACCAAATAACCTATGCAACCTTTCCTAAGCAACTTCTCTGCTTGTATTACTGTCAAACATCGAGATCGTTTAGGTGAACAACCACCGTTGAACACTACCTTTGACTTCGACTCAGTCAACAGGTTTACACGTTTCCAATGGCAGTCAATCATTGCATTATGCTTAACCAACCAATCCATACCTAAGATTATATCAAATTCCCCTAACTGTATAGGAAAGAGGTCCACAAGAAACTTGTGTCCCTTAATTTCTACGTTACAACCTTTATATACAGTTTAACGGGAATTATCTCTCTATTGGCAATTTCCACATTGAAAGGTATGTCTAAGTCTTCGCATGGTATTTTCAACTTCTTAGCAAAGCTATTAGACACAAATGAACAAGTAGCACCAGAATCGAACAACACATATGCATTTAAAGTGTCGATAGGGATGATACCTGTTACCACGTCTGGTGCAACAACAACATCCCTCATCATCATATTAAACGTTCTGGCAGTTGGACGACTCGGACCTCCAGTTCCTGCTACTGTACGTTTGAGGGTGTTGTTTGGGGCTTGATTTCCTCCCCCTATTTGGTTCCTATTCCTTGGACAATTCCTCGATATGTGACCCGTTGCGCCACAAATATAACACTTAAAATTTTGATTGCCCTGACTGATATTATTATTATTCTTCTTGGGACAATTAGAGGAATAATGTCCCTCTTGACCACAACTGTAACAAGTAACCACCCCCCTGCGGCATACTCCCTGGTGGTTCTTTCCATATGTGACACAATGTCCTACCCTATTATTATTAATCTGGTTTCTGTTGGTGTTGTTATTGTTATTGTAATTATTCCCCTTTTTTTCAAAGTTAGTAGAAAAAGTGGCATCCCACTTCCTCTTGTTATTATTGTTGAATCCACCAGTACTTACTTCTCCCTTGAACTTTCCACCTTCATTTTGACTCCTCTTCTCCTTATGAAACTTGAGAAGATTTTCATTCTCGATCTCAGCTATAACAGCCTTCTCAAGAATCTTTGAAAACGTCCTTAACTGGAAGATTGCTATTTTACTCCTTATTTGAGGCTTTAACCCTTCCTCAAATCTTCTAGTTTTTCTCGTCTCAGAGTTCACTTGATGTGAAGCAAAATGAGACAACTCATTAAATTTAGCTGTATACTGAGATACAGTCATATCCCTTTGTTTTAATTCTAAGAATATTACTTCCATTCGGTCCTGCATTGTTTGTGAAAAGTAATTTTCAAAGAATAATTCTTTGAATCTCACCCACAAAACTATTCCTTCACCGGCCCTGATTTTTGTGGTTTCCCACCAAATGTTTGCCTCACCTTTTAGAAAAAAGGTTGCAAATATGGTCTTCTGTTCCTCACTTACATTAGTTACCGTGAAAAACTTCTCCATTTCGGTTATCCAAATTTGAGCTTCAACTGGATTAGCAGTCCCTTTGAACTCAGGTGGTCCAACGGTTTTAAAATCCTTAAATGCCGACCTATGTGGATTATTTGGGTTAGGCTGATGTGGTGGTTGACCTTGTAGGGCTCCTAACAGTAAATCTACCAATTGTTGAGTTGGGTTTGGTTCAGTGGTTTCATTTCTGGTCTGGGTTCTTCGTCCTGATACCATGACTCTAAAATAAATAAAAACATGTATAAATATAAGGATATGCTACACATAGAACTAACAATTTGATTGTACAAACGTAATTTGTATATAACATGCAAAAACAGTTACATATTCGACTAGTGATTTATACTACCACTAGTTAGTACAACAGATTTCCTATTTTACACCCCCAAAATTCTTATAATACAAACTACAACAAACAAACTTAAGTACTAAACTAAACCGAACGATCACATGCCTCCTTAGAAGCATCTTGAATCATATGGCAGACCACTAATCGGTCAATCATATAATCTACCCTGTTCTCCTCTACTGGGTACTTAAGCACCCGATGCTGTAATTTACCGAATGTCTCCTGGCATCCCTTGTCTGCTCGGTACAAATACATTTGGGCCTCTTGCCTTTCTTTCTGAGCATTTTGGAGAAGTGTCCTAAGACGGCGAGTGTTATCCATCTCACTCTCCAATAACCCTTCAGCTAAATATGCTCGAAAATTAGCAGCCTCTAGACCTGCGGCTGACTGCTGGACTAACCCCGTCACTATCTCCTCGTGTCTGTCAACACGCATCATCTGACTCGCTCCAATTACCTCATCGGGATCTGGATCTACTAGCTGTCCATCTATAGGATAATCAGCATCCTCAACCTCTAATATTTCTTGATCATGCAAGAGTTCTTCCTCCTCGGGTTCCTCCTCTAGATCTTCCTCTAGGTTCTCCTCTGGGTCTAACTCAAGAGTGGCTGGCTCATAATCTGGGACCTCGTCTGGCTCACTATCTGATAGCCATCCTACTATGTGTTGATCTACCACTGCCATCCTACAAAAGAATTTTAGTTTGTTTAGTATTAAAGCGAAGAAAATTTACACATAATATAAATCTTTTAAGATTATTTTATGTATGATTAAGTATTTTACGGACTCAAAGACTATATCCTAAGGTATTTCTTAACTACCTTAGAGCTATAATCAACAGCTCTGATACCAACCTGTGACGCCCCCAAATCTCTACACTCCCCTGTAGCAGATCTGGTGCTCACGTGAAATTATACAACTATAAATATTCAATAGAGTATGACTTCTATCTATCCAAGATTCACAGTCTCCCATAACAGGTACTAGTTCCGGTCAGAACGTTGTCTGTGTTTGGATACCCTCACTTGGATGTATAGATTCGTATCTAATGAATATTTCGATCATATCGATATTCCCTATCTATCTGACATTCACAGTATTAACGATAAGATTGTCCATAGAACTGAGGGGCGCATTCCGGTAAAGATGGCACCTTACCGGCGCTCATTAGTGTAACCTCAGAGCTTATAGGACTTTCAATATCATTTAAATACCCTCATTCAGATGTATAGTTCGTATAGATACTGTATTTAAAGAAAATAAAGATCAGAGTATAACGCATTCGATGAAATAAAGGATCATAATATATTACATAACATTTGGTTCGATTACATTGTTCTCAATACTAAGTTATTACAACAAAGCCTTATAAAAGACTTGAATTATTCAAAACGGAAATTAAAACTAATAAACATGTCCTTTTCCTTTATCCGTACCAGAGGTGCTGGGTTTATCATTTAAAGCTGCAAAGAAGATACGCGCAAGAATGAGCTATAAATGCTCAGCAAGTTCATTTGAATATGTAAACACAATGTGTTTGATTTGAAAGATGTCAATTGATGTAATACTGAGGGTTCTGTACCTGAACCATATATATCATTTAGTTCTATCAGTCTTCAATGACTTAGAACCATTTGATTTCGGATATCTGATAGGGGATTAGCCTCACCAATATCCTAGGAGTATGCATATCATCCTACTATTTATGTCAATTTTATTCCATTGACGTCACACTACCTTATCATAAGGCTTTCGAGATCACCTTCCATCCAAGGTGTCTCATTTTACTCAGTATAAGATGTCGTACCAAAACAATTTGGTTTGACACAACAAATTTCCACTTTAATATATGAACAATGATTCATTTTTAAGTTATGCTGAACACGAAGCAATAACTTCACAATAATTGATAACAAGATGTATAATACTTGCATAATATAAGTTGAGTAAGGTTAGCACACTTGCCTTAGCGTAGTTCGTTAAACTTAATTTCACACAAGGTGTCAGCGTACGTGGTCTACGTTGACAAATATATAAGTGTTAGAACTTATATAAACATGTATTACGCTAATCTAGACAAGTTTCATTAAGGTTCGACGTCGATTCGGAATCTCGGTCGCGTCCTTAAGAGCTAAACACATAGATTGTTCGATAAAACTTCATTTCGAAGTTTAATTATTAGTCTAAATAATTTATTTATTATTCATAACACTTTTAGAAGCTTAATATTATTTTTAAATAATTTTTATAAGCTTGGAAGTATTTTTAAATACGTTTACAAGCTTAGGAATAATTTTAAATGATTTAATTATCACTTAGAATAATTTTTAAAACATTAATATGTTATTAAAATAATTTATTTGTCATTTAGAATATTTTTAAACACCTAAAATATTATTTAAATGATTTATTTAATATTTTTAGAAAGATAGAATATTATTTAAATAATTTATTTTATCATTAATAATATTTTTATAATTTATTTTATCATTATAATAATTTAATTATTACTTATAATAATTTCTAAAGCTTAATTTAATATTTAAATGATTTAATTATCATTTAGAATATTTTTAAAACATTTAATATGATATTCAAATGATTTATTTATCATTTAGAATAATTTTAGATACTTAAAATATTATTTAAATAATTTATTTATCATTTATAATATTTTTAGATAGATAGAATATTATTTAAATGATTTATTTTATCATTAGAATATTTTTAGAATTTATTTTATCATTTAAATGATGTAATTATTATTTATAATAATTTTTTAAAACTTAGTTTAATATTTAAATGATTTAATTATCTTTTGTAATATTATTAAATATTTAACTATTTTATTTTAAATAATTTATTTATTATTTAAAATAATTTTTTGAAAGTTTGGTAATATTTTTAAAAGAATTAATTATCATTTAAAAATATTTTAAATACATTAATATCATTTTTAAATCATTTATTTAAAATATTTATTAAATAATTTAATATTTAATTAAATTAAATAATTATATAAAAATATTTATCAGAATATATAAAAATATTAAATATAATTAAAAATGAATTTTTTTATATTTACTATTAATTAATATGAATTTTTAATATTTATTTATAATTTTATATAATTTATTTAATTATTTTTATTTATTTTTATTAAAAACCGTGGTAAAAGGCTTTAGCGACAGTCTTCATAGGATATTTAGTTTTCTGGGTTTGGGAAGGAGAGTGTCGCTAAAGGTGTTCTTCATTGAAGTTGCCAGTCATGGTCGAGTAGGGACTTTTGACCGCAAATGATTTCCAATTGGTTAATGTTTTGAGTTTGATTTTTGTTTGTTGTTATAGTAGGCATGGCAAGGTTCAACGACATATGAAACGTAAGATTAAAGAACATCAATTGATGCTAGATAAATCATGGTAAACTACTATGTTCATGCTGTTCTTGAGTTTCTGGGTAACCCAGAAACTCTTTGGTCATGGTCGGTCAACCATGTTTGACCGTTAATAACTTGCATGGTCGTTATTGTTTATGTGATTTAATGATTCAAGGTTGTAGTATACATGGCATGGAACATGTATAATCCAAGAAATAACATTTACAACTATCATATAAGCAAGATTAAAGCCGGTCAAATCTTGTCAGACGGCTGTCAGATTTACTTAGAATTTTTTGGGTTGCCCAGAATTCAGCATCCGTGATCGGTCAACGGGATTTGACCATTAATAACTTCCATCCAAGCATTGTTTTACTATTCTACCAATTGGATATTATAGTTAACATGGCATACTACATATACAAACTTTAACACAGATCAAACGACCAATTTAAGCCGATCAAAATGTCTGACAAAATAGCCTGTCAGACCATTCTGGGCTACCAAAGTAAGTTCATGTTTTTCATCAATTTTGACCATTTAAATATTATGGATCCTTGTTTAACCAACCCAGATCACTAAATAACATGTTATTACATATCTTTAAATATTTAAACATAACATCTAACAAAGTTTTAAAGATCTAATATAAAATTAGGATTTTTGCACCTTTTTGAGCTTCTTTTGATTTCTGATCTTTGCTACTGATCTTGTGATTGTAGAGGGTTGTTATGGCTGGTAGTATAAGTGTATAAGCTTCAAATTTTCGTAGGTCTAATGGTCAGCTTCTCATTCTATTTATAGCAACTTAGAATTAGAGTTTTATTTTACTTTTTACCCATTTTGCCCTCCAAAATATCCTAGCTTGTGAACTTGTGCTACTTGGTATCTGATCCTAATGACCTACTTGAGCTAGATATTTATAAATATCTGATTTTGATGTTCTTATCCTATTTTGATTGGTTTAAATTTTGATTTTTGATTTATTTACTTACTAATTAAACTTAGATTTTTGCTAATCATGATTAGGATGTTTAATTATGTTTAGTAATACTTTAATTAAGTTAATATATCATAATTAAAGCTTATCATTTCATAATTTAATGTTATTGAATCAAATTAGGGTTTAGGGTTTTCAATTTGATAATTAGGGTCTTAATCTTTAATTAGGGTTTCAATATAAGTTAAATGATTCCTAATTAATGTTATAATTTATTACTTAGAATCTAATTACCTCAATTAGGATTCTTATGTAATAATTAGGGATTTGATTGACCAATTTGGATAAATTTTACCAATTAGGGTTTTCAAATTAGGGTTTCTATTTCAGTTTAACATTTTAAACCCTAATTAACTTATTTTAGAATTTTATCAGTTAATATAATATTATATTAACTTCGAAGCTCGACAAATCACTTTGTCATTTCGAAGCACGACACAACAGCTTACAAAAATAATTTGTCGAGACGTTTCTCGGTGAATTCGCCAAAAGCACGACAAATCATTTTGTACGTGTAAGCACGACACAGCTGCTTGGCGAAAATTTTTTATTTGACCTAATTCTTAAATAAAATACACAATCACATAATACCAAGTCAGATCATAAAAATTCATTTATTAAACACATAATTTACATATACAAATCTTATTAGGGTTCAGAATATTACACCTGATTTTCGAAGTCACCATTCCAAAGCCGAAGTCCTAATATGACGCTGAGACCCAAACCTTTGGCTTCCGAAGCCAAACGCATAGTACACCCGAACCCAAAGGTATTCCTGAGCTATGAAAGGTTCAGACTTAGAGCCGAAGTCCCAATCTTGTTGGCAGAGGGTCGGCCAAACCCAAAACTATATTACTAGGCATGTTTGACCTTAGATTAATCGGCCAAGGGATGTTCCTTGAGCTAAAATTTAAAGTACTTCTGGATCCCACTGGATCGTAAGATGAACTCTACGACTGTAGAGTGGTCTCATCCCGATCGTAAGGGCTGTTCTAGTAGACGGTAGAGTAATGGAGTGGACTATAGAGCAGACTGTATGAGTCACTCGTGTAAATTCAATTAGTATGTTATTGATGATCGGTTCAGCTAATCAGAGAGTACATTATAACTACTGTAGGATATTTGCCGAAATAGGAACGTAGAGTAATCATTAAGCTGCAGACCAGGCAAGTTCCTCACTATACGACCTTATACATTGTGCAAGTTTCCTCATTTCGAGCCTTTTTATTGATTGTCATACTATTGCTTATATCCTTGCAAGATCCATCTTACTCAATCCTTATATTGAGCAAATTCTGCAATTTATTACGTAATTTAAGTTCCTCAAATTAAGCTCCAGTTTGAGTTCTCAAGCATGTGCTAAGTGGTTCAATTGTTTTAAGATTATTCCACATTGGTATTATTGGCATTTGCACACAGTGCATTTGATTTCGGTTCTATTGTTGGACTGTAATAACATTTAAGATTCTGGCAGTCAAGAACCATTCGAGAGAAGTCTAAGCCATTGTTTGGATGGACTTATGCGTAATTAAGTAATTTAAAAAGCTATCCAAACCTATTATTGGAATGGATTCTCAGACTGAGATGAACAACCCCATGGTGGGGAGCTTCCTAAGTATCTGAAAGACGATATAGAGCAGAATTAAATGGTATGCATATTCATGGGTACAAGAAGTTGATCCCCTCGCGTACAAACTCTGGTGGTTGTAACCTAATAAGGTTCCGCCAATGCGACTGACGCCTTAAAGTATGTTCATAGTCTATTTGACTGTCGACAGTAAATAATCAATCTTCACACCTTTATTTGAACTTTGATTATATCGTTCAAGCGGTTTCATCAATTCTTTTATTATTGAACTATGCCATTGTTATTCAAATTCATTCATGATATATCTTTCTTAATCATTTTAAACTTGTTGAGCAAACTCGTCGCTCACTCTTGCTATATCATGAATATATTACAGTTAAGCCCGAGTGCTCGAGTAGAGATAAGGGTAATGAGAAGATGAAGTTCTAGATGCCGGTTGGACGTGCCATCTGTTTTATTATTTGTCTAGTTATCTTTTAATGTAACACGAAGTCTGTTAGCTACTTTTGAATTTCGTGATGTATTTATTTAAGGTTATAGACCTTGGGACCATAGTGAACCTTTTATAATGATCAATATATAACTTTGCATTCCGCATTTAGTTATCATATGTTGATTGAAGGTGACCGAAAGTTGTTTATCATGAACACCAAATTCGAGGTATTGGTACCTAACTTTGGAGGTGTCACAGGTTGGTATCAGAGCTTTAGGTTATAACGTTAGGAAATGCAAAACCTAGGTTATGACCTTAGTATTAAACTCGTATAAAGTACGTTTAGGTATGGGTCGAGGAGACTCATCGAGCCGATGTAGTGCATAATAAAATGTTATTTCATTTCATCAATGAATATATTTTATTATTGTACTGATGTTGTCTTTTGGTGCGTTATAGGATAGCTGAGATAAGAGAGCCGAGTCGGGTAGTTATAGAGTAGGAGTTCATAGATATACCTGTGGACACCGAGCAGTTGATAAGAGGAGGGCTAATGGAACCAGTTGCATTAGTAGAGTCCGAGCCTGTGGAGAACGAGGACTATATAACTGAGTCAGATGAACCCATCAGGGGCAGGGTGATGAGATCGGGTAGTCAAAATGTTGAGGGTGGGTCGAGGAGGACTATAGTACAGATGAGGCTGAAGGGGTGACGTAGGCCGTGGAGGCCGAAAGGCCAGCCTATGTAGGAGGAGTGATAGTCGAAGCGATGGAAGAGGGGGAGTATTATACTTCGCCCGAAGAGTTGCCAACTGAGAACTATTTATTAGACTAACTAGCCGATAGGAACCTAGAATTAGAAGAAAGAGTCAGGGACCTAGAGGAACAGAATGTGACCAATTAGAGTATGGAGAATCAGTATAAGGAGATAGCTTATCAGTTGGAAGATAAGGTGAAAATGCTGAAGGAACAATTAGAAGGGTATATGACATCGGCCTAGCATGTAGGGCTATTACTTCACCAGTTAGTCGCCTGAAATGCCGAATTGAGGGAAAAGAAAGAGTATCCAGAGCTAGAATTGGCTGGTATAAAGGTAGAGCATGAGGCCATGAAGGCCGAATTCAATTGGGAGATAGCAGACAAGATCCGCATTGAGGAAGCATGGGTTCAGTCTGCTAGGAGGGTAGATCAGCTAAAGAGAGAGGTCCAGGCCAGGGCGGTTAAGATTGAGTCCCTGGGCATTGCATTGGATCTAGTGGTTGGGAGTTTGAGAGGCAGGGATCAGAGGTATTCCACTGAGAGTCATACTAGCCATTCGGTTTGGCACCGATTGGTAGACGGTAATGTACAACCGGTGCATGCAGATGCCGCTCATCACGACATGTATTAATGGATTAAACGTTACATCTAGATATAGTAGGTCCCACTTTTTGTTTATTACAAGGGCATAATTGTGTGGTAAATCCCAATGCTTTATTATATGCATGGGATAGTGTTAGAACCCCGTCAGTTGTTTCTGATCAGAGGGGTAGGATGTTATAAATCTCCACTTTTGTTCATTAAGGGGATAGATAGCTGTCGATAGGCTATGTCGTGAACATTTATAGAAGTATGCCACAGGTTGGATTTTGTTGTACTAAAACAGGGGTATATGAATATAAATGCAGTTGTTTATTTAAATCAAATGTGTTTGATAGATGCTATAATTTTTTAGATACTAATAAAATGTTGCATGAGGATTCGAAACGCAAAGCGTTAACGTAGGGTTTTGTTGTAGCAGATAACACCGCCTAGAAGACAAACAAGGAACCAAGTAGTAGAGGAGTCTGTAAACAACGAGCCGGGTCAACCAGACCCAATGAGAGATTTTACTGATATATTGGCCGAGGCAATGCAAAATAGACCCCCACCAGTAGTTGGGCAGCTAGGGCATCACTTAGCTTGCTTCAAGGACTTTAAATTAGTAGGACCTCCGGAGTTCTAGGGAACCTTAGATCTGATCGCAACCCAATCATGGGAAATGAAGAAGGTGTTCGAGGTCGCACGAGTGGCCGAGGAACAAAAGACGAGATTTACCACCTTCATGATGAAGGGGTGAAGCAAACTTTGGTGGAAGGCGAATAAGATTCATCCTGGGGAAGGAGTGATTCCATTGGAACGCTTCAAAGAATTGTTCTTCGAGAACTACTTTCCGGAGAGTATGCAATCGGACATGGAGGTGAAGTTCTTAGAACTTAAGCAAGGGAACATATCCGTTGCTAAGTATGCGGCAAAGTTCAATGAGTTAGCTAGATTCACCTCGCACCAAGTGGATGCTGAGGCCAGGAAAGTAAGGACGTTTGAGCAGGGGCTGAAACCATGGATTTACGGCCAGGTTGCAGTTCTGTAGAGTGGTACGTTTTCAACACTGTTGGAGAGGGCAATCATTGCCGAGGGAGGAAATGAGGCGCTGGCCAAATATAACTAGGATAAGAAGAGGAATCATGATGGTAGCGGGGGAGGGGGGAGTAGTGGAGAAAGCAACCAGAACAAGAGAAGGTGGAGTGATAGCCAATCCTCTGGAGGCAACAAGTCTGGAGGGGAGGCTAAGAAAGAAAATAAGTGAAATAACTGCAGAAGAAGCCACTCAGGTGAGTGCATGAGGGGGAAAGGTATTTGCTATAACTGTGGACAGCAGGGGCACATTGCTCCTCAGTGCCCTAAGGGAAAGAAAGAAGGATGCTTCTCGTGTGGAGCATCGGATCATCAGATTAAGGACTGTCCAAAGCCGAAGGGTGAGGCAGCCAGTGGCAACAAGAACAACAACAACAACAACAACAAGCCGACTACTGGAGGGCTGACTAATCAAGCAAATAGACCAATGTTGCTTGATTTTGTAATCAATAAAACACGTGCAAGTATACGCGGTCCACAAGTAACATAAGATAAGTAAAGTGTCGAACCAACGAGGAATTATATTAAATAGTTACCAAATATCAACCGCATGAAGAATTAATCTAATTTAAACAATGACAATATGATTTACTTTTGTTGTTGATTAAAACTAAATGAAGACAATTAAGAAAACAACGTTTAACTAAACACGGATAGAATTCAAGATAAAAAGATCTAAGATTACAATTTCCCCCAACTCTTCATTTGTAAATCACAACTCTCTCTTTATCGACTAGTTAAACAAAAGAATTGTTACCCGAGAAATCACAAGTATATATAAGCCTCTCTCGATGGTCGAATACGTATTTTCTATTGTGGTGTATAGATATATCTCTATTCTACGCACTAGCAAGAATTTCATATCAAGAACAATCAATAAGATACATGTCACATAAAATTCCATTAACCATTCTATCAATTATCAACTTTCACAATAGAAATCATTAAGCAAGGATTCTCAATTGGATACATGTGTTATTTAGGTATATGTCTATCCCAAATATAATCAAATTATCAACCCTTGAGAATAATACATAAGACTCACGTCACATAATCTCATACATTATCCATAAAGAATATCCAATTTTCACATGAATTCATAGCTAGGTCTCAACCTATATTCCATTTCTCAATCTCATATAGATTACCAAGGTAATTACGGGCCAAGTAATTAATCCATAAACATAGGCTATGAACTCTAATTCACAAGAGTCTAACTAATATTCAAAATAGAGAACATTCAAAACAAACTACGAGTTGGGTTCCATTAAATCTTAGAATTGAAGAATTAGCTCATAATAGCTTTGAATAACATCATATTCAGATTATAGTACATAGCTTTGGAATTATAAAATGAAAACGAAATACTAGAAGTTAGAATGATAAAGCCCCTCTTTGGATTGATTAACGAATTGATGCTTGTTGGTATCCTTCTCTCTAGCTTTCTTTCTCAATAATGTAATCTTCAGCTTCTTGGTGATGCTATGGTGTTCTTTGTTTTCCTTTGTTCTTCTTGTTCTTAACTCAAACCCTAGCTCCCAATGTGTATAGCAAAGCTTGGATAAACTGAATACAACTCCCTGGATGCCTAATACACTGATTAATCTCTCTCCACTAGTCACCATCGTGCTCCCAAATTTGCTCCAACGAACACCCACTATCAGTAGACAAGACAAAGCCAGCCGCTCAATTATCCCGACGAGCTCGCCCTGGCGGTGAAAATGGCTTAGGGAGCTCACCCCGGCGGTGAAACATGCCTGGGGATACTACCCCGATGGTGGCGTCGCCCCGGCGGCCAAAAAGGCTTGAACCTGATGCCCCGACGGTGGACTCTACTGCAAGAATTACACTTTTGCCCCTGGAGTCCAAAAGTTCCACAAATGCTCATCTATAGTCCTATCCTACGAAACAATGCAATACAAGTAAAATACAACTAAAAACACTAAAAGATAACAAAGAATTGAGCCTAAAAGATAACCAATTCGTAGGTATAAAACTCACTCATCAAATACCCCCAAACTTAAGACTTTGCTTGCCCTCAAGCAAAAACACGATAGATAAAAGTATCGAAAATGATCTCCTATATGAATGCACATGCATGATTTAAAAATCTATGGCAACAGACCAAGATATGAAATGGGAATCATGCCTCAAGAGAGAAGAAGTAGCATTATAGCAAAACATCAAATTCATGCCCGTCAGACTTGTAACTCTACGCCAATCTTATCAAAAATATAACCCTTACGTGTGTGTGTGTAGTTAATAGCTCAAATTAATCAATATTTCATTCCAATCCATGAATCACAACGCGATTAAAGATAAGGCGATAAATAGACAACTCAAACACCCCTCCTGTTCACTTGTTAATTTTTTTTTTAGCAAATGAGTGTGTTTTACGCTCCATCTCATTGATTGTTTAATCTAAATCTCGACTGTGCACTGTCTATCTTTATTAGGCTATACAATGTCACCCATGTAGCAAACTTTCCACCGATGACTCCCAAACCAGGTGGTTTTAGGACACCGAGTGTAGAGACACTCCAAAGGGCTTACTCGTTTGAATGACAAAGGCCACAAGGATAAACTAGCCAAGAATTGCTCATATCTGTCTATAACTCTCACTCAGTCAATGTTTTACTATTTCTTGCAATATAGACCGACATCGAAACATTATTAGCAATTTTTGAATTCCAACAAGTGATAGAGGTTTTCGTATCTTTAATAGGCACTTAATCATAAGATTGGATTAAAATATAACCAGTTCAAAGCATTGACTCGTGCAATTATGAGATCAAAGGGTTACAATTTTAATAAAACTAACAACAGTTTGCATCCCTAACATTACAATCCTTATCCATAATACTAAATGCATTAACAAATAGTATAAAAGCATATCATTGGCCTGCCTAAAATAGACTGCTGCAATGCTCCTAAATGCAAAATACTAATTTTTTTTAAACAATCATCAAAATGCTCTGAACAACTCAGATCAGAACATTAATGCAAGAAAAGTCATTTTGATGATATTTCGCATGATTATTTCTAATAATAACAATCCTTTAAAAACATAAACATAGCTGTAACCAATAATGATAATTCTTCAAAAACATAAACCAGTCTTTAAAAACTTGAAAACATGCTTACTAACTGTAACTACCATGCTAAAACTTTTAAACTATACTTAACTACTAGGTACGACTACTAGAAGAGCAAATCCACCCACAAACTTAAGAGGGACAATGTCCTCATTGTCTAAAGAATACATAATTTAAACTGAGGACTTCCCTGATAAGTGTGGTGGCATGGTTGGTTGATATCCTCAACCTCAGCATCAGGAGGTGGATAGGGAGGTAGTGGCTGGGGCACTGGAAATGGGATAGGAGGTCCCCTTGGATTCAGCCTAGCAAACTGCTCAGCCAAAACTGCATTGAAGCTCGTGGTGTAGCTGAACATGTGCTCCTGCCGCTCAGCCAGTCTCTGGTTCTGTCGCTCAATCCTCCTAGCTCGTTCTTCGGTGAGCATCTGTAGATTTCTGAACTGCGTGCTGAAGCGAGCTCTCGGCTGTGAACTGGAGGCATTAGGTGAATCAGAATCACCCTCTGAATATGCCTGAGGCTGGATGATGAAGCCTCGCCCCCGTGGATATGACTGTGCCTGGTCCCACACTGTGTATCTAGCAATGAGTTTATGGTCCAAGATTAGTAATGGCTGCTGGACTACCTCACCCTCAACCCACTGAACACCAGCAGCACGACACAGTCCACAGATAAGTGATGGGTGTGGTAACCCTACATGAACATTGCTCCTCAGCCCGAGGCGGATGTTAGCCTCAATGATGCGACCCACATCGATCACATAGTCCATGACCATAGAATATAAGAGTTCAGCCCTGTCCTTCGTAACATCACTGACATGTAGGGTGGACATCAGCTTGGCGCAAAGAAAAGCAAACTAAATCTTACCATATAAACTCAGCTCCTTGCTATAAAAAACTAAACCCCCCCTGTTGCCTTTGGTCACCCAAGTGGTGCTAGGCCTGCACAATTCAGTCACAATCCTGTCATAGTCGGGGTTAGAGCGCAGGAACTCAGAATACTGGCAAACTGCAGGAGCGTCCAATGAATAGTACTCATTAATGGCCAGGGCGTTGAATGGAACAGTCCTGCCTCGAACAGTCACAGTGTATGGAAGCATGTCATTTGCATTAGCATAGAATTCCTGGACAATAGCCACGACAGCCGCCTCGGGCTGATCAGTAAAAGCGTCTTATTTCCTCTCTGTAATCTAATCACCCATCTCTCCATCAACCCTCCAATCTGGCCTAAGGCCACGCTCGGGAGTTAGAGCTTTACCCGATATGAATGTGTCAAATCTCGTGGCAGCCTCAGCACTTACAAACTTGCTATGGTCATAGGCTCTCTCCGGTGTTGAGGAGGAACCCTCACCCCTGAATCTCTTTGGAGGCATGATTGATCAATATTCAGCAAGAACAGCCACAAATTGATTCCCCAAACTGTATTTATACTGAAAGGTTGGTTTCCTGCAAGAAGCTATCAACCAGTACAATATATAATCCCAATATCCCAATTGAGCTAACACAAACTCAATTGGCCCAACAAATTAATAATGTAGTGCAATCCCAAAGTCTCAGTGTATAGCAGTAAATACGATCAAACCAGCTCAGATAAAGAGGACTCAAACTTGACAGTTCACAGCATATCCAATTCAGATAACGAAAACCTTAGCTTGACAATTCTCAACAGTTATGTTACTAATTCTCACTGAATACCCAAGCAATAATGACTGGGACAATTACGCAGAAGCAATGAAAACCAAGCACCACAATGGCATAAAAATCCCATTTCACAGTAGAGCAGTTAACAGGGGTTCAACCAATGTAGATAATGAAAAATTCCAACTAATATTCAATACAGTCAAATTCAACCTCACAGATTACTCTAATTGCATGGTCAATGATCAATAAGCAGTAACAATGCGTACCCAGCTCAACAATGACATACCTTGAATGATTTAAGTGGGAAAACTCGCAGAAGATAAACCCTAGCTTGAATTCCCCAATTATCTCATGAAAATCCAAATTTTCGGTTGAAATTGAGTGGTGATGTGCTCAATCCGAATGGGAGGAGACCAAATTTGTTGTGGGTACGCGTTGTATGAGATTCAGATGGATTGGGGGAGCAAACCGAGCTTGGGGACCGAAGGAAATGGGAGAAAATGGAACGAATAATCTGCTTGGAAGGGGATTTTAAAAACTGAATTCCGTGTCTACCGCCGGGGCGGTAGAATAAGCTTGCATTTGGCCGTCGGGGCGAGCTCGTCGCCGGGGCGGTGGAAATGAACCTGGTTTGCTGCCGGGGCGAGCCAGTCGCCGGGGCGGTGAAAATAGCTTAAATTTTACCGTCGGGGCGACAACTCCCTGTATCCCCAAAAACTGCACTTTTGAAATTCAGACCCAATACCAAATTTAACTCTCCCAACATGTCAGAAACAACATACCACACAAATTTTGACCATATTGCACAAAAATTCATCATTTAGAGCAATTTGAGAGCATGATTTATCTATCCAAAACGCAAATATTGAAAACTTAGAAACATGAAAATGCAAACTTGTGAAACTAAAATATAGCAACAAAACATAAAGGATACGAATATAGATAATGGGTTGCCTCCCATCCAGCGCGTAGTTTAAAGTCCTCGGCCTGACTTCTCATTGATTCAAAGTTGATCGGCCAGAGTGATCGAGGTTTTCTGGCGAGCGAAGCCGCCACCCTAATAATGCTTAAGACGCTGTCCGTTAACTTTGAATGATTCCTCTGGATTATTACCATAAACTTCCACAGTGCCGTGAGGAAATGCATGCTTGACAATGAAGGGCCCCAACCAACGTGACTTGAGCTTTCCTGGAAAAAGCCTCAATCTAAAGTTGTATAGCAGTACTGCTTGGCCTGGCTCGAATTTCCTTTCAATGATCTTCCTGTCATGCCATTTTTTAACTTTCTCCTTGTACAATTTTTAGTTCTCATAAGCCTGCATTCGGAACTCATCAAGTTCATTGAGCTGAAGAAGCCTTTTCTCTCTCGTGGCTGTGAGATCAAAATTCATCTTCCTTATGGCCCAGTACGCCTTATGCTCAAGTTTAACTGGGAGATGGCATGCTTTGCCATAGACTAGCTGGTATGGTGACATGCCAATCGGGGTTTTGTATGCCGTCCTATAAGCCCAAAGTGCATCATCCAGCTTTGTTGACCAATCCTTTCTTGTGGGATTGACGATCTTTTCCAAAATTTTCTTCATTTCACGGTTAGAGACTTCTGCCTGACCATTGGTTTGGGGATGGTAGGCAGTAGCAATTCTGTGACTAACCCCATATTTTTCCAAGAGAGCTGCAAAGTACTTGTTGCAAAAATGGCTCCCTTCATCACTGATCATTGCCGTTGGGGTACCGAATCTTGTGAAGATATTCTTTTGTAAAAATTTCAGCACTACCTTGGCATCATTAGTAGGAAATGCAGCTGCCTCCACCCATTTGGACACATAATCCACAGCCAAGAGAATGTACAGATTGTTGAAAGAGGACGAAAATGGCCCCATGAAGTCTATTCCCCAAACAACAAAGACTTCAACTTCTAGGATAGTGTTCAATGGCATTTCATGTGGTTTAGAGATATTCCCCATTCTTTGGCATCTATCGCATCTTTGAACAAAATGGTGAGCATCTTTAAACAATGTTGGCCAGAAGAACCCTGTTTGCAACACCTTAGTGGCTGTATTTTCACCTCTGTAGTGTCCTCCATATAGTGAATCATGACAGTGATGTAGAATGCTATCAACCTCACTTTGTGGAACGCACCGTTGTATCATTTGATCTACACAATGCTTGAATAGATACGGTTCATCCCACATATACCTTTTCACGTCATGTAGAAACTTTTTCTTTTACTGCCACGACAAGTCTGGGGGAGTGTGTTACTAACCAAGTAGTTAGCAAAATCTGCATACCATGGAATTTCACCTTGAACCACAAACAGCTGTTCATCCGGAAAAGACTCATTGATTAGAACTTTATCTTCCTTGTCATGACCCGGATTCTCCAATCTAGATAGATGGTCGGCTACTTGGTTTTCAGTTCCCTTTCTGTCCCGAATTTCTAAGGCAAACTCTTGCAGCAATATGATCCATCTAATCAACCTCAGTTTAGCATCCTTCTTTGCAATTAGATATCGAATAGCTGAATGGTCCGTGAATACAACCACCTTTGTTCCAATCAAGTAAGATCGAAACTTGTCAAAAGCATACACTACCGCAAGCAATTCCTTCTCGGTAGTGGTGTAGTTGAGCTGTGTATCAGTTAAGGTTTTGCTGGCGTAGTAAATAGCATGAAAAACCTTCTCCTTGCGCTGTCCCAAAACAGCCCTAACTGCATAATCACTGGCATCACACATTAATTCGAAAGGCTTTGACCAATCTGGAGCAACTATCACTGGTGCGGTGGTCAATTTCTTCTTTAAAAGCTCAAATGCGATCAAACACTCTTCATCAAACTTGAACGGCACATCTTTCTCTAATAAACTGCATAAAGGCTTTGAGATCTTAGAAAAGTCCTTTATGAACCTTTGGTAAAACCCAGCATATCCCAGAAAACTGCGAATACCCTTCACTGAAGTTGGTGGAGGTAAATTTTCAATTGTTTCAAGTTTTGCTCTATCCACCTCTAGACCTTTTGATGACACTTTATGCCCAAATATGATCCCCTCTTGCACCATGAAGTGACATTTTTCCCAGTTGAGCACTATATTAGTTTCCACACATCTCTTCAGTATTAGAACTAGAGTTTCCAAGCAATTGTCAAATGAATCACCAAATACTGAAAAGTCATCCATGAAAACTTCTACATTGCGTTCCATCAAATCCGAGAAAATTGCCATCATGCACCTTTGAAAAGTGGCCGGTGCATTACACAATCCGAATGAGACCCTTCTAAAAGCAAAAGTACCAAATGGACATGTGAAAGTGGTATTTTCTTAGTCCTCTGGAGCAATAGCAATCTGATTATAGCCCAAAGAACCATCCAACAAGCAATTGTACCCATGTCCTGCCAGTCTGTCTAACATCTAATCAATAAAGGGCAGTGGAAAATGATCCTTTCGGGTTGCCTTGTTAAGTTTTCGGTAGTCCATGCAAACCCTCCAACCAATTACTATTCTTGTTGGAATCTACTCATTATTTTCATTGGCTACAACCGTCATACCCCCTTTTTTGGGTACACACTAAACTGGACTCACCCAAGCACTATCAGAAATGGGATAAATTATTCCAGCATCTAACCACTTCAAAATCTCTTTCTTCACCACCTCTTTCATGATTGGGTTGAGTCTCCTTTGATGTTCCACAGTGGGTTTACTATCATCCTCCATCAAGATTTTGTGCATACAGAATGATGGGCTTATTCCCTTGATGTCGACGATGGTCCATCCAATGGCAGATTTGTACTCTCTAAGAACTCGCAACAGCTTACTTTCCTAAAACTCGTTAAGAACAGAGGCAATAATAACAGGTAAAGTAGATGATTCACCCAAATATGCATACCTGAGATGATTAGGCAATGGTTTTAGCTCAAGTAATGGAGGTATCTCAAGAGATGGTCTCGACCGATCTGTAGCATTCTCAGCATACTCTAGAGATTCAAACAGGATTTGAAGCTTGGTTCCCCGTGGCACTGTATCCAAAATCTATAGATACTTAACCAAATCTGGATCATCCATGTCAAACTCTCCCAAAAGTGTAGTCTCCAATGGATCATTGTTCAACACATTCAGAAGCTCATCATTTACAACTTGCTCGATCACATCCACCTGAAAACATTCTTCCTCATCCGAAGGGAATTTCATGGCCTTAAACACATTGAATGTGACTTCTTAATCCTGAACCCTCATAGTGAGCTCTCCCTTTTACACATCGATTAAAGTTCTCCTAGTGGCTAAAAATGGTCTCCCAAGAATAATAGGAATGTTTTTATCTTCCTGAAAATCTAAGATGATAAAATCAGCCGGGAAGATGAACTTATCCACCTTTACAAGAATGTCTTCTACAATTCCCCTTGGGTAAGTAACCGACCTATCGGCAAGCTGAAGAGAAATTTTTGTTGGCTTTGGTGCAGGAAGTCCCAACTGAGTATACACGAATAATGGCATGAGATTAATGCTAGCACCCAAGTCACACAAACATTTGTTGAATGAAAGGCTACCAATAGTACACGGTATAGTGAAACTGCCTGGGTCCTTCAACTTGGGAGGTAGCTTTCTTTGCAACACTGCACTACATTCCTCCGTTAAAGCCACTGTTTCAAAGTCATTTAACCTCTTCTTCCTAGACAGAATACCCTTCATGAATTTGGCATAGCTTGGCATCTGTTCTAAGGCCTCTATAAAAGGAATGTTAATTTGTAGCTTCTTAAAGGCCTCCAGGAATTTGCCAAACTATTTATCTAACTTTTGCTTTTACAGTCTTTGAGGGAAAGGCACTGGTGGAAACACTTTCGGTGTAGGAACAACACTAGGTTTATCTGTGGTATCTCTCTGTTCTGACTCAGGTGGTACACTGCTGTCCATTTCCTTAGAAAAATCTGCATTATTTAAGTCTGGAGGAGAGCATGAGTGGGCTGCCCCCTTTTGCAAGTCAGGCTCCTGTAAGGTTTGTTTTCCACTTCTGAGTGTTACTGCTTGACATTCCTCTTTCCCATCTCTCCTTGGATTAGTTTCTGTGTTACTAGGAAGAGATCCCTGGGGTCTATTTGACATAGAACTAGCCATTTGCCCAATTTGATTTTCCAAAGCTTTGAGTGATGCTGCTTGGTTCTTTATCATCACATCCTGGTTAGCTATGTGTTTCAATATCAACTCTTCAAAATCTGATTTTCTCTCTGGTTGTGAAGTTTGAGCTGCATGATGTTGTGGCTGATTTTGGAACCCTGGTGGATGGTGTGGTTTTGGAGCTTGTTGAAAATTTTGATTGTTGCTCCATGAAACGTTAGGGTGGTTCCTATTTCCAGCATTGTAAATGTTTTGGTAATGATTTGGTGGTCTCTGGTAGCTACTTACAAACTGAATTGCCTCATGATCAATGGGGCATTGGTCGGTTGCATGTGTCCCTGCACATAACTCACAAACAAGAGCTACTTGCTGCACTTTTGAATTAGCTAAGGAATCAAGTTTCTTTGACATTACTGCCATCTGAGCTGCTAAGGATGTGATGGCATCCACCTCTAATACTCCGGCTACCTTTGGTTGACTCATTCTAGAAGTTGGCCATTGGTAGTTATTTGTAGCCATGACCTCCAATAAATCAAGTGTTTCTCCATAATTCTTAGCCATGAAAGATCCTCCCGCAGCTGCATCTATGCAAGACCGATTGTGAGATCCTAATCCATTGTAAAAGGTATTTAATTGCATTCATGGTAGGAATCCATGATGCGGGCATCTTCGAAGTAAATCTTTAAATCTCTCCCATGCCTCATACATTGATTCTCCATGATGTTGTTCAAAGGTTGCAATTTCATTTCTCAATCTAGCAGACTTTGCAGGAGGGAAAAACTTTGCTAAAAAATTTTGTGCTAAGTCTGACCATGTAGTGATGGATCCTAGTGGCAACGAGTGAAGCCAACTATTAGCTTTGTCTCTCAAAGTGAACGAAAAAAGTCTAAGTCTCAAAGCATCATCCGTCACTCCATTAAATTTGAAAGTATCACATATCTCAATAAAGCTCAACAAATGCTCATTAGGGTTGTCATTAGCTAAACCCCCAAACTGTAACGAATTTTGCACCATTTGTATTGTTCCCGGTTTAATTTCAAAGGCATTTGTAGTTATTGTCGGCCTTGTGATACTAGACTGTAAATCACTTATCTGCGGCGTTACATAGTCTCTCAATGCTTTTTGTTCCTCTACCGCCATAGTTTCTTGATTGCTAGACCCCCTGATTCTTTCTCTTCTTAGTCTTCGGGTATTTCTCTCGATCTCGGGATCGTAAGGAAATAACTCAAGACTTTGTGAACGGCGCATACAAATCAAGAGTACCTACACAATCAAGTAAAAAATTAAATACAAGTCTAAATTAAGATCAATTTGACTATAATCAATATTGGTAAAATTATTGTAAAATAATTCCCTGGCAACGGCGCCAAAAACTTGTTGCTTGATTTCGCAATCAATAAAACACGCGCAAGTATACGCGGTCCACAAGTAATATAAGATAAGTAAAGTGTCGAACCCACGAGGAACTATATTAAATAGTTATCAAATATCAATCGCATGAAGAATTAATCTAATTTAAACAATGACAATATGATTTGTTTTTCTTGTTGATTAAAACTAAATGAAGACAATTAAGAAAACAACGTTTAACTAAACACGGATAGAATTGTAAATCACAACTCTCTCTTTATCGACTAGTTAGACAAAAGAATTGTTACCCGAGAAATCACAAGTATATATAAGCCTCTCTCGATGGTCGAATACGTATTTCCTATTGTGGTGTATAGATATATCTCTATTCTACACACTAGCAAGAATTTCATATCAAGAACAATCAATAAGATACATGTCACATAAAATCTCATTAACCATTCTATCAATTATCAACTTTCATAATAGAAATCATTAAGCAAGGATTCTCAATTGGATACATGTGTTATTTAGGTATATGTCTATCCCAAATACAATCAAATTATCAACCGTTGAGAATAATGCATAAGACTCACGTCACATAATCTCATACATTATCCATAAAGAATATCCAATTTTCACATGAATTCATAGCTAGGTCTCAACCTATATGAAAGTTAAATAGGCACACTTAGAAGGGGGGTTGAATAAGTGTGAGAACAAACTATGACCAATTTTTCTATTTTATGTTAAACAGACTAATTCAGCTTACCAGATTAACGTACTCAGCTTACTGAATTAATGCACTCAGTTTACTGGATTAATGTACTCAGTTTACTGGATTAATGTATTTAGCTTACTAGATAAAAAATCACACTTTAACAAACTATGCAATATTTTATAAAATAATTTGCCTGAATGAATTCAAAGAATTAATAGATTTTATAAAATATCCAATTTTAGTTATCAATTCAAAGAAATAATTTTCTTATGAAATAATGACAGATAATGCAAGCAATAAATGAACACCAGGATTTTTTACGTGGTTCAGCTATTACCCTCTATAATAATAGCCTACTCCACGTCCAATACCAACTAGTATTGGAGACTCACTTTATATATATCTTGCAATTACAAAGTGACACCTTTTACAAAGCAGGTTAATAGAATTCTTAAATTCCCTTGAGCACTTTTGCTCCCTGTACACCTATGCACTCCTTAAGCACCTATGCTTCCTTAAACCTGTTTGTAAACAATTCTCAATCCACACTTGGATTAAATTCCTCTAGACAATTCCTTAGTCTAAATATACAATGAACAAAGAATTACAAATATAGAGGTCTAATGATCAAAGCCAATAAATAATTTAACAATGCAAGGCTCAACTAATGTATGCAATGATCAATTAATAATAGAAGGATATTACCGATTTAAAGCCCACTAAAGTATGCTGATATTATAATTAGAATTATATTACCACAGCAGCAAATTTCAATTGCACCAAACTTAACAAATATCTTTTCCAGTATATAATTAGTGCACTGTAGGAATTGTGTGTAAAACTGGGATATCTTCATGCAATTTATAGCATTACAAAAATATTTCCGTTGCAGCCCATGTACATCCTACCATTGTAAAATAATCTCAGATTATCGTAACAAACAAATCTTATCAAGTTAAAACCTGTTAGCAAAATATCCGGAAATAAACTCTTCAAGATATCCATACCGAGTCAAAGAGATAATGATTTCACTTTAAAGAATGTCCTGTCATAGTATATCCCTTTTTCCAAGGCCACCGCCAAGATATATATCTATTAGATTTCCAAGGATTCTACTGCCACACGTTACCTTATTGCAATTAATAACTATGCACATCTCCAACTGATATATCTTAAATATCGTTAATATCAAGATAATCATGCATGAGTAAATAAATTGAATTAATTAAAACGAGAATATGCACGTATAAAGTATGTACCATCAATTAATTCACTTGTGCATGTATAGAATATGCATATGAATGTCCTAGAGCCTTGAATTAAAAAATCAAATATTTGTGATGACCTTACATTAAAAAAATCCTAAGACTCGAATAGTCTTCAATCTTTTGGACCAATCCATCAACCAATCCTTGAGACAATTTCTTGAAATTCACAGTAAAAAATTAGTACCAATGAACAAATCATCAACAAAACATTAGGTTTAGAATATGACAAAGTCAATATTCTCCCCCTTTTTGATGATGACAACATAAATAATTGAAGCTCCCCCTAAATTCATGCATAGCTAATTTCAGAAAAAAAAATTCGTATGACCTGCATATGTTAGTATCATATCATATTCAAATAATACTATTCAACATATAACAACATGTTTAAAAACTAAATACCATAATCAAATTTAACCATCAGTCTTAACATGCAGGCATTCAAAACAGGCATTCAAAACGGGCATTCAAAACAACATGCCTATCAAAAACCAAATACCACAGTCTTGAAACCATCACAAGAAACCACAGTCTTGAAACCATAAAATTAAAATAATGTCTCCCCTTTTGTCATCAGGCAAAAAGAAAATGCAGAATCAGTCAGTGTCCTCAATATTAACTTTCTGTTCAGCACAGGTAGTGAAGTAAGAACGGTGACGAAGACGATGAAGACGTTCTGCTAGAGTGAGTTCTTGTGCAAAACGTGGTGGTCTGGGAATAAAAGTTGAAGGAGGAACCCCCATGTCAAGAAAATCGTCCTTGTATTCTGCAGTCCAATTGCACATTGGCCATTATGGGATTGTGGAGTACATTGTCTGAAAATGTAACTTCTTGCCCACATCATTGAATCTTGTTGCCATAAAATCTACAAGTTCTCCAAGTTGATAGCTTATAAACTTAATTTCTTGACTCAGCTGGCAGGTGTTCCTATTGAATTTTCGTTGAAGTGCCTCAACCATAACCAGTGTTTGTATCTCAAAACCTGCTTGGAGATCAATGAATTCATCTTCAACACGATGATACAGCTTATTAATTTCTAGAGCATCCATCGCCAGTTTTCCTTTCTCAAGAATCATAACTCGATTTCTGATATCGGCCAAGTCAATTTTTAGAGAATTCTGATTTTTTAAAATCTCATTTAGAGCATTCATAATATCAGGCCCATGAGAATTTGGCAGAGAGGATGAAGAAGAATCTGGATTAGGAGAAATAGGAGGAGGATCGGGAAGAAGACGAACAAACTCACCAGGAAGAAAAGTGATCTGTGATTGTGTCATATTAGCAGTGTCTATGAACTCATTATTTGAGACAGAAATTTCATCATCAAGAGATATTTTGAAATGTTTGAAGAGTTTTGTTAAAAACTTGCTATAAGGAAGATACTTTTTGGTTTGACGAATACAACTAAGCATATGAGACAACATCATTTGGGAGAGATTGAAAGCTTTTCCCTTAAGAATCATAGCCACAACCACTAAATCTTGATAGGTAAAATCTGCTCCACCACCAAGTCGTGGAAACAAATTATACCTAACTACTTTATGTAACACACAAGCAGTTGGACACACATTCACAGTTTTTGGAAGAAACAGAGTTGTAAGGGAAAAATCATTCATGACAATATGAAGTTGTTCCAATGGTTGAAAAGGAATATTAGCAGCACCTTTAAGAGTAAAAGGACAAGGTCCAGCAGAAGATATACCAAGAATACTACCAAAATCAACACTAGTGAAAAATAATGATTTTCCCTGAACATATGTTGTATAGTAATCCCCATTGCATTCAAGATTAGTGTAAAACTGTTGAACTAATCTAGGATAAGCAACAGTAGGAGGAAACAACATAGATGATATTTCACAAGAGTTGAAAAGTTTTTCCAAAATAGAGTTTTTGAAATAAAATAAATCCAATGATTTTTCATAGACAAATTGCTTTGTAGCAATCGAATTTTTAAAACGAGTTTCAAAGCTATATCCTCTGAAAAAAATTTCTGGCATATCAAGGGAAGATGAAAATGGGTTTACCAGATTTAAAGGGGATTCTGGCTGTGAAGAGATATGTTCTTTATACACTGGTTATTTCAACTTGCCCCGTTGAGATGGTTCTCCTTCTGAAGCCTTTAAGAAAGAAAAGCTAGAATCCGAGTCGTCGGATAATATGGTGGCATCAGACAACACATGCACAGAAGATTTCTTTTGCACTCGCTTAGATTTCATTTTTAGTCCAGTAACATTCTTCAACGAAGATCCTTCATTAGTTGATTTACCAGACGAGCGCTTGCTAGCTCTGGTTTTCATGGCTCTAAGGGTTTGTGAAGAGAGAACCAAGGGTTTTGATCTGATTTATGGAAAGAGAAAGCTAAAGATATAGAGAAAGAGAAAATAGAAATCTAGTAGGATTCTGATACCGAAAGACGTGTGTCTTTTCAAAATCAAAAAAAATTGTTTGGCTACTTTTTCGGATTTCAAAATTGTATCTTTATGTCTCCCAATTAATCTGATAACCGACAATTAATCCTTGGTCAGTAATAGATACATCTAGAAAATAGTTTAAACAGATAAGGAATATCAAACAGATACATTTTAATAGATATCATGCAGAGAATAAAAGGTTAATATAATAAAATTTTAAATACGTTAACCATAATTATACCATGCACATTCTCAGTTCTCTTCTAAGCATACAAAACCTTTCCTCATTCAAAGGTTTAGTAAAAATATCAGCTAATTGTCTTTCTGTAGGAATAAAGACTATTTTAACTAACCCTTTTGAAACATTATCCCTTAAGAAATGATGTCGTACCTCTATATGTTTTGTACGTGAATGCAAAACAGGATTTTTTGATATATCAATAGCACTAGAATTATCGCAATATATAGGCACATTATTGCATATTATATCAAAATCACATAAAGTTTGTCTCATCCATAATATTTGAGAACAACAACTTCCTGCAGCTAAATATTCACCCTCAGTGGTTGATAAAGCAACTGAAGTTTGCTTTTTACTATGCCATGAAACAAGACTTTGTCCCAAAAATGTACAAGCACCACTAGTACTTTTTCTATCAATTTGAAACCCTGCATAGTCAGCATCTGAATAACCCATTAGTTCAAAATGATTACTTATTGGATAAAATAACCCTAAATTTATAGTACCACTTAAATATTTAAAAATTCTTTTAACCGCTTGTAAGTGGGATTCTTTGGGTTTTGCTTGAAATTGAACACAAAGACATACACTATACATTATATCAGGTCTAGATGCAGTTAAATATAATAAAGACCCAATCATACCTTGATATTTGGTTAACTCTACATCTATACCTTTATCATCTGATGTAAGTTTTATTGATGTACTCATTGGTGTAGCCTTTGGGTTGGATCCTTCAAAACCAAATCTTTTGAGGAGCTCTTTTGTGTACTTAGTTTGATGAATATAGATCCCTTCCTTAGTTTGCTTGATTTGAAGTCCCAAAAAGTAATTTAGCTCTCCCATTAGGCTCATATCAAATTCCTTATGCATACATTTTGAAAACCACTCACAAAGGAAATCATTAGTAGCACCAAATATTATGTCATCCACATATATTTGAACAACAATTATATCCTTTTTATCATGCATAATAAATAATGTGGAATCAATTTTACCTCTAGTGAAACCACTGGAAAGAAGATACTTACTCAACCTCTCGTACCAAGCTCTTGGAGCTTGTTTGAGACCATAAAGAGCTTTCTTTAGCTTAAAAACGTGATTTGGGTACTTCTCATGTTCAAATCCAGGAGGCTGTTTGACATAGACTTCTTCATTAATGTATCCATTTAAAAATGCGCTTTTTACATCCATTTGATAAAGCTTGAATTTCTTGTAACATGTAAATGCTAATAAGATTCGGATAGATTTTAGTCTTGCAACTGGGGCATAAGTCTCTTCGTAGTCGATCCCTTCTTGTTGATTATATCCTTGAGCCACTAGCTTTGCTTTGTTACGAGTGATTGTCCCATGCTCATCAAGCTTGTTTTTAAACACCCATTTTGTTCCAATGATAGAAACATCTTTAGGAGGAGGCATTAATTTCCAAACTTGACATCGTTCAAATTGTTGAAGTTCCTCTTGCATTGCCATTAGCCAACTTTCATCAAGAATAGCTTCCTTAGCATTCTTTGGCTCAACTTGTGATAAAAATGCAAAAAATGCACATTGATTTTGTAAACCTCTTTGTGTGGTGATTCCTTTGTTTATATCTCCGATGATATTCTCCGGTGGATGATTCTTTAGAAATCTTGCAGTCTTTGGCATTTGGACATCATGTATCACTTCTTCTTGTTGAGGAAAATTTTCTTCAAGATCTTGTGTTGCTTCTTGTTCATTTTCATGCATACTGTTCAATTCAGCCTGTTGAATTTGTTCATTCGGTCTGCTGACTGGTTCCTCTCAGTTTACTGGATTTGTGAAAATCTCCAAATTTCCTGCATCCTCTTCTCTTTCTTTTGGAAGATCATTGTTAGTCTCATTAAAAGTTATATGAATAGATTCTTCAACACATAACTTATATATATTAAATACACGATATGCCTTGCTATTTTGTGAGTAACCAATGAAAATACCTTCATAAGATTTAGCATCAAATTTTTCCAAGTTATCACTAGTATTCAATATATAACATCTAGACCCAAATGCTTTGAAATAACTTATATTAGGAATTTTATTATTCAAAAGTTCATAAGGAGTTTTCAAAATAATAGGACGAATAAGAACTCTATTTAACACATAACAAGAGGTATTAACAGCCTCTGCCCAAAACTTCTTTGGAAGTTTGCTTTCTTGTAAAAGTTTTCTAGCTATTTCCTGAAGTGTTCTATTCTTTCTTTCCACTACTCCATTTTGCTGAGGAGTTCTTGGAGCTGAAAACTCATGGCTTATACCTTTTTGATCACAAAATATAATAAAGTCCTTTTAAAATTCGGTACCATGATCACTATGAATTTTTATAATTTTGAGACTATACTTAGTCTATAAATTTATTATCAATTTCTCAAACTCTTTAAATGCTCATCTTTGGTTCTTAAGAACAATATCCAAGTATATCTAGAAAAATCATCCACTATTACAAATGCATAGAATTTACCATTAATACTAGCATGCCTTTCTGGGCCAAATAAATCAAGATGAAGTAACTGTAAGGGAGAAGAGGTTGATACCATATTCTTTGCAGTGAATGATGTTCTTACTTGTTTTCCAAGCTGACAAGGAACACATACTCCTTTCTTTTTGAATTTTATTTTTGGCAAACCCTTAACGAGGTGTTTGGAGGACAATTTCTTGATTAAATCCATGTGAACATGTCCCATCCGTTTATGCCATAGATTGCCCTCATCTTGCATCAAGGCAAGACATAGTTCTTCTTCCTGTTGCTGAAAATCAATAGTATATATATTTCCTTCCCTTTGGGCAATTAGAACAGTGTTGTTAGTACCATGAGAAATTGTACATTTATCTTTTTCAAAACTAACTCGATGACCATTATCCATTAATTGACTAACACTTATAAGATTGAATTCTAGTCCACTAACAAGATGAACATTATCAATATTAACCTTACCATTACCGATTTTACCTTTTTCGATAATCTCACAGGTTCGATTATCTCCAAAAGTGACCGTTCCATTTTTCTTCTTGATTTTTAATTCCACGAACTTCGATTTATCACCAATCATGTGACGAGAGCATCCACTATCAAGAATCCTTTTTTGAGATGGAACTTTTGCCTTGAAGCATACCTGTCAAGAAAAATTAATTCATCCTTTTGGTACCCACATCTTTTTGGGTCCATTCGTGTTAGTTGCACATAAATCTCCCTTCTTAATACACACCTTTTTAATCTTCTTTTTCTTATAACAATTTATATCCAAGTGACCTTTAACACCACAACTTTTACATGTTGTGAAAGGAGAACAATAATTCAATTTGAAACGTGACTTGGATTTAAGCATATGCACATTCTCGGTTTTTCGAGTGGGATTATAACCTATCCCTTGTCTATCGAAACTAGGTCTTTGCTTTCCCAACATAACAGTTAGGTTTTCTTCACCTTGGACAAATTTAGTAAGAGATAGTTTTAATGAATCTACTTCCTTTTGAAGTTCATCAGTAGGAACAGATTTACTCAAAGGTGTATCACTAAATGCATCAATACATATATCTCGCATTTTTAGTTCATTAGTCAATTTCCCAACTTCATTGTTCAAGTAAGTCACCTTGTTAAAAAGAATCTTGTTGTAATTTTCAAGATAATCATGTTTTGCAATCAAAACTTTTTCTTCTTTACAAGATGACTCCTTTTTAATTTCCTTCTTTTCATCTATTAAAGAATTAACTTCACACATTAAATTATTTACCAAATCCTTCAAACATGCATTCTTTTCTTTTAATCTCAAATTTTCTTGTTTCAAGAAATTAAACTCATAAATAGATACCTCATTTGATTCACCTTCTATTCCCATGAAGCATACTTGAGCTATTTCATCATTGGCGTCTATCTTGACTTCGGATTCTTCATTATCACTCCATGTAACAAGGGCTTTGTTTCTTTTGTTATCTTTGTAGCTTGTTTTTCCCTTGTTCTTTAGTTGAAAACAGTCCTTGAAGTGACCTGGACGTCCACATTCAAAACAATTCTCATCGGTTTGCTTTCCTTTGATCTTACTAGGATTGAAATTGTTCTTTCTCTTGTTCTTTCTTTGTAATAGTCCTTTGAGTCTTCTTGACATCATTGCTATTTCTTCATCCGAGTCATCATCAAGTTCTTCTTCATTTCCTGCATTAAGAGATAAAACCTTTCTTCGAAGGGTTTCGTCCTCATCATCATATCTTTTTAACTGATGTTCATATTCCTCAAGTTCACCAAAAAGTGTTAGAGTGTCCTTAGTAGAAATAATAGAAGAGTCTTGAAGAGTAGTAATCTTAGAAGCAAACCTTTTGGGCATTGCCCGAAGTAACTTACGCTTAATCTCACTTTGTGGAATAGATTTGTCGAGTAGCTTCAATGAATTTAGTAGAACTAGAAACCTTGCTTGTGCCATCTTTATGGTTTCATCTTTCTCAAGTTTAAACATTTTATAGTCATGCATGAACATGCTAAGTTTGACTTCTCGCACTTTGGATGTCCCTTCATGGCTCACTACTAGTGTGTCCCAAATTTCTTTAGCTGTATTGCATGAGGAGACTTTATCTATCTCTGATTATACCATGTCGCTAAGTAATGTATTCATAGCCCTTGAATCATAGGAAACCATGAAAGTTTCAGTTGAGTCCATCTCTAGCAAGGTCTTTGGAGTACCATCATCTTTTCTTGGTATAACCGGTCCGTTCTCCATGACCCACCATTCCCAAGGATCCCTTTTAAAGTAGATCCTCATTCGGAATTTCCAGAAGTTGTAATTTTCTGTTCCATACAGCAGTGGAGGTTTATTGGTTGATTGACCTTCTTGATTGTTGTTCCCGAACTGTACCATATTAGAATCTTTCCCTACAAGTCACCTTTAAGACCAAGATAAGTAGAGCCAAACTCTGATACCAAGTGAAAGTTAAATAGGCACACTTAGAAGGGGGGTTGAATAAGTGTGAGAACAAACTATGACCAATTTTTCTATTTTATGTTAAATAGACTAATTCAGCTTACCATATTAACGTATTCAGCTTACTGGTTTAATGTACTCAGCTTACTGAATTAATGTACCCAGTTTACTGGATTAATGTACTCAGTTTACTGGATTAATGTATTCAGCTTACTAGATAAAAAATCACACTTTAACGAACTATGCAATATTTTATAAAATAATTTGCCTGAATGAATTCAAAGAATTAATAGATTTTATAAAATATCCAATTTTAGTTATTAATTCAAAGAAATAATTTTCTTATGAAATAATGATAGAATAATGCAAGCAATAAATGATCATCAGGATTTTTTATGTGGTTCAGCTATTACCCTCTATAATAATAGCCTACTCCACGTCCAATACCAACTAGTATTAGAGACTCGCATTATATATATCTTTCAATTACAAAGTGACACCTTTTACAAAGCAGGTTAATAGAATTCTTAAATTTCCTTGAGCACTTTTGCTCTCTGTGCACCTATGCACTTCTTAAGCACCTATGCTTCCTTAAACCTGTTTGTAAACAATTCTCAATCCACACTTGGATTAAATTCCTCTAGACAATTCCTTAGTCTAAATATACAATGAACAAAGAATTACAAATATAGAGGTCTAATGATCAAAGCAAATAAATAATTTAACAATGCAAGGCTCAACTAATGTATGCAATGATCAATTAATAATAGAAGGATATTACCGATTTAAAGCCTGCTAAAGTATGCTGATATTATAATTAGAATTATATTACCACAGCAGCAAATTTCAATTGCACCAAACTTAACAAATATCTTTTCCAGTATATAATTAGTGCACTGTAGGAATTGTGTGTAAAACTGGGATATCTTCATGCAATTTATAACATTACAAAAATATTTCCATTGCAGCCCATGTACATCCTACCGTTGTAAAATAATCTCAGATTATCGTAACAAACAAATCTTATTAAGTTAAAAACTGTTAGCAAAATATCCAGAAATAAACTCTTCAAGATGTCCATACCGAGTCAAAGAGATAATGATTTCACTTTAAAGAATGTCCTGTCATAGTATATCCCTTTTTTCCAAGGCCACCGCCAAGATGTATATCTATTAGATTTCCAAGGATTCTACTGCCACACGTTACCTTATTGCAATTAATAACTATGCACATCTCCAACTGATATATCTTAAATATCGTTAATATCAAGATAATCATGCATGAGTAAATAAATTGAATTAATTAAAATGAGAATATGCACGTATAAAGTATGTACCATCAATTAATTCACATGTGCATGTATAGAATATGCATATGAATGTCCTAGAGCCTTGAATTGAAAAATCAAATATTTGTGATGATCTTACTATAAAAAATCCTAAGACTCGAATAGTCTTCAATCTTTTGGACCAATCCATCAACCAATCCTTGAGACAATTTTCTGAAATTCACAATAAAAAATTAGTACCAATGAACAAATCATCATCAAAACATTAGGTTTAGAATATGACAAAGTCAACACTATATTCCATTTCTCAATCTCATATAGATTACCAAGGTAATTACGGGCCAAGCAATTAATCCATAAACATAGGCTATGAACTCCAATTCACAAGAGTCTAACTAATATTCAAAAGAGAGAGCATTCAAAACAAACTATGAGTTGGGTTCCATTGAATCTTAGAATTGAAGAATTAGCTCATAATAGCTTTGAATAACATCATATTCAAATTATAGTACATAGCTTTGGAATTACAAAATGAAAACAAAATACTAGAAGTTAGAATGATAAAACCCCTCTTTGGATTGATTCACGAATTGATGCTTGTTGGTATCCTTCTCTCTAGCTTTCCTTCTCAATAATGTAATCTTAAGCTTCTTGGTGATGCTATGGTGTTCTTTGTTTTCCTTTGTTCTTCTTGTTCTTAGCTCACACCCTAGCTCCCAATGTGTATAGCAAAGCTTAGATAAACTGAATACAACTCCCTGGATGCCTAATATACTGATTAATCTCTCTCCACTAGTCACCATCGTGCTCCTGAATTTGCTCCAACGAACACCCACTATCAGCAGACAAGACAAAGCCAGCCGCTCAATAATCCCGACGAGCTCACCCCGGCGGTGAAAATGGCCTAGGGAGCTCGCCCCGGCGGTGAAACATGCCTGGGGATACCGCCCCGACGGTGGCGTCGCCCCTGGCGGCCAAAAAGGTTTGAACCTGCCGCCCCAGCGGTGGACTCTACTGCAAGAATTACACTTTTGCCCCTTGAGTCCAAAAGTTCCACAAATGCTCATCTATAGTCGTATCCTACGAAACAATGCAATACAAGTAAAATACAACTAAAAACACTAAAAGATAACAAAGAATTGAGCCTAAAAGATAACCAATTCGTAGGTATAAAATCCACTCATCAACCAATAGCACGCACATTCAACATGACCGTACAGGATGCAGTAGAATCAAAGGACGTGGTGTCAGGTATTATCCTGATCAATAATATCAATGTATATGTGTTATTTGATTCGGGTGCTACCTATTCTTTTGTTTTGTAAGAATATGTTAAACAGTTAGGTTTACCCCGTGAAAAACTAGAGAATCCTATAAACGTAGAGGTAGCCAATCGAGCGATTATCCCCGTAAAGTTCGTTCATAGGAATTGTTGTGCTGAATTAAGAGGATTTAAGCTTATCGTGAATTTGATACCAATTCGCTTGGGAGAATTTGATGTCATCCTTGGGATGGATTGGTTATCGAATAACAGAGCTGTAATTGACTGTCAAAAAAAGTGCATACACCTGAAGACTCCAGATAAGTCGAAGGTGGTATTTTATGGTAGTAAATCATCGAGACAATCTTATTGTCTGACGATGATGCAAGCAAAGAGATTGCTAAGGAAGGGTTGTATGGGTTATCTGGCTCATATAGTTGATACTCGAAGGGTTGAGGGTGAACTGGGCCAAATACCGGTTGTAAGGGAATTCCCCGATGTTTTCCCAGAGGAGTTACCAGGTTTGCCACCAGATAGAGAAATAAAGTTTGTGATCGACTTATCGACTTGGTACCAAGAACAACATCGATATCCAAGGCACCATACCGAATGGCTCCGGTAAAGATGAAAGAACTAATGGTTCAATTGCAGGAGCTGCTAGATAAAGATTATATTCGACCGAGCGTGTCACCTTGGGGAACGCCAGTTCTGTTCGTAAAGAAGAAGGATGGATCATTAAGGCTTTGTATCGACTATCGCGAGTTGAACAAAGTTATTGTTAAGAACAAGTATCCATTGCCCAGAATTGACGATTTATTCAATCAATTGAAAGGAGTGAAATACTTCTCGAAGATCGATCTAAGAACTAGATATCACCAACTGAAAGTGAGGCAGGAAGATATTCCGAAGACAACATTCAGAACTCGATATGGGCATATGAGTTTTTGGTGATGTCGTTTGGACTAATAAATGCGCCGGCAGCATTCATGGATATGATGAACAGAGTGTTCAAGCAGCACTTGGATAAAGGTGTTGTCGTGTTCATTGATGATATTCTGGTGTACTCGAGGACAGAGGAGGAACATGCTGAACATCTAAGAATGGTGCTGGAAACTCTAAGAAGGGAGAAGTTGTATGCGAAATTCTCGAAGTGCGAATTTTGGTTGCAGAAAGTGCAGTTTTTGGGACATGTCATCGACAAGGATGGTGTCTCGGTGGATCCAGTAAAGGTGCAAGCAGTCATCAACTGGGAGCAGCTGAAGACACCAACAGATACCGATGGATCCATAGTTGAGAGAAAAAATCCTATAAAAAGCTCACAGTACAAAGTATTATGTTCATCCCGGAAGTACTAAATTGTATCAAGATTTATGACAGCATTTCTGGTAGCCAAACATGAAGAGGGAGGTAGCTGAATGTGTCAGTCGCTGTTTGATATGTCAACGAGTTAAAGCAGAGCACCAGCGACTAAGTGGACTGCTGCAACCACTAGAGATTAAAGAGTGGAAGTGGGAGCACATCACGATGGACTTTGTGATAGGACTTCCACCGACCCAGAAGAGTTTAGATGCGATCTGGGTGATCGTAAATCATTTAACTAAATCCGCACTCTTTCTACCGATCAAGATCAGGTACAATCTGGAGCAATTAGTAAAACTTTATGTGAAAGAGATTGTGTCACGACATGAAGTGTTGGTGTCTATAGTGTCTGATAGAGATCCGTGCTTCACGTCAAATTTCTAGAAGAGTTTGTAAGACAGAATGGGGACACAGTTGAGGTTGAGTACGGCATATCACCCTCAAACTGATGGCCAAAGTGAGCGAACGATTCAGACCTTGGAGGACATGCTCAGTGCGATCGTGATAGACTTGAAGGGCAGCTGGGATGATCACCTACCATTAGTGGAGTTCGTTTACAACAACAGTTATCACGCTAGTATCGGTATGCCATCGTACGAAGCATTATATGGACAAAAGTGTCAAACACCGTTGTGTTAGAATGAAGTGGTAGAGCGGATATTGCTGGGACCTGAGATGGTACAGCAGACCGCAGATACAGTCAAATTAATAAGAGCTTGTCTGGTAGCAGCTCAAGATCGACAGAAAAAATACGCCGACCTACATTGTCAGCAGTGAGACCTTGAGGTGGGCAGTTTTGTGTTTAACAAGCTTAAGTATATCCTTGAACTTTTGCTTAGCACCCTTAAATTTATCAAAACAAACTAGGTTTTTATAATGACCGTGAATTCTTAAGCGATATTATTAATAAAGTTAAGAGTTTAATTTTATTCTTTTGTGTATTAATCCTTAAATGATTTGGATGACTATGTGTGGTTATATGTGAATTGATTTAATAGTCCAAATATAATGGACTAGCCTTGTAGATTATTTTTAAACAAGCCCAGGTAGCTGCTTGCGTAATGGTCTTGTAGATAGTTAGTATTATTGATCTTAAATAGTTCCACTAAGGAATTCTTAATAGTGGACTAGTCCATTTTATTTCATTAAACAAGTCCGATCCAAGTTAATAGTGTGTGGGTTTGTAAGCTGAACAGTTAAGCTATTAATAGGCCCAAATTAGAAGTGACCCGACCATGTGGTCCTTTACTGTTGAAGGCCAATCCCATATTTTATCTTTGCGTAAGAGTACAATCCGCCGAGCTAGGCCAGTGGCCTATTCCTTGGGTTACTAAAACCCAGACAAGTGAGATGACAATCTGCAGATTGATTCAATAATGGGTTGGTGGAACTTTTCACCTAATCACTCTTAACCAGCGGGTATTATCGCTGTGTAGTAGTACTACAATCTGGGTAATGACCAACGATTGGACAAAGGCTTCTCTATAAATAGAGGCCCACAGTCACCTTGTTGAGCTTACTACTCTGTTTATTACCAATAGAATATAGAGAGATAAAGATAATTTCTAGGGGAGCTCTTGCCACCAGAAGGGTAAACAGAGACTGAGAGTATGACCTAGCAGATAGAGCTTCAGAAAGGTATGACCTTGCTATCTTAAACACTTCTCTTTGAGTTAGTTTTCTTTCAGGTGAAATATCAGTATACTTAGGAGTTGAGATAATATTGGAGCCCGGGTCATAAGATAATCATGCAGAACTATATATTAAACTGAATGATGGCTTAAACCAAAACCATAATAATAATCTTAGTCATGTTACCCAGTTGATGCCGAGAATCTATATACAGTCTGAATGAGTCTAAGACTCCGGGTTTACTGTTTATACCGACCGTAGAAGGCGACAGTGAAGCTTATGACTAAAACTTGAATAAAATCAGTAAATGGTGTCAAGTGGTAGTTACTTTAGTCATATGTATTAATAATACCAGTATGCCGAAGTCGTTCCGATGAGGTTCGCCACCTTATCCAAATCCATGAACCTAAATAACGGGGGATGCTGAAGCCATTCCGATGGCGTTCGTCATTCGACCCCAAACCATAGAGTGGTTTTCGAAGAAAAACCTATAGACAAATCTGAAGGTTTTGATAGCCTCGATGGGTCGAGTTCAGTGCTGGACCCGAAGCAAGGAACCTCTTATATTAGTAAGGCTCAGACCTGACTTCCGAAGTCACCACTCTGAAGCCGAAGTCCTAATATGACGCTGAGACCCAAACCTTTGGCTTCCCAAAGCCAAACGCATAGTACACCCGAACCCGAAGGGATTCCCGAGCTACGAAAGGTGCAAACTTGGAGCTGAAGTTCTAATCTTATCGGCAGAGGTTCGGCCAGACCCAAAACTATATTACTAGGCATGTTTGACCTTAGATTAATCGGCCAAGGGATGTTCCTTGAGTTGAAATTTAAAGTACTTCTGGATCCCACTGGATCGTAAGATGAACTCTACGACTGTAGAGTGGTCTCATCCTGATTGTAAGAGCTATATAGCAGACCGTAGAGTAATGAAGTGGACTATAGAGTAGACCGTACGAGTCACTCGTGTAAATGCAATTAGTATGTTATTGATGATCAGTTCAACTAATCAGAGAGTATATTATAACTACTGTAGGATATTTGCCGAAACAGGAACGTAGAGTAATCATTAAGCAGCAGACCAGGCAAGTTCCTCACTACACGACCTTATACATTGTGCAAGTTTCCTCATTTTGAGCCTTTTTATTGATTGTCATATTATTGCGTATATCCTTGCAAGATCCATCTTACTCAATCCTTATATTGAGCAAATTCTGTAATTTATTACATAATACAAGTTCCTCAAATTAAGCTCGAGTTCGAGTTCTCAAGCATGTGCTAAGTGGTTCAATTGTTTTAAGATTATTCCACATCGGTATTATTGGCATTCGCACACAGTGCATTTGATTTCGGTTCTATTGTTGGACTGTAATAACATTTAAGATTCTGGCAGTCAAGAACCATTCGAGAGAAGTCTAAGCCATTGTTCGGCTGGACTTATGCGTAATTAAGTAATTTAAAAAGCTATCCAAACCTATTGTTGGAATGGATTCTCAGACTGAGATGAACAACCCCATGGTGGGGAGCTTCCTAAGTATCTGAACAATAATATAGAGCAGAATTAAACGGTATGCATATTCATGGGTATAAGAGGCTGATCCCCTCGCGTACAAACTCTAGTGGTTGTAACCTAATAAGGGTTCGTCAATGCGACTGACGCCTTAAAGTATGTCCATAGTGTATTTGACTGTTGATAGTAAATAATCAATTTTCATACCTTTATTTGAACTTTAATTATGTCGTTCAAGCGGTTTCATCAATTCTTTTGATTGTTGAACTATGCCATTGTTATTCAAATTCATTCATAATATATCTTTCTTATTCATTTTAAACTTGCTGAGCAAACTCGTCGCTCACTCTTGCTATATCATGAAAATATTACAGTTAAGCCCGAGTGCTCGAGTAGAGATATGGGCAAGGAGAAGATGAAGTTCTAAACGCCGGTTGGACGTGCCATCTGTTTTTTTGTTTGTCTAGTTATCGTTTAATGTAACATAAAGTCTATTAGCTACTTTTGAATTTCGTGATGTATTTATTTAACGTTATAGACCTTGGGACCATAGTGAACCTTTTATAATGATCAATAGATGATTATTTATTCCGTATTTAGTTGTCATGTGTTGATTGAAAGTAACCAGAAGTTATTTATCGTGAGCACCAAATTCGAGGTATTAGTACCTGACTTTAGGGGTGTCACATTTTCCGGGAATGACTTGATAACTCGCCATTAGGTTTGGTCAAAAAGAAAGTAACACAAAGATGATTGAGATTTCTGGAAATTTTTTGGAAATAAGGGTTTGAAGGCTTTGAGAGTTCAGATGTAGTAAAACTCTGATTTTAGTTTGGAAGTGCAAAAACTAGATAAAGATTTTGTATTGATTTTGTATCACTTCCCTCTATTTTTTACTGAGTGGGGCACGTAGTGATAAGTAGGTTTTATACCTACGAATCGGTTACCAATGAATGCGGATTATTGTTTATTTCCTTTGTTTGTAGTTACTTTTCATGCATTTTGTGTGTTTTTGTAGGTTGCATATGTTGGGTATTGGCTCGGCGAGAGTTGAGTGGATTCAGCTGTCGCAGTTGCAGAGTTGCAGAAATTTGGAGCCGCGCGGTCGTGCCCAAAAAGACTTAGGGAGCAGCGCGGCCGTGCCGGTCTTCAGAGCTGAAAAGTAATTGGTTGGCAGTGCAGCGCGGCCGCGCACCATTCAAGCTTATTTCCAGCACGGCCGAGCTGGTTCGGGAGTTGACCAGAGTTGACTTTTTCATTAATTAAAGTAAACTTGATGTGTACTTGGATTTCAGACTTCTTAATTAATTAGGATTCTTATCAGATATTATAAATAGTTGTTTTAAGTCAATTTTAAGGGTGTTGAACTTATTATTAGAAAACCCTAGTTTGGAGCAATTTGTGAAAACTTGAAGCAAGTTACTAGCAGGAGGAAAGCAAGGAAGAGCTAGAGAGAGATTCAAGGATTACTTCCCAGTTTTTGTTCTTCTCTCTTTCTTTTACTTTGACTTTTGAATGCTATTAAATTTGTGGATGATGGATTCTAGTTTAATTATGAACTGAATTTCTTTTTAAGGCTATAATGGATCTTATTGTGTTGTTTTGTTTGACATGCTTCATGGATAATTATGATTAGTTATTATTGGAGTGTCTATTATGGTTTGTACTTAATTGCTTAATTATCTGGCCAGTAATTACTGGGATAATCTATATAAATTCGAGAGATGAAGTATAGGTTTAGATCTGACCATAATAGCATGTGATTGTGCATTCTGCTTATTGTTGGAATTCATAATTTGTGTTTAGGATAGAGATATACCTATTCACCATATGTAATCTGATAGGGAACCTGAACTTTAAATCCTTTTTAATTATAATTCACATAGAGATATAGTGAGTTAGTTAATTAGGGTGATTATCTTGAATCTATCATTTGTGGATTTCAGTTGAGTTGTTTATGAAACATTGAGAGATGGTCATAAATACCGATGAGTTCTTGATTAACAATCCAAAATAATTAGCATAATCCAAAGGGAAGTGTGTCGAGCAAAGTGAAGCAATAAGTGAAGTTATAGTCTTAAGTCTTTAAAAATTTGTTTTCAAACTTGTGGTAGTAGTTTAAATTAGAATTAATTAGTTAAATTTAGATATTCAAAAATCATTGATCATTTGTTTAATAAAATTGATTTGATTTAGGATTAAAATTTGTTATTATAAACTCAGTTTTTTCTCCGTGGGATGATACTCTACTTTCACTTTATTACTTATGGACTGCGTATACTTGCGTATTTTGCTAGTATAGAATCAGGCAAACAAGTTTTTGGCGTTGTTGCCGGGGAAATTTTTGTGTTTATAATTTTTAATTATCAGTCTAATTGATTCAATTTTAGTTAAACAACATTCACTTTATTTTTCTTTTATTCTCTTTTTCAGGTGATTCTGGTTCGTTTATGCAAACTAGATCAAAACAACCGGAACTTGTGCAGTGTGAGGACGATCTTGAAAACAAGTTACGCCAGTTGAGGAAATTCTACAAAGAGACACTTGAGAAAGTGAACATGGATAACGAAAAGCAAAAATAATTGAAGGAATATGCCGTGCCTAAGATAGATAAGATCAAGTCAAGCATCACAAGGCCAGCTATCACCATAAATAATTTTGAAATTAAACCAGGAACAATTCAGATGATCCAGAATTCGGTGCAGTTTGGGGGTTCGGCCACTGACGATCCGAATGAACATTTGGTGAGCTTTCTTGAAATTTGTGATACATTCAAATAACACAATGTTTCGAATGATACGGTCAGACTACGTCTGTAACGATCGGGAATTTAGATTTCCTTGTAACCGGAGTTATGTATGAATAAAATGAATTCTTATTTTTATTTATATTTATCTGTGTTACGTGCTTATAGCTGTATTACAACCTAGGAAATGTGCCTATGTTAAATTTTATGTGTTGTTGTGTCATTGGAGTGAATATATCGATTTTGCGAAAATTCATAAAATCACTATTCACAGGGCACGTTTCTCGAGGCACTATTCATGAGCACTATTCACGCCCAAATATTTTTTTCCCGTCTCTTTCGATTTCTATTAATTTTGTTAAGGCGTATATACGAAGGAAATTTTTTTCCAAGTGTCAGAAATTTTATTAGAGCTGATACGTGATTTAATCTGTATCTGAAATGTATTATATAAGTGTTCTGAATAATTGGATAAATCCCACAATAATTATTTTTACGCATCCCAATAATTTATGGGAGTACCCATTTTAATTTTGGGTAGAGTTATTTACCAAATTTGTTACAAAAATGGGAGTATTCGGGTATATTTTTGGGTACATACGATTTAATTGGGGAGGCATTTAATCTCCAACCAATCAAAATTGGGCAAGGGTGTCATGAGCCAATCGGATGAAAGGAGGAGATTGTTTGCCAAAATCTATACTAGCAAAAATACGCAAGTATACGCAGTCCACAAGTAATAAAGTGAAAGTAGAGTATCGTCCCACAGAGAAGAATTGATTCTATAATGACAAATTCCAAATTTAAATTAAATCAATTTTTAATAAACAAGTGATTTATGAATTCTGAGGTTTTGAATTTAACTAATTAATTCTAAATTAAATTACTAATACTAGTTTGAAAACAGAGTTTTTAAAGACTTAAGACTATAACTTCACTTAATGCTTTATTTCACTTAACATGCTCCCCATTGGATTATGCTAGTTATTCTGGATTGTTAACCAGGAACACATCACTATTTATGATCATCTTTCAATGTTCCATAAACAACCTAACTTAAATCCACAATTGATAGACTCAAGTTCATCACCCTAGATAACTAACTCACTATATTTCTATGTGAATTACAATTAAAAAGGATTTAAAGCCCAAGTTTCCTATTTTAATTACATGCGGTGATAGGTTTATCTCTATCCTAATCACAAATTATGAATTCCATCAACAGCAGAAGACACAATCACATGCTATTATGGCCAGATCTAAATCTACACTTCATCTTTCAAATTCATATAGATTATCTCAATAATTATTGGCCAGATAATTAACAATTCAGCACAAACCATAATAGACAATCCAAAAATAACTAAACATAATATTCAAAGAAGCATGCTATTCAAAACTACGCATTAAGATCCATTATAGCCTTAAAAAGAAATTTAGTTCATAAATAAACTAGAAATCATCATCCACAAGTTTAATTACATCAAAAGTTTGGAATCGAGAGAAAAGAGAAGAAACACTGTAAGTAATCCTTCAATCTTCGTCCTGATCTTCCTTGCTTCTCCTTGTTATCAACTTGCTTCAAATCTTCTCCACTTGCTCCAAACTAGGGTTTGCTAATAGATAGATACCAATTACCAACTAGAAAACACCTATTTATAGTATCTGATAAAACCCCTAATTAATTACAAAGTTTCAAATCCAAGTTCAAATCAAAACCATTTAAAACATTAGAAAAGTCGATTTTGCCCTCACTCGAACCGGCGCGGCCGCGCCTGAACTTAAACTATTGCTTGTCCCCAAGCAACACAATGCAATGCAATAACTAACACGATGCAACACAATGCCATGAATGCACTAAAAACTAGCATGCCTACGAATCCAACCAATAACCAGTATGAATGTTAACTGTGTGCCTCAGAGATATCAATAAACAGCTTGAAACAGCAAATCCAGTCACAAGGAACTAATAATCTCAACCAATCAAGCAATATATATATATACCTATCATCACCCAAGTTGTGCGTGTGTACTCATTAATCAAGTTAACTGACCAAAGTTCACAATAAAGCCACATAACCAACTCTACAACAAGCATAATCCATTTTTACTCCAATTAAAGCAAATACAACAAATCCGGCCAAAATCAATTTAATACTAAGCATGAAGGTTCTAACAAGATTTTATTCCTACTTTATTCTACTACGAGTGTGTTTTACGCTCCATCTCGTATTTATGCTTGACTGTGCAATGTCAAGTTCCCTTAGGCTTTTCAAAATCACCCATGTAACGAGCGTTCAATCAATGACTCCCAAACCAGACGGCTTTAGGGCACTAGGTGTTAAGACACCCCTAAGGATCTAATTACCCGAGTGATAGAGGCCACAGAACCCAACTAGTCAACGCATTTATTGTATTTATGTTCCATTTTTTTTCTTTTCTTTTTATTTTTCTTTTTTCTTTTTCAGCCTTAATAAAGAAACCCCCAAACTCAGATTTTACCCTATTCAGCCTTCTTTATTGATTTACCGAACAATGTGTTATCAAATTCTCATGTAAAAATCAGTTATGCAACCCTTTGAACTCCAGCAGTCAAATTAATCAATTTAGTTGTGCAATCCAAAAACCCAAGTTATGACAGGCATAATTATCCTCAAGATCAAAATTATTGTATCCCTAACGACTTCCAAACTATCCAAGCTAACACAATAATACCCATCTCATCATTGGCCGAGCCAAAATCATACCAACTATTCAATTGGATTCATGCAACAAACTAAATGCACAACCAAACTAAACTATGCAAGATACTAATATACTAACAGATATGATGCACAAAACCAATAAACATGCTAAACAAAAAAAAACTAAAAGAGCTCCCCCAAACTTAAAATAGACAATGCCCTCATTGGATAAAACAATAAAAGAAAAAGAAAAGGAAAGAAAACTCCCCTAATCTGAAGTAGCATCATCTGCCTCCTCCCCATCGGAAGGTGTGTCCAGAGGTGGGTAAACTGAGGTTGCATCAAAAGTCAGGAATTGGACTTGAACGCCCAACTGAGAAAATGCCTGTGAGAAGTTATCTGAAAGCTGAGTGGAGAAGGAACGAAGCTCCGTCATGCTCGAGTGTATGGCATCCATCCGCCGAGTCATCCTCCTCTCCATACGATCCAATCGAACCTGCGAGATATTAACCGGTTGTTCAGGCTCAGGCACCGGCTGATCAGATGCCTCCTCACTCTCAGAATAGTCCCCTAACAAGAATCCTGCTCCACGAGCATGCGACGGGGCTCCTTCCCACACCTTATACTTTGCTATCGTCGCGTGATCAATGGTATTCATCGGGAGCTGCATTGGCTCACTGTCGGCCCACTCCACTCCCGCAGCTGCACATAAGCGGGTAATCACCGAAGCATGCGGGATACCCCCTGAAGTACCTCCCTGAAGGTAACGACGAATAGACTGGTGAATCACATAACCAACATTGACAGACTTTCCCATCACTATCCCATATAGCAGAATTGTCCGGTCCTTGGTCACGTCGTTCTGGTGCCTGGTGGGCATGAGATTGGCACAAATGAAGTTGTACCAGGCTTTACCGTAGCGACTCAAGGCTGTGTGCGGGAAGTGAAGCTTCTGGTCGGTCCCCTGCTTCATAGTCCACTCGGTACCAGGCTTACACAAAGCATTTTTGATTCTTTCCAGCTTGGGTTCCCAGTTTGTAGAATGGAAACTCTCAGGGTCAGAAATGGGAATGGTAGGTAAGTGGTAGATATCATTAATAGTTCGGCTATCATAAGGCACCTGACAGCCCCTCACAAACGCAGTCCCATCCTTTGTAATCTTGGCGTTAGCGTAAAATTCTTGAACCACAGAAATAGGTGCTGACAATGGTGGCTCCACAAACAATAACCAGCCTTTAGCCCTGATCATACGCATCATCTCTCCATCCAAACCAGGATCGGGCTTTAGCCCACGCTCCAATACAAAGGTCTTGCCCAACAAAACCCGGTGATAGAAGTCCTCCGCCTCAGCCGAAACAAAACGACTCCTATCAAAATCTACATCCTCAGCGTGTGCATGTGAACTGGACGATTCCCCTCGTGGTCGTTTGGAAGCCATATCAATTCAATCCCCAATTCACACTAAAGCAAAATCTCCCCCAAACTTGAAAGAAACTACACTAGGGTTTCTCAAACTATAACAATCCAAAATACTTGCATGCACAACTCAATTACAAGCAACAAAACCAATATAATGCAATCCCCTGTGTAAAATTTGACAAGAAGCTTAGTACAATGTAAAACCCTAATTGCAATATACTTACTTCAATAAACCCACTGTAATTCCTTGCTAACCCACTGCGTTATACTGACAATCTCCTTGATGTACTCTGTGATTGTTGAAGAGATCGGATTTGGGGTGTGAATGGAGAGTGTCGGCTATGTATGGATGTATTAGAGAGAAAATAGAGATGAATGATAATACGAACTAGGGTTTGATATTGGTAGAGTTTGATTTATAGAATGATTGTGTAGAGATTGGGTTTTGGTAAGGAATCCGATTTGGAAGAGAAGGAAACAGAGAGAGTCAGTTTTTTAGATGGAATAGGTTTGAAGAAATAGAGTCCAAGCGGGAAAAGGGAATAAAAAACAGTCGTGGGTCGGGTCGATCTTGGTTTTTAAAAACTGGGATCCGATCGCGGCGCGACCGCGCTTGGATTTGACCTGAATGGGGCGCGGCCGCGCTAGTGTGCCAGCAAATTGTTTTTCAACTTCTGAGATACGGCGCGGCCGCGCTGGTTTCCTTCACAATTTGGGCGCGGCCGTGCTGGTGTACCAGCTGGACCATTTTGAGTTTCTGAAGTCAGGCGCGGCCGCGCTAGTTTTCTTCATATTTGGGGCGCGGCCGCGCTGGGTTGAAATCTGGAATTTGAGCTATTAAGCCCTTTTGATGATTTCCTCATGTATACTCCTTGGTATATGACCTATAAACAATAAAACCCATAAACAAAGTATCTAATTACTACAAGATAAAAATAAAACTAAGTCCTAAAAAATCACAAAATGATAACTAAAAACAATTAAAAATTGGGTTGCCTCCCAAGTAGTGCTTGATTTAAAGTCTTTCAACCTGACTACTTCATGTTTCATCTTTAATCGGCAAGAGTGATTGAGGTTTACTGGCGATCAACACCACCACCCCAATAATGCTTCAATCTTTGGCCATTGACTTTAAACGACTCTTCTGGATTGCTTGCAAAAACTTCAACGGCGCCATGAGGGAATACTTGTTTAACAATGAAAGGACCTGACCACCTCGACTTGAGCTTCCTTGGAAATAACTTCAGCCTAGAATTAAAAAGAAGCACTGTTTGTCCCGGCTCAAAAGTCCTATCGATGATTTTCCGATCATGCCACTTCTTGACTTTTTCCTTGCATATCTTCGAATTCTCGTATGCTTGCAACCGGAATTCGTCGAGCTTATTCAGCTGAAGTAGCCTTTTTTTCCCAGCAGTCGCGAGATCAAAATTCAATCTTTTGATGGCCCAATATGCTCTATGTTCAAGCTCAACCGGTAGGTGACACGCCTTTCCATAGACTAATTGGTACGAAGACATGCCAATGGGCATCTTATAAGCTGTCCGATACGCCCAAAGCGCATCATCCAATTTTGCTGACCAATCTTTTCTATTCGGATTGACAATTTTCTCCAGAATTCTCTTCACTTCTCTGTTTGACACTTCGGCTTGGCCACTGGTTTGGGGATGGTACGCTGTAGCAACACGGTGGTGTACCCCATACTTAGCTAGGAGAGCCGTGAATGACCTGTTGCAAAAGTGACTCCCTTCATCACTGATAATTGCTCTTGGGGTGCCAAAACGTGTGAAAATGTTTTTCTGCAGAAATTTAAGAACCACTTTGGCATCATTAGTCGGCAGCGCACTTGCTTCCACCCATTTAGAGACATAATCGACCGCCAAAAGGATGTAGAGGTTGTTAAAGGAAGATGGGAATGGTCCCATAAAATCTATTCCCCAAACGTCAAAGACTTCAACTTCTAATATGGCATTCAAGGGCATCTCATGACGCTTGGAAATATTTCCCACCCTTTGACATCTGTCACATCTTTGCACGAAGTGGTGGGCATCCTTAAACAACGTTGGCCAGAAAAATCCTGCTTGTAACACCTTGGCCACTGTCTTCTCGCCTCCGTAATGACCTCAATATAGTGAATCATGGCAATGATGTAAAATACTCTCTACTTCACTGTGTGGCACACACCGTCTAATCATCTGATCGGCACAATGTTTGAACAGGAACGGCTCATCCCACATGTACCTTTTTACATCATGCAGAAACTTTTTCTTTTGTTGACTGGTCAAATTAGGAGGAAGTACGTTGCTCACCAAATAATTGACAAAATCGACATACCATGGGACTTCTGAATGGATCAAAAACAATTGTTCATCCGGAAAGAACTCATTGATCACCGTGTTGTCACCCTTGACGTGGTCATTGTTTTCTAATCTCGAGAGATGATATGCCACTTGATTTTCCGTTCCCTTCCTATCCCGGATTTCCAAGTCAAACTCTTGGAGTAGAAGTATCCATCGAATCAGCCTTGGCTTTGCATCCTTCTTCGAAATCAGATATCTTATAGCAGAATGGTCAGTGAACACCACTACTTTGGTTCCAATTAAGTACGACCAAAATTTGTCAAAGGCATACACAACCGCAAGCAACTCCTTCTCGGTAGTCGTATAGTTAAGTTGGGCATCGGATAGTGTTTTGCTAGCATAATAAATGGCGTGAAAAATCTTTTCCTTTCGTTGACCCAAAACAGCCCCAATAGCATAGTCACTAGCATCACACATCAATTCAAATGGCCTTGACCAATCCGGTGCTACAATTACTGGCGCTGTAGTTAATTTCCTTTTCAACAATTCAAAAGCTGCAAGACAATCGTCATCAAATTTAAAGGGAACATACTTCTCCAATAAGCTACATAAAGGCTTAGAGATCTTAGAAAAGTCCTTTATGAATCTTCTATAAAATCCAGCATGTCCCAAGGAACTCCGTATTCCCTTGACTGTAGTTGGTGGAGGTAGATTTTCTATTGTCTCCAGCTTGGCTCGATCTACCTCTAACCCATTTGATGACACCTTGTGCCCAAGAATTATCCCCTCTTACACCATAAAGTGGCATTTTTCCCAGTTGAGCACTAAATTGGTCTCCACGCATCTTTTCAAAACCAGGACCAGATTTTCCAAGCAACTATCAAATGTGTCACCAAACACTGAAAAATCGTCCATGAATACCTCCATGTTACGTTCAACCATATCTGAGAAAATAGCCATCATGCATCTTTGGAACGTTGTTGGTGCATTGCATAAGCCAAAAGACATCCTCCGAAAAGCGAAAGTGCCATAAGGACACGTGAAGGTGGTCTTTTCCTGATCTTCGGGAGCAATCACTATCTGATTATAACCTGAGTAGCCATCCAATAAGCAATAAAACTCGTGTCCAGCCAGTCTATCTAACATTTGATCAATGAAGGGTAGAGAAAAATGATCCTTGCTGGTTTCCTTGTTTAATTTCCTGTAGTCCATACAAACCCTCCATCTAGTCACTGTCCTTGTCGGTATCAACTCATTATTCTCGTTTTCTACAACCGTCATGCCACCCTTTTTCGGCACACATTGCACTGGACTCACCCAACTGCTATCGGAGATGGGGTAAATGATACCTGCATCAAGCCACTTCAAAATTTCCTTTTTCACCACCTCTTTCATGATCGGGTTCAGCCTCCTTTGTTGTTCTATCGTTGGTTTGGCATCGTCTTCCAAAAGGATCTTGTGCATACAGAATGATGGGCTAATTCCTTTTATGTCTGCGATAGTCCAACCAATGGCTGATTTGTATTCCCGAAGAACTCGAATCAACTTACTTTCCTGCAATTCGTTAAGTACAGATGCAATAATAACAGGCAAAGTAGATGATTCACCTAAATAAGCATACCTCAGATGGCTCGGTAAAGGTTTAAGTTCAAGAGTAGGAGGTATTTCAAGATATGGCTTCAAGCGTTCTAAGGATTTGTCGGTAAGCTCCAAAGGTTCATAGGGGATTTGAAATTTGCGTACTCTCGACACTGTATCTAAAATGTGCAGAAACTCCATCATCTCTAGGTCATCCATGTCAGCCTCCCCTAATAAAACAGGTTCTAACGGATCCTCAGTCAATTTCCTCAAAAACTCGTCTTCCAGCACTTTTTCTACCACATCTAACCGGAAACACTCTTCCTCATCCGTAGGAAATTTCATGGCTTTGAACACATTAAATGTCACTTCCTGGTCTTGCACCCTCATAGTCAATTCTCCTTTTTGCACATCTATAAGTGTTCTTCCCGTTGCCAAGAAAGGTCTCCCAAGTATGATAGGAATGTCTTTGTCCTCCTCATAGTCCAAAATAATGAAATCGGCTGGGAATATGAATTTATCCACTTTTACCAAGATGTCTTCCACGATACCTCTAGGATATGTAACTGACCGATCAGCAAGCTGAAGAGAGATGTTGGTCGGTTTCGGTGCAGGTAGACCTAGTTGGACATATATCGATAATGGCATAAGGTTGATGCTCGCACCCAAATCACACAAACATCTGTTGATTGATAAGCTACCAATGGTGCAAGGATAGTGAAACTACCCGGATCCTTTAACTTTGGTGGCAACTTCTTCTGCAATATAGCACTACACTCCTCAGTCAATGCTACTGTTTCATAATCCTCCAGCTTTTTCTTCCTCGATAAAATTCCTTTCATAAACTTGGCGTAGCTCGGCATCTGCTCTAAGGCCTCAGCAAACGGTATATTGATTTGCAGCTTCTTAAAGACTTCAAGGAATTTGGAGAATTGTTTATCTAATTTCTGCTTGTGAAATCTCTGAGGATATGGCACAGGAGGGTATACTTCTGCTTGCTTTGCTTTCTCCTTGTCTTTCTCCTCATTCTCCATTTCCTTGTCTTTTCCTACCAATTTCTCTGCAGGATCTAGGACTGGGGATGGGCATTGTCGCGCTGCTCTGCTGGAGTTGCTTCCCACTTCGAAGTGTTACAGCTTGACATTGTTCCTTACCATCTCTTTTGGGGTTGACTTCTGTATCACTTGGAAGTCCTCCTTGTGGTCGATTGTTCAAGGCTTGAGCTAACTGTCCGAGTTGATTTTCCAGATTCCGAATTGACACCGCTTGGCTCTTCACATTCAAGTCTACCTGATTTAACAGCTCATCTTGCTCATTCATTCTTTTCTCTGATGCTGTGATAAATCTTGCCAAAGATTCTTCTAAATTAGGTTTTTTCTCTGCCTGTTGTGGAGCTTGGTTCTGAAAACCCGGGGGGTTCTGTGATCTTGGAGCGGGATTTAGAACTTGAGTGTTATTGCTCCATGAGAAACCCGGATGATTCTTCCACCCCGGATTATATGCATTATGGTATGGCTGTTGTGGTCTGTTATAACTCCCCAAATACTGTACCGATTCCGGATTAATGGCACAATACTCCATTGGATGTGTGCCTTCACATAGTTCACACACATAAGCTGCTTGCTGGACTTTCGACTCCGCCAAAGCTTCAATTTTCTTAGACATGGCTGCCATCTGAGCTGTTAGTGCAGTGACTGCATCTACTTCCAAAACTCTAGCTACCTTTTGGTGATTCATCCTCGACGTCGGCCATTGATAGTTATTTGCAGCCATAGTTTCTAACAAGGTGTAAGCTTCATCAAAATTCTTATCCATAAGTGCTCCCCCAGCAGCTGCATCTATAATTGTTCGAGTATTACTACTCAGCCCATTGTAGAATGTCTGGACTTGCAACCACTTGGGTAATGCATGATGTGGGCATCTTCTCAATAACTCTTTGAACCTTTCCCAAGCCTCATACAGTGTCTCTCCATGACTTTGCTCAAAAGTGAAAATATCGTTTCTCAACTTAGCAGACTTAGCCGGCGGAAAGAATTTCGCTAGGAATTTCTAGGCCAAGTCATCCCAAGTTGTGATGGACCCCGGTGGAAATGAGTGCAACCAACTCTTTGCTTTATCCCTTAGTGAAAACGAAAACAAACGTAGTCTCACCGCATCATCAGATACATTTGGATATTTGAATGTATCACAAATCTCAAGAAAGCTAACCAAGTGCTCGTTAGGATCATCGTTGGCTAATCCCCCAAACTGTACCGCATTCTGAATCATCTGAATTGTACCCGACTTGATCTCAAAGGAATTAGCCGTGATGGCTGGCCTCGTGATGCTTGACCTGATTTCATCAAGCTTAGGCATGGCATATTCCCTCAATGATTTCTGTTCTTCGTTAGCCATTTTTTCTTTCTCGATGGTTTCACGGCAAAACTTTCTCAACTTGCGTAACTTGTTTTCAAGATCGTCTTCACTCTGCACAAGTTCCGACTACTTTGATCGAGTTTGCATAAACAAACCTAGATCACCTGAAACAGGAAGTAACAAGAAAAACAATGTTAACTAAAACTGATTTAATTAAAACTAAAACTTGAAATTATAGACACAATTGTTCCCCGGCAACAGCGCCAAAAACTTGTTTGCCAAAATCTATACTAGCAAAAATACGCAAGTATACGCAGTCCACAAGTAATAAAGTGAAAGTAGAGTATCGTCCCACAGAGAAGAATTGATTCTATAATGACAAATTCCAAATTTAAATTAAATCAATTTTTAATAAACAAGTAATTTATGAATTCTGAGGTTTTGAATTTAACTAATTAATTCTAAATTAAATTACTAACACTAGTTTGAAAACAGATTTTTTAAAGACTTTAGACTATAACTTCACTTAATGCTTTATTTCACTTAACATGCTCCCCATTGGATTATGCTAGTTATTCTGGATTGTTAACCAGGAACACATCACTATTTATGATCATCTTTCAATGTTCCATAAATAACCTAACTTAAATCCACAATTGATAGACTCAAGTTCATCACCCTAGATAACTAACTCACTATATTTCTATGTGAATTACAATTAAAAAGGATTTAAAGCCCAAGTTCCCTATTTTGATTACATGCGGTGATAGGTTTATCTCTATCCTAATCACAAATTATGAATTCCATCAACAGCAGAAGACACAATCACATGCTATTATGGTCAGATCTAAATCTACACTTCATCTTTCAAATTCATATAGATTATCTCAATAATTATTGGCCAGATAATTAACAATTCAGCACAAACCATAATAGACAATCCAAAAATAACTAAACATAATATTCAAAGAAGCATGCTATTCAAAACTACGCATTAAGATCCATTATAGCCTTAAAAGAAATTTAGTTCATAAATAAACTAGAAATCATCATCCACAAGTTTAATAACATCAAAAGTTTGGAATCGAGAGAAAAGAGAAAAAACACTGTAAGTAATCCTTCAATCTTTGTCCTGATCTTCCTTGCTTCTCCTTGTTATCAACTTGCATCAAATCTTCTCCACTTGCTCCAAACTAGGGTTTGCTAATAGATAGATACCAATTACCAACTAGAAAACACATATTTATAGTATCTGATAAAACCCCTAATTAATTACAAAGTTTCAAATCCAAGTTCAAATCAAAACCATTTAAAACATCAGAAAAGTCGATTTTGCCCTCACTCGAACTGGCGCGGCCGCGCCTGAATTAAGCTTGCAAGGCGCGCGGCCGCGCTACCCTGGCAGCCATTTTTTTTCTAACTCTGACATCACGCGCGGCCGCGCTGCTACCCAGTTCATTTTGGGTGCGGTCGCGCTGCTCTGAATTCCTGCAACCTCAGCAACATTAGCATCTTCATCCACTCAAACGTCCAATTCTCGCCCAATGCAATCCCAACATGTGCAACCTACAAAAACACACAAAATACATGAAAAGTAACTGAAAACCATGAAAATAAGCAATAATTCACATTCATTGGTATCCGATTCGTAGGTATAAAACCTACTCATCAGAGATAGTCACAGTACACAATATGTGGGATATTCTATTTTGCAAACATATCACCTTAATCTCATTTCCAAGAAGCTTGGGCTCACAACTTTCACTCTCCCAATTCATTCTTCATTCTCCCGAAGCCACTTAGCAGCACCACTCCCTCCATTTCTCTTAAACCATTCCATTGCTCTTATTCTGCAGTAGCTAGAGGATAGAGAGCTGCAAAGAGAGAGGGATAGAGTACCATAGAGAGAGAAAGAAGGAAGTAGCAAAAGAGAAGAAGTGTTCGGGAAGAAAAAGAAAAGCAAAGAAGGAGGGGAAGGGAGAGAAGAGCAGCAAGAGGAAGGAGAGGAGTCCTATAGCAACCATCTCAACCTACACGAAGCTAGTAACGAGAAGGTAATCACGAACTACAACCATTTCTTCTCCATTTGAAGCTTTCATGAGTTTTATAGGCTTCCATGCTTGCGGGATAGATTTTGTTGATTTTTGTTGTTGTTGGTTATGTTGAATCTATCATGGAGATTCTTAAGAAGCTATATAAACCATTAACACCCTTAAAGTGGAACAAAAACAAGGAAAGATCCGAACCTTGGCTTAAAGGATGAACTTTGGACATTTTTAGACTTTTGGACCTTCGGACTGTTAGAGGACTGTAAAGCCTTGATGGTGTAATTACTTTGATTGTTTGTTGTTATATTTTTGTACTTCCATGAGTTGTGAAGATAACCTAGTTGGAATAAACCAAAAAGATGCTAAAACGAAGTCACAGTTAAGATTTGAGTATAATGCTTCATGACTGCGAAAAAATAGAGTATGCAGTTTATGTTTTGGCTTAAGATTTGGTCATGTTAGCGTTTATGGGTCATCCTACATTTTTGATATGTTGTAGCCCCGTGTCTTACGAATCCATAGAGTCCGTAACGGACCAAATTGATCGAGTATAGAGGGAGTTAGGGAAGCTGGAGCGGGCAAGGGTCTGCCAGTTCGCGGTTCTACAGGAACTGCAGAACTGCTACTGCATGGCATTGTCCCGCGCCTGGTCCGGGTCGAGTCATGCTGGATCGGGTCGGGCCGGGTCGGGTCGAACCCAGTGAATTTTTCCCGCGAGTCTAAAACTTATATTTTTGTACAAAATGATTAGAAACTGGGTAGTCGTAGCGGCAATTAATGCATTTTGATAATGTGATGACTGTATTGAACCTAGTTCTCACATGACTAATATTTATGATGATTTTAATGAACCGTAGGGTATTATTTTTAAAGGACGATTAACGTCGAGATTTTAATGCACGCGCAAGGCAAGTTCCTTACTTAACCCTTATTTAATTGTGCGAGTTTTCCTTACTCGATTTATTATTGTGCAAGTTTACTTACCCTACTCCAAATTATATTCGAGCAAATATTATTTATTGAGTAAGCTTATTGAGCTTCTTGACTCCGTTCAAATTACTTATCAATTTAGCAATTAATATGCTACTATTCATACTTTTATTCAAGTATTGCGATGAAAGCCTATTTCATGCAATGTTATATATTGTGTGATTCCAAAGATTATGAATTGTTATTCATTCAAGATATTATTGATGCTATTAGGCATGCTGTTGAACCTTAAAGTTCTTTATTCCATAAACTGTTTGAAAGCTATGTCAAGGCTAATTGCTCTAGCTAGACACTTATTGATTTGTTTATTGAAGTGAGGTTAAGTCCTCCAACTATTATTGTTGTTAAGTAAAACTGTCCGATCAAATTCTTTTGGTCTGAACTCCCATGTAAAGCTGAGAAGAACAACCCTCATAGCAGGGGAAATTGTATAAACGTCGAGGAATCGACACGCGCGTAAATGGAAAATGTAAGGCTTATGCATAACGCTAGGTATTTTAGGCTGATCACCTATTGTACCAGTTTTATGGATTATCGGATGAATTTCCAATAATTCTAGAATAGAGTTATGTGCCTTGGTGCACCCTCAGTAGTGAGTAATTCCTTTCTTTGGGAAACTTTGAAATCCTTGGATACTTTAGAAATCCTTCGGTCCATAGTGACCGCTATAACGGTGATAAAAGAAGTTGTTTATTTCCTTGACTTCGATAAATTTTTACTCTTGTGAGCTATAAAGTTATTCATGTGATTATTTTATTGCTATTATACTTGCGGGGCAAATTTGTTGCTCACCCCTTGCTTTCCTTAAAACATTTCAGTTAGTGCGGCACATGGCGAGAGCTCAGGAAAAGATAAGGGAAAGGGGAAAGCTACTGATTAGTTATAATTTGTTGTTCTAGAATTACCGTTTGTATTAAGACTTATTAATTGACGTTGTGTATTAAGACATATTTACCCTTATGTATTATGTTATGTTTTGCTGTAGTCTTAGTTTTGAGACTTGGGACAGAGTTATTTATGTTATATCAATGTAAATATTCCTTTATTCCGTTATAAGTTATCGATTGTATAATTCTTGTATTAGATAGTGATGAACCAGGTCCGTGGCTCAGGTGACCCGGATTTGGGGGCGTCACAACGTCTACTCCCATTCACTCTGAGGGATAAAGCTAAGAGTTGGCTACATTCGCTTCCGTCGGGATCCATCACGACCTAGGATGACTTAGCTGAGAAATTTCTTGCAAAGTTCTTTCCACCAGCTAAAACTGCCCAATTGAAGAATGAGATTTCCACTTATGAGCAACAACATGGAGAGTCACTGTATGAGACTTAGGAGAGGTTCAAGGACTTATTGAGAAAATGCCAACACCATGGACTACCCAAGTGGCTATAGGTTCAGACGTTCTACAATGGGTTAAGTGGTAATACTCGATCCAGCATAGATGCAGTCGCGGGAGGAGCACTTATGGATAAAAAGTTTGATGAAGCTTTTGAATTATTGAAGACAATGGCAGCAAATAACTATCAATGGCCAACTGCGAGGAATAATCATCACAAGGTAGCCGGGATTTTAGAAGTTGACGCAGTCACAACATTAGCATCTCAAATAGCAGCTATGTCTAAGAAGATCGATGCGATAGCAGAATCAAAAACTCAACAAGTTGCTTATGTTTATGAGCTATGCGCGGGATCACATCATACAGATTATTGTCCCATTAATCCTGAAGCAGTGCAGTTTGTGGGTAGCTACCAACGACCTCCAAACCCTTACCAAAACACTTACAATCTAGGGTGGAGAAATCATCCGGGTTTCTCGTGGAGCAACAATATACAGGCTCAAAATCAAGCTCCAAGACCACAGAATCCCCCAGGTTTTCAAAATCAAGTTCCACCACAGGCAGAGAGGAAACCAAGTTTGGAGGACTGCTTGACAAAATTTATTACAGCTTCAGAGAGGAGAATGAATGATCAGGATAAGCTGTTAAACCAAGTAGATATGAATGTGAAAAGTCAGGCAGCGTCGATTAGAAATCTAGAGAACCAGTTGGGACAATTAGCTCATGTTTTGAATAGTCGACCTCAAGGATCATTGCCAAGTGACACATAAGTTAACCCAAAGAGAGATGGTCGGGAGCAATGTCAAGTTGTCACACTTAGAAGTGGGAAACAAACTCAGCCGAGTAGTATGGTTGTGCTTGAAATACAAGGAGAGGCAGCGCGACCGCGCCCTTCTCCAGTCACAGCTCCTGCAGAAAATTTGGTAAAGAAAGAAAAGAAAACAGAAACTGAGCTGAAAGAAAAGGATAAGGCAAATTAATCAGTAGTATACCCTCCCGTTCCATATCCATAGAGACTTCAGAAGCAGAAACTAGACAAACAGTTCTCCAAATTCCTTGAAATTTTTAAGAAGCTTCAAATCAACATACCATTTGCGGAAGCCTTATAGCAGATGCCAAGCTATGCCAAGTTCATGAAAGGGATTTTGTCAAGGAAGAAAAAGCTGGAGGATTATGAAAAGTAGCGTTAACTGAAGAGTGTAGTGCTATATTGCAAAAGAAGTTGCCACCGAAATTAAAGGATCCTGGTAGTTTCATTATCCCTTGTACTATTGGCAGCGTATCAATCAATAGATGTTTGTGTGATTTGGGTGCTAGCATCAACCTTATGCCCTTATCGATATATGTCCTGTTAGGTCTACCTGCACCGAAACCAACCAACATCTCTCTTCAGCTTGCAGATAGGTCGGTTACATATCCTAGAGGGATTGTAGAGGACATCCTAGTGAAATTTGATAAATTCATATTTCCAGCTGATTTCATCATTTTGGATTATGAAGAGGACAAAGACATTGCTATCATACTTGGGAGACCGTTCTTAGCAACTGGTAGAACACTTATAGATGTGCAGAAAGGAGAATTGACTGTGAGGGTTCAAGACCAATAAGTGACATTCAATGTGTTCAAAGCCATGAAGTTTCCTACAGATGAGGAGGAGTGTTTTCGGATGGATGTGGTAGAGAAAGTGGTGGATGACGAGTTTTTGAGGACATTAACTAAAGATCTGTTAGAAACTACTTTATTGGGAGATGTTGACATGGACGACCCAGAGATGATGGAGTTTCTTCAGATTTTAGATGCAGTGCCAAGAGTACGCAAATTTCAAATCCCTTTTGAACCCTTGGAACCTACTGACAAATCCTTAGAGCGCTTAAAGCTATCTCTTGAAATACCTCCTACACTTGAACTTAAACCGTTACCTAGCCATCTCAGGTATGCTTATTTGGGTGAATCATCTACTTTTCCTGTTATCATTGCATCTGTACTTAACGAATTGCAGGAAAGTAAGTTGATACGAGTTCTCTGGGAGTACAAATCGGCAATTGGTTGGACCATCACGGACATTAAAGGAATTAGCCCATCATTTTGTATGCATAAGATCCTTTTGAAAGACGATGCCAAACCAATAATTGAGCAACAAAGGAGGATGAATCCAATCATGAAAGACGTGGTGAAAAAGGAAATTTTGAAATGGCTTGATGCAGGTATCATTTACCCAATCTCTGATAGCAGTTGGGTGAATCCAGTACAGTGCGTGCCTAAAAAGGGTGGTATGACGGTTGTGGAGAACGAAAATAATGAATTGATACCGACAAGGACAGTGACCGGATGGAGGGTTTGTATGGACTACAGAAAACTAAACAAGGCAACCCACAAGGATCATTTTCCTCTACCCTTCATTGATCAGATGTTAGATAGACTGGCTGGACACGAGTTTTATTGCTTGTTGGATGGCTATTCAGGATATAATCAGATAGTGATTGCCCCTGAAGATCAGGAAAAAACTACCTTCACTTGTCCTTATGGTACTTTCGCTTTTAGGAGGATGTCTTTTGGATTATGTAATGCACCAGCGACGTTCCAAAGATGTATGATGGCTATTTTCTATGATATGGTCGAACGCAATATGGAGGTATTCATGGACGATTTTTCAGTGTTTGGTGATTCCTTTGATAGTTGTTTGGAAAATCTAGTCCTGGTTTTGAAAAGATGCGTGGAAACCAATTTAGTGCTCAATTGGGAAAAATGCCACTTTATGGTGCAAGAGGGGATCATTCTTAGGCATAAGGTGTCATCAAAAGGGTTAGAGGTAGATCGAGCTAAACTAGAGACAATTGAAAATATACCTCCACCAACCACAGTTAAGGGGATACGAAGCTTCTTGGGACACGCCGGGTTTTATAGGAGATTCATAAAGGACTTTTCTAAAATCTCTAGGCCTTTATGCAGTCTATTGGAGAAAGATGTTCCATTCAAGTTTGACGATGAGTGTTTGTCGGCTTTTGAATTGTTGAAGAAGAAATTAACCACAGCGCCTGTAATAGTAGCACCGGATTGGTTAATGTCATTCGAATTAATGTGCGATGCTAGCGACTATGCAATTAGGGCTGTTCTAGGTCAACGAAAGGAAAAGGTGTTTCACGCCATTATTATGCTAGCAAAACACTATTGGATGCCCAGCTCAATTATACAACTACTGAGAAGGAGTTGCTCGCGGTAGTTTATACATTTGACAAATTCCGATCGTACTTAATTGGAACTAAAGTGGTGGTGTTCACTGACCATTCTGCAATTAGATATCTGATTTCGAAGAAAGATGCGAAGCCGAGGCTAATTAGATGAATACTTCTACTCCAGGAATTTGACTTGGAAATTCGGGATAGGAAGGGGACGGAAAATCAAGTGGCGGATCATTTCTCGAGATTAGAAAATAATGACCACGTCAAAGGTGACAAAACGGTGATCAATGAGTTCTTCCCGGATGAGCAATTATTTGTGATAAATGCAGAAATCCCATGGTACGCCGATTTTGTCAATTATTTGGTTAGCAACGTACTCCCTTCAGATTTGACCAGCCAACAAAATAAGAAGTTTCTCCATGATGTAAAAGAGTACATGTGGGATGAACCGTTCCTGTTCAAACATTGCGCAAATCAAATTATACGTCGGTGCGTTCCGTAAAGTGAAATTGAGAGCATCTTACATCATTGTCATGATTCGCTATATGGAGGACATTACGGAGGAGAAAAGACAGCTACCAAGGTGTTACAAGCAGGATTTTTCTGGCCCACGTTGTTTAAAGATGCCCACCACTTTGTCCAGAGATATAACCGATGTCAAAAGGTGGGAAATATTTCCAAACGTCATGAGATGCCCTTGAATGCCATTTTAGAAGTTGAAGTCTTTGACGTTTGGGGAATAGACTTCATGGGACCATTTCCAGCCTCCTTCAACAACCTCTACATCCTTTTGGCGGTCGACTACGTCTCTAAATGGGTGGAAGCCAGTGCTTTGCCGACTAATGATGCCAAAGTGGTTCTAAAATGTCTTCAGAAAAACATCTTCACATGATTTGGCACCCCAAGGGCAATTATCAGTGATGAAGGGAGTCACTTTTGCAATAGGTATTTCACAACTCTCTTAGCTAAATATGGGGTCAACCAAGAATTGCTACAGCTTATCACCCCCAAACCAGTGGTCAAGCCGAAGTTTCGAATAGGGAAGTGAAGAGAATTCTAGAAAAGATTATTAATCCGAACAGAAAAGACTAGTCAACGAAGTTGGATGACGCGCTTTGGGCTTATCGAACAACATACAAGACACCCATTGGCATGTCACCGTACCAGTTAGTCTATGGCAAGGCGTGCCACCTTCCTGTTGAACTTGAACACAAAGCATATTAGGCCATCAGAAAGCTGAACTTCAATCTCACAGTTGCGGGGGAAAAGAGACTTCTCCAGCTTAATGAACTTGATGAATTTCATCTGCAAGCATATGAGAACTCGAAGTTATACAAGGAAAAAGTCAAGAAGTGGCACAATCGAAAAATCATCAACAGGAAATTTGAGCCGAGACAAGTAGTGCTTCTATACAACTCTCGATTGAGATTATTTCCAAGAAAGTTCAAGTCTCGGTGGTTAGGCCCCTTCATTGTCAAACAAGCATTCCCTCGTGGCGTCGTTGAAGTTTTTGCTCACAATCCGGATGAGTCGTTTAAAGTCAAAGGACAAAGGTTAAAGCATTATTGGGGTAATGATTTCGATCGCCAGAAAACCTCAATCACTTTGGCCGATTAGAACTTGAAACAGGGAGTAGTCAGGCTGAAAGACTTTAAATCAAGCGCTAGTTGGGAGGCAACCCAATCTTTAATTTCTTTAAGTTGAAATTTTTGTTATTTTTAGGAGTAATGAGTATTTTTAGTTTTGTTTTTATATAGTAGTATGTAGTTACTGTATTTTTATTTTTTTCTTTTTAGGTTACACATCAGGGCTGCACACTAAGGATTCAAACAAAAAGGCTTAACAAATTTAGTTTCATGTTGCTAGAGCAGCGCGGCCACGCCCCAGTTCTGAAGGAAAGCAGCGCGGCCGCACCCATCCCCAGAATTCAAAATTGTCCAGCTGCCATACCAGCGCGACCGCGCCCAATCCAAGCCAAATCCCAGCGCGGCTGCACCGTGATCGATTTCGAGGCTTTAAAAACCTAGTTCAAACCCGACCCGTTGGCTTCTTATTTCTTTCTTTTCCCGCTTGAATTCTCATTCTCACTCTACTCTCCATATTAGAAACGGTTACTTCTCCTATTCTTTTCCTTTTCCAAATCCAAATCAAATCTTTTCTAAATCAATCCTACACTAAATCAAACTCTTCCATTCTATAATTCTCCCTCATAATACCATTCTACACCAACTCTTCCACTCACAAACCCTAGTTCTCTCTGCAGCACTTTTCTATCTTCATCTTCTATCCTCTCAAATCTCTCACTTCCTATATCATATTCATTCAATCCAAACCCTAAATTTAAACCACCAAAGCATTTTCCAGTGGCCGTTCATTGTATTACTGTGGGATACCGTGGGATCGCATTGTTTCAGAACGGAATAATTAAGTGTACTGTGGTTTCTCTTCTTCTCAAGTATTGTGCATGTGATCTTATTGGTTTGCGAGAGGTTGTTTAGAAACAAGGCTACTTACTGCTTGTGCTATTAGAAAATTTCTTTATGATTTCTGTCAAGTTTGGGGGTCTTTGAGTTTGTTGTGCGTTAAATATTGGGGAATTGAGCATCTATGGCCTCGAAACGACAACGTAGTGAATCTTTCAGTTCTCAAGCCCGTTCTGAGCCAGTTGAATTCAATGGTAGTAGGTTTGTATCTGCAGAGGCAGAGGAATTTTATCAGCGGGTTTTGCTTGGGAAGACATTTGTTTTGGAACGTGGGCTAAAGCCAGATCCTGATTTGGATGGCCAAATAATGAGCATGATCTAGGCTATGGGCTGGCTGGTGTTCGTGGAACCACCTTTGGCAGCCCCAATATCAGTAGTTGGGAGCTGTCGTTTTACACTCCAAAATTAATACCTTATTAACACTCTACTAACACAAAACTTAGTATAATGACAAGCAAGGATCGATCCCACAGAGAAGTGAATGTCTTTTACTTATTCTAATGTTCCTTTTATTTCTATTAATGGGGGGTTTTGAGTTTGATTCACTAAGCCAACAAAAGTAATTAAGAGTGATCAATGAATAAAAAGCTTCAGTTCTTCAGTTCAGTATCACCTTATCATAATTATGGAAAAGTCAAGTTTAACAATATTTATCCTTCAATGAGATTAATAACCCTAGATAACCGCAATCGCTAATTATCCGAAATTCTCCTTATGTGTAAATCAAATGTGACAATCGCCTCAAGAGACTCTAACTATCATATAACCTAGAACTATCAGTCTACATTTAATATAACAGCAGCATGAAGAATTAGAGAATTAGGTTATTCCAAGCAACAATTACACAATTAGGAATTATTTAACTTGCCTTTTAATAATCTTAATAATATCCAAAAGCTTGTCCACAATCAAATACTATTAATTACTACTTATGATCAGATATAATATCGTTTGCTTAATATTATATCTTAATCTAGCAGATGATATTAATCAAATTAATTCAATTGGCCAAATCAAATCAAAAGATTAAATAACATATAATCAATTAAAAACAGATTATCAGAATAAATCTCATTCAAGAAGGAATAAATAAATAAAACTTGATTAAACCATTAATTATGAAAAAGGTTCAACATCCCTTAGAACTGAAAGTAAGAGTTTAGCCTGACATGCCTTCAATCTCCTCCAATTAGGGTTACAATTGTAGTTGTCAAGATCTCCCAAATAATAAATTAAAAACATCTATTTATAGTCCTAAGATAATATCCTAAGTCTCTAAGAATTAAGAATCCAATCTGAAATAAAAATCCTCAAAAATTACAAAAAGTCAAAGCTGGTCAAACTTGGTCAACGCCGCCTTTCTCGCCGGGGCGAGGATTTTGCACTAGGTTTCTCGCCGGGGCGAGAAACTCCAGAGAGGTCTAGGCCAGGGCGAACTCTGGAACGGCTGGGGCGAAAACGGGCAGAGCACTTCTCGTCGGGGCGAGAAATCCTAGTACAAAGTTCTCGCTGGGGCGAGAACCTCAATTTTCCAACTTTTCAACTTTTTCCCGTTTTAGCTCCGATTTTCCATCTTTTTCCACTTTTGACTATGAATTCTCCTGAAATCAATAAACAACCTAATAAGTGCATATACACAATAAAACATGCAATAATATAAATATAAAGGAATGAAAATAAATAAATATTATGCACTTATCAAATTCCCCCACACTTAGTCTTTACACGTCCTCTTGTAAACTAAAACAAAAGTTATATTGAAATCATTTGAATTCCATTCAACCAAACTCCCAAAGGTTCAATTTCAATTAGCATCCATGAATACTAACACCAATCAACAGAAATTTGTTCAAAACTTCATTAATCAACTCATAACAATAACCTCATCATTCCCCACTGAACATCTATAAATCAAATTGAAACCACATAAGCATCTCCTATGATTAACATAGATACTCAACTCAGTTTGTATGGAACAACAACCGTGCACATTGACTCAAAACCAGAACATGTTTTTTTTTCTTTTCTGCCATTCATTTTTCTTCATTCAGGTGAATGCATGTTATGCTCCATTTCACCTTTCGCATTCTTTTCTTAAGCGAGTGCATTTTATGCTCCATCTCAATTTTCTTCTCACCAACGAGTGCGTTTTACGCTCCATCTCGCCGCACGTGTTTATGGGTGAGTGCGTTTTACGATCCATCTCAACCCACCACATGTTTCCCTTTTGAGACAAAATGTTCCAGTTTTTTTTTAAATTCTTTCAAATTTCTAATTTTTGTCTTCACATGGTCCTGGATGAAAGCAGTATGCACACAAGCCAATCATATTTGATATGATGTAGCATATACTTTGTAATCTTATTCGGTTATTAAAGACATTTTATATTATCTACATGGTGCTGTTATATTAAATGTGATAAACCCATAGTTTTGAGCAATGCTTTTAGAATCATGATGGGGATCATGCTAATGAGATCTAAATTCTAGATAGCTCACAAACTTAAATTGTTCCTAATCGATGGATTACTAAAAAGGGGATTAGTGAATCCGGATAGATTAGTACATACGTTGCTTGCTCTTATGAAGAGAATGATTGATCTCATAATCATTTGTGTGGAGACACTAAAGCAAGTATGTAGGTGCTTATTAGAGAATAAGTTCACTGAACGTGGCTCGCTAAGGAATACCTAATGGAGTTTTACTCGCCTGTCAATAGGAATTCCTCTAGTGATAGTAGTACAAGTGATCCTTGGACTTGAGATCATCATAGTATCTTGTGTATAATGAGTTATACTTTGACATGTCCCTTAAGACCTTTAGGGTATATCAAAGGGTATGATTGGGTATAATAAGTTATACATGGAGATAGGTGAATGATCAATAAAGAATCTACCACTTCTAGTAAAAGTAGAGAATGTCCTATGTGATTCGATAAATGACGACTCAGAAGTCTTTGGCCAAAGTAGAATGAAATTAGAAAAGAGTTTCTAATTTGCATTAAATAGAGTTGTGCATTTCAGAATCGAAATACATATAATTAAATAAAATAAGACTTGACAGTAATTCCATGTCTTATATTTAATTGGGACATTGTATGGTAGAAGGATTGAATTATACGGTAACTATGCACTGAAAGGTTCTTTTATGATTAATGTTGAAATCTATATTATCTGGAAAGTCATTGATCGCTAAGGGGGCTTACCCTTATTGTAGAATAAATATTATTTATTTAAATGAATTAAATAGTTTAATTTATTTATTTAAATAAGATTAGAATTGTTCTAATTGATTTATTCTCAACCGGTTTAATATGGAGAACCTAAAGGGTCACACCGCAAACGGAAAAATATTTATTTAAGAAGTAAATGGCATAATTGTAATAATAAGTTAAGTGTATTTAATTTAGTCTATGGAGATAGAATAAATTAAATAGCTTAATATTTATTATTTAATATTTTAGAAATATTAAATATAAATTAATAAGAAGAATCTTATTATTATTATTATTACTATTACTATTATTTAATTCCTAATAGGGATTGGGAATTAATTAATAGAAGTACTCTCACATGAATTCCTAATTGGATTAGGAGTTTAATTTAATTAAAGGAGTTTAATTAGAATAGAAACCCTAATCCTAAATAGTTTAGGGAAGGGTTTTCCTACATCTATAAATAAGAGAAGTCTTATCATAGATTAGGGTTACACATTCTTACATAAGAATTGTAGAGAGTACTTACAATTTCTATAGAGATAGAAACTAGGGTTTTGCCAACACCCCTCTTCTTGAACAAGTATTATTCTTTGGTGGATCACCTCTAGAGGCCAAACACTTGGGTGGCTAACGTTGATCAAATGAAGGAATTTAATCGGTGGAATTCAAGGAGAACGCGAAGGAATTGGAGGTGAACTTGTACCTGAGGAAGCTAGAATTCTACAAGGGTATAATTCTTATTCTCCATCTCGTTCGTTTAATTAATAATTGTGCATAAAGAAAGATCATGGTGATGGTTTGTATAAAATTTTAAAATCTGATTTTAGCGCGCTTCCGCTTTATTAATGTAATTTGAATGCATGTTCGCGTTATACAAACCTAACAGTGGTATCAGAGCCAAACTTTATGCGAATTATTAATTGTTTTGATTCTGTATATACATTGATATGTGTTTAGAACAATTTGGGCATAATTGTTTGTGTAAAATTATTTTATTTATTTTTATTTTTATTTTATTTATTTTCAATTAAGATAAAAGGTTTATTTTAATTGGAATATGATTAAAATTAAAAGTTTTATTTTAACTTGGAATGTGATTCTACGTTTACTAGAATAAAGGAGTTTATTCATATATGGAATAGGATTCCATGTTTCCTAGAATAAAGGAGTTTATTCATATATGGAATAGGATTCCATGTTTCCTAGAATAAAGGAGTTTATTCACATATGGAATAGGATTCCATGTTTCCTAGAATAAAGGAGCTTATTCACATATGGAATAGGATTCCATGTTTCCTTAAAAAATAAAGATGTTTATTTTGATAAGGAATATGATTCAACATATTTTATTTTCCAACAATTTTAAGTTAAAAATAAAGGTGTTTATTTTAAACTTGAAATTGGTTTCCATATTAATTAAAATAAAGGAGTTTATTTTGATTTGGAATTTGATTAAAATAAAGGAGTTTATTTTTATTCAAAAAAAAAATTTTAAATTAAAATAAAAGAGTTTATTTTGATTTGGAATATGATTAAAATAAAGAAGTTTATTTTAATTGAAATTAGATTTCATGATAACTAATTAGAGTTGGAATTGGATTCCATGATAACTAATTGGAGTTGAAATTGAATTTTATACTAACTAATATTGCCCATTAAATGATATCAATGCATATATGGAATGGTTTTATTATTCATGGGATGAATGTTATTTATTGATACATATAGACATATGTATGATAATAAATAGGGATTGATTATGGACTATTGACCAATGTGTGATTGGATTTATTTTAGTGGATGCTTGAATGTATGGGTTTTTATAAATGGGGTCTGCGTACCCCGTCTTCTCTAATTTTTCTTAATGTAAATTCTATCTCCCTCCTATGTATTTCCCCTTGACTGCTGATCAAGGTTTCTATTTATTGTAAATAGTTTTTGTAATAGGACTAGTTAGAATTAATTTTGAAGAATTGAAGACAAAGAAGCAAGGAGCGCTTAAAGACCCATTTGTAATGGAGCCCGGGTTTAAATGTAATAGTTATATTTAAATTTAATTCTTGCACCCTAGGTTTGACCTTTTGGTTCACTTGGTGGCTCTAGTGAACCAAACTAGAATAAAAGTCCATAATCAATCCGGGTAGAATATAGTATTCTATATGTGCATGCTTACTATATATATTATATATTATCCAACATGCTTCGCATGTAAAATAATATGACGCGTATTTTATATATATGTGTGCATGCCCGCTAAACAAAATGAGACAAATAATAACAAACCCCTCAAAAAAATTATATTAAGTCCTAAGCGTTCAAAGATATTTGGAATATCGAACGTCGCCTTCTAGCATGGTAAAGCGATAGAGTATTAAATATTTAATATGAGTTTGTTGTGTCACACAAGGCAAGTATTAAATATTTAAGATGTTGGTTTATCACATTTGATGCTTATACATAGACTGAACGATGCTGTTTTGTTGTGTCACACAAGGACAGTGTTTTTCTTTCGAATATATGGAAGTGCTAGGTTGGACTTAACTTGGATAATTTTGATTCGGATGTGTCACACTTGATCAAAATAATCTAAGAGGCAAATTGAAAGGAGTTACATAGTGATGTAATTGACAATAGTTGTCTACCTATTTATTTATATATCGTTTGTTGTGTCACACAAGGCTATATACATTTAAAATGGGATCCTTATTCTCACTAGCAAATCTTTAATTAGATTTGTCGAACTGTATATTGAGGGTAATATAGTTTGATGAAAATAGTGGGAGATACCAATTTAAAATAAATGCCTAATTTATTTTGGTAATTAATTAAAATGAATGTATGCTGAAATGTTGTTAAATTACAAATTCATTTATAGAATTTTACGATGTCTAATTCACTATCACTGCATAGCATATTAGATGCTAATTAACCGGACTGAATTATACGGATTGGTTAAGAAATTTGAGAATAGTTCTCAAGGCTGAAAAGCTATCTTATATCCTTAATATGCCTATCCCTGCAATGGTTGCAGACAATGCCTCTGAGGAAGAGATTGCTACTTTTAGAAAGTGGCAAGATGATGCACAGTTGGCTCAATGCATCATGCTCGCATCCATGAGTAACGAGCTTCAGCGTCAGCATGAAACTATGGATGCCCCTACTATACTCTTGCACCTTCAAGGAGTTGAAGGGTGAGGAAAGTAAGACTATTAGATATCAGATATCTAAGGAGCTCTTCCGATCTAGAATAACCGATGGCACTATAGTATAGACAAATGTCCTCAAAATGATCAATTTGATTGAACAATTGGGACAACTGGTTTTAATGGATGGAGAGTTGATCCAAGATTTGATCTTGCAATCACATCCGGACTCTTTCTCACAAATTGTTGTGAATTTCACATGAACAAGCTATATGCCAAGCTGCCTGAGTTGCTTAAACATGTTGAAAACTGTAAAGAGTCACTTTCCAACCAAGAAAGACCAAGTCTTACTGGTAGATGATTCTTCCAGGGAGCGGAAGAGGGCCAAAGGATCTTCTTAAAAGAAGTACAATTCAAAGAAGGTAAATGAAAAGGCAAAAACAAAGGACAATAAGAACAAGACTGATGTAGATAGCAAAGGAGTTTGCTTCCACTGTAATAAGCCTAGATACTAGAAAGGAAACTGTAAGGAGAATCTTACAGAGGCTAACCAGAAGAAGCTTAGTGAAGCTTCGGTTACAAATATAGGTTTGTTCATAATTGAAATAAATTTTTCTATATGTCAGGGTTCTACTTGGGTATTGGATACTAGCTGTAGTTCTCACGTATGCAATCCAATGCAGAGACTAAGCAGAAGTAGAAAGCTAAACAAAGTAAGTAATCTTACGTGTGAAAAATAGAGCAATGGTTGCTACATTAGCCATAGGAACTTATATTTTAGCGATGCCTACGGGCAAGTCTATTAACTTAATAAATTGTTATTATGTTCCAGTTCTCTCTAGAAACATTATTTCTTTCCGTTGTTGGACAAGGAAGGTTCTGGTATTATATTTAAGAACAATTGTTGTTCTATTTATAATGATAATGTTTTGTTTGAAACTGGAAGATTACTTGATAGACTTTGTATACTTGACTTACATGAGAAATAATTTTGTAAATTGAACAAACTAATAAAAAAAAAGGAGATGGTCATTCAAAGAGTTGAATGTGTGTATTTGATGAAATACACTTCTGAATTATTTGAAATGTTCAAAGAATTCAGAAGTGAAACAAATTGACAAAGTATTAAGATTCTTTGATCAGATCAAGGAAGGAATACTTGTGCAATAAGTTTCTAGATCATCTCAAAATGGTATTTTCTCATAATGGACACCTCTTGATACGTAATAATTGATTGGTGTATCTAAAAGGAGAAATTGTACCTTGTTGGACATGGTGCAGTTCATAATGATTTTTACCGACATTCTAGTATCCATCTGGGGTCAAACCCTAGAAAACGGCTGCATATCTACAAAATAAGGTAACCTCAAAAATTCGAGCCCAAGACTCCATAAAGGTTATGGATAGGAAGGATTCCTACTCTTAAGTATGTTAAGATAAGGGGTTATCCAGCTTATGTGAAAAGGTTTCAAAGATAAGTTTAGGACAAAATCTGACAAGTGCAGATTTGTGGGATATCCTAAAGAAGTTTAGGGTACTATAATCCTACATGCTACCTTCTTAGATAAAGGTGTTTATCATTGAAGGAGCTAGTGGGAGGGTAATAGATCTTGAAGGAGTTCAAGAACCACAAAGCACTTTAAGTCGAACCAAGGAACCTGTAGATAGACCTATTGTACCACAACCGAATCGTAAATCTGGAAGAGTACCGAAGATACCTGGGAGGTATGGATTCATCATAGAGGATGATGATGAGGTACGCATCACAGAGGATGATGATCCAGTTATATACAATGAGGCTATGAGTAGAAGACACTCAGAGAAATGACAGATGGCCATAAAATCCGAAATGGACTCTATGTATAAGAACCAAGTATAGACTCTGGTATATATGGGTCTTTAAGAGAAAGACTGGGGCAAATGGCAAGGTAGACACCTATAAGACCAGACCTGTTTAAAAGGTTTTTCAAGTTAAGGAGTTGACTGTGATAAAACCTTACTATCGGGTAATGCTCCAGTCCATTTGGATTTTGCTTGTGATTGCAGCTTATTACGAAATCTGACAAAATGGATGTGGAGACGTCCTTCCTCAATGAAGGCTTGAGGAGAATGTATGTATGATACAGCCAGAGGAATTTGTTTCAAAGGTTGAAGCAAATCGTGTTTTAAGCTACAATGATCCATTTATAGATTGAAGCAAGCTTCTCAAAGATGGAACATTTATTTTGATGAGACAATCAAAAGAGTTTGATTTTATCAAAAATGGGAATGAACCTAGTGTGTACAAAAGGGTCAGTGGGAGCGCTGTGACATTCTTGGTATTATATGTTGATATACTACTGACAAGGAATAGCACACTAATGCTACAATCAGTAAAGATAAAATTATCTAAACATTCCTCCATGAATGCTTTGGGAGGAGCATCCTATAAATTGGGGATATAAATCTATATAGATAGATTTAAAAGGATGTTCGGCTTGACCCAAGGAACGTATATTCATTTGATGCTAAAGGCGTTTAGCATGGCAAACTCCAAGAGAAGTCTCGTGATGATGAGTCATGGAATGTATCTCTCTAAAATTGTCTCCAATTAAAAGAGAGATCGCATGAGTTACTATCATGTATGCAGTGAATATACAAGGCCTGATGTTGATCAGTCATATTCTGGAGATGATCACTATAAGACAGTGATAAACATCTTTAGGTACTTAACCGGTACTGAAGATGTGATTATGATTCATGGTAGGTCTGAATTAAAACTAGAGGGCTAAACAGACTCAAGTTTTTCAGACTGACCAAGACAATAACAAATCCACTTTAAGGTAAATCGTTACTTTGAAAGGTGGTGCAGTGAATTGGAAAGGTTCCAAACAGGAAAGAGTTACTGGTTTAGTGACAAAGACAAAGTATATAGCTATAAATGAAGCTGCAAGTTGATTGTTTGGATAAAAAGTTCATCACAGAACTAGGAATAGTTCCTAAGTCTCATCTTGGATTCAAACATGTGTTGCGACACTTTCATTTGATTAGTGGAATCATTGAAAGAGGATAAGTCACTATAGAGATAGTGGACTCTCAATAACAACATTGCATATCCATTTATTGAAGCTTTATCCAAACAGCAGGATGATCGTCACTTAGAGAAGAAGGGTATTAGATACCATGACGATTGGCTTTAGTGCAAGTGGGAGATTGAAAGTAGTATGCACACAAGCCAATCATATTTGATATGATGTAGCATATACTTTGTAATCTTATTCGGTTATTAAAGATATTTTATATTATCTACATGGTGCTGTTATATTAAATGTGATAAACCCATAGTTTTGAGCAATGCTTTTAGAATCATGATGGGGATCATGCTAATGAGATCTAAATTCTAGATAGCTCACAAACTTAAATTGTTCCTAATCGATGGATTACTAAAATGGGGATTAGTGAATCCGGATAGATTAGTACATACGTTGCTTGCTCTTATGAAGAGAATGATTGATCTTATAATCATTTGTGTGGAGACACTAAAGCAAGTATGTAGGTGCTTATTAGAGAATAAGTTCACTGAACGTGGCTCGCTAAGGAATGCCTAATGGAGTTTTACTCACCTGTCAATAGGAATTCCTCTAGTGATAGTAGTACAAGTGATCCTTGGACTTGAGATCATCATAGTATCTTGTGTATAATGAGTTATACTTTGACATGTCCCTTAAGACCTTTAGGGTATATCAAAGGGTATGATTGGGTATAATAAGTTATACATGGAGATAGGTGAATGATCAATAAAGAATCTACCACTTCTAGTAAAAGGAGAGAATGTCCTATGTGATTCAATAAATGACGACTCAAAAGTCTTTGGCCGAAGCAGAATGAAATTAGAAAAGAGTTTCTAATTTGCATTAATCAGAGTTGTGCATTTCAGAATCGAAATACATATAATTAAATAAAATAAGACTTGACAGTAATTCCATGTCTTATATTTAATTGGGACATTGTATGGTAGAAGGATTGAATTGTACGGTAACTATGCACTGAAAGGTTCTTTTATGATTAATGATGAAATCTATATTATCTGGAAAGTCATTGATCGCTAAGGGGGCTTACCCTTATTGTAGAATAAATATTATTTATTTAAATGAATTAAATAGTTTAATTTATTTATTTAAATAAGATTAGAATTGTTCTAATTGATTTATTCTCAACCGGTTTAATATGGAGAACCTAAAGGGTCACACCGCAAAAAGAAAATATTTATTTAAGAAGTAAATGGCATAATTGTAATAATAAGTTAAGTGTATTTAATTTAGTCTATGGAGATAGAATAAATTAAATAGCTTAATATTTATTATTTAATATTTTAGAAATATTAAATATAAATTAATAAGAGGAGTCTTATTATTATTATTACTATTACTATTATTTAATTCCTAATAGGGATTGGGAATTAATTAATAGAAGTACTCTCACATGAATTCCTAATTGGATTAGGAGTTTAATTTAATTAAAGGAGTTTAATTAGAATAGAAACCCTAATCCTAAATAGTTTAGGGAAGGGTTTTCCTACATCTATAAATAAGAGAAGTCTTATCATAGATTAGGGTTACACATTCTTACATAAGAATTGTAGAGAGTACTTACAATTTTTATAGAGATAGAAACTAGGGTTTTGCCAACACCCCTCTTCTTGAACAAGTATTATTCTTTGGTGGATCACCTCTAGAGGCCAAACACTTGGGTGGCTAACGTTGATCAAATGAAGGAATTTAATCGGTGGAATTCAAGGAGAACGCGAAGGAATTGGAGGTGAACTTGTACCTGAGGAAGCTAGAATTCTACAAGGGTATAATTCTTATTCTCCATCTCGTTCGTTTAATTAATAATTGTGCATAAAGAAAGATCATGGTGATGGTTTGTATAAAATTTTAAAATTTGATTTTAGCGCGCTTCCGCTTTATTAATGTAATTTGATTGCATGTTCGCGTTATACAAACCTAACACTGGAAACAAGATAAGCAGTTAAACAGTTCTAAATCATGACATCAGTGCACAAAGTCAACTCCACAAATAACTTAGTCAAGTAAACATGTATCTCATACTCAAGTACTTATGCAATACCAACTCAATCTAAATCAGTCAACTATGGGTCCTAACTTCAGTATCATCATTTATCAATTAATTCAACATCAAACAAATTCAATCAATGGCATCAATACGCATCCTAAAACCAATAACTTTTGAAAACTTGACCATTTTTTTTCAAAACAACTCAGATTTTTAAACTTAGAGCAAAACCTACCCTAAACTAACCTAAACCTAAATCCCTCCCCCACACTCAAACCTTACATTGTCCCCAATGTAAGACAATCATGCAAAAGACGAGCGAAAAAAACTAAAAAAGAAAACCAATAAATACGTAAAAAGGGATAGAAAAGCAAATCTGATGTCTTGGGTTGCCTCCCAAGCAGCGCATTTGGTTAACGTCATTAGCCCGACATCGATTCTCCTCAATCATTCATAGCTCGGATCCACTTAGTCTATCATCTCCACACTCTCCATCGGAAATCCTTCACGGAAAGGTTTCAGCCTATGTCCATTGACCTTGAATACTTTCCCTGTCCTTGGATTCTGTATATCTATAGCACCATGAGAAAACACATTAGTAATAACGAATAGACCTTCCCAACGAGAGCGCAACTTACCTGGAAATAACTTCAGCCTCAAATTGAATAGGAGAACTTATTGTCCAACAGTGAAATCTTTCCTCAAAATCTGCTTGTCATGGAAGGCCTTTGTTTTATTCTTGTATAGCCTAGAACTCTCATATGCTTCATTCCTTATCTCTTCTAATTCCTGTAACTGGAACTTCCTATGCATCCCCGCTTCATCCAAACTCATATTACATTGCTTGATCGCCCAAAAAGCTCTGTGTTCTAATTCCACGGGTAGATAACAGGGCTTCCCAAAAACCAATCTGTACGAAGACATACCAATGGGAGTTTTATATGCGGTTCTATACGCCCACAATGCATCTTCTAACCGCAGACTCCAATCTTTTCTGTTTGGCTTGACAACCTTCTCCAAAATGGATTTCACTTCACGGTTGGATACTTTAGCTTGACCATTGCTTTGCGAATGATAAGATGTAGAAATCTTATGCAAAATATTATATTTCCTGAAAAGTGCTACTAGCATCTTGTTGCAAAAGTGAGTTCCTCTATCACTGATGATAGCTCTAGGAGTTCCAAATCTGACAAATATGTTAGTTTTGACAAAATCTGCAACAACTTTAGAATCATCAGTCCTGGTGGCTTTAGCCTCCACCCATTTAGAAACATAGTCAACAGCCAAGAGAATGTAAATATTACCATGAGAAACAGGAAAAGGTCCCATAAAATCAATACCCCAAACATCAAAAATCTCAACAATTAAAATGGGAGTTTGTGGCATTTGATTTCTATGTGATATGTTACCTGTTCGTTGACAATTCTCGCATGATTTACAAAATAGATATGAGTCTTTAAAAATTATTGGCCAATAAAAACCACTTTCTAAAACCTTATGAGCAGTCCGTTTGGGTCCAAAATGACCTCCACAAGCATAGGAATGGCAAAAAGTTAGAATAGACAATGTTTCGGTAATAGGCACACATCTACGGATTATCTGATCAGCACAAAATTTCTACAAATATGGATCATCCCAAACATAATGTCTTGCATCACTCCTAAGCTTATCCTTCTGGTTTTTAGAAAATTCATTGGGAATAAATGCACTTGCCAAATAATTAACAATATTAGCATACCAAGGCAATTCCTCCTGAATAGAAAAGAGATGCTCATCTGGAAAGGAATCATATAATGGTAGTGCCTCCTCATCTCTCATCAGTCGACTCAAGTGATCTGCTACCAAGTTATCCGCTCCCTTCTTATCCTTGATTTCCAAGTCGAATTCCTGCAACAGCAGAATCCATCTGATAATCTTGGGTTTAGAGTCCTTCTTGGTTAACAAATACCTGAGATCTGTATGGTCAGAATAAACTACAACTTTAGTGCCAAATAAATAAGAGCAAAATTTATCTAAAGCAAAAACAACAGATAAAAGTTCTTTTTCTGTTGTCGAGTAGTTAATCTGAGCTACATTCAATGTTCTAGAGGCATAATAGATGGCATAGACAGCTTTGTCAACTCTTTGGCCCAAAACAGCTCTGACTGCATAATTGCTTGCATCACACATTATTTCGAAGGGAAGATTCTAATTTGGCGGTTAAATCACAGGTGCGGAAGTCAATAGGCTCTTCAACATGTCAAATGCCTCCTTGCATGCTTCATCGAACTGGAATTCCACATCTTTTTATAGCAACTTACATAATGGCAGAGCTATTTTGGAGAAGTTTTTGATAAATCTCCGATAGAAACCTGCATGTCCAAGAAAAGAGCGAATCTTCTGCACACTGGCGGGGTAAGGCAAAGCAGACACAATATCTATCTTAGCTTTATCAACCTCTAAACCTTTAGCTGACACAACATGACCAAGCACTATACCCTGTTCTACCATAAAGTGACACTTTTCCCAATTAAGAACAAGGTTAGTTTCCAAGCATCTATCTAGCACACGCGTTAGATTTTCCAAACACAAGTCCAAAGAATCACCATGTACTGTGAAATCATCCATAAAGACCTCGATGCAATTTTCTAAAAAATCAGACAAAATGCTTACCATGCATCGCTGGAAAGTACATGGTACATTGCAAAGTCCAAACGACATCCTCCGGTATGCAAAAGTACCAAATGGACACATGAATGTGGTCTTTTCCTGGTCTTCGGGTGCAATCACGATCTGATTATAACCTGAAAAACCATCTGGAAAGCAATAATAAGTGTGCCCCGCTAATCGTTCTAGCATTTGATCAATAAAAGGAAGAGGAAAGTGGTCTTTTCGAGTTACAGCATTTAATTTCCTGTAATCAATACACACTCTCCATCCTGTTTATATCCGTGTGGGCACCAACTCATTATTGTCATTCGTGATGACAGTTTTTCCAGACTTCTTCAGAACTACTTGTACCGGACTCACCCACTGACTGTCGGAGATGGGGTAGATTATGCCTGCATCAAACAATTTAATCACCTCTTTCTTGACTACCTCCATCATGGGTGGATTTAATCTTCGATGTGCTTCTCTCGTGGGCTTTGCTCCATCATCTAAAAGAATCTTATGCATGCACATCGCGGGGCTAATACCTTTGATATCTGCCATCGTCCAACCAAACACTGTGACATGGTCCCTTAGGACTCTCAATAAATTTTCTTCCTGCACTTTGGTTAGATTACTCGCAATAATCACAGGTAAAGTTTCATTAGTCCCTAAATATGCATATTTCAAGTGAGCAGGTAAGGGTTTCAATTCTAAGATTGGAGCTTGCTCCACAGATGGTAACAATTTTTTATGAGAAATAGGCAATTGAATTGATTGAACTGCATACTTATCTGTGAATTTTGGTAAATAGTGCAATGCAGCTACAACTTCCTTCAATTCCTGATTCTGGTCAAATTCTTCCTCTTTATCCATGTCCAAGTTGTTAGTAATGGCCATCTCCAAGCTTTCCCGGTGTACTTGTTCAAAAGATTCCTGCACTATAGAATCAATGATGTCAATGGCAAAAACATGATTAACATCACTAGGGTACCTCATTGCATCATATATATTGAACTGAATTTTCTCCCCATCAAATTCCATAATCAAGGTCCCATTGTGCACATCGATCATTGTCCTTGCTGTTTTCAAGAATGTCCGTCCTAATAAGATATGCGAAGGATTTGGAGATCTGTCATCTTCCATATCCATAATGTAAAAATCTGCAGGAAATATTAACTGATTCACCTGCACTAAGACATCTTCAATTACCCCTTGAGGGTAAGTGTTAGTACGATCAGAAAGTTGAATGATAACACCAGTTTGTTTCAAAGGTCCTAGATTTAAAGAAGTAAATACAGATAATGGCATGACATTTATTGAAGCTCCTAGATCTAGCATGGCTTTCTCAAATCTAGTATTACCTATTCTGCATGGGATTGTAAACATTCTTGGATCTTTACATTTAGGGGGCATTTTTCTTTGAAGCAGTGCTGACACATTCTCTCCTACAGTGACTTTTTCATCATCTTTCAATTTTCTTTTGTTAGTACATAATTCTTTCAAAAACTTCGCGTACCTGGGCACTTGTTTGACAGCATCCAATAGAGGAATATTTACCTCTACCTTCCTGAAGGTTTTCAAAATTTCCCTTTCATTTTCCTCCTTCTTTGAAGTCTTATGTGTTCTAGGTGGAAACGGCAACGGTGGGGTCTTCACTAGTGTAGATTGGGTAACAATTGTCCTCGGTGTCTCAGTCGCCTCTTTAGCTTTGTCCTCTTCAATTTCTGTAGATGCTTTGGGTACTTCCAACTCTTTTTCACTCCTTAGTGTAATCGCACTAGCATTCTCCCTTGGATTGACAACTGTTTGGGACGGCAACTTTCCTGAACCTTTAGAATCCAACCTCCCCACTGTGGTGGCAATTTGACCTATCTGATTTCTCAAGTCTTGATCCGAATTTTTTGTTTCCTGCTGGAACTACTGTGTCTGATTCATGAATGCCTTGAACATATCTTCCAAAGATGTTCCAGGATTTGCAGGAGCTGCCTGTCTAGGTTGATATTGGGGTTAAGTTGGTTGAGAGCCTTGTGGGAACCCTTGTTGTCTAACCGGATACACGCTTTGCGCTGGTGGCCTATTTCCTCCATAACTAAGGTTAGGATGATCCCTCCATCCTGGATTGTAAGTATTGGAGTATGGGTCATACTTCCACTATGGTTGTGCCTGATAGTTCCCCATCGCATTAGCTTGTTGTGCGGTTTCATCCTTTTGCAATGTCGGACAAGAATCAGTACTGTGACCACCCATTAAACAAATCCCACACACTTTTGCTGCTGGTGTATTTCCTATAGCCATTTGTCTAACCAGCGTAGTTAGATCAAAAATTTGTTGTTCAAGGTTGCTCGTGGTCATCTTATTCACTCTTGCAGGTGCATGGTCATTCCTTGTCCCATATTGCTGAGAATTAACAGCCATATTTGCAATTAGAGTCCTCACAGCCTCTGGTGTCTTATCTACTAGTGCTCCTCTACTTGCAGCATCGATCATACTCCGATCCATTGGTGATAATCCCTCATAAAAGTACTGAATCAGGTGTTGATCGTCTATTTGATGGGGAGGATAACTGGAACACAGTTTTTTAAATCTTTCCCAATACTCATATAGTGTCTCTCCATTGAACTGTCGAATGCCGCATATCTCCTTTCTGATGTTGGCAACTCTTGAAGCAGGAAAGTACTTCTCCAAGAACAGCCTTTTCATATCATTCCATGACTGTATTGACCCTGAAGGAAGATAGTACAGCCAGTCTTTTGCTAGATCTCCCAATGAGAATGGAAATGCCCTTAGCTTGATTTGATCCTCAGTAATTCCATGTGGTTTCATGGTGGAACACACCACATGAAATTCCTTCCAAGTGCTTATATGGATCTTCACCTGTAAGACCACGAAAAGTAGGCAGAAGATGAATTAGTCCCGATTTAAGTTCAAAAGCAGCAGTTAAAGTAGGATATTCAATGCACAAGGGTTGTTGATTAAGATTAGGAGTGGCTAATTCTTTGAGTGTTCTATTGTTATTTGGCACCGCCATTTCTTCTTCTTCCTCTGAATCGGTGGATGATGTATTTGATAGTAATTTAAGTGCTATGTTGAGTCCCGGTGATGGAACTTCGTCTGACTCTGCAGTGATGCCTCGAACTTGACGAGCTTCTTTCCTTAGCCTGCGTGCAGTTTTCTCAATTTATGGATCAAAATTCAAATCACCGGATTGAGAGGATCGTGTCATAAACTACAATAATGAACAAAAATAAAATAAAATAAAATAAAATGAAGAATAAATAAAGATAAATAACACTTCCCCGGCAACGGCGCCAAAATTTGGGAGCTGTCGTTTTACACTCCAAAATTAATACCTTACTAACACTTTACTAACACAAAACTTAGTATAATGACAAGCAAGGATCGATCCCACAGAGAAGTGAATGTCTTTTACTTATTCTAATGTTCCTTTTATTTCTATTAATGGGGGGTTTTGAGTTTGATTCACTAAGCCAACAAAAGTAATTAAGAGTGATCAATGAATAAAAAGCTTCAGTTCTTCAGTTCAGTATCACCTTATCATAATTATGGAAAAGTCAAGTTTAACAATATTTATCCTTCAATGAGATTAATAACCCTAGATAACCGCAATCGCTAATTATCCGAAATTCTCCTTATGTGTAAATCAAATGTGACAATCGCCTCAAGAGACTCTAACTATCATATAACCTAGAACTATCAGTCTAGATTTAATATAACAGTAGCATGAAGAATTAGAGAATTAGGTTATTCCAAGCAACAATTACACAATTAGGAATTATTTAACTTGCCTTCTAATAATCTTAATAATATCCAAAAGCTTGTCTACAATCAAATACTATTAATTGCTACTTATGATTAGATATAATATCGTTTGCTTAATACTATATCTTAATCTAGCAGATGATATTAATCAAATTAATTCAATTGGCCAAATCAAATCAAAAGATTAAATAACATATAATCAATTAAAAATAGATTATCAGAATAAATCTCATGCAAGAAGGAATAAATAAATAAAACCTAATTAAACCATTAATTATGAAAAAGGTTCAACATCCCTTAGAACTGAAACTAAGAGTTTAGCTTGACATGCCTTCAATCTCCTCTAATTAGGGTTAAAATTGTAGTTGTCAAGATCTCCCAAATAATAAATTAAAAATATCTATTTATAGTCCTAAGATAATATCCTAAGTCTCTAAGAATTAAGAATCCAATCTGAAATAGAAATCCTCAAAAATTACAAAAAGTCAAAGCTGGTCAAACTTGGTCAACGCCGCCTTTCTCGCCGGGGCGAGGATTTTGCACTGGGTTTCTCGCCGGGGCGAGAAACTCCAGAGAGGTCTGGGCCAGGGCGAACTCTGGAACGGCTGGGGCAAAAATGGGCAGAGCACTTCTCGCCAGGGCGAGAACCTCAATTTTTCAACTTTTCAACTTTTTCTCGTTTTAGCTCCGATTTTCCATCTTTTTCCACTTTTGACTCTGAATTCTCCTGAAATCAATAAACAACCTAATAAGTGCATATACACAATAAAATATGTAATAAACTAAATATAAAGGAATGAAAATAAATGAATATTATGCACTTATCAGTAGTCCAGGAATTTTATGCAAACGCAAAAATCACTAAGGATGGCACTACTTTTGTGCGGGGTTGCCAAGTGTCATTTACTAGAGAGAGTATCAATGCCCTGTACCACTTGCCAACTGTTCAGCCCAACGATCCGGACTGGTTATACTCTACAAGGTGGGACACGAAATTGGATAATATCATGAATACCTTGTGTAAGCCTGGTACGGTTTGGACGACTAAGCAAGGAACGGATCAAAAATTACACTTTCCTCACACAGCCTTGAGTCGCTATGGAAAGGCCTGGTATAGTTTCATTTGTGCCAATCTCATGCCCACCAGGCATCAAAATGATGTGACCAAGGACCATGCTATTCTACTGTTTGGGATTGTTAAAGGAAAGAAAATTGATGTGGGGTATGTCATTAATCAGTCCATACGCCGGTACCTGCAGGGTGGTACTTCAGGAGGGATTCCTCATGCATCTGTGATAGCTCGTTTATGCATAGTTACTGGGGTGGAATGGGATGATGGTGAGCCCCTGCAGCTTCCGATGACCACCATTGATCATGCTACGATTGAAAAGTGTATAAGGTGTGGACTGATGCTCCTTCTCATTCCCGTGGAGCAGGATTTCTCTTGGCGAATCAAAGTGAGAGTGAAGAGGCATCTGATCAGCCGATAGTCGAGCCTGAGCAGCCGTTCAATGTGTCTCAGGCTAGGTTGGATCGAATGGAGAGGCGCATGCAACGGTGGATGGATGCTATTCACACCAGTATGACAGAGCTTCGATCCTTCTCCACACAACTCTCGGACAGTTTCTCGCAAGCTTTTTCATAATTAGGCGTTCAGGTTCAGTTCCCAACATTTAGTGATGCTCCAGCTTATCCTCCTCCGGACACACCTTCAGATATGGAGGCTGCAGATGATGTTACCTCGGCTTAGGGGAGTTCTTTTTCCTTTTCTTTTTACAGTCTATTCAATGAGGACATTGTTTGTTTTAAGTTTGGGGGTTTTGGAGTTATTTGTCTATTTTTATTAGCATGCAGTTAGTCTAGTACATTTTAGATGTTTGGCATATTGGCATATACGTGTTAGTGCATTCTTGTTCTTGTTTGTATTTAAGTGCATTTTCATAATTAGTTGCATGAGTTCAATTGCTGGCTAGTTTGAGTCTTGGCTCGGCCAATGATGAGATTAGTTTTAATGGTTAACTTGGACTACGTGATGGTCATTATGGATGATGTAATTTAGATCATGAGAGTAGTTATGCTTGTCTAAGCTTAAGTTATCGGATAGCACGAAAGATTTGATTAATTTGATTGCTGGAGTTCAAAGTGTTGCATAATTTACTTTTAAATGAGAATTTTGAAAAATTTTTAAGGTGAATTGACAATAAAGGCTGAGATGAGGTAAAGGCTGAGTTTGAGGGTTTCTAAAAGGTATATATATTCTTTATAAAAAAATTCAAAAATACAATAAATGCGTTGACTAGTTGGGTTCTGTGGCCTTGGTTACTCGGGTAATTAGATCCTTAGGGGTGTCTTAACACCTAGTGCCCTAAAGCCGATTGGTTTGAGAGTCACTGATTGAACGCTCGCTACATAGGTGACTTTGAAACGCCTAAGAGAGCTTAGCATTGCACGGTCAAGCATATATACGAGATGGAGCGTAAAACGCACTCGTAGAAGAATAAAGATAGAAATAAGCCTTGTAAGAACCCTCATGCTTAGTAAATGCTTATTTTTGGTTTGATTTGTCATATTTGCTTGGATTGAAGTGAAAGTAGATCATTCTTGTTGTAGAGTTGATTATGTGGCTAAATTTTAAACTATGGTTAGTTAAATTGGTTAATGAGCACACACGCACAACTTGGGTTTTGACAGGTGTATATTATTTGATTGATTGGGATTAGTCGTTCATATTGACTGGATTTACTGCTCTAAGTGTGTTGTTGATATCTCTGAGGCTAAAAGTTAAGATTCATACTGGCTATTGATTGGATTCTTAGGCACGGTAGTTGTTAGTTGCATTCATGGCATTGTGTTGCATTGTGTAGCATTGTGTTGCTTGGGGACAAGCAATAGTTCAAGTTTGGGGGTATTTGATAAGTAGGTTTTATACCTACGAATCGGTTACCAATGAATGCGGATTATTGTTTATTTCCTTTGTTTGTAGTTACTTTTCATGCATTTTGTGTGTTTTTATAGGTTGCATATGTTGGGGATTGGCTCGGCGAGAGTTGAGTGGATTCAGCTGTTGCAGTTGCAGAGTTGTAGAAATTTGGAGCAGCGCGGCTGTGCCCAAAAAGACATAGGGAGCAGCGCGGCCGTGCCTGTCTTCAGAGCTGAAAAGTAATTGGTTGGCAGTGCAGCGCGGCCGCGCACCATTCAAGCTTATTTCCAGCACGGCCGCGCTGGTTCGGGAGTTGACCAGAGTTAACTTTTTCATTAATTAAAGCAAACTTGATGTGTACTTGGATTTCAGACTTCTTAATTAATTAGGATTCTTATCAGATATTATAAATAGTTGTTTTAAGTTAATTTCAAGGGTGTTGAACTTATTATTATAAAACCCTAGTTTGGAGCAATTTTTGAAAACTTAAAGCAAGTTACTAGCAGGAGGAAAGCAAGGAGGAGCTGGGAAAGATTCAAGGATTACTTCCCAGTTTTTGTTCTTCTCTCTTTCTTTTACTTTGACTTTTGAATGCTATTAAATTTGTGGATGATGGATTCTAGTTTAATTATAAGCTGAATTTCTTTTTAAGGCTATAATGGATCTTATTGTGTAGTTTTGTTTGACATGCTTCCTGGATAATTATGATTAGTTATTATTGGAGTGTTTATTATGGTTTGTGCTTAATTGCTTAATTATCTAGCCAGTAATTACCGGGATAATCTATATGAATTCGAGAGATGAAGTATAGGTTTAGATCTGACCATAATAGCATGTGAATGTGCATTCTGCTTGTTGTTGGAATTCATAATTTGTGTTTAGGATTGAGATATACCTATTCACCATATGTAATCTGATAGGGAACCTGAACTTTAAATCTTTTTTAATTATAATTCACATAGAGATATAGTGAGTTAGTTAATTAGGGTGATTATCTTGAATCTATCATTTGTGGATTTGAGTTGAGTTGTTTATGAAACATTAAGAGATGGTCATAAATACTGATGAGTTCTTGATTAACAATCCAAAATAATTAGCATAATCCAAAGGGAAGTGTGTCGAGCAAAGTGAAGCAATAAGTGAAGTTATAGTTTTAAGTCTTTAAAAATCTGTTTTCAAACTTGTGGTAGTAGTTTAAATTAGAATTAATTAGTTAAATTTAGATATTCAAAAATCATTGATCATTTGTTTAATAAAATTAATTTGATTTAGGATTGAAATTTGTTATTATAAACTCAGTTTTTTCTCCGTGGGACGATACTTTACTTTCACTTTATTACTTGTGGACTGCGTATACTTGCGTATTTTGCTAGTAAAGAATTAGGCAAACATGTGGCAAGATATTGTTGGTTGCATGTCGCCTCACTTCTGCACTTTTACAGCTATAAATTAGTAATTTCTTTGTTATACTCGCCTTTCTGGAGTGTGAATATCACGTGCTCTTTGAATTAACCGCCTTAATTTCATCCTTCATAGAGTACCTTCTGAAGAGTCATTTAACTCTGTGAAGTTTCATTAGCTCAGCGATCTCCTTTGAGTTCTATAATTATTCTCCAGCTTTATGATCTGCGTTTGTTGTGGTTGCACAGATTCTCAGATTGCTTTGCCACCCATCATATGGACCACACTTAATTTGACCTTTGGCTCAATGTTTCCTTTTAAAATGTGAATACTCCTTCAAATAAACAGTTTTGTCTTTCATTGTCGTAGAGTAGCTGTCTCATTCTGCAATATTTATATTATTCTACGAACTGCTTCTTATTCTTTGAGTTTCCCTTGGTTTAATGATCGTTTCTTCAACTTTACGATTCTTCATCACTCTATGATCGTTGATTTGTTCTACGATCGTGTCCATTTCTTGGTTTGATCGGTGAGGTTCAATTTGCTTCATCTCCTAATACTAGTCTTCAGCCTTGCACTACTCCATACAGTCTTATCAGCTTCATCTTGCTTCTGTCAAACACTTTACGATTCTTCTTAGAGCATAAGCAATACTTGCTTCTGGATGAGCAACTTTAACTTCTTTAGTCGTAGATTGACTTGATAATATAATTTTCATTCTACCATCTTCTATCTGTTCAGCGATCAAACTTTGAAACCAGACTTCAATCTACACACATGTTTACTCAAGGACTTCTTCTGCCTGAATCTCCTTAACATCACTTTGCCAGAGTCTCCTTAGCAGTTGCAAGTGGTCTTCATGCCTTAATCCTTTGCTTCTGTTTGCTAAGACTTTAAATATGTGCCTTTATTTTGGTTGCTCCCCCTCAATTTGTGCTTTTGAGTGGAGGTGCTTTACTTTACCATGATATCAGTAATAACAGACTTAATGATATTTATCTAATTTACTGAATCAATAGGTAAGTTTAGGTTGACCGTTTATGAAGACTTCCCTTTGGAACCAGCTTCTTTATCTTCTAGAAATATCCAAGATTTGAATCTTCTTTACGAGAACTGGCTTTCTTCTCTATTTCTTTGCCTTTATCATAGATCAAAATTCCAAGTACTCTTCTTGCATTCCTATTACTGGATGACTGATGTTGATCTTGAACTTTACTGATTGCAATCCTCCAATATAGTCTTTTATTCAGTTCCATGGAATTGTCATCTAGCATCCTGCATACTTATTGATTCGTAGAGTCTTTTTGAACTGAGAGCTCTACGATCTTCTAGTCTCGTTCTATGATCGTTGAGTTATGATTCTGCATCTTCAGCTTCTGCGATCGTAGGGCTCTTCTGCACTAGACTTGAGAATCCATCATTGACTTCTTCCTGTTGGTGTGCCTTGTCTGATTCACCTTGATCACCTTTATCCATTATGACCTGGATAAGGATTTCAACTATCAAGAGATTCTTGATGAGCATTTTATAGACTTGGTTTTTTTTTCACAGAATGTCAGACATAGATTCTTTCAACCATCTTAAGTTAAAACTTCATTTGATATTTCTTGCCAATGTTGAGAATGATCAGCAAGCAACCAAGTGCATGATATATTTATTGATATATGGCTTTCCTCTTTTCAATAACTCGTAGGGTGCTTTCTTAAATGTAGAGTGAATCATCTGTGATCACTTCTTATTACCTTGATCTTTCCACCCTTCTCATTCATGATCAACTTCTGAAGAATTTGAGCGTTGAGTGCTGATCTTATCCTTAGGACTTAGAGATACTTATGAATACTTAGGATAGCTTTTCACTGCACTCAATGAGTACCTGTTACCTTTAGGACAAGCAGTTGGAGATTTACCTGAATAAATCCATGAGCAGCAGCTATAAGGGCTTCTCGTTTGAATCAACTGCTTTGTTTTTTAATGAGTTTCTTGAACTTTTCTTGATATGATTGAGCTTTGACGACCTTCTGACTAGATCTTTGATCCCATGATTATTTGCATTTATTGATCTAGTCAGCTTCACAGTGTTGATTTCCATGTCTCGATCTTGACATAGATGATTGAGGAAAAATAACTTGAAAACCCTTGTCATACATTTGACTGATGCTTTGATCATTTAGTGCTTTAACTCATTAACATAGACACATCAATGAGAGAACTTGTTGTATTCTCAATTTAATCAATCTTTCAATTTCAGAGAAGTAGTTTTTGAAGACAATTGAAGACTTCTTGAACTAGATTCCTTGAGACCAGTCATGCTCGAGATCACCCACTTGAAGATATATCATTTGAGGTCAGTGGGAATTGATACTTGTAGCCTTCTGTCATCTTTATTTTGATCACCATATGCTGCAGCTTCTGATAGAACTTCTAACACAGTTTTATGAACATTTTAGAGTAATTCCTTCGCGATATCTCTTGACTTCAGATAGGATCTTTGAACCGAAATGAAAACTCAAGCTTATCGTAAAGCTTCTTGTCGTGTATATCGAGCAAATACTTTGATCCATGATTGATGCAGATACTGACGTCCACTATATGCATGAAGGATTATTGAACACTTTTAGGCTCAGATTCTTGTTGAGCTAGATTCTACCACAAACTTTCGAACCAATGAGAAGTAGTTTTGATCTTCACTATATCACAGTGATGCTTCCTTCAGAGGTACAGGCTTCGGTGCCCTTTAGCATCGTTAGTAGAACTTCTCGAATTTCTTGTAGGCAGAGATGCAAGTTGTGATATCTTCAAGCATTTCATCTATTAGGCTTGTCACAAAATATTTTTGGTTTCTTCATCTTATTTCATCAATTTGATTAAATGATTGTCTGCTCAACTGCTACCTTGCTGAGATCATCTAAAGTTGAAGTTGATTTGATAGGAATGACAAGGAGCATACAATATCAGATAGTTCATCATCAATAGCATTCACATACGTGTACATGCATGTTTAAAACATTGATTTGTAAGATTATTCATAGTCAATAGCCTATTTTAACTACCAAGCTCAGAACAGGTTTTGTTTAGTGTCATAGGACCAATCCAAAGCGTGAGCTTTATGTTCGTGAGAACCTGCTCTGATACCAATTGTTATTTCCCAGAGGTACAATAGAGATCTAAAAGAGGAGTTGAATAGATCTTTAAAAACTTTTCAGTTAATTAAAGAAGTATTACTAAGTGAATCATTTAATCAATATTAAACTTGCACAGCGGAATATTAGTTTAAAAACTCCCCTTAAAGATTTGTTGAGATCTCAGTTCTGAATTTAGTTCATGTTGAAGTTAACTATTATCACATACATTTAAACACGTTAAATAATTAATAGAATGTAAAAGACATAAAATAAATAACACAAGTGAGTTTTAAGTGGTTTGGAGACTAAACAACTCCTACTCCACTCTTCTACTTTAACAAGTAGGAAATTCATTAAGAATTTGATCGCCTTGACGAGGACACTTTTGTCCTCTTCAAGCCTAGCAGACTTAGATATTTAGTCCCTCAGAAAAGGACACTCTTGCCATCTTCAAGCCTACTTTTGCCCTCTTTAAGCCTAGCAGACTTAGATATTTAGTCCCATAGATAAGGACACTTTTGCCCTCTTCCAGCCTAACAGACTTGGAACATCCTTGGTACACTAAGTACTCTTCAAGTCCATCAGACTTGGAATTAGGTTTGTTATTGATAGATATTGGAGGTGCTGCTGAGATGTCATTTAAGCTTCGTTGTCTTCAGGTACTCAACAGCTTGATATGATCATCCTTGAGATGTGATTGAGTGTTGCAATGATGCTCAGCTTCTTCAGGTACTCAATATCTTCTTGTGATCATCTGTTGTGCAGCTAAGATTAGCAATTCAGATTTTTCTTATCCTTAGTACTTGACAGCTACTCTTGATGGACTCCTAAGATGACTTTGAAGCTTCTTCCTTTTAGTACTTAGTAGTTTCTCAAGATTGATGTCAAGTTAGCATTTATGCTCCTCTTCTTTTTGTGCTTAGCAATTCTGAACACTTCTCTTGTAATAGGGTTAATCTTCTCTACTTCTTTATCCTTCAGCTCTTTGTGTTCTTGGTGGATCGTAGAGTGTGCTTCTACATGTTCTTTCTTGATCTTTCACTTTACGATTTTCTGTGTTTGTCCACCATCTCTCCAACCTTTTTTATGTTTGAAAACTGGTGCTCTTATATAGTTTGTTATTGATTTTTCTGTTGGAAAGTGTCCATTGGAAACACTTTTTTATTAACCATTTTTATTTTTCAATCTCCCACTTGCACTAAAGCCAATCGCCATGGTATCTAATACCCATCTTCTCTAAGTGACGATCAAACTGTTGTTGAGTTAAAGCTTTAGTAAATGGATCTGCAATGTTGTCTTAAGAGTCCACATGCTCCAGGGTGACATATCCTCTTTCAATGATCTCTCTAATCAAATGAAATCGCTGCAGTACGTGTTTGGATTTCTGATGAGACCTGGGTTCCTTAGCCTGCGCAACAGCTCCATTGTTGTCACAGAATAAAGGTACGCCTCCTCTAATGCTAGGAACCACTCCAAGTTCAGTTATGAACTTTTTCATCCAAACAGCTTCCTTTGCAGCTTCACTTGCAGCTATGTACTCTGCCTCTGTCACTGAATCAACAACTATTTGCTGCTTGGAACTCTTCCAACTCACCGCGCCACCGTTTAAGGTAAACACATACCCTGAAACAGATTTATTGTCATCTTGGTCCGTTTGAAAACTTGAGTCTGTATAGCCCTCTAGTTTCAATTCAGACCCACCGTAGATAAGAAATACATCCTTAGTTCTTCTTAAGTACTTTAGGATGTTTTTTATTGCCTTCTAGTGTTCTTCTCCTGGATTTGACTTATATCTACTTGTTAAACTAAGTGCATGAGCAACATCCGGTCTAGTACATATCATACCCTACATGATAGATCTTATTGCTGAAGCATAAGGAATCTTACTCATACGGTTTCTCTCATCAAGTGTCTTTGGGGCCTGTTTCTTGGAGAGATGTATTCCATGGCTCATCGGCATGAGACCTCTCTTAGAATCTTCCATGCTAAACTTCTTTAGCATCGAGTCAATGTACTTTCCTTGGGACAAGCCAAACATCTTTTTAGATCTATCTCTATAGATCTTTATCCCCAAAATATAGGATATTTCACCTAAGTCCTTCATGGAGAAGTGTTTAGATAACCAAATTTTGATCGACTGTAGCATAGGAACATCATTCCCTATCAGTAATATATCGTCAACATATAATACTAGGAATGAAACAGCGCTCCCACTAACCTTCTTGTACACACAAGGTTCATCCTCATTTTTAATAAAATCAAACTCTTTGATTGTCTCATCAAAACGGATGTTCCACCTTCGAGAAGCTTGTTTCAATCTATAAATGGATCGTTGTAGCTTACAGACTTGATTTGTTCTAACCGTTGAAACAAAACCTTCTGGCTGTATCATATATACATCCTCCTCTATTTCCCATTAAGGAAGGCCGTTTTCACGTCCATTTGCCAGATTTCGTAGTCATAATAAGCTATAATTGCAAGCAAAATTTGAATGGACTTGAGCATAGCTACTGGTGAGAAGGTTTCATCATAGTCAACACCTTATCTTTATTTGAAACCTTTTGCAACCAGTCGGGCCTTATAGGTCTCTACTTTGCCGTCCACTTCAATCTTTCTTTTAAAGACCCATTTGCACCCAATAGGCTTAATGTCCTCAGGTGGTGAAACCAAAGTCCATACCTGGTTTTCATACATGGAGTTTATTTCAAATTTCATGGCTTCTAGCCATTTCTCTGAGACTTTACTACTCATAGCCTCTTCGTAAGTCAATGGATCATCATCTACTATGATGCATACCTCATCATCATCCTATATGATGAATCCATACATGTCGGACATCTTCGGTACTCTTCCAGATTTACGAATAGGTTGTGGTACAGTAGGTTCTTCCACTTGGTCAGGTACTTGACTTTGATCCGTAGTATGTTGTTATTCTTACACTTCTTCAAGATATATCTTACTCCCACTGACCCTTTCAAGGATAAACTCATTTTCCAAGAAGGCAACATGTTTTGCTACAAACACCTTTTGATCAGTAGGAAAATAATACCATGATGTTTCTTTAGGGTATCCCACGAATCTATACTTGTCTGATCTAGTCTGCAGCTTATCATTCTTAAACTTTTTGACATAAGCTGGACAACCCCAAGTCTTAATATACTTAAGATTTGGTTTCCTCCATATCCATAACTCATATGGAGTCTTTGGGACGGATTTGGTAGGTACCTTGTTAAGTAGGTATGCAGCCGATTATAGCGCATAACCCCATAATGATACTGGAAGGTCGGTAAAACTCTTCATAGAACGAACCATGTCCAACAATGTTTGATTTCTCCTTTCAAATACAACATTCAACTGTGGCATCCCTGGTGGAGTCCATTATGAGATTATACCATTTTTTTGAGACAATTGAGAAACTCATTGCTTAAGTATTCTCCTCCTCGATCGAATCGAAGAATCTTAATACTCTTACCAGTTTGTTTCTCTACTTTACTTCTAAATTTTTTGAACTTTTCAAACGATTTAGATTTGTATTTCATCAAATACACATATCCAAATATTGAATGATCATTAGTGAAAGTAATAAAATAAGAATACCCTCCTCGTGCAGTCGTTATCATAGGTCCACGTACGTCTTGTGTACCAATGCTAACAACTCTGTAACTCTTTTTCCTTTTCCACTAAAAGGAGATTTGATCATCTTACCCATGAGACAAGATTCACAAGTTGGATATGATTCGTAATTAGATAGCTCTAAAAGCCCATCTTTATGCAAATTGGTTAATCTTGTTTCATTAATATGGTCAAGTTTACAGTGCCACATAAAGGTATAACTAACATCATCTCTTTTCCTTTTCTTATTTTGTTTAATTTGAAGTATATTTTTATGCAAAACATTAAATAATAAATATTAAGCTATTTATTTTATTCTATCAACATAGATTAAATTAAATATACTTTACTTATTATAACGATTATGTCATTTACTTCTTAAATAAATATTTTTCTTTTGTGGTATGACCCTTTAGGTTCTCCATATTAAACCGGTTGTGAATAAATCAATTAGAACAATTCTAATCTTATTTAAATAAATAAATTAAACTATTTAATTTATTTAATTAAATAATATTTATTCTATAATAAGGGTAAGCCCCCTTAGCGATCAACGACTTTCTAGATAATATAGATTTCAACATTAATCACAAAAGAACCTTTCATTGAATAGTTACTGTATAATTTAATCTTTCTACCAAAAAATGTCCCAATTAAATATAATACATGAAATTACTTTCAAGTCTTATTTTATTTAATTACTAGTAATTGCCCGTGCCTGAAGGCACGACGTAACAAAAAATTAAATTAAAATTCGAAAAGTACTACATGACCTAAAGACTATTTGCAACCTAAAATAACTTACAATCAGACATAACAATTATCATAATTCACCATACTGCCACAATAATTAATACATACTCAATCATCAACACATATCTAACCACTAAAATATCAAGCTAGTCGCTACTAATTTTAAGAAATTTCGGCAGAGTTTTCTTTAAAAATAGATATCCAGAAATTTCTAAACTTGTCTACAAAACTTACAATCATCAATACATATTCAAACTACCAAAACATCCATCATTCCATACTCAAAATCATCATAACCATGTATAATTAGTTAACTGTACAAAAGACAGAACACAAAAAATATAGTGATGCCTACATGACCCTTTAAGCAAAAAATATATGGTTTCTACCTTTTATTCACTAATTAATGTATACCCATAAGTAGTATTTTTTATTGTTTTCTTTGCGTTTCCTTTCGCAATGTAAATTCATCTAAAGCACCAATTCATCAGACTGCATTATATTGAAGTCACTACCAAAAGCAGTAATGATAGTCAATAATGCGGCTCTTATTTTATAGAAGTTCCCCGAGATTGTCCAACTTAGTGTAGATAGAATTAAATTTTATATTTTGATGTAGACTGACTACATCCACTTGTCACTATTTTCTTTTAGGTTTTGCATCATTTGTATGGTCATTACCAAATTCCATTATTTAAATAATAATCTGAAAATTTTTAAATAGTCACAACATATACTCCAGACTTGACCAAAGTCCAACAGATTTAAATAATAATCTGAAAATTTACACATGAGCATCATTATACTATTCCAGATGATATATAATTAGCACCAACCAACATACAAAAGTACAATGAGGAAATTTAATATGCATAAAATCATTCAGATAATTCCATACATTAGTGTACTCTCATAACATTCGATAAGGAAATAAATATAAAGAAAGCAAATGTTTCACGTTATTAAATATGGGATTGAAGAGCACTAACCTAGGAATATCACATCCATCCGGCTTCCATCGACAATTCGTATACAGAGAATCTTTTCTTCCATTGCTTTGACAATCATAAGCCTCGTCAACAAAAGGGCAACTCCCTAGTTTATAAATTGGGTAATTTTCTTCATCGTTCAGGTTTTGCATCACTTGTATGGTCATTACCATATTCCATTATTTCAAATCAAATATAAACAAACTATAGGATCAAAAATAAATTTTTAAATAGTCACAACGTAGACTCCAGACTTGACCAAAGTTCAACACATTTAAATGAAAATCTGAAAATTTACACATGAGCATCATTATACCATTCTAGATGATATATAATTAGTACCAACTATCATACAAAAGCACAATGAGGAAATTCAATATACAGAAAAACATCAAGATAATTCCATAGCAAACAACAATTCAACAATGTTAGCTTTTTTTTTCTTTTGAAAAGTACAGAAGTCACTATTAGCTTGTTTTAATGATCATTAGTTGAATGTTCAGCTTTTATTATTGGAAAAGCTTATTATAATGAAATTCATGGACATGATCATGCACAAAATTGGATGATTCTAACAATTAAATTAAAACTCGAAAAATAAAAATATTATTATTATTATTAAAGTTATTATAAAATATAAAAATTATAAAAATTATTATTATATGTATTATTATTATCAGTATTATTAATATTATTATTATTATCAGTATTATTAATATTATTATTATCAGTATTATTAATATTATTATTATTATTATTATTATTATCGGTATTATTATTATTATCTTATTAATATAGATTAAAATTAGAATGAATCTGAACCGTATTTGTGATTTCCCGCCCAAATCAATTCAAACTGGTAACACACATTTTTAGATAGATCATTTATCAATTTTGTATGGGTTTCAGATAAAGTTTTTTAGGTTTAGTTTTTTAACATATATAGTTTTGAAGATAAATGTTTTTTTTTAAAATAAAAAATAAATAAATCAAATGTAATACTAATTGGATAGTACATGTGCATTTGAATTAAAGTATAGTACATGTACATTTGAATTGAGAGACTTGAGAGAGTTTTGGAGAGGGAAAAGACTTGAGAGAGTTTTGGGAGGAAAATTTAGTAAGGAATGAATCTGAGTCATTGAATTAAAGTTAGAATGAATCTCAATCGTTGTTGTGCTTTGTCAAATTATAGAATTCAAATTGGGTTGTGTTTTATTATATAGATTATTATTATTATCGGTATTATTATTATCAGTATTATTATTATTATCGATATTATTATTATTATTATCTTTTTAATATAGATTAAAATTAAAATGAATCTGAACCGTATTTGTGCTTTCCTGTCCAAATCAATTTAAAATGGTAACACACATTTTTAGATAGATCATTTATCAATTTTGTATGGGTTTCAGATAAAGTTTTTTAGGTTTAGTTTTTTAACATATATAGTTTTGAAGATAAATATTTTTAATAAAGTAAAAAATAAATAAATCAAATGTAATACTAATTGGATAGTACATGTGCATTTGAATTAAAGTATAGTACATGTGCATTTGAATTGAGAGACTTGAGAGAGTTTTTGGGGAAAAATTTAGTAAGGAATGAATCTGAGTCATTGAATTAAAGTTAGAATGAATCTTAACCGTTGTTGTGCTTTGTCAAATTATAGAATTCAAATTGGGTTGTATTTTATTATATAGATTATTATCAGTATTATTATTATTATTATTAATATTATTATTATTAATATTATTATTATTATCGGTATTATTATTATTATTATTATTATTATCTTATTAATATAGATTAAAATTAGAATGAATCTGAACCGTATTTGTGATTTCCCGCCCAAATCAATTCAAAATGGTAACACACATTTTTAGATAGATCATTTATCAATTTTGTATGGGTTTTAGATAAAGTTTTTTAGGTTTAGTTTTTTAACATATATAGTTTTGAAGATAAATGTTTTTTTTAAATAAAAAATAAATAAATCAAATGTAATATTAATTGGATAGTACATGTGTATTTGAATTAAAGTATAGTATATGTGCATTTGAATTGAGAGACTTGAGAGAGTTTTGGGGGGGAAGACTTGAGAGAGTTTTGGGGGAGGAAAAATTTAGTAAGGAATGAATCTGAGTCATTGAATTAAAGTTAGAATGAATCACAACCGTTGTTGTGCTTTGTCAAATTATAAAATTCAAATTGGGTTGTGTTTTATTATATAGATTATTATTATTATCGGTATTATTATTATTATTATCGGTATAATTATTATCAATATTATTATTATTATCGGTATTATTATTATTATTATCTTTTTAATATAGATTAAAATTAGAATGAATCTGAACCGTATTTATGCTTTCCCGTCCAAATCAATTTAAAATGGTAGCACACATTTTTAGATAGATCATTTATCAATTTTGTATGGGTTTCAGATAAAGTTTTTTAATTTAGTTTTTTAACATATATAGTTTTGAAGATAAATATTTTTTTTAAATAAAAAATAAATAAATCAAATGTAATACTAATTGGATAGTATACGTGCATTTGAATTAAAATATAGTACATGTGCATTTGAATTGAGAGACTTGAGAGAGTTTTGGGGGGAAAAAGACTTGAGAGAGTTTTGGGGGGGGGGGGGAATTTAGTAAGGAATGAATCTGAGTCATTGAATTAAAGTTAGAAAGAATCTCAACTATTGTTATGCTTTGTCAAATTATAGAATTCAAATTATGTTGTGTTTTATTATATAGATATGTGATTCGATTCTCAAATGCACAGCTCTAAATAATACAAATTAGAAACTACTTTCTAATTTCATTCTGTCTTGGCAAAGGACTACTGAGTTGTCATTTATCGAATCACATAGGACATTCTCTCCTTTTACTAGAAGTGGTAGATTCTTTGTTGACCATACATTATCTCCATGTATAACTTATTATATCCAAACATACCCTTTGATATACCCTAAGGGTCTTAAGGAACATGTCAAAGTATAACTCATCATACACAAGATATTATGATGATCTCAAGTCCAAGGATCATTTGTACTATTATCACTAGAGGAATTCCTATTGACAGACAAGTAAAACTCCATTAGGTATTCCTTTAGCGAGTCACGTTCAGTGAACTTATTCTCCAATAAGCACCTATGTACTTGCTTTAGTGTCTCCATACAAATGATTATGAGATCAATCATCCTCTTTCTAAACGCAAGCAAAGTATGTATCAATCTATCCGGATTCACCAATCCCCTTTTAGTAATCCAACGATTAGGAACAATTTTAGTTTTAAGCTTTCTAAGAATTTAGATCTCATTAGCATGATCATCATCATGATTCTAAAAGCATTGCTCAAAACTATGGGTTTATCACATATAAGATAACAGCACCATGTAGATAAAGTAAAATGCATTTAACATATTAATTCTTTTATTAATAAATGAATAAGATTACAAAGTATATGCTGCATCATATCAAATATGATTGGCTTGTGTGCATAATACTTTCAATTAAATTGAAAGAGAGAGGTCGGTAGTTAAAAAAGCATGTAGTAGAGTGTTAGATCAAAAAGAAACAATGTAAGAACACACTCTACGAACCACCGAGAACATAAAAAGAACTGAATTGATGGAGATGTAGAGCAGTTGACTCTACAACAGAAGAAGTGTTCAGCGCTGCTAAGTATGAAAGAGAGAGAAGCCTAATTGCCACCTAGACAACACATCGTGAGAAGCTGCTAAGTACCAAGAAAAAGAAGCTTAAATGTCATCTTAGTATCCCATCATGAGTAGTTGTTAAGTATCAAGAGAAAGGAGCTGAATTGCCATCTTAGTAGTTCAATAGATGAGATCATGTGAAGCTGTTGAGTACCAGAAGAAGTCAAACATCATTGCAATGCTCAATAACATCTCGAAGATAATCATATTCAAGCTGCTAAGTACCTGAAGAAGGAAGAGCTTAAACACCAAACTTAGCAGCACCTCTCAACATCATCTCAACATGAGACTTAGTTTGAGTGACCACTTAAAAGTAGTATGCATACAAGCCAATCATATTTGATATGATGTAGCATATACTTTGTAATCTTATTCGGTTATTAATAAAAGAATTAATTTATTAAAGGCATTTTTATTATCTACATGATGTTGTTATATTAAGTGCGATAAACCCATAGTTTTGAGCAATGCTTTTAGAATCATGCTGATGATCATGCTAATGAGATCTAAATTATAGATAGCTTAAAATTAAAATCGTTCCTAATCATTGGATTACTAAAAGGGGATTAGTAAATCCGAATAGATTAGTACATACTTTGTTTGCTCTTAGGAAGAGGATGATTGATCTCATAATTATGTGTGTGGAGACACTAAAGTAAGTATGTAGGAGCCTATTAGAGAATAAGTTTACTGAACGTGGCTCGCTAAAGGAATATCTAATGGAGTTTTACTTGTCTGTCAATAGGAATTCCTTAAGTGATAGTAGTACAACTGATCCTTAGACTTAAGATCATCATAGTATCTTGTGTATGATGAATTATACTTTGACATGTCCCTTAAGACCTTTAGGGTATATCAAAGAGTATGATTGGGTATAATAAGTTGTACATGGAGATAGGTGAATGGTCAACAAAGAATCTACCACTTCTAGTAAAAGGAGAGAATGTCCTATGTGATTTGATAAATGACAACTCAGAAGTCTCTAGCTAAAGCAGAATGAAATTAGAAAGGTGTTTCTAATTTGCATTATTTAAAGTTGTGCATTTGAGAATCGAAATACATATAATCAAATAAAATAAGACTTGACAGTAATTTCATGTCTTATATTTGATTAGGACATTGTATGGTAGAATTATTGAATTGTACGGTAACTATTCACTAAAAAGTTCTTTTGTGATTAATGTTGAAATCTAATAATCTAGAAAGTCGTTGATCGCTAAGGGGGTTTACCCTTATTGTAGAATAAATATTATTTATTTAAATAAATTAAATAGTTTAATTTATTTATTTAAATAAGATTAGAATTATTCTAATTGATTTATTCACAACCGGTTTAATATGGAGAACCTAAAGGGTCACACCGCAAAAGGAAAATATTTATTTAAGAAGCAAATGGCATAATCGTAATAATAAGTTAAGTATATATAATTTAATCTATAGTGATAGAATAAATTAAATAGCTTAATATTTATTATTTAATATTTTGGAAATATTAAATATAAATTAATAAGAGCAGTCTTATTATTATTACCATTATTATTATTTAATTCCTAAAAGGTTTTGAGAATTAATTAATAAAAGTACTCTCATAAGTTCCTAATTGGATTAGGAGACTAATTAATTAAAAGAGTTTAATTAATTAAATAAAACCCTATTCCTAAATAGTTTAGGAGGGTTGCCTACATCTATAAATAAAAGAAGTCTTATTATGGAAAAAGGTTAGACAGTTAGACACACTTCCAATAGTTGGGAGAGTACTTACGATTTCTATAGAGATAGAAACTAGGGTTTTTATTAAACACCCATCTTCTTGAATACGTATTATTCCTTGGTGGATCACCTCTAGAGGCCAAACACTTGGGTGGATTGCATTGATCAAAAGAAGGAAACTAATCGGTGGAATTCAAGGAGAACGCGAAGGATTTGGAGTTGAACTTGTACCCGAGGAAGCTTTGATCTACGAGGGTATAATTATAATTCTCTATCTTCCTTTGTTAATTAATAATTGTGCATAAAGATCGATTCTGGTTATGGTTTGTAAATTTTAAATTCTGATTTACCATGCTTCCGTTGTTTATATGCAATTTGATTGTATGCTCATGGATATTACAAACCTAACACCACTATATCGAGACTTAGTGACTCAAAGGAACCTTAGTAGTTCAGTTGTATAAAGTCTGAGTAGCCTGGTCTTAGTGACCGAACTTCTAAGACTTAGTGACTCGAAAGAACCTTAGTGGTTCAGTTATAAGTGGTCTTAGTAACCCAGTCCTTAGTGGATTTCCTACTCGTGGAGTAGGAGAGTGGAGTAGGAGTTATTCAGTCTCCGAATCACTTAAAATCTCTTGTGTTATTTACTTTCAGTCATTTACATTCTATTACATATCTACTATGCTTATTATATCTGATGAATGGCCAACTTCTACATAAACTAAATTCAGAACTGAGATTTGTTTTAAATCCTTAAGGGGAGTTTTCAAACTAATATTTCGTTGTACATAACTAACCTTGATTAGCTGATTACTTGGTAATACATCAATAATTAATTAAAAAAATTAGAGATCTATTCAACCCCCCTTCTAGATCTCTATTGTGCCTTTAGAAAATAACACATTTATTCCTTCATTCTTTCATTGCGATGATGAAATCGTAAAGTCTCTCTCGACGATCTCCGAGCAACCCTCTACTCCTGAATCACTCTCCGTTCGTAGAGTCTCAACACTCTACGGATGATGTAAATAAAGTTAACTCTCCGATCGTAAATTCCTAAAACCCTACGTTCGATGCACATAATACTACTTCTCCCATACACACTCCCATATAGACACATTCCAACTCTCTATCCCCTATACAGATTTTTAACATAATTTTCACACCTACAGACTCATTAATTCATTCTAACTCATCTTCTCATATATCATCTCCAATTGTAGAGTCTCAAAACCCTACGATTAATGTAAATAAAACTAAAGCTTTTGTTCTTGTACCAGCAAAAGATTCCCCTGTACAAACACCTAAACAAGAAAGCAAACCATCTGTCCCTTCAGATATTCTTTCCTCATCTCAAAATGAATTTTTTGATCTTCCTCTTGCTCTTGCCAATCTCTCTCAGAGTGATAAAGCAGGCTCTGATGCTCTGATGTCTCAAATCATGGATCGTCTCCTCATAATACCTACCAAAGATTAAATCTCCGACTTAACCGCTCAAACGGTTACTGATCTTAATCAAAAGATTAAGGAGTCCTCCATCGAAATTCATGAGAAAATGAATAAAATCACCAAAACTGCAAGTCAACTCCCTGGAGAAATGGGAAGAGAATTTGGCAAGTAAATGAAGAATATGTTCAAAGATATGGTTGGCAGTCTCAATAGATTAATAAAAAACAATCATCGGGTTCCATTGCAATCTTGAAAATAGAATTTAGTTCATGAAAAAAAAATAAGAACAACATCTCATCTATCATAGTCATTAGAAACACAAGAGTCTAAAAGAAGGATAAAAGAAAAGAATCTGATGATCAGCTCCTGCTATAATTCTTCAGATCTTGATCTTCAGTCCTCAATTCCCTCTCTCCAAATAGAATAGATTGAATAATGCTCCACTTCTTCTGTTGTATTAGCTCTCTCCCCTCCTCCTTCTCCTGTTGTATCATTCCATATATAGAGGCTAAAGAAAAACCCTAATTTCGTCGCACGCACGCGCCACACGCGCGCGGAAAAGCCTTTGGGCGCCGCAGCCCATGATCTCTGATCGTTTTCTTGTTTTTTCTTCCTTGCTCGCCCAATTGCTTCAAATATTACGATTTTGCCACTTAACTGTTATTCCTACAAAATGAATAAAAATAATAAATTAAATACAAACTCTATAAAATAACATAAAATACTTAAAAACACACAAATTATTAAGCCTAAAAGTACCCAGATAATAGGTATAAAACCTACTCATCAAATACTCACAAACTTAAACCTTTGCTTGTCCTCAAGCAAAAACTTAAATCAAACTACAACTAAATTACCAACATAAGTAATGAAATAATGTTACTTGACACTTGGCCTCAAGACAATCGTATTCCATGCTACACTCTTAATTCAACGCATGCAAATTCGATAATTAACCCAATTGATAATCATACAATGACTTGCAACTCTCTACAAATGCGCATGAACCCCTACAGCTTGCAATAGATAGAATTTAAAAAAATTCACACAATTAACATTCCATAGAAATCTTAGATCTACCTTCAAAACCTTCCAGGCACATTAATTTTCACTAATCATGGCAACACATAAGTTCAGCGAATCAGCAAAATATTAAAATATCAAGCTCGGTAAGATTATTTTCTATGCTCATTCTTCACAATAATAATAATAAATATTTTTTTAATAGTTCCGATGAATGCATTTTATGCTTCTTCTCATCCTCACATATATTTGATTGAGTGCGTTTTACGCTCCATCTCAACCGTACATTTCTTTCAACAATAAGCACATAATCTTACCTATAAACTATTCTCGCTTCTCCCCCAAACTTATGATATGCCACATTTTAGTTTCAACCAATCATTCAATCAAATATTCTCCAGTCTCAACAAGATTACCATGGACACATGACTGCAAGATTCTTCCAATTTTATAAATTCCTTCACAATTTTCTACCTATTCAACTTATGGAACCCACACATCATCATGCAAATACTGCAAGTCATATATAACCATAAACGAATTAAAAATCAAATTGCATGCATCACTTTAATCCAAGACACTATCACTGGCCATCGAACAACAATATTAAATTATTAATGATATTATTCAACTAAAATTCTAAAATTCTAAAATGCAACTAACTCACTAAAATAGAGTAACAAAAATAACAAACTAAATCATCCCCCCCCAAGCTTGAAACAAACATTGTCCTCAATGTAATAAATAATTAAAGCACGGGGACTTTCCTGGGCTTCTTCATTGTGGATTAGATGAAACTTCCTCGACCGCCGGATCATTTTGAACGCTCTACTTAGATAAGGGTAGAGAATGCATGACATCATTGAACCTTCCTTCTTCAAGCAATTAAGTTAGAACAAAATTGACTTCATTTGTTTGATCAAGTTGCTTATCCATTTTATACATTAACTTATCAACCCTACGCAGTTGACGACGAGCTACAAAACGAAATTTCTTCAGTTCACTAACTTTTGTAAGTAGCTGATCAATTAAAGTGGTTGAGGTCGATAATTTTCGCCATAATCTTTGCTTAGTAATGAATCCTGCTCCAGTGGGGTGAGAGTTTGCTCCATTCTAAATTCGAAAATTCTTCATCAATTCAGTCGTGATAGGTGCCTGTGGAGATTGACGTTCTTCATCAAATCCTACATCCACTCCAGCCTCTAGACACAACCCATGAATTAACGACGAATGCGGTATACCATGCACAAAATCTCCATTCATAGCTTGACGAATGGAATTGTAGATTATGAATCCCACGTCAATTTCCTTTCCTTTTACAATGGCATACAATAGAGACGCTTGATCACGATTTAACTCTATGAGCTTAGAGGATGGAAGCAAGCGAGCACAGATGAAGTAGAACCAAGTTAAGCCATATCGACTCAATTCGGTCGTTGAAATATATAACTCGTTTCTCATATTCGTGTCCCACACCGCACCTGGTCTACATAAACATTGTAGTTCCTTATACCATTGATTTCCACCAGCTCTATATTTCACATGTTCCTCCCCAGTCAAATCAAGAAGACAAAAATACGAATTGATTGTTGATGGAGAGAACCACACTAGTTTACCACGTACTTGCACTATGTTTGCCTCTGCTTCAATTGCGTTAGGGTAGAACTCCCTAACCAAATCTGAAACTGGGGCACCGGGTTACTCGTTTAAAGCTTCCCATTTATTGGCCTTGATCAACGCAAAGATGTCGTTATCAACATGTTCGTCGGGATAAAAACCACGTTCGGGGATTCCTTTCGAGTGTGCCAATGATAATTCATAAAAAATTGATGCCTCCCGGCTGACAAACTTCGTTATATCATACTCGTCACTGATGAAAACCTTGATGGGAGAATAACTGCCATTGTCATGCCTTTGACGTTTTCCTACCATTATGAATGTAGCCTGAACTGAAAGCTTCTTACTGCATAAGTCAATTTCTTCTCGCTATAGGTTACTATTAAGATCTGATATTGCAATTGTATTTAACCCTGGATTTATAACTGAACTCAAAAGGTAGAAATTGACTTGCAAAAGGAAAGAAGAAAATAGAATTGTAATTGAATTAAAGTATGCAAGATTTCCTTTCCAACTAAAAATACAAAACGCGCGCATTCCTGATTTCGCACAAGCGTCACGGCGCTTAATGTAAGAGCAGCGGCTCATGACCAACAGTCGCGGCGCGCAATTCTGGAAGCCGCGGCGCGCAAACTCTGTCCAACTCCGTTTTTCCTTCTTCGTTTCTCCTTGCTGATTCCATTGCTTGGGGTTATAATCCTACAAAATTATGAAAAATTACTTAAACTAAAATATATATATATATATATTTTAGTAAACTAATAAAAGAATAAATTACTTATAACATAAAAATCATTGGGTTACCTCCCAATTAGCGCTTAATTTATAGTCTCAGCCCGACTACTTCCCTTTGTTAAACTGGGTCAATTAATGAAATGGAGATCCCTTGCCGATCGATATCTCCTCCGTATTAGTGTTTGAGGCACTGACCGTTAACCATAAATGATCTATCAGATTGGAGTGATGCAACTTCTACCGCTCCATGTGAAAATACTTTCTAGATGATAAATGGTCTCGACCATCTGGATTTCAGCTTCCCTGGAAAAAGTCCAAGCCGTGAATTGAATAAAAGAACTGCTTGCCCTGGCTCAAACTTTCTCTCAATTATTTTCTTGTCATGCCAACGTTTGATCTTTTCTTTGTAAATCTTCGCATTCTCATAACCATGAAGACAAAATTCATCCATCTCATTTAACTGCAACAATCTCTTTTCTCCTACTACATGTAAATCAAAATTTAACTTTTTAATGGCCCAATATGCTTTATGCTCTAACTCCACTGGTAAATGGCATGCCTTTCTGAATACCAGTCTGTACGGTGACATCCCGATTGGAGTTCTATATGAAAGTAGTATGCACACAAGCCAATCATATTTGATATGATGTAGCATATACTTTGTAATCTTATTCATTTATTAATAAAAGAATTGATTTTCTTAAAAGGCATTTTTACATTATCTACATAGTGCTGTTATATTAAATGTGATAAACCCATAGTTTTGAGCAATGCTTTTAGAATCATGATGATGATCATGCTAATGAGATCTAAATTCTAGATAGCTCACAAACTAAAATCGTTCCTAATCGTTGGATTACTAAAAAGGGGATTAGTGAATCCGGATAGATTAGTACATACGTTGCTTGCTCTTAGGAAGAGGATGATTGATCTCATAATCATTTATGTGGAGACACTAAAGCAAGTATGTAGGTCCTTATTGGAGAATAAGTTCACTGAACGTGGCTCGCTAAGGAATACCTAATGGAGTTTTACTCGCCTGTCAATAAGAATTTCTCTAGTGATAGTAGTACAAGTGATCCTTGGACTTGAGATTATCATAGTATCTTGTGTATGATGAGTTATACTTTGATATGTCCCTTAAGACCTTTGGGGTATATCAAATGGTATGATTGGGTATAATAAGTTGTGCATGGAGATAGGTGAATGATCAACAAAGAATCTACCAAGTCTAGTAAAAGATGTGAATGCCCTATGTGATTCGATAAATGACAACTCAGTAGTCCTTGGCCAAGGCAGAATGAAATTAGAAAAGAGTTTCTAATTTGCATTATTTAGAGTTGTGCATTTGGGAATCAAAATACATATAATTAAATAAAATAAGACTTGACAGTAAATCCATGTCTTATATTTAATTGGGATATTGTATGGTAGAAGGATTGAATTGTACTGTAACTATTCACTGAAAGATTCTTTTGTGATTAATGTTGAAATCTATATTATCTAGAAAGTCGTTGATCGCTAAGGGGGCTTACCCTTAGTGCAGAATAAATATTATTTATTTAAATGAATTAAATAGTTTAATTTATTTATTTAAATAAGATTAGAATTGTTCTAATTGATTTATTCACAACCGGTTTAATATAGAGAACCTAAAGGGTCACACCGCAAAAAAAAGAAAATATTTATTTAAGAAGTAAATGGCATAATTGTAATAATAAGTTAAGTATATTTAATTTAATCTATGGAGATAGAATAAACTAAATAGCTTAATATTTATTATTTAATATTTTGGAAATATTAAATATAAATTAATAAGAGGAGTCTTATTATTATTATTACTATTACTATTATTTAATTCCTAATAGAGATTGGGAATTAATTAATAGAAGTACTCTCTCATGAATTCCTAATTGGATTAGGAGCATAATTAATTAAAGGAGTTTAATTATAATAGAAACCCTAATCCTAAATAGTTTAGGGAAGGGTTTTCCTACATCTATAAATAAGAGGAGTCTTATCATAAATTAGGGTTACACACTCTTGCATAAGAATTGTGGAGAGTACTTGTAATTTCTATAGAGATAGAAACTAAGGTTTTGCCAATATCCAACTTCTTGAATACCTATTCTTTCTTGGTGGATCACCTCTAGAGGCCAAACACTTGGGTGGCTAACGTTGATCAAAGGAAGGAATCTCATCCGTGGAATTCAAGGAGAATGCGAAGGAATTGGAGGTGAACTTGTATCTGAGGAAACACGGTTCTACGAGGGTATAATTTCTTAATCTCTATCTCTTTCGTTAATTGATAATTGAACACAAGGAAAGATCATGGTGATTTTTTGTATGAAAAATTTTAAAATTCGTTTTATCACGCTTCCGCTCTATTTATGTAATTTGATTGAATGCTTGCGTTATATACAAATCTAACAGTGGTATCAGAGCTTAATCCTTGTGTTAATTATTGATTTTGATGATTCCATGTATGAATTGATATGCAATACGGTCGGATTTTTGGGCTGAAAATTTTTTCTGAATCTGCATCGCGGCGCGGCCGCGCCGCTTCCAGTTCATTCTGGAGCGCGGCCGCGCCCTAACCCAGAAAACGTTTCTGGGGTGTAGCGCGGCCGCGCAGGTATGCAAAGTTTGAAATTTTTGTTTTTCTCAATTAACATAAATGGTTTATTTAATTGATAAAAGTTTCAAATAAAGATGTTTATTTTATCTGGAATAAGATTTCAGATTGCTAAAATTAAAGGAGTTTAATTTGGATTTAGTGTTTGATTAAAATAAAAGAGTTTATTTTGTTTCAAAACTAAATATTAGCAAAACGTTTGCCCATTAATTGATATCAATACATACATGGAATGGTTTTATTATTCATAAGATGAATGTTATTTATTGATGCATATAGAGATATGTATGATAATAAATAGGGATTGATTATGGACTATTGACCAATGTATGATTGGATTTATTTTAGAAGATGCTTGAATGTATGGGTTTTTATAAATGGGGTCTGCGTACCTCGTCTTCTCTAATTTTTCTTAATGTAAATTTTATCTCCCTCCTATGTACTTCCCCTTGACTACTGATCAAGGTTTCTATTTATTGTAAATAGTTTTTGTAATAGGACTAGTTAGAATTAATTTTGAAGAATTGGAGACAAAGGAGCAAGGAGTGTTTGAAGACCCGTTTGTATTGGAGCCCGGATTTAAATGTAATAGTTATATTTAAATTTAATTCTTGCACCCTAGGTTTGACCTTTTGGTTCACTTGGTGGCTCTAGTGAACCAAACTAGAATAAAAGTCCATAATCAATCCGGGTAGAATATAGTATTCTATACGTGCATGTTTACTATATATATATTATATATTATACAACATGCTTCGCATGTTAAATAATATGATGCGTATTTTATATATATATATATATATATATATATATGTGTGTGTGTGTGTGTGTGTGTGTGTGCATGCACGCTAAACAAGATGAAACTAATAATTACAAACCCCTCAAAGAAATTATATTAAGTTCTAAGCGTTCAAAGATATTTGAAATATCGAACGTCGCCTTCCAGCATGGTAAAGCGATAGAGTATTAAATATTTAATATGAGTTTGTTGTGTCACACAAGGCAAGTATTACATATTTAAAATGTTGCTTTATCACATTTGATGTTTATAAATAGACTGAACGATACTGTTTTGTTGTGTCACACAAGGACAGTGTTTTTCTTTTGAATATATGGAAGTGCTAGGTTGGACTTAACTTGGATAATTTTGATTCGGATGTGTCACACTTGATCAAAATAATCTAAGAGGCAAAATACAAGGAGTTACAGAGTGATGTAATTGACAATAGTTATCCACCTATTTATTTATATATAGTTTGTTGTGTCACATAAGGCTATATACATTTGAAATGGGATCCTTATTCTCACTAGCAAATCTTTATTTAGATTTGTCGAACTATATATTGAGGGTAATATAGTTTGATGAAAAAGTGAGAGATGCCAATTTAAAATAAAGACCTAATTTATTTTGGTAATTAATTAAATGAATGTATGCTAAAATGTTGTCTATTTTCACATGCAGAATTTAAAAATGTCAAACTCACTATCACTGCATAGCATACTTGATGCTAACAAACTAACCGGACCGAATTACACGGACTGGTTAAGGAATCTGAGAATTATTCTCACTTCTGAAAAGATTTCTTATGTCCTAAATTCGTCAGTCCCTGCAAGTATTGCAGAAACAGCCTCTGAGGAAAAGATTGCTACTTTCAGAAAGTGGCAAGATGATGCAATCCTGGCTCAATGCATCATGCTCGCATCCATGAGTAACGAGCTTCAACGTCAACATGAAACTATGGATGCTCCTCCTATATTGCTGCACCTCAAAAGTTGTATGGTGAGCAAAATAGGACTGCTAGATATCAGATATCTAAGGAGCTCTTCTGATCTCGTATGACCAAGGGCACTACTGTTGAGACTCATGTCCTTAAGATGATCAATCTGATTGAACAACTTGGACAGCTTGGGTTCGTGATGGATGGGGAGTTAAGCCAAGATTTGATCTTGCAGTCACTCCCGGACACCTTCTCACAATTTGTTGTGAATTTTCACATGACTAAGTTGGACGTCAGCTTGCCTGAGTTACTTAACATGCTGAAAACTGCTGAAGGTCATTTCTCATCTAACAAGAACCAAGTCTTACTAGTGGATGATTCTTCCAAGAAAAGGAAGAGGCCCAAGGTATCTTCTGAAAAGAAGAAAAACAAGAAGGCTAAGGGCAAGGCGAAAAGAAAGGATAAAAAGAAACCTGATCCAGATAGCAAAGGAATTTGCTACCATTGCAATAAGCCGAGACACTGGAAGAGGAACTGCAAGGAGTATCTTGCGGACCAGAAGAAGCTTGGAGAAGCTTCGACTTCCGATCTAGGTTTGTTCATGATTGAAATTAATTTTTCTGAAAGTCAAAATTCTACTTGGGTATTGGATACTGGTTGTAGTTCTCACATATGTAATAATATGCAGGGACTAAGCAGAAGTAGAAAGCTGAACAAGGATGAAGTCGTCCTACGAGTGGGAAATGGAGCAAAGGTTGCTGCATTAGCTGTAGGAACTTATTGTTTGGCCTTCGGGCAAGTTCATTAGTTTAAATAATTGTTATTATGTTCCAACACTCATTAGAAACATTATTTCAATTTCTATATTGGATATGGATGGTTTTGATATTATAATAAAGAACAACAGTTGTTCTATTTATAATAAAAATATTTTATATGGTGTTGGCAATCTACTAAATGGACTTTACATACTTGACTTGCATGAAAATATACTTCAAATTGAACAAACTAAGAAAAGAAAAAGAGATGATGTTAATTATACCTTTATGTGGCACTGTAGACTCGGTCATATCAATGAAACAAAATTAACCAAGTTGCATAAAGATGGGCTTTTAAAGCTATCTGATTACGAATCATATCCAACTTGTGAATCTTGTCTCATGGGTAAGATGACTAAATCTCTTTTTAGTAGAAAAAGAGAACGAGTTACAGAGTTGTTAGCGTTGGTACACACAGACGTATGTGGACCTATGACAACGAATGCACGAGGAGGGTATTCTTATTTTATTACTTTCACTAATGATCATTCTAGATTTGGATATGTGTATTTAATGAAATACAAATCTAAATCATTTGAAAAGTTCAAAGAATTCAGAAGTGAAGTAGAGAAGCAAACTGGTAAGAGTATTAAGATTCTTCGATCGGATCGAGGAGGGAAATACTTGACCAATGAGTTTCTCAATTGTCTCAAAGAAAATGGTATAATCTCACAATGGACTCCACCAGGAACGCCATAGTTGAATGGTGTATCTGAAAGGAGAAATCGAACATTGTTGGACATGGTTCGTTCCATGATGAGTTTTACCGACCTTCCAGTATCCTTCTGGGGTTATACCCTAGAATCGGTTGCATACCTACTTAACAAGGTACCTACCAAATCCGTCCCAAAGACCCCATATGAGATATGGACAGGGAGGAAACCAAATCTTAAGCATGTTAAGACTTGGGGTTGTCCAGCTTATGTCAAAAGGTTTGAGCATGATAAGCTGAAGAATAGATCCAACAAATGTAGATTCGTGGGATACCCTAAAGAAACATCATGGTATTATTTCTATCATCCTACTGATCAAAAGGTGTTTGTTGCAAAACACGCTGCCTTCTTGGAAAAGGAGTTTATCCTTGAAGGGGACAGCGGGAGTAAGATATATCTTGAAGAAGTTCAAGAACCACAAAATACTATGGATCAAAGTCAGGTACCTGACCAAGTAGAAGAACCTACTGTACCACTACATATTCGTAAATCTGGAAGAGTACCAAAGATACGTGATAAGTATGGATTCATCATAGAGGATGATGATGAGGTACGCATCATAAATGATGATGATCCATTGACTTACGAAGAGGCTATGAGTAGTGAAGACTCAGAGAAATGGCTAGAAGCCATGAAATCCGAGATGGACTCCATGTATGAAAACCAAGTATGGACTTTGGTTTCACCACCTGAGGGTATTAAGCCTATTGGGTGTAAATGGGTCTTTAAGAGAAAGATTAGAGCAGATGGCAAGGAGACTTATAAGGCCCGACTGGTTGCAAAAGGTTTCAAACAAAGACAAGGAGTTGACTATGATAAAACCTTCTTACCAGTAGCTATGCTCAACTCCATTCAGATTTTGCTTGCAATTGCAGCTTATTATGACTACAAGATCTGGCAAATGGACGTGAAAATGGCCTTCCTCAATGGAGAGCTTGAGGAGAATGTATATATGATACAGCCAGAGGGTTTTGTTTCAACGGTTAGAACAAACCAAGTCTGTAAGCTACAACGATCCATTTATGGATTGAAACAAGCTTCTCGAAGATGGAACATCCGTTTTGATGAGATAATCAAATGGTTTGATTTTATCAAAAATGAGGATGAACCTTGTGTGTACAGGAAGGTTAGTGGGAGCGCTGTTTCATTCCTTGTATTATATGTTGATGATATATTACTGATAGAGAATGATGTTCCTATGCTACAGTCGATCAAAATTTGGTTATCTAAACACTTCTCCATGAAGGACTTGGGTGAGGCATCCTTTATTTTGGGGATAAAGATCTATAGAGATAGATCTAAAAGGATGTTGGGCTTGACCCAAGGAAAGTACATTGACTCGATGCTAAAAAGGTTTAGCATGGAAGATTCCAAGAGAGGTCTCATGCCGATGAGCCATGGAATACATCTCTCCAAGAAATAGGCCCCAAAGACACCTGAGGAGAGAGACCGAATGAGTAAGATTCCTTATGCTATAACAATAGGATCTATCATGTACGGTATGATATGTACTAGACCAGATGTCGCTCATGCACTTAGTGTAACAAGCAGATATCAGTCGAATCCAGGAGAGGAGCACTAGAAGGTAGTGAAAAACATCCTAAAGTACTTGAGAAGAACTAAGGATGTATATCTTGTCTACTGTGGGTCTAAATTGAAACTAGAGGGCTATACAGACTCAAGTTTTCAAACGGACCAAGATGACGGTAAATTCGTTTCAGGGTACGTGTTTACCTTAAACGGTGGCGCAGTGAGTTGGAAAAGTTCCAAGCAGCAAACAGTTGTTGATTCAGTGATAGAGGCAGAGTACATAGCTGCAAGTGAAGCTATAAAGGAAGCTGTTTGGATGAAGAAGTTCATAACTGAACTTGGAGTGGTTCCTAGCATTAGAGGAGCTGTACCTTTATTCTGTGACAACACCGGAGCTGTTGCGCAGGCTAAGGAACCCAGGTCTCATCAGAAATCCAAACATGTGTTGCGACGGTTTCATTTGATTAGAGAGATCATTGAAAGAGGAGATGTCACCCTGGAGCGTCTGGACTCTCAAGACAACATTGCAGATCCATTTACTAAAGCTTTAACACAACAGCAGTTTGATCGTCACTTAGAGAAGATGGGTATTAGATACCATGGTGATTGGCTTTAGTGCAAGTGGGAGATTGAAAGTAGTATGCACACAAGCCAATCATATTTGATATGATGTAGCATATACTTTGTAATCTTATTCATTTATTAATAAAAGAATTTATTTTCTTAAAAGACATTTTTACATTATCTACATAGTGTTGTTATATTAAATGTGATAATCCCATAGTTTTGAGCAATGTTTTTAGAATCTTGATGATGATCATGCTAATGAGATCTAAATTCTAGATAGCTCACAAACTAAAATCATTAATAATCGTTGGATTACTAAAAAGGGGATTAGTGAATCCGGATAGATTAGTACATATGTTGTTTGCTCTTAGGAAGAGGATGATTGATCTCATAATTATTTGTGTAGAGACACTAAAGCAAGTATGTAGGTGCTTATTGGAGAATAAGTTCACTGAACGTGGCTCGCTAAGGAATACCTAATGGAGTTTTACTCGCCTGTCAATAGGAATTCCTCTAGTGATAGTAGTACAAGTGATCCTTGGACTTGAGATCATCATAGTATCTTGTGTATGATGAGTTGTACTTTGACATGTCCCTTAAGACCTTTGGGGTATATCAAAGGGTATGATTGGATATAATAAGTTGTGCATGGAGATAGGTGAATGATAAACAAAGAATCTACCACGTCTAGTAAAAGATGTGAATGTCCTATATGATTCGATAAATGACAACTCAGTAGTCCTTGGCTAAGGCAGAATGAAATTAGAAAGGAGTTGCATTATTTAGAGTTGTGCATTTGAGAATCGAAATACATATAATTAAATAAAATAAGACTTGACAATAAATCCATGTCTTATATTTAATTGGGACATTGTATGGTAGAAGGATTGAATTGTACAGTAACTATTCACTGAAAGGTTCTTTTGTGATTAATGTTGAAATCTATATTATCTGGAAAGTCGTTGATCGCTAAGGGGGCTTACCCTTAGTGCAGAATAAATATTATTTATTTAAATGAATTAAATAGTTTAATTTATTTATTTAAATAAGATTAGAATTGTTCTAATTGATTTATTCACAGCCGATTTAATATGGAGAACCTAAAGGGTCACACCGCAAAAAAAAATATTTATTTAAGAAGTAAATGGCATAATTGTAATAATAAGTTAAGTGTATTTAATTTAATATATGGAGATAGAATAAATTAAATAGCTTAATATTTATTATTTAATATTTTAGAAATGTTAAATATAAATTAATAAGAGGAGTCTTATTATTATTATTACTATTACTATTATTTAATTCCTAATAGAGATTGAGAATTAATTAATAGAAGTACTCTCTCATGAATTCCTAATTAGATTAGGAGCATAATTAATTAAAGGAGTTTAATTATAATAGAAACCCTAATCCTAAATAGTTTAGGGAAGGGTTTTCCTACATCTATAAATAAGAGGAGTCTTATCATAAATTAGGGTTACACACTCTTGCATAAGAATTGTGGAGAGTACTTGTAATTTTTATAGAGATAGAAACTAAGGTTTTGCCAATACCCAACTTCTTGAATACATATTCTTTCTTGGTGGATCACCTCTAGAGGCCAAACACTTGGGTGGCTAACGTTGATCAAAGGAAGGAATCTCATCCGTAGAATTCAAGGAGAACGCGAAGGAATTGGAGGTGAACTTATACCCGAGGAAGCACGGTTCTACGAGGGTATAATTTCTTAATCTCTATCTCTTTCATTAATTGATAATTGAACACAAGAAAAGATCACGGTGATGGTTTGTATGAAAAATTTTAAAATCCGTTTTATCACGCTTCTGCTCTATTTATGTAATTTGATTGCATGCTTGCGTTATATACAAACCTAACACTATACGCTGTCCTATACGCCCATAAAGCATTATCAAGTTTTAAAGACCAATCTTTTCTATTTGGATTAACAATCTTTTCCAAGATCTTTTTCACCTCTCTATTTGAAATCTCAGCTTGCCCGTTTATTTGTGGATGATAAGTCGTAGCCATTTTGTGAGATACCCCGTACCAAGCAAGAAGGGCGGTAAACGATTTATTACAAAAATGCGTACCTTCATCACTGATAATTGCCCATAGTGTACCTTCTCAACATTTGATCTGGACATGCTTTAAAGACGTAGGGTTCATCCCATAGATAGTTTTTTACATCATGTAAAAACTTCGTGCACTGTTGATAACTCAAATTTAGGGGAGGCACATGGCTAACAATGTAATTAACATAGTCTGCATACCATGGTATTTCATTTGTTATAGCAAATAATTGTTCGTCAGGAAAGGACTCATTAATCTTAGTATCCTCCCCACTTTGATATTCCAGATGTTCAAGTCTAGAAAGATGATCTGCAACTTGATTTTCTGTGCCCTTTCTGTCTCGAATCTCTAGATCGAACTCTTGCAGCAAGAGAACCCACCTTATCAATCGTGGTTTGGCATCTTTCTTTGCGATCAAATATTTGACAGTTGTATGATCCGTGAATACGATTACTTTTGTTCCCACTATGTAGGCTCTGGACTTATCAAATGCATACACAATTGCCAGTAGCTCCTTTTTCGTGGTTGTATAATTTAATTGTGCTCCTATCAATGTTTTGCTTGCATAGTAGATGGAGTGAAACATCTTCTCTTTTTGTTGTCCCAATACTGCGCCAATTGCGTAGTCACTAGCGTCACACATTAATTTAAATGGTTTAGTCTAATCCGGTGCAACAATCACTGGGGTGGAAATTAACTTTTGCTTATGCTTGAAGACAGTCCTTATCAAAGATAAAAAGAACATCTTTCTCTAACAAACTACACAGCAGTTTAGAAATTTTTGAGAAATCCTTGATAAAGCGCCGATAAAATCCCGCATGCTCAAGAAAGCTTCTAATTCCCTTAACAGATGTTGGTGGTGGAAGGTTCTTTATAGTCTCAATCTTTGCCCTGTCTACCTTAAGACCTTTAGCTAAAACTTTGTGCCCCAAAATTATTCCTTCTCTAACCATAAAATGGCATTTCTCCCAATTGAGTATCAAATTCGTCTCCACACATCGCTTCAAAGCCAATGTCAAATTATTTAGACAAAGATCAAAACTATCTCCAAAAACAGAGAAGTCATCTATGAACACCTCTAGGTTTTGTTCAACTAAGCTAGAAAAAATAGCCATCATACATCTTTAAAATGTGGCTGGTGCATTGCAGAGACCAAAAGACATCCTTCTGAACGCAAAAGTTCCATAAGGGCATGTAAAAGTGGTCTTCTCTTGATCTTCTGGAGCAATTGCAATTTGGTTGTATCCTGAATATCCATCTAGAAGGTAATAGAATTGGTGTCCAGCCAATCTATCTAACATCTGATCAATGAATGGCAAGGGAAAGTTGTAACGACCGGGAATTTTGGATTTGCCTTGTAATTTGAATTTTTGAATATTAATGAATATATTATATTTTATTAATATTATTTTTGTGTTGCATGTTTAAAGGTTGTGTGACAACCTGGATTATGTGAATGCATGAAATTTTACGTGTTATAGTTTTGTTTAAGTGAATAATTAATTTCGCGTAGCGTCGCTAAATCACTATTCATGGGGCACGTTTCCCGAGGTACTATTCACGCAATAATATTTTTGTGTCTTTTTCGATTTTAAATAATTTTGTTAATACGTGTGTGCGAATAAATAATTTTTTTCAAGCGTCGGAAATTTTATTTGAGCTGATACGTGATTTTATCCGTATCCGAAATGTATCATATGGGTGTCCCGAATAAATGGAAGAATCTCATAATAATTATTTTTACCCATCCCAATATTTATGGTAATACCCATTTAATTTTGAGTAGAGTTATTTACCAAGTTGGGTACAAAAGTGGGAGTATTCGGATATATTTTTTGTTTATTTGAGTATTTATTTTGGCTTGTTACTCCAAGAGGGAACCAACTCACCAATTTAGACCAATCAAATGAGAGCATGAAGGGAGTTGTCGGCAAGCATTTGAAATTGTTGGACAACCTTGAGCAACCAACCCATTTTCTCCCAAAATTACTCCTCCACTTCTTCCAAATCATTCAACTCCCAACTTATTCCAAATTGCATCAGTAGATAGAGAGAGAGAGAGAGAGAGAAAGGGAAAATTTGTAGTAAGAAGGAAGAAGGAAGAAGGAAGAAGGAGGAAGTCGCCGAAAAAAGGGAAGAGAGTCGCCGGAAAAGAAAGGAGGAAGAAGAAGAAGGCACGGGTGGAGGAAGAAGAGAATCTAAGCAAGAAGAACCCTCAAAATAAAGCCTAGTCAAGCTTTTTAATCATCTAGGAAGGATTTACAGAGGTAAACACCAACAAAATCCTTTCCATTCGATTTCTTGTTAAGTTTTTCAAGTTTTTCTTAGTTTTGAGCTCTTAAGCTTGTGGGTTAGATTTATGGCGATTCTTGGTGTTTTTGTTTGTTATGATTGTTTGTAAATGTTGTTAAGAGGTTATGGAAGCTACGAACATCATTAAAGTGGAACAAAAACGCAAGAAATCCTTACATTGGCTTAATAGAGCAAGAACAATGAACAAAACATGGACTTTAGACGTTTGGACCATTTTAGAGGACTGTAAAGCTATGATTTTGTGTTTGTTAATTTTATTTGTTGATATGGTATTGTAGTTTCATGGGTTACGAAGCTAATCCAGTTGGAATGGAGTAAAAAGGAGTTAAAACGAGTTTGTAGTAATGATTTTTGTAAAACTTGTCAAGAACTCGAAGAACAGGGTATGAACTTTGCGTTTTGGCTTAAGATTTGGCCATGTTAATGTTTATGGGTAATTCTAAATTTTTGATATGTTGTAGCCCCATAAGTTAGGAGTCCATAGAGTTCGGAATGGACCAATTTGCTTGTGTATTGAAAGAGTTATGGAGGTTGGAGTGGCTGGAGGTCGGAGTCGCGAACTGGGATCAAACCCAGAATTTGGCTAATGGAGAGTGACGCCGCAGCGTCACTCATAAGCCTAACAGTCGTCGCCGCAGCGAGGGGCAAAAGAGGGAAAGACCGGACCTCACGCCGCAGCGCCACATCCAAGTGTTATGCTTGGCGCCGCAGCAACACCACGTGGCAGCGGCAGGACACGGGACTCATGCCGCAGCATGAGAACTAGTACTACGCTTGACGCCGCAGCGTCAAGCCTGTCAGGGGAAGACAGACACGGGTCTCACGCCGCAGCGTGGGATCTAGTGTTAGGCTTGGCGCCGCAGCGCCAATGCCGTGTCCGGTCTGGGTCAGGCTGGTCAGACCGGTCGGGTCGGGTCGGACCTAGTGAATTTTTCTAGCAAGACCAAAGCTTATAATTTTGTACCAAATGATTAGACAAGTTAGTTATATCTTGTTAAGCCTTAAATGCTTAATTGTATTTCAAATGTCAACCAAAGTCATGTTGTCTTAAGGCGTAAATTGAATAACCTGGTTGCATATTTCGTTTGGCTTCCAGGGGGCGCTGCCCTCTTAGACCTCCGCCAGCTCACCGGCGAGCTGGGCAGCCGCTCGCTCACTAGGGAGCGAGACCCCCGACTGGGTAGTCGTAGTGGCAATTAATGTGTTTTAATGATGCAACGTCTATTTTGAACCTAGTCTTTATGTGACTAATTGTTATATGAATATGTATTTACATGTGTAGGATATTAAGGAGCGTGTGTTGTAATATTGTAATTTGAGCAAGTTTCTAAACCTTATGCACTATTTTTATTTCGTGCAAACAGGTATATGTTATACAAGTTTCCTAACGCTTGTCTAACCCTTGTGTTGGGCAAGTTTTCTTACCCTAACTCAATTTAACATTGGACAGGTTTTCTCAACTGCACAACTTTTGTTTATTGTGCGAGTTATTTATTAATTGAGCAATCATTCTATATTATTGCAAGTTCCTTACTCAACTATTTTTATTTGAGCAAGTTTCCTATCTTATACAAATGTTATATATTGTTACAAGTTTCATGACTCAAATGGAGTTATTACTTTCAAATTATATTAGTGGATTAATTATTGTTAATTACTCCATATCAAAGATAATTATTGATATTCGCACCTTGTCCATTTGAATACATGATCTGTTGTTGGACTGTGAAACGTTTCAGTTCTTCATTCATGAACTGTTTAATGAAATGGTCTACGCTATTTGTTTTGGCTAGACATGTACAGATTATTATTTTAAAAGCTATCCAAACTGGTTGTTGGTATAGATTCTTGGACTGAGAGAGCAACCCTTATTTAGGGGATTTTAATGTGTCGGTTATTCGATGCAGTCAGAGTTAAATGTTATGCATATACATAGGGTACTAGAGGCTGATCCCCTAGAGTACTACTGACGGGCCAGGCGTTTAAAAGGGTTAGTTGAATGACTGATCCTTTGGCCAAAAAGTTCATGGTCTATTGGACCACTCAGCAGTAAATAATCAATATTTATTATTTCATTTGAATTTTGATTATATTGTCAGCTATTTCTTCAATGTTCTTAAATTGTTGAACTACGCGATTATTATTCTCATTCATTCATGATATATCTTCTTTATTTATTTTAAACTTGCTGGGCAAAGTAGTTACTCACCCTTGCTATATCATGAACCTATTGCAGTTAAGCCAGGGAGGTCCAAAGCGGACAAAGGCAAAGGAAAGCTTTAGGAATAGTTATATGTACTATCCCGTTATGTAATCGTGGAATCGTTTTGTATTATTATTATATTCTGTGATGTATTTATTTAAGGTTACAGACCTTGGGACCATAGTAAACCTTTTGTAATGAACAACATATGTTTATTTATTCCGCATTAGTTGATTTATGTTGTTTAGAGGTGTATGGATGTACTTTATCGTGAGCACCAGATTCGAGGTATTGGTACCTGAATTTGGGGGTGTCACAAAAGTGATCTTTACGAGTTGTCTTGTTCAATCTTCTATAATCAATGCAAACTTGCCACCCGGTCACTGTTCTTGTAGGAATGAGCTCATTGTTCTCGTTTTCGACTACTGTCATTCCCCCTATCTTTGGTACACCATGAACTGGACTTACCCACGAACTATCAGATATTGGATAAATAATTCCAGCATCTGACCATTTAATAATCTCCTTTTTCACCACATCCTTCATGATGGGATTCAGTCGACGTTGCTGCTCAATAACTGGCTTCGCTTCATCCTCTATTAAAATTTTGTGCATACAAAATGAGGGGGTTGATTCCCTTGATATCTGCTAATGTCCAACCAATTGCTGACTTGTACTCGCGCAATACTTGTTAGGTTTGTATATAATACAAGCATGCAATCAAATTACATAAATAAAGCGGAAGCGTGATAAAATGGATTTTAAAATTTTCATACAAACTATCACCATGATCTTTCCTTGTGTTCAATTATCAATTAACGAAAGACATAGAGATTAAGAAATTATACCCTCGTAGAACCGTGCTTCCTCGGGTACAAGCTCACCTCCAATTCCTTCGCGTTATCCTTGAATTCCACCGACTAAATTCCTTTGCTTGATCAACGTTAGCCACCCAAGTGTTTGGCCTCTAGAGGTGATCCACCAAGGAAGAATAGTTATTCAAGAAGATGGGTATTGGCAAAACCCTAGTTTCTATCTCTATAAAAATTGTAACTACTCTCCACAATCTAATGCAAGAGTGTGTAACCCTAATCTATGATAAGACTCCTCTTATTTATAGATGTAGGAATAACCCCTTTCCTAAACTATTTAGGATTAGGGTTTCTATTATAATTAAACTCCTTTAATTAATTATGATCCTAATCCAATTAGGAATTCACGAGAGAGTACTTCTATTAATTAATTCTCAATCCCTATTAGGAATTAAATAATAGTAATAATAATAATAATAATAATAATAATAATAATAATAATAAGACTCCTCTTATTAATTTATATTTAATATTTCTAAAATATTAAATAATAAATATTAAGCTATTTAATTTATTCTATCTCCATAGATTAAATTAAATAAACTTAACTTATTATTACAATTATGCCATTTACTTCTTAAATAAATATTTTTCTTTTGCGGTGTGACCCTTTAGATCTCCATATTAAACCAGTTGTGAATAAATCAATTAGAACAATTCTAATCTTATTTAAATAAATAAATTAAACTATTTAATTCATTTAAATAAATAATATTTATTCTACAATAAGGGTAAGCCCCCTTAGCGATCAACGACTTTTCAGATAATATAGATTTCAACATTAATCACAAAAGAACCTTTCAGTGAATAGTTACCATACAATTCAATCCTTCTACCATACAATGTCCCAATTAAATATAAGACATGGATTTACTGTCAAGTCTTATTTTATTTAATTATATGTATTTCGATTCCCAAATGCACAACTCTAAATAATGCAAATTAGAAACTCCTTTCTAATTTCATTCTGCCTTGGCCAAGGACTACTGAGCTGTCATTTATCAAATCACATAGGACATTCACATCTTTTACTAGACGTGGTAGATTCTTTGTTGATCATTCACCTATCTCCATGCACAACTTATTATACCCAATCATACCCTTTGATATACCCCAAAGGTCTTAAGGGACATGTCAAAATATAACTCATCATACACAAGATACTATGATGATCGCAAGTCCAAGGATCACTTGTACTACTATCACTAGAGGAATTCCTATTGACAGGCGACTAAAACTCTATTAGGTATTCATTAGCGAGCCACATTCAGTGAACTTATTCTCCAATAAGCACCTACATATTTGCTTTAGTGTCTCCACACAAATGATTATGAGATCAATCATCCTCTTCCTAAGAGCAAGCAACGTATGTACTAATCTATCCAGATTCACTAATCCCCTTTTTAGTAATCCAACGATTAGGAACGATTTTAGTTTGTGAGCTATCGAGAATTTAGATCTCATTAGCATGATCACCATCATGATTCTAAAAGCATTGCTCAAAACTATGAGTTTATCACATTTAATATAACAACACTATGTAGATAATGTAAAATGCCTTTTAAGAAAATCAATTATTTAATTAATAAATGAATAAGATTACAAAGTATATGCTACACTATGATGCATTGAGTCAAGATTGCATCATCTTGCCACTTTCTAAAAGTAGCAATCTCTTCCTCAGAGGCTGTTTCTGTAACATATGCAGGGACTGGCGAATTTAGGATATAAGAAATCTTTTCAGCAGTGAAAACAATTCTCAGATTCCTTAACTAGTCCGTGTAATTCGGTCCGATCAGTTTGTTAGCATCAAGTATGATACGCAGTGATAGTGAGTTTGACATTTTTAAATTCTGCATGTGAAATAGACAACATTTTAGCATACATTCATTTAATTAATTACCAAAATAAATTAGGTCTTTATTTTAAATTGGTATCTCTCACTTTTTCATCAAACTATATTACCCTCAATATATAGTTTGGCAAATCTAATTAAAGATTTGCTAGTGAGAATAAAGATCCCATTTCAAATGTATATAGCCTTGTGTGACACAAGAAACTATATATAAATAAATAGGTAGACAACTATTGTCAATTACATCACTATGTAACTCCTTGTATTTTGCCTCTTAGATTATTTTGATCAAGTGTGACACATCCGAATCAAAATTATCCAAGTTAAGTCCAACCTAGCACTTCCATATATTCAAAAGAAAAATATTGTCCTTGTGTGACACAACAAAACAGTATCGTTCAGTCTATTTATAAGCATCAAATGTGATAAAGCAACATCTTAAATATGTAATACTTTCCTTGTGTGACACAACAAACTCATATTAAATATTTAATACTCTATCGCTTTACCATGCTAGAAGGTGACGTTCGATATTCCAAATATCTTTGAACGCTTAGGAGTTAATATAATTTCTTTGAGGGGTTTGGAATTATTAGTCTCATCTTGTTTAGCGCGCATGAACATATATATATAAAATACGCGTCATATTATTTTACATGCGAAGCATGTTAGATAATATATACTATATATATATATAGTAAGCATGCACATATAGAATACTATATTCTACCCGGATTGATTATGGACTTTTATTCTAGTTTGGTTCACTAGAGCCACCAAGTGAACCAAAAGGTCAAACCTAGTGTACAAGAATTAAATTTAAATATAACTATTATATTTAAACCCGGGCTCCAATACAAACGGGTCTTCTAGCGCTCCTTGCTCATTTGTCTCCAATTCTTCAAAATTAAATCTAACTAGTCCTATTACAAAAACTATTTACTATAATAGAAACCTTGATCAGCAGTCAAGGGGAAGTACATAGGAGGGAGATAGAATTTACATTAAGAAAAAAAATAGAGAAGACGAGGTACACAGACCCCATTTATAAAAACCCATACATTCAAGCATCCTCTAAAATAATTCCAATCACACATTGGTCAATAGTCCATAATCAATCCCTATTTACATATCTCTATATGTATCAATAAATAGCATTTATATCATGAATTATAAAACCATTCCATATATGCATTGATATCAATTAATGGGCAAAAGTTTTGCTAATATTTAGTTTTGAAACAAAATAAACTCTTTTATTTTAATCAAAAACTAAATCCAAATTAAACTCCTTTAATTTTAGCAATCTAAAATCCTATTCCAGATAAAATAAATATCTTTATTTTAAACTTTTATCAATTAAATAAACCATTTATGTTAATTGAGAAAAACAAAAAAATTTCAAACTTTGCATACCTGCGCGGCCGCGCTCCAAATTGAACTAGGAACAGCGCGGTTGTGCTGCACCCCAGAAACGTTTTTCTGGGTTCAGGCGCGGGCGCGCTCCAGAATGAAATGGAAGCGGCACGGCCGTGCCGCGACGCTGAATCAGAAAATTTTTCCAGCCCAAAAATCCGATCATATCGCATATCAATTCATACATGGAATTATCACAATCAATAATTAACACAAGATTAGGCTCTGATACCACTGTTAGGTTTGTATATAATGCAAGCATGCAATCAAATTACATAAATAAAGCGGAAGCGTGATAAAACGAATTTTAAAATTTTCATACAAACCATCATCATGATCTTTCCTTGTGTTTAATTATCAATTAACGAAAGAGATAGAAATTAAGAAATTATACCCTCGTAGAACCGTGCTTCCTCGGGTACAAGTTCACCTCCAATTCCTTCGCGTTCTCCTTGAATTCCACCGACTAAATTCCTTTGCTTGATCAACGTTAGCCACCCAAGTGTTTGGCCTCTAGAGGTGATCCACCAAGGAAGAATAGTTATTCAAGAAGATGGGTGTTGGCAAAACCCTAGTTTCTATCTCTATAGAAATTGCAAGTACTCTTCACAATCTAATGCAAGAGTGTGTAACCCTAATATATGATAAGACTCCTCTTATTTATATATGTATGAATAACCCCTTCCCTAAACTATTTAGGATTAGGGTTTCTATTATAATTAAACTCCTTTAATTAATTATGCTCCTAATCTAATTAGGAATTCATGAGAGAGTACTTCTATTAATTAATTCTCAATCCCTATTAGGAATTAAATAATAGTAATAGTAATAATAATAATAATAATAAGACTCCTCTTATTAATTTATATTTAATATTTCTAAAATATTAAATAATAAATATTAAGCTATTTAATTTATTCTATCTCCATAGATTAAATTAAATACACTTAACTTATTATTACAATTATGTCATTTACTTCTTGAATAAATATTTTTCTTTTGCGGTGCGACCCTTTAGGTTCTCTATATTAAACCGGATGTGAATAAATCAATTAGAACAATCCTAATCTTATTTAAATAAATAAATCAAACTATTTAATTTATTTAAATAAATAATATTTATTCTACAATAAGGGTAAGCCCCCTTAGCGATCAACGACTTTCTAGATAATATAGATTTCAACATTAATCACAAAAGAACCTTTCAGTGAATAGTTACCGTATAACTCAATCCTTCTACCATACAATGTCCCAATTAAATATAAGATATGGATTTACTGTCCAGACTTATTTTATTTAAGTATATGTATTTCGATTCCCAAATGCACAACTCTAAATAATGCAAATTAGAAACTCCTTTCTAATTTCATTCTGCCTTGGCCAAGGACTACTGAGCTGTCATTTATCGAATCACATAGGACATTCACATCTTTTACTAGACGTGGTAGATTCTTTGTTGATCATTCACCTATCTCCATGCACAACTTATTATACCCAATCATACCCTTTGATATACCCCAAAGGTCTTAAGGGACATGTCAAAGTATAACTCATCATACACAAGATACTATAATGATCACAAGTCCAAGGATCACTTGTACTACTATCACTAGAGGAATTCCTATTGACGGGCGAGTAAAACTCTATTAGGTATTCCTTAGCGAGCCACATTCAGTGAACTTATTCTCCAATAAGCACCTACATACTTGCTTTAGTGTCTCCACACAAAGGATTATGAGATCAATCATCCTCTTCCTAAGAGCAAGCAACGTATGTACTAATCTATCCAGATTCACTAATCCCCTTTTTAGTAATCCAACGATTAGGAACGATTTTAGTTTGTGAGCTATCTAGAATTTAGATCTCATTAGCATGATCACCATCATGATTCTAAAAGCATTGCTCAAAACTGTGAGTTTATCACATTTAATATAACAGCACTATGTAGATAATGTAAAATACCTTTTAAGAAAATCAATTCTTTTATTAATAAATGAATAAGATTACAAAGTATATGCTACATCATATCAAATATGATTGGCTTGTGTGCATACTACTTTCAATACTCTCAAAAGCTTTTCTTCCTGAAATTGGTTAAGTGAAGCATATATAATAACAGGCAGAGTACTAGAATCACCTAAATATGTATACCGTAAATGCTTTGGTAAAGCCTTTAATACCAATGTAGGTGGTTCCTCCAAAGATGGCTTCGCACGTGATGAAAAATCTTTTGAATTATTCAAAGCTTCATATTGTTGAATGTAACTAACAAACTCTGAAGCTGAATCTAATATCTCCAAGTATTCTTGAGACTCCCAAGATTCTGCAACTGTCAGACTTACCAATGCCGATTCAAGTGGGTCTGGAAGGTATGTTTTTAAGAATACCTCACTCACTGCTTCTGTGATTAGATCAACTCGAAAACATTCTTCCTCTTCTTTCTGAAATTGTATAGTCTTTAAAACACTAAATGTAACCCTTTGATCTTGAACCCGCATAGTCAACTCACCTTTCTGCACATCAATCAAGGTTCTTCCTGTTGCTAAGAAAGGCCTCCCAAGTATAATTGGTATTTCTTTGTCTTCCTCGAAATTCAAAATTATAAAATTTGCCAGAAAGATAAACTTATCAACCTTCACTAAAATATCTTCAACAATACCTCTTGGATATGTCACAAATCTATCTACAAGCTGTAAGGTTATGTTCGTCGGCCTCGGTTCCTTCAATCCTAATTAGGTGTAAACCGAAAGTGGCATCAAGTTGATGCTCGCCCCAAATCACACAATGCTCTTCCTGAAAATTGATTACCGATTGTACACGAGATAGTGAAACTTCCCGGATCCTTCAACTTTGGTGGTAATTTTTTCTGTAAGATTGCACTGCATTCTTCAGTCAATGCCACGGTTTCAAAATCACCTAATCTCCTTTTCTTAGATAAAATGTCTTTCATGAATTTTGTGTAGCTTGGCATTTGCTCCAAAGCTTCTGCAAATGGTATGTTGATGTGAAGCTTTTTAAATATTTCAAGGAATTTTACAAACTGATTATCTACCTTTTGCTTTTGCAATCTCTACAGAAAAAGAATCGGAGGCATCCTTTGTATCTGTTTTCCTAATTCTTCTTTGACTTGTGGATTATCTTTCTTCTTTTCTTGCTTCTTTTCCTCATTGACTTTACCCACTTCTAATTCTTCATCCATACATACATCATCAATTGCATTCTTGCTATCTGCCTTCGGTAATTTCTTACCACTTCGTAAAACAACATTACAATTTTTATCAAGGTTGTGCACTTCCTGCATTGTCTTACTTGAAAATTTCAGAAGTTGGCTATTGATGTTGGTAGCAAAGTGTTCAAATAATTGTTTCATTTTAGCAATTCTTGCATTATTTTTCGCCTGATATTTCAACAACACATCCTCCATCATTGCCTTATATTCTTGGTGAAAAGCCTTTTGCTCTTGATCTTGCTTCTTCTTTTGAATATGATCATCGGCACAGAGATTTTGATTACTTTGATAATTGGATACTTCAACAAACTGCACTGACTCGACCTTAATTGCGCATTGACTCTTTGCATGATTTTTCGCACAAATATCACATGCCAACGCATCCCTCTGCATAGATTGATATCCACCAGAAACTAATTTCCTTGCTATAGCCGCTACTTGCTCTACCAATACCGAAATTATATCATTCTGATTTACTGCCATAGTTCCAACGTATTTCTTGTTGTAGACCATTGATAATTATTGTTTGCCATGATCTCCAATAATTCATATGTCTCGTCACAATTTTTCTCCATTAAAGACCCACATGCGGCTGCATCGATATTAGATCGCATTGTAACATTCAAACCATTGTAAAAATTCTGAATTTGCAACCGCATAGGAATGCCATGATGTGGACATTTCCTGAGTAATTCCTTAAACCTCTCCCAAGCTTCATATAGAGATTCTGAGTCTTTTTGAGCAAATGCTATGATTTCTGACCTCAATCTTGCGATTTTAGCTTGTGGAAAAAACTTAGCCAAAAATTTTTGTATAAGATCACGCCATGTAGATATCGAACCTGCTGGTAGTGAATGTAACCAGCTTTTTGCCTTACCACGAAGTGTGAAAGGGAAAAGTCACATTCTAAGTGCATCCTCAGAAACTCCTTCATATTTACATGTATCACAGATTTCAAAAAAATTGATCAAATGTTCATTCAGATCATCATTAGGGTAACCTCCAAATTGTACCGAACTTTGAATCATCTGTATCATGCTTGGTTGAATTTCAAAACTACTAGCTTGTATTGCAGGTCTTCTAATACTGGATTGAACATCCATTACCAACGGTGAAGCATACTCCTGCAATGTTTTCTGTTCTTCTGCAACCATATTATCTAAATTCTGCATTTTGAAACAATATCGAGAATGCCTGCAAAAGAATAAAAATTTGTATTTAAATTAGAATCAGATTAATTGTAATTGATATTGGAAATAAGAAAATTAATTACTAGAATTACTCCCCGGCAATGGCGCCAAAAACTTGATGGGCTAAATCTATACTAGCAATTTTTACGTGCAAGTATACACGGTCAATCAAGTAATAAAGTGAAAGTAGAGTGTCGAACCCACGAGGAATAATCTAATAATTCAATTAATTAATCCAATAGCTAACCTTTAATTAACCAAATTCTATTTAAACAAGAAATAGTTGTTTCGTAATCACAAATAGCTAAACTAATAAGAGAAATAATTATAAATAATATTATAGAATGTTTTTGATTCTGGACCGAGAGAGTTATTTGTTTCGATCTCTATCTTTCTACCCGTAATAGGTATTGGTATGTACCCGGATTTTGTTCTTTCACTATCAGTTGACAAGGTCGAAGTTATTCTATCCAATTTTTTTTATAGATAGTTTTTCATTATCCAAATCCTAGGATTTGGATAATGAAAAAAAGAAGACTTTTTTCTCTCTTAAGCTTAAGTTAAAAAATGAAATTTAACCCGATATGTTTGGTCTTTGTGAGAACCGTGTGAATCCCCACACTACTTGATTCACATGGTTCTCGTCGGTTCACATAAAGTTACACCGTATTCTATTTATATTTTTATATTCGTAAGAACCTTTTTTGAATTCAATTAGCCGTTAACGTAAATGAACCATAACTATGCAGTCCTATTCCTAATAGATTGATCCAAAATAGCATATCCAAATTATAAGAAAGCCTATAGACGCCACAATTGTAGAATTTGTACACCGTAAATTTATATTGGTTCGAGTATGTAAATAAATCGCAAATACGATCCAAGTAATAAATGCCCAAGTTTCCTTTGGGTCCCAATTCTAATATGATCCTCATGCTTTATTAGCCCATACTGCTCCTGAAAGAATACCTATGGTTAAAAAGATAAACCCTAGACTAATGACACGATAACTCCAATAATCCAATTGTTGAATCAACTAGGACCTGTAATAATTCTTAGCAGAAAAAAAAGAAGTAGTTCCTAAAACATTGTTTCTTTCATTCATGTATTGGATTTCACCAAAGAAAAATGACTCATTTAATAAAGGATTCCTTTTACAAAAAAGATTTCTATTTTTTCGAAATGTAATGACTAGAAGTGCTACTGATAATAATGATCCGCGTAGAAGAGCTGCATAGCTCAATATCATCATACTTACGTGCATTATTAACCACTCGGATTGGAGAGCGGGTACTAATATTGCGGATTGATGTTTCCTATTCATCTACTCCCTATTTAATCAATCAAATATTGCATATTGCTAACCAAGAATTCAAAAGTATTCATCTAACTTATTTCAATATTAGATAAGTATCATCATTCTCAATTAAAACACTATATTCCTATGTGAATAATCAACAATAATGCTATAATTACCAATTCTTAACAAGTTCATGCGACACTTGGGTATATTTCTATCCCTTATGCAAATTGAATAATAATTCTTAACATGAATTAATCCAACACATGTATCATATTCCACATCCAATCTAGAATCAACGTATCCATCTCATCTAGATCAATAGATTAATTGTTGGCCAGACAACTATTGAGTGAAAACCAAAATATAATAAACAATCTTGCAAACATCTGATAGAAGTTAAATAGTCAATAGATTAATAAAAACCAATTATCGGGTTCCATTGCAATCTTGAAAATAGAATTTAGTTCATGAAAAAAAATAAGAACAACATCTCATCTATCATAGTCATTATAAACACAAGAGTCTAAAAGAAGGATAAAAGAAAAGAATCTGATGATCAGCTCCCGCTATAATTCTTCAGATCTTGATCTTCAGTCCTCAATTTCCTCTATCTAAATAGAATAGATTGAATAATGCTCCACTTCTTCTGTTGCATCAGCTCTCTCCCCTCCTCCTTCTCCTATTGTATCGTTCCATATATAGAGGCTAAAGAAAAACCCTAATTCCGCCGCACGCACGCACCACACGCTTGTGGAAAAGCCTTCGGGCGCCACGACCCACAATACCAAGCGTCGCGGCCCATAATACGTGTTGCGGCTTCCAAAAGCGAGCCCCGCGGCCCATGATCTCTGATCGTTTTCTTGCTTTTCTTCCTTGCTCGCCCAATTGCTTCAAATATTATAATTTTGCCACTTAACTCTTGTATTCCTACAAAATGAATAAAAACAATAAATTAAATAAAAACTCTATAAAATAACATAAAATACTTAAAAACACACAAATTATTAAGCCTAAAAGTACCCAAATAATAGGTATAAAACTTACTCATCAATTACTTTCAAAGGACAAAAGAACAAAAAGATACAAGAAGGTAATGTAGTAAGTATAGATAAATATTTTTTGTACCCTTTGTAAAATTTTCACTTTGTACAAATTATTTTATACATCAATAAATTCATCTTTTTGCTCTAGCAATATAATGGCTTACTGTATTCTAAGTCATGTTTTATTTTTCAAGAAATTGCATGTTAGACTTATAATTAGTGATTATGAAACTACTGGTTTTGTCATCTCAAAAAGAGAAAAATTATTAGATCTGCATGTTAAATTTGATGATGATATGATGAATGTGATTAATATATATTTGTATCAATAAGTTTTGTAAAGTCCTTAATGATGATATGATGTACAATGACTTAGTATAGAAAGATCAAACTTGTTAGGTTGATCTTATTGAGTTGATTTGATGTATAGTTAATAGGTTCAAATTGACCGTATAGTTACTCTGCCAGTTCGTAGTGTCATCATGGATCGCAAAGTTGAACTTATCCTTCGTAGTGCATCAAATGTTCGATCGCAAAGCTCACATTTGTCGTAGAGTTCATTCCAAGTCGTAAAGTAAAGTTCAGCCCGTAGAATGAACAAAGGATCGTAGAACTAAGTAAAGATCGTATGGTAAAGACTGAACGTAGAGTCCACTTTAAAGTCGTTTTGTAAAGCCCAAATCGTAAAGTGACTCAAGGATCGTTCAGTGATAACTTGATCATAGAGTCAGCTCCAGAATCGTAAAATAAATTTTTGTAGAGCTAATCGTAGAGAGCACACTCATAGAGTGTTTCTCTCTTCGTAGAGTGAACATCGTAGAGTAGATCGTAGAGTTCACAACATAGAGCAAAGTCAAGTATAGACTCTACGTTTCTGATCAAAGTCTACGATCTTCTAACTTCGTAGAGTAAGTCAGGTCTGACAAGAAGACTAACAAAGGAGTGTTGTAGATTGAAGGTCCTGATGTATTCACCTAACATCCTTAGTTTAAATCGAAGTTCAGAAGATGTTGTGTCTAACAGCTAGTTTGCTGAAAGCAACAACTCTCAGGTGTTAGGTGAAGTTGCAAACTGATGTGACAGACCTGAGCCGCAAAGCAAGCTGACACACCAACTTTAAAATGTCAACATCAAGGATCCTAGAGAATCTAAGCATTAAATGCACCAACGGAAACCTTGCAATGAGAAAACTCTCCAGCAGACTATAAAAGACAACAAAGATTCAAATTCAAGTAACCAACAACAATCTTTCAACTAAAAACTCTACCAATCTAAAAAGAGCTCCACTCTACGAATCTGAACAACTTGTTTAAACTGCTAAGTACTTGAGAAGTGAAGCTTATTGCTAACTTAGTGGCACCTCTCTACATCATTCAATCAACAGATAATCATTGTCTAAGTGACAATCTTCCAAGTCTAAGTGACTTGAAGAGATCTTAGTGATCTAAGACTAAGTGTCCTTATTCCGAGACTTAGCGACTCGAAGGAACCTAAGTGGTTCAGTTGTATAAGATCTGTGTGATCTCTATCCTTAGTGAATTTCTTACTTGTCAAAGTAGAAGAGTGGAGTAGGAGTCATTCAGTCTCCGAACCGCTTAAAATTTGTCTGTGTTCTTTATCTTTCAACACTTACTTTCTGTCATATTATTTATCTTGTTTGTGTGACTTAAAACCACAAAAACTAAATTTGAAATTGAGACTTTTCTTTAAATCTTTAAGGGGGTTTTCCAAAATATATTCCGTTGTGTATAATCAATTTTAACTAACTGATTATTTGGTAATTTATCCTTAATTAATTAAAAAGTTTAAAAAGGATCTATTCAACTACTCATTCTAGATCTCTTAGTGCCTTTGGGAAATAACATCTTTGTTTAAAATTTTTTTTTATTTTACTTTTAATGTTAAATATTAAATATGAAATATTAAAATTAAAAAATATAAAGTATAAACTAATAAAATTTTGTAAAAATAATTTTTTTTAATGAAAAACTAAAGTATTTACAAGAAACTGACTTATTATTAATATTTAGTAAACTAACTTTTAATGTTAAATATTAAATAAACTAATTAGTTATGTTCATTGAAGATACAATCACCTATAACGCAAAGGTTTCTATGGTATGTCCATGGTTCTCTTGTAATTATTTGTTTTTCTCATAATCTTAAATGCGAATAAACAATGCAGACATGATTTTATGTAATTAATGGAGTTCTAAAATTGCAGAAATGGTTTTACATAATTAATGGAGTTCTAAAATTTTAGTAAACAACTTATATTTGGGTATTACTTGAGTACATATATTAATTATTTATTAATTTTAATGTGAAGATTTTAAATCTAAATAATATTACATAGGATGATACCTTGATACTTTAATGATAATTATGATATGATGTGGTTTTGCATGAAAGACTTGTTCTGCTTGCTTGTTTCTTGAATATAATTGATGGATGCGAAATGTTAAGAAAGAGTGTTAGGCTAGGCCTTAGGCGTCAGACCATGTTAAACCCAGGCCAGATTTTTTGGCTAGGCCGGACCAGGTTTTTCCCTTCAAACAACGACTTCTTTAAAGCCTCCAGGCCGAATTAGACCTTAACTAGGCTGGACTTTGACCAAGTCGGGCCTAAACCGCGGGCCACAGATTTTTTGTGCACCTCTATCACGTGATAACCAAATTATACTGACTAACTTGAGAATATTATGTATTTACTTTTATACTATTATCAATAAGAAAGAACTCTTTGTCGACGCCGGGTTTTCGCTTCTCGGTCTTTTTAGTCTTTTCCAATTTTAGCCTTTTGATTTAATGATTTTTTGGAAAAGGTCGGCATTGATGTCGACGGGGTTTTGAAAGATCGTGTTTTATGATGAGCCAATTAACCAGAGTCGCCAGTTGGTATATTTGAAATGGATGTACCAACTCATCCGAATTTTCGTGTTTTATAAATCGCTGGCTCATATGTGACTCCGAATTAATTGGTCTGCGAATCGAGATTCATAGAGTTCGGGGGCTTGTTTAAGTGAGGGGAAGGTGTTAGGCACCCCTCGACTTCCGTGAAACACGGTTACCGCAATCTTGATGCTTCTCCTATCCTTTAATTCATGAAATGTGTGTGTGTGTGCGTGCGTGTGTGTGTATGTGTGCTTATGTGAATGTTGTGGTGAGTTTGTATGAAAGAATCATTTGGATTTTAGGGAAAATCGTGTTTTACTTTGAGAATGCTTCGGAATGTCTTTTCGGCATACACGAGAAAGCTTTATGAGAAAGGTTTGATTTTAATTATCAAAACTATGAGATTTTCGTTAAGTGTCGTTTTAACAAAACAAGAGTTTTAAACCTTCGTCAAAATAGGAATCGAGATCTATACGTTGCTTTCATAAAATGATGGGCAATTTCTAGGATCTCTTTCACCCTATGCACAAAGATTTAATAAAACGTCAATTATTTATAAAATCATTTCGTGTGTTGTTTTGGAAAACGATTTTTCTTTAGCTTTCTCGTTAGACATGAATCGACATTTCATTAACGTTTCTCAAATTTTAACCTCGTGATTCTAATATCCTACTTTGATTGATTTTATGAAAATCTTATCATTTAGCTTTGAAATCAATTTCGTGTCATAATTCGAATCGAGCATAAACACGCGTCGGGCTATTCATGGGCATGTAAGCCATCAAAATATCCCCGAACGCCAACAATCACAAATTTCACTATTTCGGGGCCTTAAGCACGATTCTCGCCTTAGCGTCGTTTTAAGGCCCAACGATTACATATTTACAATGAGAACTACGTCATCTCTACTTCTTACATCAAGATATGTCCATCATCGGATCGGGACCCCGGGGTCGCTTTCCTAGGCTCACAACCAAGTATCCACACACAAACAATCGGATATTACAAGAAGATAAACCAACCCGGATAAATCTAACAATACCAAGACATCTTAAAATAACGATTTAAAGGAATTGATACCGAATATAACACCTTAAAACAAACCAAGAAATTAATGAACGAATATCATCGGGTTATTAGGAAGAGTTTATTCCGATGGAAACTTCACTCATAATCCCTAATTCATTGTTCAACAAGATACATGAAAATTATATCTAATTTACCCAAATCAATAGGACATGAATTGCTAGAACAAATAGAAATTTTCACCTTGCAATTGATCTCAAATGGATGTGAACTTGCGTATTTGAATAGGATAAATGATGTATTTGATACAATCAAAACTCAAAAGAATTAATTCCACTCTTTTTTTCCTCTTCTTTCTCCCTATTTTGTTGCAAAATCTAGCTATTTTCTCTCTATTTCCGTGTTTTTTTGCTGCTGCAGAAATTCTTCTTCTTCCAAAACTGCTGAACCCCCTGTATGCTGCCGAAGCTGGCTTAAATAGGCTGGCCAGAGCCAGCCGCAGATCTATCTGCGGCTGGCCGCAGATGGATCTGCGGCTGGCCAGCTGGCACGCCTCCCATCGCACTCAGCTGCTGAGTGCTGATTTCCCGGTTTTCGTGCTGGCGCACCCACTTGGCCGCAGATCTATCCGCGGCTGGCGAGCTTGACTTTCTCGATTTTCGTGCCACGCCTCGATTTTCGTACCGCAACGTCGGTTTTCGCTGACAGGCTCGTATTCCGCAGTCCGGGAACTTCCGGGAGACGTGCCACCTCATTCGGAAATGCCTGCCTCGGACGGTCATGCTGTCACGTCGACTTGGGCTGCCCAAATCATTGCGGCGGGACCGGGCGCTCGCCCTTGTGCCCGCTCCTTTGCTCCCGCAAGCTGGTTCAATTGACGATTTCGCCCTCCTGTCACGGTTAGTAGAAGGAAACGCAAAATTTGGGTGTCTACAGCTGCCCCTCTTTATCATGTTTATGAAATGATAAATGAAATGAACAGGATAAAGAATAGACACTCGATGCATGAATGACAGTGTGTAAGAATGACAGTGCATACATGATGCCTCACACATATAGCTTATGATGCAACATAAGATGCAATGCATGCAAGACATTCGTAAGAGTGTCAATGTATCAACCCCTTGATCGTGTTTGTTAGTCTTTGGGTTCACTCTTTCAATCTATCGTCTCGTTCGGGGCCGGGTATCGTCGCCGGTCACCCATCGCGTAACCCCCGGTTATCGTCGCCGGTTGGTTATCTTGTCGGAGCCGGTTATCGTCGCCGGTCATCCATCTCGTGATCGCCGGTTATCGTCGCCGGTCGATCGTCATGTCGGGGCCGGGTATCGTCGCCGGTCACCCATCTCGTAACCTCCGGTTATCGTCGCCGGTCGGTTATCTTGTCGGAGCCGGTTATCGTCGCCGGTCATCCATCTCGTGATCGCCGGTTATCGTCGCCGGTCGATCGTCATGTCGGGGCCGGGTATCGTCGCCGGTCACCCATCTCGTAACCTCCGGTTATCGTCGCCGGTCGGTTATCTGTCGGAGCCGGTTATCGTCGCCGGTCATCCATCTCGTGATCGCCGGTTATCGTCGCCGGTCGATCGTCATGTCGGGGCCGGGTATCGTCGCCGGTCACCCATCTCGTAACCTCCGGTTATCGTCGCCGGTCGGTTATCTGTCGGAGCCGGTTATCGTCGCCGGTCATCCATCTCGTGATCGCCGGTTATCGTCGCCGGTCGATCGTCATGTCGGGGCCGGGTATCGTCGCCGGTCACCCATCTCGTAACCTCCGGTTATCGTCGCCGGTCGGTTATCTTGTCGGAGCCGGTTATCGTCGCCGGTCATCCATCTCGTGATCGCCGGTTATCGTCGCCGGTCGATCGTCATGTCGGGGCCGGGTATCGTCGCCGGTCACCCATCGCGTAACCCCCGGTTATCGTCGCCGGTTGGTTACCTTGTTGGAGCCGGTTATCGTCGCCGGTCATCCATCTCGTGATCGCCGGTTATCGTCGCCGGTCGATCGTCATGTCGGGGCCGGGTATCGTCGCCGGTCACCCATCTCGTAACCCCTGGTTATCGTCGCCGGTCGGTTATCTTGTCGGAGCCGGTTATCGTCGCCGGTCATCCATCTCGTGATCGCCGGTTATCGTCGCCGGTCGATCGTCATGTCGGGGCCGGGTATCGTCGCCGGTCACCCATCGCGTAACCCCCGGTTATCGTCGCCGGTTGGTTACCTTGTTGGAGCCGGTTATCGTCGCCGGTCATCCATCTCGTGATCGCCGGTTATCGTCGCCGGTCGATCGTCATGTCGGGGCCGGGTATCGTCGCCGGTCACCCATCTCGTAACCCCCGGTTATCGTCGCCGGTCGGTTATCTGTCGGAGCCGGTTATCGTCGCCGGTCATCCATCTCGTGATCGCCGGTTATCGTCGCCGGTCGATCGTCATGTCGGGGCCGGGTATCGTCGCCGGTCACCCATCTCGTAACCTCCGGTTATCGTCGCCGGTCGGTTATCTTGTCGGAGCCGGTTATCGTCGCCGGTCATCCATCTCGTGATCGCCGGTTATCGTCGCCGGTCGATCGTCATGTCGGGGCCGGGTATCGTCGCCGGTCACCCATCTCGTAAACTTTCACTTCAACACGTCAAATGGCTGCAAGGGAGCAAGGTGGGACCCACCAGGGCCAGCCGCAGATGGATCTGCGGCCAGCCGCAGATGGATCTGCGGCCAGCCGCAGATACATCTGCGGCCAGGATCGGGCCTTAAATCCAACGCGGCTCCTCCAGATCTGTCACTTTCAACTTGTAACCCAAAGAGATTCTCTCGATTTTTCTTGTTCGCAAGGGCTTTTTGTCGATCTTTTCAACTTTCCTGCAAAACTGTTCCGGTAGGATTGATCTACACGCTACAGGTAACACTTTGACCGGTCGCTTTTCAATTTCGTCAATGTTTTGCTATACATTTGACTATTTACATGTTTAAACATAAAATGTATGCTTTACAATGCTATGTAATGTACCATCATATATACATGCTATGTATCAACTATGTGAGTCCTATTTTCTGTTCATGAGGCGGTCCCACATATTGTTACTCCTTTTCTGCAAGAAAATCATGCATTACATGCTGTAATTACATATCTGAAGGCAATTTAGATCTGTTTGAGATTTTGATTGATGGAAAACACGTTTGGCTTATGCCTGGGATGTTCAATTTACAAACGGAACTCTGCCGATTTTTTTTTTTTTTTTTTTTTTTTTTTTTTAACATGCACCATGTTGCATTAATCATATGATGAGGCTAGAAATTTTAGAATATTCATTACATAAATTTTAAAAGGAAACTTACCTTCTTTCTCGCCCGTTCTATTCCAGCTATGGATCGTGATGCGCCCAGTAGCTCCTCCGCCTCTCGGACTTCGGGTGTTCGCCGTCGTAGGGCTGCACCCACTCCTGTTCCTCCTCGGACCCGTCAGGCTCGTCGTTTGACGGAGGCTGTCATTCGTCCTGGTCATCCGGACGTTGAGGAGGCTGTCCCTCCGGAGGTCGCGGCAGAGGGGCCATCCTCCAGCACACCGGCTCCATCTACTCATCAGGCTTCTTCTGGCGCCTCTGTGCAGATACCCGATCTTTTGGGTCGGGATCTTAGTCGTCACCCCTCGGCATCTCTCGTGGCTAACGAGGTATATTTCAGCTCTACTCTGATTTCATTCTCAATTTCCCCATTCTCTTTTTATCCGGATTGACCCCTTGGTGATTGCCCCAGGTACCCGAGTTTACCCAGCCGAGGGGTAACTGGTTCAACATCTATTCCCTTTACGCAGCCCTGCACAGTGATTATCGGGCGATGGTGGACTCTTGGGGCTTCCGACATTTCTTCACTATCATCCCCCGCCAGTGCCCCTGGGGTTACATGAGGGCTTTATCCGAGCGATGGTTCCACCAGACGCAGTCTCTTCATCTCCTCGACTGCGAGGTCGTGTTGACCCCATGGGACTGGAGGTACATTACCGGCATTGAGTTTACCGGGTCCCGCGTCCCCTTGGATCTTGATATCACTCCTGTGGAGGTTCGAGCTTTGCTGGGCTTCGCTGCTGATGATCGGGTCTTCAAGGCCCGTAGCATTAGATCCGGCGCTTTGGCTGTCGATGCTGTTGGGGGTCTGTACGCACTGCCCATTCCCGCGGATCAGGGCACCAGGGACATTCTACTACGACGCCTGTTCCTGACCATTATGAGGGGTTGTTTTCTGGGGAACAACTCCTCCACTATTCATTTCAGCGTCGTTGGAGCGGTCAGAGACGTGGACCGCATCGGTGATTATGACTGGGGGTCATTCACCTTTGCCTATTTCCTCCACGGCATGCGTCTACGCTCAGAGGGACAGACTGATGCCTGGCTCGGCTTCTACCATTTTCTGTTGGTGAGTCCCCTCCTCCTCTCTCTTACTGTATTTCTTTTCCTTTCATCTCTTTTCTGTATTTGATAGTGACTCATGCCCCGTCTTGTTTCTATTCACAGTTTTGGGCTTACGAGCGGCTGCCATGTCTGAGGCCTATCACTACTCTGGGCCCGGACACTTATCCTCGGGGTCGGCGATGGCATCACAGTACTCTGGAGGAGGTCCCCGTGTCGGGCAGCTTTGCACATTGTCGTATTCAGCTGGAGTTGATCACGGCTGCCGACGTCGTCTGGATTCCCTACCTCTCCGAGCATCTGACTGTGGGATTTGCTGACGGGCATCCTTCCGGCCCAGAGTTCGAGCTTTCCACCCGTCGCCTCACTTTGCAGAGTGTTGGAGGCTGGGTGATGTATCTGGGAGAGCGCGCATTCAGATGCGTCACTGGAGAGATCCGCATCCCGCACTCCCTTTCTTTCACTACTTTCTGGCCGCTGGATTCTCAGCCCTCGGAGATCATGCTCGCCGGGGAGGATGGTCGGATGCTTTCCACGGGTCCCACTACGAGTGATGCATTCCGTACATGGTGGGTGCCCCGTACCATCGGTCCTCAGACTCGGGCCACTTTCTTCCTTGGAGATATGGTTCCAGGCTCGGTGACGATGACCGATTGGGCTGCCTGTGTTCGGACCCCTACCCATGCTGAGCAGATCGCCTCATTGACCCGTCAGGTAGATCAGTTGTCGCTGTTTATTCGGGGGTTGGGCCGGGCCCCGGAGGAGGCTTACACCTACGATCCTGACGGTGCAGGTTATGATGCAGGCCCGAGTTCATCTGATGCCACAGCGCATCCCTACATCCCTGATATGAACTTTGGTCCTCCGAGCTCGACGACTCCAGGGGATCAGTTCGAGGATCCTGCTTTCATAGATGATACTGATTTTATTTAGACCAGGATAGGATAGGGTCTTTTGTATCAGCACCTGCTTAGATTTCTTTTTCATTTATGCACTATGTACTGAACTCATTTATTTATTTATGCACAGTTTTCTTTTTCATTTTTATGGGATTCACCTGGTTTATTATTAACTGTATGATGCATGCTCTTTTATTTATGGATAGAGAATGACCCCTGTACAGTCTTTTTGATACTATTTTTTTCACAGATGTCGTCCTCGGATGCCGTGGTTCGTTTGGATTCCATTCCTCCCACAGGGTTGATTGGCAGCCTCTTCCGCTGGTTGGACAGTTTACTGCCGGCAGACAGGATTATCGCAGATGGTCTTTTGGGACATTCTTGGTCCTTACTGACCTTTCAGGTGCCAGCGGGTTTTGTGGATGGTCTTCTGAGCCATTGGGCCCCTGCCCGTCAGGTGTTTAGGTTTGGGACAGTAGAGCTGACCCCCACCCTTGAGGAGTATGCTCGCTTCACCGGCCTGCCGTTGGATGGTCCCTGTGCTAGGGTTACCGTTGGTTCCATGCGCCGTCAATTCTTGACTTTTACCGGTTTGCGGAGGGCTGTCTTATTACCGGTAATCACATCAGACCATATGGTTCCTCTTCAATTCTTGATTGACCGATTTGGCTCACCTGACAGTTTCCGTCTTTTCCCCGGTGATTTTTCCGTGTCCGAGGAGCGCTGGGATGCCTTGAGAGTGGGCGTTCTGATGGCCTGTGTCATCTCAGTTTTGTATTTGCCTGCAGGGCCCGATCATTTGGATATGCGGATTGTTGCGGCCGTTAGGGCCCTTCAGGAGGATCACACCATTCTCCCCATGATATTGGCGGATACCTACATGTCGGCCACATATTGCCAGTCCTTCCGAGGGAGATTCTTCAGAGGGAGTTCGACCTTATTGTACATGTGGTTCATGAGTCATCTTAGTCCCATCGGCCATTTTCGTCGCCAAGGGTTTTGCTTCAGCCATGACATAACCACGCAGTTTTCATTTTGTCCTGCGAGCTGTACTGATGCGGCCTCCTGGATAGCATTTATGTCGGTTATTGAGGATCCTTTTCATCTCCTGATCTATTCGGGTTATTGCTCCTTTAGGAGCTTCTTGACTCATGTGCCCGACCTGGATTTCATTCCCATTGCTGGTTTGAGGGGCGTGACGACTTATCATCCCCTGGCGGTCATGGGGCAGTTTGATCAGACACAGGATTTCCACCTCTTCACGGGTGCGGCCGACTACCGATTCCTTATATCATCCCAGACAGAGAGAGATCTACTGCGGGTATATGATCTTTGGCCTCGTAGGATCCTGGCCGAGTATAATGATAGTTGCCCCATCCAGACATTCGCTTATGTGCAATGGTTGCGCGGAGATGCGGATGTGGTTGGTGTGAGTCAGATCGGGACCTTTGATGACTCTGGAGTGACCTGCCCAGATGATGCCATATATCATTCGATCTCAGCCGATTCTCCCCCTAGTCAGGACGCTGAACATAGCCGGATCCGACTGTCCTTGATTGCTATTGAATCTGAGAGGGATGCCGCCATTGCTGAGAGAGATGCTGCTATTCTAGCCAGAGATGTGGCCATAGCTGACAGAGATGCCATTGTTTCTCAGGCTAGGACAGTCATAGATGCACATTCTAGGACTGTCAACCGAGCCACTGCCTTACTGGATCGTATTGATATGATGGGGCAGCAGATTGCAGGAGATGCTGATGTTTCAGATCTATCCACCACCCTGTCCATCCTGCTTCGGCTAGTTTCAGATTTGTAGATTATTTTATTTCCTGCATAGACTATGTTGGTTTCATCAGTTATTGAAAGAGAAATCTTGTAATAAAACGACTTATATATATAGACATGCATTTAAATTTAGTCATTTTCCCCTTTTGTCGTATCATTGCCCTCCATTGGATCATCATTTTGTCCAACTGACCATGATTTTGACATTTCGCCTTCTTTCTTTCCTCAAGACTTGATGGAGATTTGACAGATATTGCCGCACACCTTTTGATTTCGTCGGATTGAATCTCAGATTTTGGATAACTGTTTGGGTTGGATCAGGGTATGTATTCTGGGATGAAACTGGTTAGGCAGTTGGTTTCGGGAAGGTTTTGAGGGTGTAGGAAGGTTTTATCTGGCTATCGAAAATTGGTTTTGGTCAGGGAAAGGATTATTTTTTTTAAGGATCGGACCGCGCCATGATGGCTGCCTACGTACCCCCACAAGTTGGGAGATCAGGTCCTACGTAGTTCGCTCCCAAAGGAAAAAAAAAGAACTGATGATCTAAGCGTAGAACCGCTTCACCGAGTCAGCATTGAGGGGTTGTGGAAATACCTCACCATCCATTTCTTGCAATATGAGGGCTCCTCCGGATAGCACTTTCTTGATCACAAATGGCCCTTCCCAGCTCGGGGCAAACTTCCCCTTGGCTTCGTCTTGACAAGGCATGACTCTCTTTAGCACCAGGTCATTCTCCTTGAACTTCCGAAGTCTTATCTTTTTGTCGTAGGATCGGGAGATCCTCTGTTGATATAGCTGACCATGCCAAACGGCAGCCACTCTCCTTTCATCAATCAGGGCCAATTGGTCATATCGACTTTGCATCCAATCCTCTTCGCTTATCTGAGCATCGATCACTATTCTGAGGGACGCCATCTCAACCTCAACTGGCAGGACAGCCTCCATTCCATATACCAAGGCGTAAGGGGTTGCTCCCGTAGAAGTACGCGTGGATGTTCGGTATGCCAGCAGGGTGAGGGGTAACAGATCCGGCCATCCCCGATGATTAGCAGACATTTTCGCCATGATCTTCTTGATGTTCTTATTGGCCGCCTCCACTGCCCCATTCATTTTGGGACGGTAAATGACGGAATTGAGGTGCTTAATCTTGAACTGGTCGCACAGTCCCTTCATGAGGGCGTTATTCAAATTCTTGGCATTGTCGGAGACCAAAACCTCAGGTTGCCCATATCGACAAATGACATTATTCCTGATGAACCCAACGATAACCTCCTGAGTGACCTTGGGGAAAGAGGCTGCTTCTACCCATTTGGTGAAATAATCGATCATGACGAAGATGAATCGGTGCCCGTTGCTTGCTTTGGGCTCTATTGGTCCGATTACATCCATTCCCCACATCGAAAATGGCCACGGGGAGGTCATACAGTGCAGTTCATTGGGAGGCGTATGGATCACATTACCGTGTGCCTGGCATTGGTAACACCGTTTGACATGATCATCGCAATCGGCGTTCAGCGTTAACCAATAATGCCCTGTCCTCAAAATCTTTTTGGCAAGCATCGGTCCACTCATATGGGGTCCACACACTCCACCGTGTATTTCATTCATAATCTTTCGGGCCTGTGTTTCATCTACGCACTGCAACAGTCCCAACCCAGCATCCCTCTTGTAGAGTGAATCGCCACTCAGGTAAAACTTCATCGCCATCCTTTGAATTCTCATCCTCTCCGTCCGATTTGCCTGATCGGGAAGGGATCTGTCTCTCAGATATTCCCTGATGTCGTGATACCAGGGCTGCCTTGTCAACACCACCTCGTTTGATAACACTGCCACATTTTCCTCATATGCCGGGGCATTCTGTACGGTGATCTCAATCTGTGGACTGTCCCTACTCTTGATCACGTGGATTAAGGAAGCCAAAGTCGCCAATGCATCGGCAAAATCATTTCGTCCCCGAGGAATATGGCGGAAGGCGATATCTTCGAACTCTTGCATAAGCTGGGTGACACAACGATGGTATGGAAGTAACCGAAGCTCCTTAGTGTTGTATACCCCGATTGCTTGTCTGATTACCAATTCTGAATCCCCGAACACCGCTAATCTTTTTACTCCCATGTCACGGGCCAATCGGAGTCCCAAGATACACCCCTCGTATTCAGCGGTGTTGTTCGAATTACTGAAACGAAGTTTAGTGGCCACGGGGTATTGTTCTCCGGTGATAGAGACTAGGACCGCTCCGACTCCTGCCCCCTCGGCATTCATGGCACCATCAAAATACAGCTTCCAGAATTGTCCCTCGTCATCACATTTTTCGCGCGATACCCAGAATATATCCTCGCCCGGGAGAGGAGTTTCTAACGGCTCCATCCCTCCTGCCGGGGCTTCTGCCAACTGATCTGCAATTCCCTGCCCCTTCATGGCCTTCTGGGTCACGTACACCATGTCAAACTGTTGTAAAATTAACTGCCATCTGGATAGTCGACAATTCAGCATGGGCCTTTCGAAAATATATTTCAGGGGATCCATTCTTGATATCAGGTACGTTGTATGCCCATGGAGGTAGTGCTGTAATCTCCCTGCAGCCCAGGCCAGAGCACAACAGGTCTTCTCAATGGGAGTGTAATTCTGCTCACATTGGCTAAATCTTTTGCTGAGGTAATAGATGGCCTGCTCTTTTCCCGCCTCATTTTTCTGTCCCAACATACATCCCATCGCGATGGCATTTACCGATATATACATAAACAGAGGGATCCCATCCTTCGGGGGTACCAGCACTGGTGCTTCAGTCAACTGCTTTTTAATGGTCTGAAAAGCCTTCTGACATTGCTCATTCCACTCTTGGGAAACCCCTTTTCTTAACAGTTTGAAAATGGGCTCACATGTAGTCGTCAAGTGGGATATAAAACGGCTGATAAAGTTTATCCTTCCGAGGAATCCCCTTATCTCCTTCTCTGTGCGAGGTGCTGGCATATCCACAATGGCCTTAATCTTTGCTGGATCCAACTCAATGCCCCGATCACTAACCAGGAAACCCAAGAGCTTGCCCGACTGTACTCCGAAAGCGCACTTGGCTGGATTGAGTTTCAAATTATACTTTCTGAGCCGATCGAATAGCTTTTTGAGATGGGTTATATGATCAGACTCTACCTTCGATTTCACAATAATGTCGTCCACGTAGACCTCTATCTCCTTATGCATCATATCGTGGAACAAGGTCATCATGGCTCTCTGATAAGTAGCCCCTGCATTTATGAGACCGAAAGCCAGTCGTCTATAGCAGAAAGTGCCCCAGGGGGTGATGAATGCGGTCTTTTCCCGATCTTCCTCCGCCACCATTATCTGATGATATCCTGCGAAGCAATCCACAAAAGAGTACATTTCGTACTGGGCTGTGTTATCCACCAGGATGTGTATGAAAGGCACCGGGAAGTTGTCCTTGAGACTGGCCTTGTTTAGATCTCTGTAGTCCACGCATACCCTCACCTTTCCTCCAGGTTTAGCCACTGGGACCACATTGGATAGCCATTCCGGGTAAGTGGACACCATAATGATTCCCGCCCTGAACTGCTTGATGATCTCCTCCTTCACTTTTAAACTCCACTCAGGTTTCAACTTTCTTAGTTTCTGCTTGACAGGCCTGAAACCCTCCTTGATGGGTAACCGGTGCACCACAATGTCGGTGGACAATCCGATCATATCCTCGTGCGACCAGGCAAAGACATCCTCATATTGGCTTAGTAACTCAATCATTTCTGCTTTTTGGCTGGGGGTAAGGTCTGTCCCTATCTTGAGTTCCTTTGGCTGGTCAGGGGTTCCAATATCAATGGTGATGGTTTGGTCCAAGTTGGGTTTGGGTTTATCCTCGACCCATCCCTTGATCTCGTCGGGTGCGTCGTCGTAATCTGTCTCATCTTGTTCAATGCCCATTAAATCGAAATTCAGCTCAATGTCAAAATCATAATCATCATTCAAATTTGAAAGACCATTTGTTAGGCAAGGATTACTCAAATTGGTACACCTGACATGAAACAAAATACTGGTCATATATAAATCGATTTTTCACGATGATCGTATTTTCAAATAACAAGAAGAAACGACATAATGATGCAGAAATAAAACAACAACAAAAATAAACTTCTTCATTCCCCCATCATCTGGGGTCAATCACCCTGACGTCGAGCTTTACCCTTTTTTGGATATTACTGGTTTCTGGGTCCAATTGTCGATGGTCAGGTCAGCTGAAATGCGCTGGATGAAAGAGGTCCTCACATCGGACACCTCCCCGATGATTACGGATACGTCGCCTGAGTTCTCCTCCATACCCTCTCTAGGAATAATCAGTCCTGCCCAATCGATGATAGGCACAACTTGTTGGGCTCCCGGTGGTATGATAATATTCGTCCCCTCCTTACTGCTCGTTGATTGTCCGGGGACGTAGCATTTGGTTTCAAACTCTTTTGCGACCTCCTGCAGGAAACTTTCCCTCCGGGCCGACTCATTACGTGTGGGGGTTAACTCTTCATTCCCTGCCCCAATCACAGGCCTGCTGATCCCCTGCTCATTGTCGGCTTTGGTCGCTGGACTGCCAACTAGTCGAATCGGAGTCGCACCCTGACGGTGTCCCCGCATTGCGCCCACATGGTATCCCAATCCTGCTTTGCCTATCTGCTGTGGTAGGTGGATGGGTTTGGTGATTCCCTGACTGCTTTTCCCTAGTCCCTGTCCAGGTTGGAAGTTCATTTTAATCATTTCCTTTGCCACAAAGGTGAGTTCCGGAGAGACCCTTGGTTTCACAGCTGGAGCTCCCAGGCATCTATAATGGGGAGTGCTAATCTCTAGTGCTTGAAAGCTGGCAGGCGCCGCTGACTCATCCACATTGATTACTGGTAGGCCACTTCTGGGAGGAGAAGGGTCATCACATTCGGCCGAGATTGTTACCAGATTCCCATCGATGATCAACTTGATTTGTTGGTGGAGCGTGGAAGGAACTGCCCCGGCCATGTGTATCCACGGCCTCCCTAACAGCAGGTTGTAGCTTGCCGTAATATCTAGGACTTGGAAGGATATATCAAAAGTACAGGGCCCTATCTCCACTGGCAATTCTATCTCTCCGATGGTATCCCTCCGGGATCCGTCAAAAGCCCGAACCACCACATGACTGGCTCGGAGGCGCTTGGGACTGATGTTCATTTTCTTCAGCGTACTGAGAGGACATATATTCAATGCCGATCCCCCGTCGATCAGTACCCCATTCATGACATATCCTGAGGAGATTACTGCAATGTGTAGCGGTTTTCGGTGCCCCCTTCCCTCTTCGGGAATGTCCTCATCTGTAAAGGATATTGCATCGGTTTCCAATAAGTGGCCTACCAACCGGCCGAAACCCTCCCCACTAATTTCTTTGGGCACAAATGCCTCCTCCAGAACCTTCATCAGGGCTTTGCAATGCTCACTGGATGACAACACCAAGTCCATGACTGATGTTAGGGTTGATTCCTCATTTAAAATCTGGATCCCCCTCATTTCTGGGTGATCCATCCTTTTCAAAAACTCTATGGCCCTTTCCTCAGAAACCTCTTCATTTTTTCTCTTTTGGCTCTCAAGGGCTCGCCCGGGCAGATATAAGGGGTTCCCCTTGGTCGTCACGGAAGCACAACTGGCCGCTTCCTCGGGTATTCCCCCGTAATTCCAGGGTACAGTCTTCAGACTACTGATAGGGAGTTGTGGCCTTGCAGCAAAAATGAGGGGCCTCGGAGCTGTCAACTTGATAGGTCCATCTATGTTATTCGTATTGACCCCTATCAACCTGATGGGTGCTACCCTCGCATTCTCATAACCATGTATTACGTTGACCATTTCCTCAATTTTCTGCACATAGTTCAACCTTGGCGGCTCCCCCGCCTCACTTGCCTCCGTCGCATTGACTCCCCCTCCATCATGTCTTGGCAGGGGATTTGCCTTAACATTCGGGGAATCCGGCTGCTCCACCACAATCTCTCCACTGTCAATCAAGTTTTGGATTCGATGCTTTAACGTCCAGCAATCCTGTGTATCATGGCCAGGGGAACTGGAGTGGTATGCACACCGCTTGCTCGGGTCAAACCTTCTACCCTTTGGGTCACTCGGGGGTGCCAAACCGACAATCTTCTTTTGGGCTACTAATACCGCTAATACTCGTTCAAGCGGCTCCCCGAGCGGGGTGAATACTCGGTTTTGCGAGGCCTCATATCTTCTTCGCCCCTCTGTCCTTTGATCTGTGAAGTTTGGCTGACGGGATGGCCCTCCCCTCTGTACCTGAACCGGAAGATGATTTTCTGTTTTTCTGGATGACCCCTGTAAGATGAGGGAAACATCCTCTTCCTTCTTCTTTTGGACCCTCCGGGAAGTGCTGCCATAGTTTCCATTCTGTATTTGCTCGGCAGCAGTTTCTAAAGCAGTAAGATCCCGGATTTTACCCGACTTCAACCCCATGTCTACCATCTCTCCATGTTTAATCATTTCAGCAAAAGGTCTTCCAATCCCCGAGATGACCCTCTCATAATACGGTGCCTCCTGGATGTCTACAAAGGTCATCACCATCTCTGATTCGTTCATTGGGGGGGTCACCTGTGCGGCCATGCCCCTCCACCGTTGCGCATATTCCCTGAAGGATTCCCTAGGCTGTTTCTTAACCTTTGTCATTTGGTACCTGTCAGGGGCCATCTGGGCCTGAAAGCTGTATTGGGTTAAGAAGGTACGGGCCAATTCCTCCCAGTTGTGGATTCGGGCGTTGTCGAGGCGGGCATACCAGATTCTTGCCTCCCCCGTTAAGCTTTTCTGGAATAATTGCATTCTTAACCCCTCGTCTTCGGCATAAGCCCCGAGTTCTCCAATGTATATTTTCAAGTGTGTATAGGGGTCTCCCTTTCCATTGTACTTTTCAAACTCGGGAACTTTGAACTTTTCTGGATATCTGGCTCCGGGGAAAACACATAAATCCGAGTAATTAACCCTGCCCAGGGATCCTATTCCCTTTAGAGATTGGATGGTTTCCTCCATGTGTTTCATTTTCCTCCGAAGGTCGTCATTATCCCCCTCTTCTGGGATAGTAATCACTGTCCTGCTAGGTATGGGAACGGCCCTTGTAATGACTGGCTCGTCCCTGAGTTGGGTTTGGTCATCCTTACCCAGGTTTGCAATATTTTTAGGAGGATTCTGGTCACCCCCCGGTGGTGGAATATTATGTGGTCCTTGGCTTACCGGATCCTGTCTGATTAAGAACTGCTCTTTTAGCATCGTGGCCATTTCCATCATCTGTCTTTTAAAATCATCAAACTCCTCCCGAGATATGGAATTATGGTTAGGAAGATCAGCCATTTCAGATGTAGAGACCTGGGCTTTCTTAGACTGCGAACGGGTTTGAGGAGCAATCCTACAGAGACAAATGGTTCGAAGTTTAGTCCTGGGGAAATGAAAACATGGATGCATGCTAAAGCTATAACCTTTTTTGTGTTTTGGGGTTCTTTTAATCTTTCCCTGCAAAAGAGAAAGTTAGTAGTCCCTTAGTGCCATAACCAATGCTAAACATGCTTTATTATGCTCCCCCAACTATTCCCTGCAATTCACAGCGGTTAGTAATCTCTTTCGACATAGAAAAGGGATGTATGAATATTTGAATGAGATCATGACATTTAGACATATAAACGTAAAAAGGCATGAAGAGACTTTTCCTGCGTTGGGTTATTCTGAGGATGACCTATCCTAGGGTTACTCTCACGGGCTTTTCGGCATGAAGGTTCCCAAATCTTCGCAATCTACTCGTTTGAGCCCTTTCGATTGGAGCGAATTTGAGTGGTGCGTTTCCTGAGCCATCTCCGGGGAGCAGCCCCATCGAGTCCAGTAATAAGCAACCGACAGGTTCGCCTCAGGAGGAGGTACTCTCTCAACATACATTCACATTCATCGTCCTCACCGTATGCAAATGATTTCTTTAAAGTAAAGCCATTCCATTCAATCATTCATTCATTGGACAACAACACACATTCGCACAACAAAAGTAAAAAAATCAAAATATCGCACACACACACATTTTATGAATTTTAAAGGATAGGACAGCATCAAGATTTGAACGCGGCTTAAGCCCTCTAATGTCCCCAGCAGAGTCGCCAGCTGTCGACGCCGGGTTTTCGCTTCTCGGTCTTTTTAGTCTTTTCCAATTTTAGCCTTTTGATTTAATGATTTTTTGGAAAAGGTCGGCATTGATGTCGACGGGGTTTTGAAAGATCGTGTTTTATGATGAGCCAATTAACCAGAGTCGCCAGTTGGTATATTTGAAATGGATGTACCAACTCATCCGAATTTTCGTGTTTTATAAATCGCTGGCTCATATGTGACTCCGAATTAATTGGTCTGCGAATCGAGATTCATAGAGTTCGGGGGCTTGTTTAAGTGAGGGGAAGGTGTTAGGCACCCCTCGACTTCCGTGAAACACGGTTACCGCAATCTTGATGCTTCTCCTATCCTTTAATTCATGAAATGTGTGTGTGTGCGTGCGTGTGTGTGTATGTGTGCTTATGTGAATGTTGTGGTGAGTTTGTATGAAAGAATCATTTGGATTTTAGGGAAAATCGTGTTTTACTTTGAGAATGCTTCGGAATGTCTTTTCGGCATACACGAGAAAGCTTTATGAGAAAGGTTTGATTTTAATTATCAAAACTATGAGATTTTCGTTAAGTGTCGTTTTAACAAAACAAGAGTTTTAAACCTTCGTCAAAATAGGAATCGAGATCTATACGTTGCTTTCATAAAATGATGGGCAATTTCTAGGATCTCTTTCACCCTATGCACAAAGATTTAATAAAACGTCAATTATTTATAAAATCATTTCGTGTGTTGTTTTGGAAAACGATTTTTCTTTAGCTTTCTCGTTAGACATGAATCGACATTTCATTAACGTTTCTCAAATTTTAACCTCGTGATTCTAATATCCTACTTTGATTGATTTTATGAAAATCTTATCATTTAGCTTTGAAATCAATTTCGTGTCATAATTCGAATCGAGCATAAACACGCGTCGGGCTATTCATGGGCATGTAAGCCATCAAAATATCCCCGAACGCCAACAATCACAAATTTCACTATTTCGGGGCCTTAAGCACGATTCTCGCCTTAGCGTCGTTTTAAGGCCCAACGATTACATATTTACAATGAGAACTACGTCATCTCTACTTCTTACATCAACATATGTCCATCATCGGATCGGGACCCCGGGGTCGCTTTCCTAGGCTCACAACCAAGTATCCACACACAAACAATCGGATATTACAAGAAGATAAACCAACCCGGATAAATCTAACAATACCAAGACATCTTAAAATAACGATTTAAAGGAATTGATACCGAATATAACACCTTAAAACAAACCAAGAAATTAATGAACGAATATCATCGGGTTATTAGGAAGAGTTTATTCCGATGGAAACTTCACTCATAATCCCTAATTCATTGTTCAACAAGATACATGAAAATTATATCTAATTTACCCAAATCAATAGGACATGAATTGCTAGAACAAATAGAAATTTTCACCTTGCAATTGATCTCAAATGGATGTGAACTTGCGTATTTGAATAGGATAAATGATGTATTTGATACAATCAAAACTCAAAAGAATTAATTCCACTCTTTTTTTCCTCTTCTTTCTCCCTATTTTGTTGCAAAATCTAGCTATTTTCTCTCTATTTCCGTGTTTTTTGCTGCTGCAGAAATTCTTCTTCTTCCAAAACTGCTGAACCCCCTGTATGCTGCCGAAGCTGGCTTAAATAGGCTGGCCAGAGCCAGCCGCAGATCTATCTGCGGCTGGCCGCAGATGGATCTGCGGCTGGCCAGCTGGCACGCCTCCCATCGCACTCAGCTGCTGAGTGCTGATTTCCCGGTTTTCGTGCTGGCGCACCCACTTGGCCGCAGATCTATCCGCGGCTGGCGAGCTTGACTTTCTCGATTTTCGTGCCACGCCTCGATTTTCGTACCGCAACGTCGGTTTTCGCTGACAGGCTCGTATTCCGCAGTCCGGGAACTTCCGGGAGACGTGCCACCTCATTCGGAAATGCCTGCCTCGGACGGTCATGCTGTCACGTCGACTTGGGCTGCCCAAATCATTGCGGCGGGACCGGGCGCTCGCCCTTGTGCCCGCTCCTTTGCTCCCGCAAGCTGGTTCAATTGACGATTTCGCCCTCCTGTCACGGTTAGTAGAAGGAAACGCAAAATTTGGGTGTCTACACTCTTTTTATACAATAATTTTTTTATTATTACCAATCAAAATATTTTTATTAAACAGAAATATATATATATAATTTAGTTCATTTCCTGCTCACTTTCTCCTTATAAAATTAAAATCATAAAAATATAACTATGACTCTCCTTTCATTTATCCTCTCTCAAATACTTTCAAGTTTCAACTTTATCCTCTTTCCTCTTCTACCCAGACTCCCAAATACGAAGTCGAGGACATTTCAGTCACTGGCCACCTCCCCGCCCTCAATCGGAATTTGGAATGCTCTCAATCGGAATTTGGAATGCTTTACAGTCGACTGTGTAGCGTTTTCCACGGTCCAAAGCTCTGCTACTTCCCTCTTCCTCTTTCTCTCTCCAGATTCTCTCACTAGAAACCCAGGTAATTCTTTCTCTGGACTGTTTTGTTGTATTTAGTTTACATTTATGAGCTCTGTTTTGCAACATTTCTCTGTGCAATTTGATACCATTCATCTGAAATATTATCATCAATCTTCAATTTGCTCTTTTGGGTCATTTTTTATTTAATAAATTTTTTAGCAATGGAAGTATACAGAGCTTAGTACTAGTAGTAGCTGTACTACATTTGACTCTATATATGTATGTATATTTCTATACGGTTCTGTGTTAAGTGGCATAAATGAAGCAAAATTTTGAATCATTTTGTCTTTTGGTACTTCCGTTTGTATTAGAGAAAATATTGTTGGAGCTCAGTTGTGGTAGGCTCAATCGATTGAATGTTTTTTCTCTCTCTCTATATGTGTATATGTTGAATGATCGGTACCCACAATTTGGGATATTTATATGGCCAACCTATCTCATATCAGCTAGTTAGATATTGAACGACCAAGATTAGCCCAATCACTTAAGGTTCGCCCAACAGTTGGACGAACCGTGCAAACTGTTTGGCAGATTGGTAAAAATTCTAACAACAATTAAATTGAACTCAAGGATTTAAAAAATGCCCAAGTGTTGGAAAAGGGAATTTCGGGTAATATTTGAACCCATCTGCCAACAGTTGGGCAGATTGCTAAAAATTCTGACAACAATTATACTGAACCCAAGGATATAAATAATAAGTGTTGGAAAAGGGAATTTCGGGTAATATTTTAGCCTATCCGCTTAACAGTTGGGTGGATTGGTTAAAATATCAACCAAAACTCTCTTTTCCAACACAACCATTTTTTAATTGGTACATAACTTGAAAAAGCTAAGGGTGTTTTGTCGAAGGTCAACCCCAATCCCTTTCTCTCTGTCTTGCTATCTACTAATAGTTAATAATTTTAGTCATTGGCGGTCACTTAAATCAAAAGAGTCGTGGGCTTTCTTTTTTGGTGATTCTGTATACTTTTCGAATTGAATTGCTTGCTTATGTTTTGATGTTGGAAGAAGAGATATCAAACACTCAAAAGTTGGAACAATCGATTAAAAAGATGGTAATAGATCATTTGGAAGAATTCTTAAATTAAATTAGTTACATTTAAATTTTTTTTTTTTTGGTTCCAACTAGGATTGCACAAAAGGCCCGAGCTGAAAAGCCTCTCAAACAAGTGAGTTAGCTCGAAGCATGATTCCGAGCTATTATGATTCGTGGAGGTGGGCACAACTCCTACTACTACTACTATTGGTTTCTGCCCCAGCGAGATCAACAACTCCGATTCCATCAATCGGGTCTTCCAATCGTATCCATAGGGTGATTCATCGCTAGCTATACCTTTAGCATTAGTGACCAAAGGGGCTACACTCACACCCTTGTGTGGGCCTAGCCTAAAAAATCCTGAAAAACACCAGCTTGCTTTGGGTCTGGGGGCTCTAAATAATATGGGGAGAGCAGGAACAGATTTTGCAACCGAAACCGCACGCAAAACCGCACCAATGGTTCCGGCGGTATATTGTGGTTTTTTCAGTAGAAACTGCACCCCTTACGGTTGCGGTTTTGGTATAGAAAATTAGAAATTGCACCCCTTAAGAAACCGCACCAATTTAGAGTTCTAAATTTTTTATAGTTCTTTGAGTTCTATTTAAGTATGGTTGTAAATTTAATTTTAATATGTAATTTTGCATGGGTTAAGACTTTAAGTTTAAAACACTGGTTATTTTGTAGTAATATATGCATCTACATTTGTGCGATTTGTGTGGTACTAAACTTTAACTTTTCAATGTGAGGAATTGGAAGTTTTGAATTAATTTGTGATTGGTTTTCAAGAATTTAACTTTTTGTAGTGTATTATTTACATCTGCAATGCTTGAAATTTATTTGAAATTTGAAAAGTATGATATGCGTTATTTATTTATTTTTCAATTGGTTTTCAAGCCGAAACCGTACTGCATTCCTAAAAACCGCATCGCACCAATCCAAGCGGTTTCATGTTGCGATTTTTGATTTAGGCAACCGCATCAAAGCGGTTTCATGTTTGGTTTTTGTTTGGAACCACACCAAACCGTGTCATGCACACCCCTACTAAATAAGCGTATTTTTTACCCAAAAGAGCAGCTAGAAGGTTGGCCTGGGCTTGAAAAGGCTAAAGCCTGGCCGGAAAAGCCTGAAAACAGGCTTTTACAAGCATTTTGTGTTTTTTTTTTCTTTTCATTTTGCCCCTCCATAGCCATATAAAGGCCAAGTTTGAGGGTATTTTGGTCCACCGAATTTCAAAAACTATATTCATTTGTATTTATATTTATATTATTTTTGTATTACACGTTCATGGATTACACATTTAGTTTTAATTCTATCAATCTATGTAATATATATATTTTAAAATTCTAAATAATTAAGAGTTAAGTTTTTTAGACTTTACTTTTATGTTACTTTTATATTTTTTGAAGTAATATAGTAGTATAAGTTTATTAAAAGCATTAAAAAATGGGAAAAGAAAAGGGGGAGACCTGAAAAAGCCCAAAGTCCAAAGCAAATCCCGCAGGCGCAAAATAATCCACCTTTTTAGAAAGACCGACCACCCAACTGTTGGCAGACGCTTAAGTGACTAGACTAGTCTTGGCTGTTCGATATCTACTTGGACAATGTGAGATGGGTTGGCCAGATCTCCCTAAGTGACTGTAGCTAGGGATCATTCCCCTATGCTGCACCTAAAGGAGGTGGGTTCCATTTTACTTATCTTTCATGAAGGTTTTCGGCTTATCTTTTTCCTGTTGAACTTTAACACTTGACGATTACCTTGTTCACATCATATTTCTTAATTTTTGTTCAATGGTTTATGTGAATGTAAAAGTGAATGCAACGAGTCTATAATTACATTGACTTGAAAACTGAAGTTCATATTTCATAGTAGAGCCATTAATTTTTTGGGTTGTATTTGGTTACCTAGAAAAAAAGAGTCTATAGCATTTTAGTTTGATTAGTATCATAGACTTTGTCAAATGAAACGTATTTGCTAAGGGACTGTTTGATAAAATTGAATAAAAAATTCTGAATGTATTAGAGAATCTGAATGAGCTGAATGGAATAGAAGCTCTGAATACAGAATGAAATAATGTGTTTGATAATTGTCTGTCTAAAACATTTGAATACGTATATTTTCGTATTTTAACCTTTTGAACTGTTATTAACAAATTTATTTTGTAATTATAAATAAAAATGTTATTTAAGAAAAATTAAATATATACTTTTGAATAATCTTTGATGGAGTATACTATTAATAACATTCTATTGGTCCATAAAATAAAGACAAAAGACTACAATAACATTCATTAAATTGGTTATTGACCAATTTGTTAAAGAAAAAATCAAAAACAATTTGTACATAACAAAATATGTTTACAATAGTAAAACAAGATAGATATTGAATGTAACTTTTAATTGTCAATGAAGGTATGCAAGTAAAAATATTATTCAGCACTACTTCTTACTGATTCAGTTATAATTTTTTGGAAGAATCGTTCGGACACGTTCAGAGTTTAAAAATATAAAACAAATGTTCTGAATGACTGATTCAGTTAGATCTTAACTCATTAAGACCCATTTAGAAATAAACAAACAGCCCCCAAGTTCCATTCTGTTAATATGAGTGATCGTCTGGTTGGCTATAAGAGGATTATAAGTTTTTATGATGTAGTGTCTCTAAGCTTGACTTTCTTTTTTGTAGATATATATAATTATAGGGCTGTTGAAGATTTTCAGCACTATGCATGTGATTAAGGGAGGCTGGGTTGGGCAAACATTTGCCCTTGCTAAGGGCAATGATTCTGGAGGCAGGAAGTCACGCATTCGGCGCTCGAAAGAGGAGAGGAAGGCAATGGTTGAGTCTTTTATAAAGAAGTATTCTCTCTATTTTCTTTCTTTGCTTTTTTTTCCCCCTGCTACTTAGTGCTGATGCTATCAATTTAATTTACTGAAGACAATAGACATCCAATCATCCCATCCCTCACATTCTTTTATCTGTATATGCGTAATATGAACTGAAGTTGGTGTCATCAGTCATCACTTAATTCTAGTAAATTAGTTTTTGGTTTTTAAACTTTCTTTTTGAATTTTTTTTTACACTTTTTTCAGCCAATTGTTTGCGATATTTGATTGTGTGATGAGCAGAATATGGTTGTGACATTTATCTTTTGGGCTCCTTCATGGATATGCTTTGACCAAAGAACTAGCTTGTAGAATATTTCTAATGTTTTTATTGGGGGTTTAGAATGATGTATTATGCCTAACTAACTTTGACTATAACTACGTAAGTATGAAGTATGAACTGATTTTTAGCCAGCACTAACTAAATAGAGTGGGAAAGGTTTTCCATACAATATTTATCCATGGATGTTGTATTTGATTTGGGGGTTGCTGGAGTGTATATGTCATGATTTTGGACCTTGCATTTTCCTCTTCTTTGCCATCTGATTTGTATTTCTTTCTCTCACTACATATATGTTTGAAATAAGCTTATTTGAGCTAATCAAAATATACGTATTTTGCTGTTTGGATACAAAGTTAACTCAGATGGTGGTTGTTCATTTGGATTATATGCAAAAATTTCCCCTATTGTCATTAAACTCACTACGAAGATATGGCGTCGAGCAATCTGGACTATTCTTCATCAGATGTTGACTATGGGTCATAGCTTACTGAAGAGAAAGAGAAGCGATTTACAGTCGCGTATAAATTTCTGATGGGATTCAAAACAGAACTTCCATAGTTTGCCGTATTTTTTTTTTGGGTGGTGGTGGCGTGGGGGGGGGGGGGGGGGGGGGGAAGGGGGCAACAAGAGAATAAGAGATGGAAAGAGCGAGAGAGAGGAGAGGGGTTTTATTTTTAGTAGTACACGTGGCACTCATTTACATGTGTGTACATAATTTTTTAGAATTGAAAAAATTGAAATAGTTGGGGAGAATGGGATGTGCCGATGTGGGGATGTGCATTCACTCACCAAAATAACCGCCTCCAACACTCTCCCACTTTACGTAATAGAAAACTACCAAATGATATAAATTGTGAAATTTTTTTACCAAAATATCTGCCTCCAACCCTCTACCACTTTATGTAATATATTTTAAAACTGTGAGGGTCACATGTGAGAAGTAATTGTTTTGTACAAAAACGTTGTCGTTTTTAGTGCTGCTGGGCATAACTTGGGAACATGATCCCGTATTTCCTGTATTCCCTTTTACAATTGTCAAAGGCATGGAAGCACAAGTGTTTTATTGTCTTGTTTGGGTGGTTCCTTGGTTACATGCAGCTAGTAAGATATGAAAAATATCCCACAGATATCATCGACTGTTGAATTGGTGATTGGCTCCTTGGTCACATATTACGGCCATATTCGGGTATGGAAGATAGTCAAATATATCATCTACTTTCAGAGATATTACAGTGAACAATCATGACATCAATATTATAGTCAACAAAAACTTTCAGTTAAAATGATTGCGGAAGTAACTCTTAAAGTGATGATAATTGTTCTCCAAAATGATTGTATATTCTCCACAAACATAATGGGACCAAAATATGGTTATTTTGGGGAAAAAAATACAAGGAGCAAAATTTGCAATCATTTTCATGGAAAAAGTAAAATCTAATTGTGGCATTTGTTGTTGGACGGAGGAAGTGTATCAGCTGCTGAATTTTTGTGGACATCACTTACAATCTATTACATTAATCACCAGCAACAAAATCTACGTTACTTGGAATCATAATTCTTCTTTATATCGTTTGTTGTTTCTTTTTCGTTTTCCTGAGGAATAGTAACTGGTTAGCTAAGGGGCTGTTTGGGAGTGTCCATAATTTATTTGTAAATTTGCCTCGTGTTGTTATCTGGTTCAATGAAGAGACAACTATGAGTAGGTGTGAGTCTACTGATTTTCAAGGTAATTTACATACCGACGTCGACCCACAGTAATTATTTTTCCAGAAATAGTCCAACTTAGAAGTTGAACTAGCGAAATAGACCTGAAAATGTGAACTTTATGCTAATTTTTAAAATTAACTTTCTGTGTTGGAACCTGCAGATTTTTCTCATGATTCCAATTTTCTTATTATTTTTTCTATTTTTGTTTTTTGTACTTGTACCCTTTTGTTATGCTTGAACTTCAGTTGGTTAATTCTGAATTAAGTAGCCGTGTCCTACCTAAATTTCCAATTTGTTAATTAATTTTTTGAAGCTATCAAAATTCAAACAAAGGGAGTTTCCCATCGCTCAATCTCACACACAAGGAAGTTGGTGGTTCTTTCTACACAGTGCGGGAAATTGTCCGAGAGATAATCCAGGAAAATAGGGCGTTGGGCCCAGCTAAGCTGACTCCAGAAGAGCAAAATGCTGATAGCTTCTTTGAACAATATCCATTGGGATCAATTTCGATGGAGCCTCAAGTTCATGTTGTATCATCAAATGGATCTCATGTTATAACAACTCCTATTTCGTATAATCGTCAGCACAGTACAAGTGAAGCAAAAGTTGTAGAATCTAATGCCCAGTGCCCAGAACCTCAGCACTGGAGGCTTGACAATGAAAAAACCGTTAATGGCAGTAGTCAAGAATCTAGCGAGTCACTACATAGAGAATCTCCAGCTATGAAATGTCTGGAAGGAGAGGAAAATGTGGAGAAAGAACTTGCAACATCTGAAGTCAAAATACCCGAGATAACAGATTTCGTGGTAGAGGCATTTCCACTAAGGCCAGTTACTGGCACAATAATTGCCTTGGATGGAGATTCAGGTAAACCAAGTGTCTTCGCTGGAAATTTGGAAGAGAAGGAAATCATAAATATGGAACTGGAAGCAGTCAACAATTGTCCTGTACTTGAAATCTCTTCTAGTTCGGTGCACAAGAAATCTGACATCCAGACAGAAAGGCCAATGTCAGAAAGGAGCTGTGTGAATGATAAAGCTGAACCATCATTGGAAAGCCTGAATCATTCTATGACCAAAAATAGCAATGTGCTTGAGGTTAATGATGACACGACAGACCTTGAAATTAAGGACATCTTGCCTGCTGAAACTAAAGTGAGTTCATTTGTTGCATAGGCACCTCATTTTTTAGCCTTTATAAGTATGCTTGTCTTTAGGTGTTCTTTGTTCTTCTCGTTTTCTCGGCTTCACTTTAAATTAGCCTATATATATATATATATATATATATATATATAAGAAATACATTGTACCATAAGATCTGATGCAGGCATTTTGATTGTCATCTTAGGAACAAAGTCTGTCCAAATATGACACGATATTTGCATTTTATTTTTTCTTCATATCATTGCTTTTTATCGTTGTGAATATACTGATTGTTATTTATGGTGTCCTTTTGCAGCCTATGAGTCCTCCAGACGGCATAGAGAATTTCAATGGCACTATCAGTAGCAGTTCTGAGGGCCAGTTGATTTCTGAAGAAGTTGTTGCAATTAATGAAGAATCTGATATCCGGCATGATGGTAGCTCCCAGAAGGCACACCATCCAACATTAGACAGAATTAATCTGTAAGATTCTCCAACAACATTCAAAACGTTTGACTTGGTCTCAAAATAATAACAGAATTTGTATGTTCACTTTAGCTTTAGCTCTCTCTGATTTCTTAATCATTACTATTTTATTTGGGATTTTTTCTTTGAGCAGTGAGTCATGGGAAGCTACAACGGACAGACCTACTAGCCTGCACAATAATTCACTTCTGGCCTTCATTAAGGCCTTTATCACTGCCTTTGTGAAGTTTTGGTCCGAGTAAAAATCCCTACATTGTTTGTTTATATATCTGGTTGTTTTATTTTATCATCTGAAAGTGAGTGAAGGATTTTGTGCTTTTTTTATTTTTATTTTTTATTTTAACCTCGGCATCTTAGAGAATATGATTTCACCAGTTCTGGTATATCTTGACATTTTAAAGGCTCTGTTTGACCACCAGATGAGTGAGTGTTGTGAATAAACGGTTGTAAGACATACTGGTTGAGATTATGCTGCATGCATTTCCCGGATGATGGACCAAGTTTGCTAGGTCTTGATGAGGACTGACCATGCTCTATAGCTAAATAATGGTCTGCTGGTCATGTATCTTACTGTACATCTAGGGTGAGGGTAGTTAAACTAGTTAGATTAAATATTGGTTTGTAACTTATTACTCTCTGTAATATGTAATTGTCATCAGAACATTTATTCAAGTTGTTTTAGAGCTATAAGAGCTTGCATATCTTTGTCTGGAATGATTTGCTGAGCAGGCTCAAGTGCTTTTTTATTGCGGAAGATTGGTTTGGTGGTTTGTTATAATCTGGGTATTTAGACATCTGGGATCCTAATGTATCCTTCCTCAAAATTCTCTTTTCGGGTGAGCTGGGCCTATGCTGATTGGGTATCTTGTGAACTTTGCTTTGATGTGAAAAAAGTATATCCTTGAGGAAATGGCACATGTCAGTGGGCCATTGGAGATTGATTTTTTGGACATCATTCACTTGTACTTTCAAAAAAAAAAAAAAAATCCCATTTGCGAAATTTATAAATTTTAAAAGATATGTTTTCCTTTTATGTTTATCTTCAAGTATAATGATTGTTTAGTTTAATTTTAAGGATATATTCAGGAAGTCACCCCCCAAGATTTGAAAATTTTGTAAGACCCACTTGTTCATTTATTATGTATTCTATTGTTTGAGGCCCTGGCCTTGTAGGTGTAGGTTAACTTTTATTTATTTATGTTCACTATTTCAGTACACAGTTTAAAGGTTAGCAGTCCCCGAATCCCACTATCCCCACTATCTCAGACTCTCAGTGTTCTGTGATTCCTCCTCCGGTCATCCCTGTGATTTTATTTTCAACCCAAAATTAAGTAAGCTCTCTATCTCTATCTCTCTCACTCACATAATTAATTACACAAACACACAATGCTTAGATTTTGACCGGCTATTGGTCATTTTTTTGTCCGCCCAAGGAAGGGGCAGACCCATCTGGCCATCTGTACCTCCATTAATCACTTTTTGCATCTTTTGTTGTTCTTCAATGATCTTCTGCAAGTACTTTCCCTGAGCTTCTATTCTCATATGTACTAACTGTCTTTGCAATTCTGACGAAGCTTTGATATGTTATAAAAGACTTATTTTTTCTATGTTTTGTTGTCTTTGTCAAAGTAAATTCTATTACTACATTATCTTTGTTTTAGTAAAAATATGTTTTGTAATGGTGAAACTTTACTTTTTAGTGATGAATATATATTATGTTGTTAAAAAAATTCTTGACCCCCCCCCAAGATCAAATCATGGCTTCGTCCCTGGATATATTTTCCTTTTATGTTTATCTTCAAGTATAATGATTGTTTAGTTTAGTTGTGGTGATGATAGTGAAATTGTGCTGTTAATTTTGAGATATTATATTATTTTATACTATTAATGAAATGAAGGTTTTTTTTGTGGATTTTTTTTTTGTTTGTAAAGGGGCTCTTTTTGTGGAATGACGAGAATAATTTATGTTGTGTCTGAATTTTTTCACCTTTTTAAAAAAGTAAGTGAAGTGATATTTTGTAAAAAAGTAAATTTTTATTACTATGGGTTTTAAGAATTTGATTTTTATTAAATTAGAAGGCCAAAATTTATAGAGTTGTCAGGTAATATTTTAAATGGGTGTATCAACTCATTTAAATTTTGATTAAAAGATATTTTTGATTATTATATAGTTTTTGGTCTTTGAAACTGCAATTTAAGGGTTTGGGGCCTTGATTAAGAAAAGTGAATGTGTTACTAACTTTTGTGAATCACGGTGATCACATTCTTTAAAATTTTATTTTATTTAAAGTGATTGCTTGAAAAATACAAGTGCATTTATATGTGTTTTGTACCATTTCATAAGTACGTGAGTCATTCCGTTGTTTCTTGATCAATTTACTTTTGAAATGTGAAATTACATTTGAGGGGATAAAATTAAATGTTATTCTAAGAAAGCAATACTTGTAACAAATTTATAAATTTCATATATTTCAGTTATTTCGGGCTGTTTCAAAAAAAAATATAAAAATGATGTCACTTTTAATATATAAAAAAATAAGAATTTCTACTTAAGTATTGATATTTTTAATAATAAATGATATCAAAAAAAAAGTGAAAGAGTGAATATATATATATACAATGAGGATCAGGTGCGGGAGACCGCATTTTGTTAAAATGCGGGACTTTTTTTTTTTTTTTTTGCTTTTTTTTAAAACAACTAAAAAAAATAAATAAATAATTATGGAACTGAAATTTTTACATAATACAATGTTTTGAGCGTGATTTGGATACATATAACAAAACATGTATAACAAAACATGTGCAGACTGTACATACATGTTTTGTTATATGTATCCAAATCACGCTCAAAACATTATATTATGTAAAAATTTCAGTTCCATAATTATTTATTTATTTATTTTTAGTTGTTTTAAAAAAAAAAAAAGCAAAAAAAAAAAAAAAAAAAGTCCCGCATTTTAACAAAATGCGGGATCCCGCACCTGATCCTTATCCTATATATAAATGATGTCCTAATATTTATAAAGAAGTTTCATAATTTTTTTTTGTTTTACCATTTTATCCTAAAGAGATTATAACTTGATTTTGAAGAATTTGGTTAATTTGATTTTAAATCTTTTCCTAAAAGCGACAGTTTTATTTATATGAAAAAAATCATTCAAGTTGCCTTAAAATAATAGTCATATAACAATGTTGTTTTCAAAATGTCATTTCAATATATATGCATATAGCTGGTTTAAAAATGTCTTTCAAAACACCAAAGTTATTTTAAACTCATTATTTTGATCTTGTTTAAAAACCATTCAAAAAAATTAATATCACCACATTTAAATAGATTCCAAAAACCAATCTATCTCATAAAGTATATAAAAAGCACAACCAATTTTAGTCCCTGCCTACTTTGCTACTGAGTCTGTCCGAGTTATAATACTGAGATCGTCTGAGTTAATTGGTTGAGTTGGATGATTTTATTCCATTGCAATAAATCGAGAAGTTATTCCCCGACGCTCCTCTTTCCTCCAACGCTTCCATTAAGATCTTACTCAGTTAAATTTCATATCAGCGAAACATCAAATGGATCTTCAATTAACACCACATCAATGTCTTGCAACGGAAGAAGTACAATACTAGTTGTAACTCAAACATCAATGTCCTGCAACGGATGAAGTACAATAATAGTTATGACTCAAAAAGACATCCTGCCTCTGAAACTTCTAAGTCCACATGTTAGAATATCGGTTCAAGTGGCCCGGCCCACATCAAATAAGCCCAGGCCAAATAATTGCCGGAATGTGGTCCGCTCGGGTGAAGGGAAGGCAAATGTACACTTTTTGACTGAGGGCCCCATATCGCCATTTTTTGAGCAGTGCAGTTGTTAGGCGATGAGACGTCTCCCACCAAACCCTTGCCCATGTGCTTGATTTGACAGACCAAAGTGTAAGAAAAGGTTAGATACTATTTTTACACTTGAAAAACCAACTTAATTTGATAACTTACCTCTTAACTCTGTTAACTGACCACCTACACCGGAGTCGTCCCATGACGGCACTTGCAGTTGATCAAAGTGGACACGTTTGTGCAGGTCTGAGCAGACAAGGGTCCATAGTTGGAGACCACCACAGAGAGCTAGGTCGTCATCATTGGCGCTAAAAGGAGGGCCTTCTTGTGTAAAGATCCAAGTTTCAAAAACCAAATCGGAGATTGTTTATCCTATTTTGTTCTCACTTGGTTTATAACTAAACCCACCGATAAAAACGATTTTTCGGCCGTGGTTGGTTTTTAACCATTTGGAGAACATACTTGGGTGAACGATCCGAGACATATATAGTCTCCAACTTACATAGAATACCATTTGAAATGGCTAGAACACGCAACAGAGGTGGAAAGAGTGGTGGTGAAGGTCCTAGCCAATGCTAGCCAAGCCATCAATCACGCCAACGGGACGAGGGGCCACATAGTGAACATCCTGAGCATTCCGTACATTCCATCCACTTTGTACATTCAGTTCACCCTGTCCATTTCCACGCTCAACACTACAAAAAAAAGGGTCATTGCCGACGGCTGTTACCGTCGCCAATGACTCAAATGCCGTCGGTAATGACTCATTAGCGACGGCAACTACCGTCGCCCTCGCCGTCGCACTACAGGTCGTCGCCCATGGCTCCCGTCGATGGCCGTCGATAAAGTACTCATTGGCGACGGGAACATTGGCGACGGCACGCCGTCGGCAATGAGTAATTAGCGACGGGAAAATTCGTCGGTAAAGCCGTCGCTAAAGAGTATATTAAATAATATATAAAATAGTCATGGCCGACGGCAGATGCCGTCGCCAATGATAGCCGTCGGTAATGAGTAAGCACTAACAAATCTGATTTTTTTTAAAAAAATTAAAAAAATGCAAATACCTGTTATAATTATAACTATTATCAACTAAAATAAATAAATAAAATCCTCAAAAACGCAAATCAATAACCATCAAATCTTTTACTATCAACCATCAAATATCTACGTATGATAAGGTATAAAAATATTAGTAGATACAAAAACCATCAACCGAATTACATACAAAACCTAAGTTTATACAACGCAAAAACTGTATCTGTACATACATGAAAATAAAAATATAAACACTAACTATATCCCCAGATCAGGAGTATCGGTATCATCATCACCATCTCCCGTACCACCGCCGGTCCCACCATCCGTAGCATCATCAGTATCAGCCCGACGGTCATCGCCTTCGCCGCTACCTCCACCCCTATGAGGCTCATCAACAAGTCCCTACAAAATTAAAATATTAATTACAAAGTCCAAAAGAGAGCATATTTAAATAATTATTCTAAGTGTTCTTTCATTTATACAAGTTCGGCAAACAAACTGATAACATCGCATCGGCCTCTTTTTGGTCTACTTTTTTTTCGACTATTGTTCTAAGTTTTTCTTTATTTTATACAATTTCGGCAAACAAGCTGATAACTCGGCCTCTTTTTGGCCTCTTTTTTTTTCGACTATTGTTCTAAGTTTTTCTTTATTTTATACAAGTTCGGCAAACAAACTGATAACTCGGCCTCCGGATCTCGGAATCGAGTTCCGTAAGTTGTGACGTGTCCCAAATATCTATGAGGTGCTACGTCTACGGTTTCGTGTTGGTTTGACGCCTGAGGCGGGTTTTGGCCTCTTTTTCGACTATTCTTCAAAGTGTTCTTTATTTTCTACAAGTTCGGCAAACGAGCTGATAACTCGGCCACCTCCGGATCTCGGAATCGAGTTCTGTAAGTTCTGACGTGTACCAAATATCTGGGAGGTGCTACGTCTACGGTTTCGTGTTGGTTTGACGCCTGAGGCGGGTTTTGGCCTCTTTTTCGACTATTCTTCAAAGTGTTCTTTATTTTCTACAAGTTCGGCAAACGAGCTGATAACTCGGCCTCCGGATCTCGGAATCGAGTTCTGTAAGTTCTGACGTGTACCAAATATCTGTGAGGTGCTACGTCTACGTTTTCGTGTTGGTTTTGACGCTCGAGGCGGGTTTTGGCCTATTTTTCAACTATTCTTCAAAGTGTTCTTTATTTTATACAAGTTCGGCAAACGAGCTGATAACTCGGCCTCCGGATCTCGAAATCGAGTTCCGTAAGTTCTAATGTGTCCCAAATATCTGTGAGGTGCTACGTCTACGGTTTCATGTTGGTTTGACTGCCTGAGGCGGGTTTTGGCCTCTTTTTCGACTATTCTTCAAAGTGTTCTTTATTTTCTACAATATCGGCAAACGAGCTGATAACTCGGCCTTCGGATCTCGGAATCGAGTTCCGTAAGTTCTGACGTGTCCCCAAATATCTGTGAGGTGCTACGTCTACGGTTTCGTGTTGGTTTGACGCCCGAGGCGGGTTTTGGCCTCTTTTTCGACTATTCTTCAAAATGTTCTTTATTTTATACAAGTTCGGCAAATGAGCTGATAACTCGGCCTCCGGATCTCGGAATCGAGTTCCGTAAGTTCTGACGTGTCCCAAATATCTGCGAGGTGCTACGTCTACGGTTTCGTGTTGGTTTGACGCCTGAGGCGGGTTCTGGCCTCTTTTTCGACTATTCTTCAAAGTGTTCTTTATTTTCTACAATATCGGCAAACGAGCTGATAACTCGGCCTTCGGATCTCGGAATCGAGTTCCGTAAGTTCTGACGTGTCCCAAATATCTGTGAGGTGCTACGTCTACGGTTTCGTGTTGGTTTGACGCCCGAGGCGGGTTTTGGCCTCTTTTTCGACTATTCTTCAAAATGTTCTTTATTTTATACAAGTTCGGCAAATGAGCTGATAACTCGGCCTCCGGATCTCGGAATCGAGTTCCGTAAGTTCTGACGTGTCCCAAATATCTGCGAGGTGCTACGTCTACGGTTTCGTGTTGGTTTGACGCCTGAGGCGGGTTTTTGGCCTCTTTTTCGACTATTCTTCTAAGTGTTCTTTATTTTATACAAGTTCGGCAAACGAGCTGATAACTCGGACCTCCGGATCTCGAAATCGAGTTTCCGTAAGTTCTAAGGTGTCCCAAATATCTGTGAGGTGCTACGTCTACGGTTTCGTGTTGGTTTTACGCCCGAGGCGGGTTTTGGCCTATTTTTCGACTATTCTTATAAGTGTTCTTTATTTTATACAAGTTCGGCAAACGTAATGATTTTAATTTCTACAAATTGCTGGTTTATTTTTTATCTCTTACTCTTCAACTCTATATGAAAAAAACAACGTGCATAATTAATTAATGAAACTTTATCTCTATATAAATTTACTCTTCAATGTTTGATAGTTTATATAAGCAATATAATATGAAAACCCGTGAATTAAATAAAGACAGACATCAATAATTATATTTACCTCTCGAATATGTCGAGGAAAGAGGTTGGCCAGGACAACCGCACATACACGAATGGCTTCCTCTCGGACCAGACCCATCATCTCGTCGGCAGATGCATCCGGATCGATGGAGCCGTGGACGACCTCCTGAGCAAGCTGGTAGATACGCTGGCGGGATGGTGCGCCTGATTGTATAGCATTGCTCTCCATGCACCCCTCTACGATCCGCCGGAAGAAGTCGTCGGATAATGAAGGGCCGGCACCCGATCCACTCGCACCACCTGCTCCGGTTGGGTGGGCGACGCCTAGCTCGCGCAGCAGGCACTAATGTGTAGGCCGGGACCCGTGGAATGCCCACAACTCTACCCTTCTTTCGGTCCCCCTGTAGCTTGCAGCCAGTCCTCCAGCTCCTCAGCCTCGCGGGTCTCGGCATCTATGACGCCATCCGTCCTCTGGCTGCTCCGCTCCGCTGCGAGTGTCTCGAAACCGTCGCTGAAAAAGAATATATAACAATATGAAAAGCATAATTGTTTAAAAGAATTTTAATACGAATTTCATGAATAAAAATATCACTTAAATTAAAAGGATAACATTACTTACAGCAATGCCCTCTGCCTCAGGTGAGATATAACCACCATCCTCTTTCTTTTGATGGGCGTGCCACCAAAACTCTAAGCGGGAAGGTGGGCGCTGCAGAGTATCCTTGAGCCTCTCCCGAAAAAGGTCGTACGACTGAGAGCCTGTGCAATGGGGCAGGCGACTCTGCTGTCGGGCTGCTGTACCTTGTGCCCGACTTCTTCTTCTGAAAATCAGCTCCCTCCCAGATACTGCACATCTGCTCCCAAACCGCGGCACCAAGAAAATCTGGGCGGACATCTCTAAGCGTCTGTCCATCTATCATCCTGCTCTGGGCTTTCTTCTTCCACTCGTGGACCCACTTGTGCCAGTTCATCTCTAGATATTTCTGAAGCACAGTCATGCCATGAGCTTCTTGACCGTCCTCAAATCGGTAATATCTCTGCACATTATACATTATTAAGCTTAGTATACAACATAAACCGAGAAGTATATAAAAAAAACATGCAAATGTAATATAGTGACATTTTACCCGAAACTCATCGATAATCAACTGACGTGTGCGGTCATCCACATCTGCCCACCTCATCCACGCACTTGAGAATCGATTGCGCACGATCCCAAGCAACGTGTTCCTTGGCGTCGCGTCAAGGATACTACAATTGGAATTAATACATTTGTAAATTCTAAAGTATATATACATGCAGGATTTTATGTAAAACAAATGTAAAATTATATAAACAGATAATGAAATTACCTGTTAGTCCCGACACGGCATATATGAGGCGCTGGGGGGGGATTCCCTAGCAAGCCACGTGCTAGTCCCCGCGGAGGCCTAGGACGCGCACCTATATGTAGTGCAATATGTGTTCATTTTTATATAAATGAATATTATGACAATACTATATAAGAAAAAAGTAAGACGTAAAAGAACTTAACATGTAATTGTACCTGAAGATCCGGGCTGATCATCACTCCATCTACCTCCACGCCCCCCACGACCTGTACTACCAGCTCGCCCACCACGATCGCCGTGTGGTGTACGAGCCATATGTATGTAACTGTAAATAGGAAAACAAAATATTATAGGACATTTGTAATCATAATAATTTTGCAACTTAAATAATAGAATCGAATATGTTACACCATCATGATTGCAATACTACAAACTATTACATATAGGTACAAGTAAATAGACATAAGTAGTACATACTCCTAATCATTTATATCATCAAATCCATCAATATCAGAATCGTCATTTTCGCGCAATAGCTCTTCATTCTCGCTGTCATCACCATCTTCGTCATCCTCAACAATCTCTTCATGTATATCTTCATCATCAACAACATCGTCTCCACTTTCCACAGCGACGACATCATCTTCATCTTCACTAGACTCACTAATAACAGTCACATCAGTAAGTGTGACACTAGTAGACTCAACTTGTAAAGGTTCATCGTCTGGACGAGGAGATGTGCCTTGAAAACCACGAGCTTTGGTGGTTATAACAGTATACCATGAGCTTGCAGGATTCTTAACACCCCGTGCGTAGTATACCTGCGTTGCTTGACTTGCTAAAATAAATGGCTCGTTTGAGTTTAGTTTTGACTTAACATTTACTGTCACCAGTCCTGAATTTTTATCAACTCGAACTCCATTTTCAACATCAAACCAATGACAATTGAAGCAAACTAACTCTTTTTGACCCCAATATTTGAGAACGACTACTTCTAGCAGTCGTCCATACCAGTCATCCCAAAGATTATCGTAGCAGCTACCTTTAACCACAACTCCAGAATCAGATGAAGTGAATTCCCCAATATCGCAACACTTAAATCTGTAACCGTTGACAATGCAGCATGTATAAGTATCTACAGATCTTTCAGGGCCATCCGCTATAAGCTTAAGTCGGATGTCAGCTTTATCATCTGTGAGGACCTAAAGTACCGGACCACAACATATTATAAAATTAATTAGGCCATAAGATTCATTCATGAGGGTAAATGTATTTAGAAATCAATTTATGATACTTACTACATCTTTAAACCAACATGCAAATTCTCTATTCCTCAAATTTTCTAATTTCCCCCGTCCGATATAGTCGGATTCGCTTCACGTATCTCAGCATCATATTGACTGCAGTACAGTTATATACGACATTATTATGCGAAGAACTTTTAACAGGTACAAACGACATAGTAGTAGCTACTTACTTAATGTATGGCGCAACTTCATTCATGTTTACAAGTGCATACAATGTGGCAGCTGCATACTCACTATCAGTCAAGAATCGCCTTTTTTTACCAACCGAATGGTTGTACCGGATGACTAAAGGCCGTTAATTCTTCTGTGTTCAGCTCAGGTGCAACAGCCTCGTTCCGACGTAAGCGATTGTGTCTCGTCTGAACATTCGGCTCAAAGTACAACGAGCAGAAATTAACAAGCTCCTCCATAACATAACTTTCAGCAATTGAACCCTCTACACGGGCTCTATTTTTCACCTTTTGCTTTAGACGACGCATATACCTATATGTTATCAATGCACGTATACAATAAAGTTAAAGGTTTGCAATGTTTTAACAATATGTAAAACAACAGTAATGTTACTACCTCTCAAATGGATACATCCATCTATATTGCACGGGACCACCAAACTTGGCTTCGTATGGAAGGTGAATAGGCAAATGCTCCATTGAATCAAAAAATGATGGAGGGAAGATCATTTCTAACTTGCATAGTATTTCCACTATCTGCCTCTCCATTTTATCTATGTCTTTGAATTGGAGCTCCGTCAAACATAGATCTCTAAAGAAGTTAGAAAACTCTGTCAGTGCTTCTACCACACGTTTCGGCAACAAGTCGATAAATGCCACGGGGATCAACTTCTGCATGAATACATGACAATCATGACTTTTTTAGACCCCGAAACTTCAGCTCTTCGACTTTACAACACCTTGATATATTTGAAGAAATATCCATCTGGAAGCTTCAGACCACTAATCCAATTACATATCAATATCAATTGTTCCCTGGTCAAAGTATAATCAGCTTTAGGCATAATTGTCTTACCACCCTCCTCATACAACCACAAATGTTTCCCTCATGTTCATTTCTGCCAAATCAAGCCTCGACTTGTTGTTGTCCTTTGTTCTACCACTGGCATTTAGCACTGTATAAAAAATATTATCAAATACATTCTTTTCGGTATGCATCGGATCTAGACAATGACGAATGCAGAGTGTAGCCCAATACGACAACTCAAAGAACATACACCGATGTGTCCAGTTGTGAAGCTTACCATACCCATGAGCTCGCTCTAATCTATGATTCTTCCCTGGAGGTGGAAAATTCAAGCTATTAATCCAGCTCAACACTGATGTACCAGAAAGACGGTCAGGTACTTGACGTTTCTCTGATTTCCGATTGAATTGTCTAGTCATTCTTCGATAACGATGCTCAATCGGCAAAAACTGTCTGGAAGTTGCAAAGAAACTAAATTTCCCCCCATGTTTGAGCCGCATAGCTTTAACTGACCCCATGCACACGGGACATGACAAGCTCCCATGGGTCGACCATCCACTGATCATTCCCAACGCCGGAAAGTCATTTATGGTCCACAGTAAAGCTGCCCTCATGTCAAAGTTCTCTTTAAGAGATACGTCATAAGTTTGAACCCCTGTATCCCACAACATCTTCAACTCATCTACTAATGGCCTGAGGTAGACATTGATGTCTTTACTTGGACTCTTATCACCCGGAATCAGTAAAGGCATGAACATATAAGGATCTTTCATACACATCGAAGGTGGGAGGTTATACACAACAATAATCACTGGCCAGGTTGAGTAAGGCTTGGTGTAAGACCCGTTAAATGGATTAAAGCCATCCGTAGCAAGTCCAAGCCTAACATTTCGAACCTCTTTAGCAAATGAGAGGTGCTTTTTGTCAAAATTTTTCCACTCAAGCCCATCTGCCGGGTGCGTCAGTTGACCCTCGACTATTTCCCGTGTTGAGTGCCACCTCATATACTCGGCGGTATGTGTTGACATGAAACAACCGCTGAAGCCTCGGTGCAATAGGAAAGTAACGTAAGATCTTTCTGGGTACGTCTTTTCCCTTTTTCTTGCGTTGTTCATAGTATCTACTTGTACCGCAGATATCACATATCCTCTTATATTTATTGTCATCACCGTAATATAACATACAATCATTCTCACAAGCATCAATCTTCTCATACCCTAGATTGAGTCTTTTGACCAGTTTCTTCACTTCGTAGTACGATTCCGGTAACTTATTGCCAGCCGGTAAGAACTCCTGCACAATGTTGAGCAGTTCGTTAAAACCCCTCTCACTGCAGTCATGCTCGTTCTTGAAATGTAAAAGCTTAGTTACTGCAGATAAGACGGTGTGCTTTTCGTGTCCGTCATACAGTGGCGTCGCTGATTCGTGCAATAACTGATAGAAACCCTTAGCCCCGTCATTCGGCTCTTGCTCAATGCTTCTGTCATCCCTGTGAGTATTCCACTGGAAGAATGAACCAGCAGCTTCGACTATCATGTTACTACAGTCAAAGGTTTCGTCACCTCTGGATTCTGGCACAGATTCATGTTCATTTAACCAGGTTTCCCCATGATAGATCCACGTACTATAACCCTGCTTGAACCCATACGCAAATAGGTCGCACATGACATCACTCCTTTCCTTCCACACTTCATTCACACACCTCTTACAAGGACATCTAATCTCATCGCCGCTAACTTGCTCAAATGCAAAATTGAGAAACTCTTCAACCCCAGTACGGTACTCAGAGCTAAGCCCACTCTTATCAGTGGCGACCCTACGTTCCATCCATCTTCGATCAACAGACATCTTGGTCTATACACTAGAAGGTGCTATATATGAGGAAAAACAAAACACAAACAGGATGGTTAATGTCTATACATACATATGAAGTACACAAACAGGATGGTTATTTGGGACTGTACATTTTATACATCATTTTTCACCCTTAGGGTTAATTTTATCTGCCAATGCACTCATCCAGATACATTCTTAATTATTTTTCATTCTAACCCGCTCATTACAAGCTAATAGGGATAGCTAAAAGAAGCGAATTTGCACTTTCCAGTAATAATGAGCTGCAACGAATGTAGTTTAGAAAGCATGAGTCATAGTCCAAATACCAAAGAAATTATAACTATTGACGCCCGCAAACAACACACTTCAATCATTCACAATGATCGGGAAAAGGCAGAGCCTAACACTTTAACAAACCTGATAAGGCAGAAAAGAGGCTCTTCATTTTCCCTATTTCAAGTTATTACTATCAATGGATATCTGAATCATACTATGGTCCTAATTAAACCACTACCTACAAAAACTAGACATATTTTGTGGTTTGGATGTACCATGTTAGTCAATGCCAAAAAGGGAAAAGGAAAAAGGAAAAAAAAAAAGAAGACGCAAGAAATCCGATGGGGGCCATTCTAGGATAGAAATTCTTAGAGCAAATTGCCAAGCACCCGCCCTAAATAGCAAAGCAAACAACCTAGCGTCACAGATATGATAAACACGGACATTGTGTTGCACAGTTTTAAATGGGTCATTTTTGAGTTTTTTTTTTAAATGAATGCGAAAGATAAGAAAATGACGAAAAAATTGAACACTTTTCTTGCCCATCCAAAATCAACGAATTAATAAAATCCTTATTATATCCTTTACATACAAACACAACGAAGTTAATATAAGAATAAAATTGTAATCATAATGTAAAATTAAGTTCTCTATCTTCTCAATAACACCAAAGAAAACCTATAAATTTTATAGGATAATTTTCTATTCTAATTTAAGTTTTCCTTTATTTTATTTTCTATCCAAAACTCAGAAACACAGAGTTAGGGTGAAAAATATAATAACAGAGGCCTTGAGGAATAACCCTAGGGACCTGGTTTTAATCCCCAGTTGCTGACCAAAATTTTGCCGGTGTTAAAAAAAAGAATTGAAATATATATATATATATATATGACAATAAAATAAAAGGTCAACGAATTTCCAATGTAGAATAAATTTCTAAACATTATTCCAAAGTGCAAATGGTGAAATCATATATTATCGAAATCAGTAACTACGGCCACAATGGACACTACTAAACTGCCGAAAGAGTACATACTTTGGTTCCAGTTTATGATTACTAATGCAAAATAAATGAATTCCAGCATAAATTCTAAAGTCCTACTCCCCCTTCTCAAGTCCAACCAAGTTGACAGATAGTTCAATCTAGAAAGGTAACCACCCACAAAAAATTAATAGATCATCAAGCTATTAAGTAAGGTTCTACAACATGTCAGCAAAACCCATACTCTTAGAAAATTATGTCCTTGTTCTTAACTACTAATTCAACCTAGCACATAGTTCTTCACAAATGATTCAAACTCAACCTTCCCTTTTCGTTTCTCTGTCATGCAAATACTAGAGATTATGCTACAAAGGATTATCCTCATAAATGAAATTGAAAATGGAAATACAAATTAAAGATCAAAGTATAACATAGTCATACACAACATGATCAAGAAGGCATTTTAAAGTGTACAGCATTACTGCAACTAGAGCTTTAACATGTTCAAAGTAGGACATTAAAATTGAAACACTACTAAAGATCAACAAAACTATCATTATACCAAAGGATGAATTTCCTTGGAAGTAGAAATAAAATCTATATAGCAGTAAATCAAAATGAGGCTATGAATCGCAAAAGACATTAAATTCTGAGGAAATAGTGAAAAATACCTGAAATTTGCTCAGTTTGTTGAGGAAATAGTGAAAAATACCTGAAATAATCAAAAGGAGGTTATTGTTTGATTTACTAACAAGTAACAAATCCTGTATAAAATTCAGGTACAAAATGTACAGTCCCAAAGAAAGCATTATAGATTAGCAAAAAATGCTAGTGAAGAAAAGCAGGAAATTTCAGCTAATTTCAGCATTCAAATCAGAAAATCCATAAAACTTCATTCACAGTAGAAGACAAATAATTTACTAAACCACAAAAATGTCAATCTCAACTATATCTTACACAACTGGCGAAAATTAAGGTTTTTTATAGCTTTATTGTGTTATAGAGAGTACAAATTATCAATTAGTAACTTCAACCAATTCAAATGACCAACAAAATGATAGACCAAAATAACTATATGTATATATATACACACACACACAGCGATATATAGATATAGAGAGAGAAACTTACGGGTGCTTTGGTAGGTGTGGCCGGAGGTAGGCGTGGCCGGAGGGGCGTGGCCGGAGGGGCGTGGCCGGAGGCGACGATTATGGCCGGAGGCGACTATTATGGTAGCAGAGAGTGAGAGGAAAAAACGAGGGAATGGGAAATTGAGCTGTTGTCGTCGACATTAGGGATTTAAACATGACTCATTCTCGACGGCATAGTCGTCGATATTGACCCCGTCGCCAATGACTCATTATCGACGGCACTACCGTCGACATTACCAATTATCGCCGTCGCTAATGACTTTCCCACCCCCGCGAAAAATTCGCACCATTTTTTCCCCGGCAAAAAAGACTACTATCGACGGAACATAGTAGCGACGGCTACGCCGTCGAGAATGAATCAATATCGACGGTAATATCGCCGTCGATAATGATGCCGTCGCCAATGACCTATTTTTTTGTAGTGCAACCAGACTTGAAGGAAAGTTTGAACAGAAGTCGAGTCCATATTACTGGGGGCTCTCGTGAAGTAAACACGATTGAAGCAACGCGTCTTGTGGCCGAGAATGCTAGCTAGACGACAAGCTTGCCTTTATGACTTGGAGGCTCTTCAATTGCAACATGAAGAGACAGGGAGGAGATTAGAGAAGATGGAAGCTCAGATCGCACGTGATCGGGAGCAAAGGCCAGAATTCCCCACCCACTTTGTTCAAAATGAAGCTCAAAGTAGTAGGCGCTCTAGGCAAAGATCTCCAGCACCCGAGGAGGAAAGGAGGAGTCGACGAACCAGAAGGAGAAGGCCATCTTCTCATCAAGAAAGGAGAAATGAGTGTAGACGTTCGGGCCAAGGTTCTGTGTTCACTCAGTTATAAAGGGTTGAGGACTGGAGGTCTGTTAGACAATTGTTGTAGAGGTGAAATATTTCCAAGTATAAGGGTAGGAATGCGATTTATTAAATAGGTGGCTGTTTCAAAGGCATAATGCCAATATTGGATGGCAAATTGGCATGAGCTAACAATGCCAAGCCAGATTCTGTAATGTGTCTATGCCACCTTTCAATGGCACCATTTTTTTCATGAATGTATGGACATAGTCTTTGATGATGGACACCAATTGGTTCAAAGAAAGAAGATAATTTTCTATATTCTCTAACCCAATCAGATTGAATTTTTTTTATAGGAACGCCAAATTGTTTTTCAACATATAAACGGAATTTTTGGAAAATAAGAAAGACATCAGATTTGAGTTTGAGAGGAAAATATCAAATATATACTTACTAAAATCATCCATAAACACTACATAATAACGAAATCATTCATTTGATAAAACTGAGGTGTTGGAAAAAATCACCTCCCAAATACTGTTGTCTTTGATAAATTAAATGGCCAAAAATATCAATACATGCCAAACAGATTAAATTTGCAGTTCCACCAAAAGAATAACCACTGCAGGAAATAATGAGAAAAAATAACCAAGCACGAGACACCAAAATTTTAACGTGGAAAACCCTCTATAACTAAGAGGTAAAAACCACGGGACAAACTCCGAACAATTCACTAGAATAATATGAGAGAATACAAAGATATATTAATTTGAGTACAAACTCAAATTACCTCACCACAATAACTATGTGATGGAACCCAAATAAAATATCCTTTTATTTGAACTATCTATCTCTCTGTACTTTTCTTAAGCTTGTAGAAGCTTTTTTTCTCTCTCTCCTTTTTTCCTTTCCTCTCTCGTGTGAAAGTATATGAATTTGGTGTAATTTTTCTTTGCAGTATTGATGCCCTTTTATAGCAAAAGGCAAAAAACCTTTTGATTTCCAAGAGCATGCAATGAGAGGACTTTGGAATAAAAGGACTCATTGTGGCAACTTATTGGTTATCCAACCTTCCATATTCCTAATGCATGCTGATCACTTTGTTTCCTTTTTTTTATGTTGCATACCATCATTGGTGAGGACCTACCAACAATCTCCCCCTCCGAACCTATGAGAGGATATTTTCTGTGACTGCGTCACTTGAAGTCCATTCCGGTCAACTCTTTGCAAAGCTCTAGCTTATCACGAGTCACGACCTTTGTCATCATATTCGAGGGGTTCTCGTCGGTATGAACTTTCTTTACTTTCATCAACTCATTTTCCATCACTTCACGAAGCTAGTGATAACGAACATCAATGTGCTTGGTACGATTATGATACATGGCATTTTTGGTCAAGTCAATTGGACTTTGACTATCACAATAAACCACATACTCATCCTGTGTCAAACCCAGCTCTTGGAGAAACTGTTTCAACCATAACATCTCTTTGCCTGCTTCCGTAGCGGCGATGTATTTTGACTCAGTTGTAGACAAAGCAACACACTTCTGCAACTTGGACTGCCACGATACAGCTCCTCCTGCAAAAGTTAACAAATACCTTAAAATAGATTTCTTCTCTTCAAAACCTGCCATGTCTGCATCTGTAAAACCCTCAAAGACTAGAATCGAACCACCAAAACTCAAACACAAACTGGAAGTAGCTTTCAAGTATCTAAGAATCCACTTAACTGCTTCCCAATGTTCTCTACTAGGATTTGACAAATACCTGCTCACAATGCCAACTGCATGAGCAATATCTGGCCGCGTACAAACCATTGCATACATAAAACTTCCTACAGCAGAGGAGTAAGGAACTGCTGCCATAACATCTCTCCCTTCCTTAGTAGAAGGACACATACTCTTTGTCAACTTAATTGATTGGCCAGTGGTGTGCTGACTAGTTTAGCATCACCCATGTTGAACCTTGCAAGCACTCGCTCAACATACTTCTCTTGTGACAACCACAACCTCTTGGCTTTCCTGTCACGAATAATCTTCATGCCCAAAATTTGTTTAGCCGGGCCTAAGTCCTTCATATCAAAGGACTTGAACAACTCACCCTTGAGCCTGTGAATCATGCTAGCATCTTGCCCAATTATCAACATATCATCTACATATAACAATAGAATAACGAAGTTACCATCTGAGAACTTTTTCACATACACACAATGATCTGCCAGAGTTCTGCTATAACCTTGATCCACCATAAATGAATCAAATTTCATGTACCACTGCCTTGGGGCTTGTTTCAGGCCGTACAAACTTTTCTTCAACCTGCAAACTAAGTGCTCTTTCCCTTTAACTTCAAATCCCTCTGGTTACTCCATGTAGATTTCCTCCTTCAAATCACCATGAAGGAATGCAGTTTTCACATCTAGTTGCTCAAACTCAAGATCCATACTAGCTACTAACTCCAACACCGCTCGAATAGAAGTCATCTTTACAACCGGAGAAAAAATCTCCTCGAAGTCAATACCTTGTTTTTGAGCAAAACTCTTGACGACTAACCGAGCCTTGTACTTCACTAGTTTTTCACCATCATTCTTAAGCTTGAACACCCATTTGTTCTTCAATGCTTTCCTGCCCTTTAGAAGTGTAGTCAACTCATAAGTGTGATTTTTGTGCAAAGAATCCATTTCATCTTGCATAGCTCTTAGCCAATTTCTTTTCTCCTTATGATTCTTGACTTCCTGAAAATTCTCTGGCTCCCCCTCCTCGGCAACTAACAGATATTCAGATGAAGGATACCTGACTGATGGCACATGTTCTCTCATGGATGTTCTTAGCTGAGGTTCTTCAATATCAGGTTGCTCCCCCTGATTAACACTCTCTACATCTGACCCATCACCATCGTGCAAATCTGTATCAGTCATATCTTCATTCTGACCTCCTTCTCCAAATGTAGCATTCTGTAATGGAGAAGGAACTTCGCTGAGGTCTGGAACTCTATTATCTCTAGGCAGTGTAACATTATCAAAATCCTCAAAATTCTGGGGCTCATGAAACACCACATCTCTGCTTCTGAATAATTTCTTCTGCACTGGATCCCATAACCGGTATACAAACTCTGCATCTCCATAGCCAACAAAAACACATGGAGTAGACTTGTCATCAAGCTTTGATCTTTGTTCCTTGGGGATATGTGCAAAAGCCTTGCACCCAAATACTCTCAAGTAAGAATATGACACATCCTTACCACTCCAAATCTCCTCTGGAATCTGGAAATTCAAAGGCGCTGATGGAGATCTATTAATCAGATAGCAAGCAGTACGAACAACTTCACTCCAGAATGACTTAGGCAGCTTAGCCATTCTCAACATGCATCGCACTCTCTCAACAATAGTGCGGTTCATTCTTTCAGCCACACCATTATGCTGTGGGGTACCAGGAACAGTTTGTTCATGCCGAATGCCATTTTTACTGCAATAGTCCGCAAACTCCTTTGATGTGTATTCCCCTCTGTTATCGCTGTGAAGGCACTTCAATAATTTTTCAGTCTCCCTTTCAACCATAGCATGAAAACTCTGAAAATGCTGGAATACCTGGTCTTTTGTTCTCAACAAAAATACCCACACCTTCCGTGAAGCATCATCAATAAAGGTAACAAAATACCTATTTCCACCCAAAGACTCAACCTCAATGGGTCCACATACATCAGAATATACTCTCTCTAGTAACTCTGATTTTCTTTTAGCGGAACTACTAAAAGAAACTCTATGTTGTTTCCCAAACAAACAATAATCACAAGGGCTTAAAACAGTACCTTTAGCAAAAGGAGTGAGTGACTTTTTTGCTAATAACTGCAACCCTTTCTCACTCATGTGGCCAAGCCTCTTATGCCACAAGTTTGGCGAAGAGTCATCCTCAGCTACATTCAACTCACTGAAACACACCTTCACGTGAGTCTTGTACAACGAGCAACAAGCAACACCTCTTGCAATCACCATAGAGCCCTTGGTAAGCTTCCACTTTCCACTACCGAAGTGATTCTCATAGCCTTCTCTGTCCAAGGCCATGCTAGAAATCAAGTTGAGACGTAAGTCAGGAACGTGTCTAACATCCCTCAAGGTAATAATGCAACCAACACCTGTTTGAATGCAAACATCACCAATTCCAATAATCTTTGACTGATCAGTATTCCCCATTCTCACATACCCAAAGTCTCCAGCTTTGTAAGTTGTGAAGAATTCCCTCTTGGGTGTAGCATGATACGAAACACCAGTATCAATCACCCAATCAACTTTTTGATCATCAACATGCAAACATTCTTCTTCCCTAAATGAAAGAATAACAACATCTTCAGTGACTATAGCTGCAATGTTCTTCTCCTCAACCTTTCTCTGCTCACCATTTTTTTGTTTGTCTAACCAGATCTTGCAATTTCTTTTGTAATGACCTTCCTTATTACAATGGAAGCATCTATACGTTTCACCTTATCTGGTCTTTGACTTGCTCCTGTGATTTTTGCTTTTGCTGCGACTTTTATCTCCTTGGTGAGATCCCCTAAAATTGTTTCTGCCCCTGTTCTCTGCAACAAGAGCTTGTGCCTCAAAATTTACGCCTTGCTCTTTTCGCCTTGTCTCCTCATTATGAAGACTGTCCTTGACCATCTGCATAGTCATTTTTCCTTCTGGAGCTGAATTGCTTAGAGACACCACCAAAGTCTCCCAACTGTTTGGCAACGAACTGAGAAGCAAAAGAGCCTGAATCTCATCATCAAGATTCAACTTCATGGTCGACAACTGGTTCACCAATCCTTGGAACTCACTCATATGCTCTGACACACTGCTCCCGTCTTTGTACTTCAAGTTCACAATTTTTTGAATCACAAAAATTTTATTTTGTGCATTCTTCTTCTCGTACATAGACTCTAGTGTTGTCCACAGAGTATGAGCATCCGTCTCCTGTGAAACATGGTGGAACACACTTTGATCAATCCATTGCCGAATATGACCAATAGTCTTCCTGTTCATCTTTTTCCAATCAGCATCAGATTTATCTGCGGGCTTCTTTCCCTCAAGCTCCAACGGATCATGTAAGTCCTTGCAATAAAGGATATCCTCCATTCTGGGCTTCTAAATCGAAAAATTTGAAGAGGTCAATTTAATCATGGCTCTACCTGATTCCTCCATAGAATTTATCAAAAATAACTGAGCAAAATAACCTTAGCTCTGATACCAATTGTTAGAAAAAATCACCTCCCAAATACTGTTGTCTTTGATAAATTAAATGGCCAAAAATATCAATACATGCAGAACAGATTAAATTTACAGTTCCACCAAAAGAATAACCACTGCAGAAAATAATGAGAAGAAATAACCAAGCACGAGACACCAAGATTTTAACGTGAAAAACCCTCTATAACTAAGAGGTAAAAATCACGGGACAAACTCCGAACAATTCACTAGAATAATATGAGAGAATACAAAGATATATTAATTTGAGTACAAACTCAAATTACCTCACCACAATAACTATGTGATGGAACCCAAATAAAATACCATTTTATTTGAATTATCTATCTCTCTGTACTTTTCTTAAGTTTGTAGAAGCTTTTTCTCTCTCTCCTTTTCTCCTTTCCTCTCTCGTGTGGAAGTATATGACTTTGGTGTAATTTTTCTTTGCAGTATTGGTGCCCTTTTATAGCAAAAGGCAAAAAACCTTTTGATTTCCAAGAGCATGCAATGAGAGGACTTTGGAATGAAATGACTCATTGTGGCAACTTATTGGTTATCCAACCTTCCATATTCCTAATGCATGCTGATCACTTTGTTTCCTTTTTTTTTATGTTGAATACCATCATTGGTGAGGACCCACTAACATGAGGCTGGTCCCCAAACATCACTAAAGACTAATTCAAGTGGAGAATTACTTCTACTTGAAGACAAATGTAATGGACGACGACTCAACTTGCCAAGTTGACAACGATGAGATACTTTTTTAGAATTAAAAGTAGAACATGAAAGACCAGAATTCCTAATAAGTTGATGAAGAGCTTTATTATGTGGATGTCCCAAGCGGAGATGCCACAGGGTAGAACTACTAAATTCTGTTTCTTGAACTGATGGACACGATTGATTGACAAAGCGAGCAGGTGGAAAATGGTAGAGTCCAACATCAGTGGTTCCTTGAAGTAGAATATTCTTGGTGGTGGGATCCTTCATAAAAAAATTATCAGGATGAAATTCAAAGAAAACTTGGTTATCTTTAGTGAATTTTTGGACTGATGAGAGAGATTTAGTAATGGAAGGAACATGTAAAATATTATCTAATTTGAAAGACTTATGTGAGGTATAAAGTATAGAATTACCAATATTAGCTATAGGGAGAGATTTACCATTGCCAACACGGACTGATTTATTGCCATTGTAGGACTCTGAAAGTGATAAATTTGCTATGTTAGGCGTGACATGGTGCGTAGCACCGGTATCCGCTGGAAACCAACTTGAATAAGATGGAGTATTTGGTGCAAAAGGCATTGCATTAGCGGTCTCATTTCGAAATCTACAGGCATTTCTCTTTGTTGAAGCAACGATCAAAAGACGAGTTTCTGTTGTTGAAATAATTTTGGGACGATTGTAATTAGGACCTTAACTGTTGTTCTCATTGTTGCCTCTATGGTTCTGATTTTGATTTTTGGAACCTCGATTGTTTGGTCCTGATGTCTGATGAATTTCTGGTGGTGATGGAGTCACCTGAAGACTACCATTTGCATCTTGATGCAAGAACTCATGGCTTAAAAGCAAAGAACGCAACTCATTGAATGACACCGGATCACTTCGTGTTGCCTCACCAAATCTTTGAACTCACTACGGAGACCTTTGTAGATATATAAATTTAACTCAGACAGAGTTAGAGGCTTACCGATTCTGGCCAACTCATCGGCAATACCTTTAGGTTTCTGTAGGTATTCAGTGATGCCAAGATCATCTTGCTCCAGGCTTTGTAATGAAACATGTAAGTTGAGAATCCGTGTCTGAGATGGTGAGGCTAAGGCTTCTTTGAGGTTGTCCCATACTTCCTTTGAGGTGGAGCAGTCTACCACCAAATGAATGAGCTCAGGTGCTAAAGTTGATAGCATCAAGCTTATTATTAGTTGATCTTGCTTGACCCATACTTCATAATCTGAATTGTGGTCTTCGGTTGAAGCTTGAGTAGAGGGATCTGGTGATGGTGTAACAATTGTTGTAGAGGGACAAGGTTTACGGCCGTCGACAAAAGGCATCAAGTCATGAACGATCAGGTATGGTATGATCATAGTTTTCCAATATAAATAATTGGAGTTTTGCAGCTTAATAGTTAGGAATGTAGTTGCTTGTGAGGTTGAGGCTGTTGTGGTTTGGTTGGGTAGAGAGAATGGTGATTGTTTGCAAACTGGGTTAGTCATGGAGGATGAGGAAGATGAAGAATTGGCCATTGAAGACTTAGGCTCTGATACCATAAAACTTCTAAGAGTGCTGGAATATTGTATTTCACCATAAAGCATTGTTTACAGTACATGTGCATTTATACACTTGGACTTTTGATAAGTTGCCCTTTATACACTTGGACTTTTGATAAGTCAGATATGTAATAAGTATTATCTACTAGAACAAACTTAATTTGAACAACATTAGATAAGGCTATCTGTTAGTTTATTTATTTCCGTTAATAAAGCCCTCAATGTTGATATTCTCTCCCTTTTAGGCCCTGTTCGTCTCCTCCTTATAAGTTGGTCAAACCAACTTATAAAGAGTTTTGTACTGTTTGCGTGTTCGGGAGCTACTTAAATTTTAACTTTTTTTTTGACTTATAAGTCAAAAATAATAAGTAACAATTTTTAACTTATTGAAAAATGACTTATAAGTCATTCTGAATAAGTTATTTTGACCAAATGTAAAGACTATTTTGCCCCTCATCTGTCTTGTTAAATTACGTGCCTACCCCTTGTTAACCTAAAAAGCCTGATCTGTTTCTCTTCTATCTAACGTAAACATTTTTGCCCAACGGCTAATTTGCTCTGCTCTCTCTCTCTCCAAGTTGCCGTTCATCTCTCTGGTGTCAATTGTTTTGTGGTTTCCCCCTTTCGGCGACGACCAGGTAAGGCTTATCCGTCTCTCATTTTTTCCGTCCTTGTTTCTCTGTCCTTTACACTGGTTAGGAATTAGAGATTTTTAGAGGTGAAATTATGGTTGAAGTTCTCTTTCTTTGTGTTTATGCTCATATAATACAGTTGTTCAACTAATTAATGCAACAATTATATATTTGGATTTTTATTTTTTTTTAATTTACTTGTGATGTTGAGTTATGAAAGTTTTGTAGTTTTGTTTTTCTCTGAATGATGCATAAGATTGCAGTTTTTAACTAGTATTGTATTATAAACTGGTGATATTCAAGAGCATCAAAAAATAATATAATCCTATTATTTAAGAAAAAAGATTGGCAGGGAGCTTTAATTAATTATGAAGAGAAACATAAAATAAAATAGTGTATGAATTTTGTATGCTTTAATCAAATATTGTATGCTTTCTTGTTCCATATTGTATGAATTTTTGCCTATCTGTACCTGATCCTTCTCTCGCATGGTTATCCTTCTGGTAGTGTTGCAGTCAAATAATTTGGTCAGAGCAACTTCATCACTACCAAATTATTCTATGGAGATCAAGGTAGATATATGAGCTATGTGAATTTTGGTTAAAACTATTTCTAAAAATCAGATCAAGGATTATAAGAGGTCAATCTAAAAAGTAAATGTTAGTTATTTATCTGAGTTTTTGTTTGTTTATGGTTATTAATGTTATACTATGTATGTTGGTAGCATCATGTCTCATGTTAGATTATTGTTTGATGTTTATGAATTAGATGGAAAGTGAAGGAATAAGTGAATTGGAAAAACTTCAAACAAGGGGTAGGGGGCAAAGGGTAGGGGTAGGGGAGATAAACACATTGATGAAGGCTCAAGCCAAGGATCTGCAAGATGGGATGAAAATGCCCATCAAATGTTTGTTAAGTTATGTGTGGATGAGGTAAGAAAAGGAAATAGAGATGGAAATCATTTCAACAAAGTAGGCTGGAATTATATATTAACCAATTTCAATACGGAGACGAACAGAAATTACAGTTTAAAACAAATAAAGAATCATTAGACTCAAATGAGAGGAGATTGATTGTTGTGGCAACAATTAATGTATAAGGATACGGGATTGGGTTGGGATGCTGCTAAGCAGAATGTTGTTGCGTCTGATGATTGGTGGGTAAACAAAATTAACGTATCCTCAATAAACTTTACGCAATTATTATATAGTAAGTTAGACTTTATTAATTATTTTAAGTTACTCTCTTAAAATTCTTTTTTTCTTACACTATATGCAGATGAATAAAGACTTTGCCAAATTTCAGAACAAAAATTGCTCAATATACAATAATGAGTATCATGAGTTATTCGCAAGTGTGGTTGCTACGGGTGAGGGTGCATATGCACCAAGTCAAGGGTTCGACCCTCCATTAGTGTCTACGCAGAGATCGGGAGTTGGTTATGATAATTACTTTGATGTTGATATCGAAGGAGATGCATATGGTAGTGGTACTGGTGGCGAGGGTAGTGGAGATAGTGATGATGCTGGATAGGAGATAACGGTGGTGAGGGTAGTGGTGTCCGTGAGGTGTTTTCTGGGCCATCAAATAGTACAGGAAAGAGGCCATCAAACGAAAATCGTAGTAATATAAACAAAAAGAAAAAGGTAACAACTCAGGAGCATCTATCCAATCAGATTGATTCAATGTTAAATCTCATGTCAAACAGAAGTGCAACCACAATGACATATCCTGTACAAGAGTCATTGGTGCCTACTCCAACTGCATGCATCAAGTTATTGAGTGAGCTTCCAAATGTCCATCCAAATACTCTATTTTGGAATTCTGCATGCAAAATTTTCATGAGCAATTCTGCAAGAGAATTATTTGCAGCTCAATCAGATATTGACGCCTATTATTCATCAAGTCACTTATGGACACGAAGAGTTCTACGATGCCCCCCACCTAGTTTTCATCAACTTATCGTTTGAATATTTTATCTATTGTTGTAATGCGATGTTTTAGTAAGATTATATTTTCATCAAGTTCTCGTTTGTAATATGTATACTATGAATGTAATTCCAAAGGCTTCTGATTGCCTTGGTCACTCTTAATGTGTTATGTTTTATGTTTAAGAATATTGGGTTTGTGTTAAATAGTTTTATTTGTGAATGAATGAGCATTTTGGCATTTTATGTAGATACTAAGATGTAATTCTGGTTTGTCATGATTTGTGAATGACTGCAATTCTGGTCTGTTTATAATGGAAGCCAACAATCATTTGCTTTCTGTTTACAATTAACTCTGTGCTGGAAATCGCAGCATTGCACATGTTATGCTTCTATAGCATGTAACACCTCATTGTGAGTTTGATGGGTACTCTTTGGCTTTTCTGTGCTACAGTGCAGGTTATATAGGAGAGGTACCTGTTTTGTTGGCAAAGCCTCAATCTTATATGAATTTCAGTGGAGAATCGGTTCGTACTCTTATTTCTTTTCAGCTGCGATGTGTTAGCATTTGATGCTGTTCACATTTTTACTCTAAGGTTGACTATTTTTTTTTTAGGTTTGTTTAGATGAATTGGGGTTTCGGCCCTCCATTATTGTGTTTCTCACTGTTTGGATGTAACAATCGATTGCAGTAAATCAATCAGTTACTAAATTTGACTGATTTCATGATTATGGCCTTCTAAAAAGAGTGGTTGCTCATCGGTACAAACGATAACATCAAAATAATGTTAGTTTCATTTTATGCCACATAAGAAATTTTGTTATAGTGATATTGTTTTGCCGTAAGAGTGTCAAAGCGCAATGAAGCCTTTTGATCTCTATTGGACATTCAAAATTCTAGAATGAATGATTTAAGACTTGTAACTTCATGTTAAATTTGACAAATCCCCTTAAAGTCCCAAACCATCCAATTTCGAAATGTCAAATTTTAGTGTTTCTTCTTTTACAATGGGTCTTTTTGTTGGAATACAAATCTGCTGCAACTTGGTGTAATAGTATTAAAAAAGTCATGCTATGCATAATGAACCTTGCAAATTCTCTCGGTCAAGAAAATCCTATGGCTGGCTTGGTTATAAAAGATATGAGTAATATATACAGTACCAAAAGAGAAAATTATTAACATTTGACTTTGAGCATATAAAATCATATAATTTATGCCTTAAAATCTGTTAGACATACTGGTTCTTGCTTGGGGTGTTACATGCTATAGGTGTGACACTCCCAAATCTGGGTACTTCGTTTCCTCAGGATTTGGTGTTCCCAATCCAAAAACATCACATCACATCTAACTACCCATTTAATATAAATGAAAACTCTTAATTAAAAATAGAAATCTCCCAATAAAGGGTTACAAAATCATTAATAAATAAATCCCAGGTCATCTAACCTTAACATAACATCAATGCGGAAAACATACTTAAATCTATTGCATAAACATCAATTAAGCAAATACAACAAGTCTTCATCACTTGTTTGCTTTTCCATTGCCCTTACTAGTGGACGGCTCATCAGTTCTTTCAACTTTAGCTGCAATGTTATTATGCAAGGGTGAGCAATGATTGCCCAGCAAGTACAACAACAACAATAATAATAACATGCAAAATAATTAACAGATATTGAATAATCAAAGATTCAACTTTTGAGTCAAGAATGTAAGACAAGATTCAAAAGAACGTCTGAGGGTCTTAAGACCACGAACTATGTCCCTGGTTATCAAGTATTTTTACTTTAAACCTTAAACAGTCGTAAGACTATATGGACCTTACTTCTCGTACTCAGGGGGGTCAGCCCTTTGTACCATGTATGTGCACAATATCTTAACGCTAACGCGTAAATAAAATCTCCTGTATAAGGGTTGTACATCTCAGTTTGACATCGGAGTCCGCACCAAAGGAAGTTTGGTTTGGATTTACTTCAATAACGTTTCTAGAATTTAGAACGCTCATCAACTATGGACTAGTCAAATCAATAAGGGTTCGCTAGTCAATCAAGGTTTAAAAGGTGTAATTCGAGAATCAAAACTAAATCTCACAAAAGGTACAATTGAATAAGTTCTATATAACTGAAACATTACAAAGAGGAAATTAAAACGTCTCATTGAATCCATGAAATTGAATGGAATAGAAACAATAACTTGCTCGAGTAAGTAATAGCATTATAAAACATATATGATAAGAGAATTAAGTTTAGGAACTTGCGTGATTGAAATCAAGGTAGAAAACTTGCGTAAACGTAAAAGTAAGGATAAGATACTTACCTCGTGCGTAGACTATAAATTTAAGACTCACGTTCTATAATCAACCTATGCATTCGATTGATAAAGCAGTAACAATGATTAGTTACAGTTTATAAATACTTCAGGATTTATTCACATCCAATTTTCATTTTAATATCTAAACTGTTTTCTGGTTATCTATCTCACTTCCGAAGTTGTAAACTTAATCATAGCAATATCGTTAATCTAAGTTTTAAACATGCATATGGTGACATAGCTTAACCACAAAGAAAGAAAATTTTCAACTCTTCCTGCACTGAGCTCGCCGGGGCGAGAATTCCTTCACAAAATTTCTCGCTGGGGCGAGAAAACTCAGCTTAATGAGCTCGCCAGGGCGAGAAATTCAATTCACTGAGCTCGCTGGGGCGAGAAACTCAGTTCATTAAGCTCGTCGGGGCGAGAATCACGAATTCCAGTTTCTGCAGTTCGCGAAGAACGCAGAAACAGGCCAAAAATTTCCAATCTTGTTATTCTTATGTCAAATTAAATATATACCCAGATACTATAATTCATATATAATTGTTACCCAAGCCTTCTAGCATGATTCTAACAACTTACATCACATAAACCATAAATCTAAGAATCAAATTTGGGGTTTTTTTATCAGTTTATCAAAGTTTCTACAATTTTCATGAAATCATACATAACAGGTTCATTGTAACACCAATTTAATCCGTTTAACTCTTGTTTCCTTCATTTATACATGCATAAACAAAATAAGTTATCAATTTAACCAATTAACTAGCAACGCCAACTTCAATTTCATACATTTAAGCCATGCTCGTAACTAACTACTCTGTAACTTTTCAGAACTTCAATTAAAACATGATTTCATGGAATTAATTACTCTAAATGACATATACATCATATAAAACACGCTTATACATGCTTTCTAACATCTAATCATCATTCTATAAAAATTTAGCCATAGAACTTGGTTTACACAGAACTCAGAACATGCATTCATGGAGAAAATTAAGAAAACATAATTTAAAGATTAAAATTTAAGAATTACCTTTGATTTGATGCTAGATTATGCAACTAGATGAAATGATTTCCTTTTTTAATTCTTTAATTCCTCACAATTCTCTCTCTTTTCTCTCTGTATGAACTTTTGGAAACTGATAATGGAATGATTGAAAGTACGCATACAAAACAACTAATGAACATGGGTGTCAGTTAATCCCATAGTGGGTTAACTGACTTCAACCCCTATTAAGGCCTTGTTTGGCTAATCTTTATAGGCTCCATTTGGTTTATTTTAATAAACTACTTATTATATAGTTCATGTCACATATTTAAATTAATTAAATAATCTTACTAAAATCAAATGAATAAAATAAAATAATTCTACATTAAATCACATAGTCATATAAATAAAATTCTCATTTATTAATAATGACAAATTATTAAATCTCTAATTAATAATTAAATTAATTAGAAATTACATTATACTTATTTAAATAATGCATTTAATTAAATAAATTCAATTAAACACATACTTTAAATATAAAAATAATTCTCCACATTAATTTAATTAATGTGACACATATAATTAAATTAATCTACCACAAATTCATCAATTAATCAATTAATTCAACAATCAAATCATCAAAAAATATTTATTCAATCAATAAATATTTAAATTAAGTTACAAAATTCTCGTTTGTCACAATAGAAGCTCTGTAAAATGTCACTCATTCCTGGCATCAGCTGTTTTTGTAAGTAACTGCGGCTTATTCTTCATGTATGCTTCTTCTTGTTTCATTTTCTGGAGGACTAACTTTTTATGAGATTAATCACTGTTGAATTTTATTGTGCAAGACCCTTTGTGGACATCAGATATTGTTGTCATGACATGAGAACTGTTTTTATGTGTGAGCCTATTATGTGAAATCTTTTTTATGGCATGGCTTGGCTGCACTACAACAGTTGGCCTGTGTGGCTGACTTGGTTGGACTATTGCACTGTGTTGAGTTAGTTGAAGTTGTTTTGATCATGAAGTCATATGAGTTGTTTTGATCATGAAGTTGTTTTAATTTATTATTTTCTTTTCTAAATTTCAATTAAAATGGATATGAATCATATTCAAGCAAAAGTGGATGAACAGTTATTCCATTATTTTAATGCTAATTTCTTTGATAACGATGCTAACAATGAGGAAGAGTTTATAAGAAATAGAGAGTTGGATATTCAAAAGTGGCAGGAAGAAGACAATGAATGGTTACTAATGTCTCGAATGGTTGGTCTTGGAATTTATATGTATTATGAGAGTTTTATTTGTAAGGAACCATGTTGGAATTCATCAAGAACTAGAAACATGTTGATAATGGAGATACTAAATGGTCATAAATCACGATGTTTTCAAGCTTTTCGTTTAGATAAAAATACATTTTTAAAATTGTGTGGTGATCTTAGAAATCATTATGGATTGAAACCCACATTTGATATCGTTGTGGAAGAACAAGTAGGCATGTTCTTGATGACTTTAGCACATGGGGCTGAAAATAGATTGATACAAGAGACTTTTCAACATTCGGAAGATACTATCAGTAGACATTTTCATATGGCATTAAATGCTGTTTTACAACTTTCTACAGACATTATTAGACCGGATGTCAATTATAATAATGGAGCACAATATCATGTGCCTCAGAATGACCGATATCTTCCATTTTTTAAGGTATAAATGTTTCTTTCTCTCTTAATAAAGCTTATATTAATTATACATGTTGTATGAAGGTTTTCTTTTCCATATTTTATTAGAATTGTATTGGAGCAATTGATGGTACACACATAAAAGCTCGACTTCCTAAAGGGCAAGAAGTTCTATACATTGGGAGAAAAGACATTCCTACAAAAAACATAATGGCAGTATGTGATTTTAACATGTGCTTCACATTTGTATGGCCTAGATGGGAGGGTAGTGCTCATGAAACTCGTATATTCACACAAGCACTTATAAGAGAAGAGCTCAAATTTCCGCACCCAACTGGTGGTATGGTCTCATATTTTTATATTTTATTTGTTCATTTTTATATAACATTATTTATTGAATAAATTAGTTTCTTTTATTTTCTTAGATAAATATTATGTTGTCGATGCGGGTTACCCAAACACAAAGGGTTACATGACTCCTTATACAGGACAATTTATAAGGTATCACCTCCCAGATTTTCGTCGTGGTAGAACAAGAGAACTACGTACACCAAAAGGGGTTAAAGAGAAATTTAATTATTTACATTCCTCTTTAAGAAATGTTATTGAACATACATTTAGAGTGTGGAAGGCAAGGTGGGTTATTTTGCGTGATATGCCATTTTTCTCAATCAAGACACAAAGAAACATTGTTATTGCATCAATGGCCCTTCACAACTGCATAAGAAAAAATTTTACCTCAGACAATGCATTTCAAGTAGCTGAGAAGGAGAGATTTCGTCCAGAAGATGTTATTGGTGGCGGTGATGACAATGTTGTACATGGGGGTGGATCTACTTCAGTTACTAATGGTTTAATTATGCAAGCAATGAGAGATAATATTGCATTAGCCATCTCTAACTTTGAATAAAATTGTACTTGATATGTTTAGAGAATTTGTTTAGGTTTTTATTTAGTGCAATTGTGGATAATTGTTATGATATGATATTGCGTCAATCTATCTTTTTATAATGTCCTTTTTAGTAATCTTTACATTTTATTTTAACTTATAAGTCATTATCAGCCGAACACCTTCATAACTTGTTTTAACTTAATTTGTGACTTATAAGTTATTATCAGCCGAACGCTTTTACGTATAAGTCACAACTTAAAACAACTTATAAGTCAACTTATATTTTAACTTATAAGTCATTTTAAAATAAGTCATTCCCGAACAGGCCCTAATAATTAGCTAATCAGAACCTTAATGACAATAAAATGAATAAGTAATTTGATATACACACAGAATAATACTTTTAACATAAATCATACATAAAAAATTATGCACAAAATGACATGACATATGATATATATTTATATGGACTCATTGGTTGTTTTGATGAGTCCAAATACTAACACATCATATACCATATCATTTTGTATACAAATTTTTATGTATAATTTGTGTTAATAACATTATTCATCTACACATTACCCGACACATAACATTTAGAGGCTTTACAACACAAACTGCATTTACTTTACAAAGCTACCACATATGATGTCATTTTGTTCCAAAATAAGATTTACTCCCAATAAAGTTATATGGCATATTTTTCTTAAGATGTTTATTGTGATTGTTTTATATACTCACAAATGCACGAATCGAATACTTAGTATAACTTACAAGTGCGAGGTCGAACCCTAAGGACTTGACGGCTGAAACGTGTTTTTTCTCACTCACTAATTCTAATTAATTCCTAATCTAGCTTAAAAATTTCGAGGGAATTTTTATCAACTAAAAATTCGCGAATAAAATAATCAATAATAAAATGCTAGGGGGGCGGAATCATATAATTGATATCATCTTCCTAATATTCATGCCTGATAAACTCTACTTTTTTATCTCGCACTAATTTGGTCTCTTGACTTTATGAGATGGGGAAAATAAAATCAATTAAGTCCAATTAATTTGTAAAATCATATTGTTAATTCTTCCATTAACCAAACATATGTATAAAATCAAAACACTCATTATTTCCATCAAAACACAGTTTATATCCGTTTTTAATAAATTATAAACTAAATCCAATAAATAATAGTGAGAATCCAACTTTATTTTTTTATCAGTAAAAATAGACATCCAATAGAAAGAATTATTTTTAACGCGAAAACACTAAATTGGTAGAATCAATTGGCACGAAAATATTTGAATCCTTCGCTTCACAAATACATTGATCCAAGTAAAATATTTGGTAGCAGCTGGACAATATAAAGAAGAACAAAGCATAATTATCTCCATTCTAACTCCGAATTACTCCGTTCAACAGCCAAATTTCTCCATTAAATTCCACACCTGAGAAGCACTAAAAATACAACAATTATAATAATATATGCTCTTAAAAATATAAATTAGCAGGATAGAATATACCAATTTCTTGACACATCAATGTTGAATAAAACATTATAGGTCTGTGCATAAAACCTGTATAGTTACTATATATAACCACAACGGTTATTATTTTGAATTGAAAAAAAATAAACTTGGCCACTGTTTGGCCATTGTTGCAATATTCGTGAACCGAAAATAGAAATAAATATGGAAATGGAGATTGTGAGCAAAGTAAAAAATGTCTCGTTATGTTTATGTTGGGGGAAATATGCTGTTTAGTGCTGAGAAAATTAATCCCACTTAATATTTGAGATTTAAAAAATGTGCAATTAGTACCCTTTATTGATCATTTGTTACTTATTGCTATCAACATATCTTGTTTAGAAATATAACAATTAAACAATATAAGAAGATGCTTTAAATTCATTTCGAAAAATAATTCTTTGTTTAGTAGTATAATTTTTTTTATATTTTCAAGACATACCACTGAGCAGTGGTTCTGATGGTATCATCCATGGGCGGATCTAGAGTAAAGGCAGTGAGTGACCCCACTGAATTTTCAGGGAATTAATTTTTTTTTTATTTTTTTAATTTTTATAGTGTTTAGTAAAAATATAAAAATTAAAAAATTACTGAATATCTTAAACTTGTACCGGGTCTGCTCTCTCTCTCTCCCTCACTCTCTCTCTTCTAATCTTCTAGTCTTCCAACACAATGTCGACCCATCAAATAAATATTCTATATAATAATTATTTATTTTTATTTGTAAGGAAAAATAGCAAAACTGTCCCTCCAAGTTACTATCCAATTTTGATAGGGCCCATTAATTGGTAAAACTCTCAATAAAGCCTAAAATCGACCAACTCGGGTTCATTTTAGTCATCCTACTGAGTTGAGACTTTTTTTTAAGGGCAAACTGATAAACTCACCTAAATAATTTCATTTTGATTAAATAGATAAAACAACTATATTTCAAAATAAATAAAATAACAATTAATTAATTATTTTAGTAATTATTAATATTAAAAAATTAAAATACAAAAATTAGTTAATTCTTAAATATAAGACATAAAATAAAATAACATATATCATTTAATCAAAATAAAAAAGCAAAATAATAAAATTCCAAATTTAAAAAAATAGCAAATTTAGATTATTTAATCAAAAAACAACATATATCATTTAATCAAAACGAAAAAAAATCAAAATCAAAATCAAAACACATAACAAATTTACATAATTTAATTCCTCATCCAAATCTCCAAATCCTTCATTAACAGAGATCATTTTAAACTAAAATCATTTTTAATTAATTAAATCTATTTTAAGATTAATTAATTGCAATTGTACATGAGGTTGAACTAAATCTGTAATATTTGGGTGTTTTTTTAAAATAAAAAAAATTTAAAAATAAATATACAATTAGATAATGAAAAAGTAATTAGTAATTATCAGTACATATCTTAAATCTATTAGGATAAGTCAGTTAAGTTGTAACAATCTTTTAATTTCAAAAAGAACTCTTTTACTTGGTAATCTATTTTGTAAAAGAATTAAATATATTTAAATAACTAGAGAGATAAAATAACGTAAAAACTATTTGGCTTTGGAGTACTGCAGAATAGAGAAAAAGAAAAGAAGAAAACTCAAATAGGTTGTAATACCCATGTTTCTGTCCCACATCGTCCGAATACTAAAGACCTTCCCCTTTCCTTACCTATATATATATATATAACTAATATTTTTTTTTTTTATTATTAAACAATAAGGTTTTCTTAGTTTGAGAAAATCTTTTTATGTGAAGTCCTTTTAGTAAGGATCTCCTTAATTAAAATTTTCAGCATCGAGGGCATAGGCAGATTACGTACCTCATAATTTCGGGTATGTTTTCTTTCTTTTTTGTGTATTTATTTAATTTAATTTTATGTATTTCTATTAATTAATAACTTTAATTAATTTTAGTTAGTTTGTTAGTTAATATTTTGGCTAGATATTATGTATCTCTTTAATTTATTAATTTAATTAATAATATGGAAGGTTCAATATATGCATAAAAACTATTAAATACTAATATTGTAGTATTTAATAAAATGTATTATTTTTGTGAATAGATTATATTGAGCGAGTCTAACCAATTGCATCTGTAATTGTGGGTATTGCATTACGTACTCCAGGTACGGATTCCGTACTCCTTCAGCGATAGTCTTTTGAAATTTAATTAATTCGTTTTGTTCCGCATTTTGAATTCCGTTATTATTTCACATAATTGTTGCTTGTGAAATTCATATAATTCTTTCATTTTTGAGTTGATATATATGACTCATATTTGTACCCTTTGAGTTGGATTATCATGTCTACTATTTATTTTGATATCTGTAGAGCGGTGTAGGTTGTTACCTTCTTTTGAGACATTATGATTATGATTTGATTTGGGTCACATGTACGTCTAGAACCCTTTTTGTTGGTATTGTGTCGCATGTGTTGTGACATGATATCTTTGGGTATACTTGAGCTATAACCACCTGTGGGGGTACCACAGGCATGTCGTCTTGGCACGAGAGACATGACACTTCCGTGGCAGTGTGATTAGTCCACGACGTCTCTGTTTTGTGCTCCAATGGGAGTTGGCCATTTAATGATTTGTTGTGAGAGGCGTATGGGTCGGCCCTAGTTTTCTGTTCTGTTCTGTGGATTGGTGATGTTGTGCCGAACACGCCTTTCGATTTTGCACATTTGGATTCGCGGTCCAATGTATGATTGCCTATGTGGCATTATTGACTTGTCTATGTGGCAAGCTATATTTTGAGCTCGGTATGAAATAACATCTTGTCATTTCTTCAGACTATTAGGTTATTGTGATACAACTCAGTTCAGTTTAGTTGATTTTGTTATTCATTTTAGTTCAGTTCATAATTCTGTACTCTATATCCGTACTGGGCATTTGGCTCGTGCTGTGTCTTTCTTCCGGCAAGTATTCATGGGGATCATGGGCAAGTGTGACGAGAGCTCCTCACTTAGATGGTTTAGATATTTTGGTTATGTTTTGATGTTTGGATCTCTGTTTGGAGTTGTATTGAACCTTTATTAAGATTAGGATGTACTAAATAGTATGTACTTTGAGCCGGTTGGGCGATTGTTAATACCTCTTCGGACTAATCTTTTATGGTTCATAATTTTGGTATTAGTTTATATTTCTGTTGTGCTTTGCACGTGACTTCCCTTTTCTATTTTTGGGAAAGGGGTGTTACAGAGTTGGTATCAGAGCTTAGGTTCTTTCTTGTAGAAAACCTATTTAGGTTTGACCTGTGAGTTATGGGTAGACTTTGGGTTAGGTTTTTATTCCATTTGATATGCCGTTCAGCTATCATATTAATCAGATTCAAATTATTTTGCTTTAGTCCATTGTTTTCTTTATTAGATGGCTCATAGATCCGCTAGAGTCGCTGGTAGACGAGGAAATAGTAGGGGAAGAGGCGTGCGTCAAACCGATGTACATTCTGATATGTAGCATGATGTGCAGCCTAATAATCAAGATAATGCTCAATTGGCAGCTTTGGTAAATCAGGCGATTAATCAGGCTTTGCCGCAATTGGTGGCACAAGTCGTTCAGGCAATGTAACAACCGACACCAGAAATTCCTAATCAAAGGAACCCCAGAAATGGTGGTTCGCAGACAAATGAAGAAGAAGTGAATACTGTTGGGGTTGATCCATCTATTGTTCCGATGTATTTGTGGTTAGAGAGGTTCCAAAAACAGAAACCACATTCATTCACTTCAGCTCCAACTCTAATTGATGCAGAGAATTGGGTTTCCCATTTAGAAAAGATATTTGATGTGCTAGGATGTTCGGATAACCAGAAAGTGGTACTGGCTGCTTATAAATTAGAGGGGGATGTGCAAAGGTGGTGGAAAGCAATGAAAGTAACAAAGGGTGATGGATTTGTAGAGGCACTTACATGGGCAGAGTTTTGTGATATCTTTTATCAACAATACTTCTCAGCTGCTGATAAAAAGGCTTATGGTAGAGAGTATCTGTCTATTCGGCAGAAGGAGGATGAGTCTGTTACGGATTTCATGACAAGGTTCACTAGGTTGGCAAGTTTTGTAGGAACCTCAGTAGGGACTGCAGCAGAATAAGCTGAAAAATTTAAGTGGAGAATTCATTATAAGTATCGCCAACATCTCATTAACATTAAATTCAAAGATGTGTCAGCAGTGGCTAATGCAACCAAGAATATTGAGATGGAGCGACAAGATTTTCGAGCTCCTAACCGGAGGGAGGTCGAAAGAGGGATAGAAATGACCAGCAGAGTCAAGTTTCGGGTCAGCAGGGGAGAAATTAGAATGGTCAGTGGAAGAAGAACCGATGTGGTCAACAGGGACAGTGGCATGGCCGGAATCAGAACACAAGTTATCAACAGTTGCCTCAACAAGGTTATAATCGTCAGCAATGGCAGAATCGTCAGCAAGGGCAAAACCAGGGTCGTTACCCAGGACCAGCAGGTGGGGATAACCCTAATCTCATTCTAATAGCTCCTTGTGCTACTTGTGGGGCTAATCATCCAGGAAGACCTTGTCACAGAGTTATTGGTGCATGCTTTTTGTGTGGTCAGTTAGGTCATCTTGCTAAAGATTGTACTCAGCCACGTGGTAATGGTGGAGGTGGTGATAATGGTGGTAATGTTGGTCAGCATCACGGTGGACGGGTCTTCGCCTTGACACATAATCAGGCAGTAGGTGCGCCAGGTACTGTTTCTGGCACTCTTATAGTTGGCAATCGTGAGGCTTTCATTTTATTTGATACTGGCTCTACCTATTCGATTGTTGCAAATTCTTTTGTTCGACACCTTGGTGTGTCATCTCAGTCTTTAAATTCTGCTATGTCTATTACTACCCCGATGGGAATTTCTATTGTTATCTCTGATTTGTATCGAGATTGTCCTATTAGTTTTGGAGATAAGATTCGTAGGGTAAATCTTTTGCCGATGGATATGCACGATTTTGATGTGATTCTTGGAATGGACAGGTTAGATAAGCACCAGGCCACTATCGATTGTCAATCGAAGAGAGTTATCTTTGGGGATTTGAAGTCCCCGGATTTCGTGTATCAAGGTTCACGACCGAGTAAGGTGGTGAAATTAATTTCAGCTCTAAAAGCTGGAAAATTAGTGGCTAGGGGTTGTGAGGGATATTTAGCATTTGTAAATGACACCTCTATGGGAGAGTCTAGTATTGAGGATGTTCCGATAGTTCGTGAACTTTCTGATGTATTTCCAGAAGAATTGTCAGGGTTGCCACTCCAACGGGAAGTTGAGTTTACTATTGAGCTTGTTCCTGGTGCAGAGCCTATCTCTAAGGCACCATATAGGATGGCACCATTGGAATTGCAAGAGTTAAAGGAGCAATTGCAAGAATTATTAGATCGTGGTGTAATTCGACCAAGTGTTTCACCATGGGGAGCTCCGGTTTTATTTGTAAAGAAGAAGGATGGGTCTATGAGGTTGTGTATAGACTACAGAGAGTTAAACAAGATTACCATCAGGAATCGATACCCTTTACCGAGGATTGATGATTTATTCGACCAACTTCAAGGGGCGAAGTATTTTTCGAAGATAGACTTGAGATCAGGTTATCATCAGTTGAGGGTGAGAGATGAGGATGTTTCTAAGACAGCTTTTTGTACTCGCTATGGGCATTATGAGTTTTTGGTGATGCCATTTGGGTTGACTAATGCTCCGACAGTATTTATGGATTTGATGAATCGGGTGTTTAGGGAGTACTTGGACAAATTTGTCATTGTCTTTATTGATGACATTTTGATTTACTCTAAGTCTAAGGAGGAGCATGAGGAACATCTTCGCATAATTTTAGGAATTTTACGAAAAGAAAAATTATATGCTAAATTCTCCAAATGTGAGTTTTGGTTGGAGCAGGTTATATTTCTGGGCCATATTGTGTCTGCTGAAGGCATTAAGGTGGATCCTGCGAAGGTTGAAGCTATCACTAAATGGTCGAGACCTACTACGATGACGGAGGTTAGGAGTTTTTTGGGTTTGGCAGGGTATTATAGGCACGGAGTTTGTGTGGAATGAGGAGCGCGAGAAGAGTTTTGAGGAGTTGAAGAAACGACTTGTAACAGCTCCAATACTTACATTGCCATCAGGGACAGGAGGTTACCAAATTTATAGTAATGCTTCTAAGAAGGGTTTAGGGTGTGTTTTGATGCAGCACGGTAAGGTGATTGCCTATGCTTCTAGACAACTTAAACTTTATGAGGTGAACTACCCCACTCATGATTTGGAGTTGGCAGCAGTAATCTTTGCTTTAAAAATTTGGAGGCACTATTTGTATGGCGAGACTTGTGATATAGACTTTTAGCAGGTATGAGAGTGGAGCCTTCTCTTAACTCGAGGGTTAAGGAAGCTCAAAAAGAAGATGGCGAGTTATGGGCTATAGCGCAAAATTTGGAGGGGGGAAAACAGCTTGAGTTTCGTATTGATGACCATTGTGTGATTTGGTTGGGCAAGCGGTTGTGTGTGCCGTCAGATCCAACTATTCAGGAGGCAGTATTAGCTGAAGCTCATAATTCACCATTTTCTATTCATCCAGGTTCTACGAAAATGTATAAGGATTTCAAGAAAAAATTTTGGTGGAATAGGATTAAGCGAGATGTGGCTGAATATGTAGGAAGGTGTCTTACTTGTCAGCAAGTGAAAATTGAACATCAACGTGCTAGTGGATTACTGCAACAATTAGATATTCCTGTTTGGAAGTGGGAGGATATTACAATGGATTTTGTAACTGGGTTGCCAAAAACTTTCAAGAAGAATGATGTTATTTGGGTTGTAGTAGATCGATTGACCAAATCAGCTCACTTCTTAGCTATCCAGGAGGGTTATTCTGTAGACAAGTTAGCACAAATCTTTCAACAGGAGGTGGTTAGACTTCATGGAACTCCAGTGTCAATTGTTTCAGATCGAGATCCATGGTTTACTTCACGGTTCTGGAAAGGGTTTCAGTGAGCTTGGGGCACTCGACTAAAATACAGTACTTCTTTCCATCCACAGACTTATGGGCAATCTGAGAGGACTATCCAGACATTAGAGGATATGTTGAGGTCTTGTGCATTAGAATGGTCGGGTAATTGGGATGATTACTTGAGCCTAGTTGAGTTTGCTTATAACAATAGCTGGCATGCAAGTATTGATATGGCTCCATTTGAGGCATTATATGGTAGGAAGTGTCGGGCACCAACTTGTTGGGATGAGGTTGGTGAAAAGATCATAGAAGGGCCTGAGTTAGTTCAGATCACTACGGAAAAGGTGGCGGTGGCTAAGGAGAAATTGCAGTCGGCTCGATCACGGCAGAAGAGTTATGTTGATAAGCATAGGAGGACCTTAGAGTTTCAACCTGGTGAACACGTGTTTTTAAAAGTGTCTCCTTGGAAGGGTATTCGACGATTTGGATCGAAAGGTAAACTCAGTCCGCGTTATATTGGGCCATTTGAGATTCTGGAAAGGGTTGGCGAAGTTGCATATCGGTTAGCTCTGCCTCCACAATTAGCTCATGTGCATAATGTGTTCCATGTGTCGGTGCTGAGAAGTTATCATTATCATCCGTTGCATGTGGTATAATATCCATTCGATAAGATTCAGAAGGATCTTACTTGTGAGGAACAAGCCGAGAAAATTTTAGATCGTCAAGAGCGAATTATGAGGAGGAAAACAATTTCGTTTGTTAAAGTTTTGTGAAAAAATCATTCGGAACGAGAGGCAACTTGGGAGATGGAGGAGTCTATCCGGGCGGAGTATCCACATCTTTTTGATAATTAGGCACGCTCCTTTTCTTTTGATTCCGGGGACGGAATCCTTTTTAAGGGGGAAGTAATGTAATACCCATATTTCTGTCCCACATCGTCCGAATACTAAAGACCTTCCCCTTTCCTTACCTATATATATAAAACTAATATTTTGTTTTTTTATTATTAAACAATAAGGTTTTCTTATTTTGAGAAAATCTTTTTATGTGAAGTCCTTTTAGTAAGGATCTCCTTAGTTAAAATTTTCAGCATCGAGGGCATAGGCAGATTACGTACCTCATAATTTCGGGTATATTTTCTTTCTTTTTTGTGTATTTATTTAATTTAATTTTTATGTATTTCTATTAATTTATAACTTTAATTAATTTTAGTTAGTTTGTTAGTTAATATTTTGGCTAGATATTATGTATCTCTTTAATTTATTAATTCAATTAATAATATGGAGGGTTCAATATATGCATAAAAACTATTAAATACTAATATTGTAGTATTTAATAAAATGTATTATTTTTATGAATAGATTATATTGAGCGAGTCTAACCAATTGCATCTGTAATTGTGGGTATTGCATTACGTACTTCAGGTACGAATTCCGTACTCCTTCAGCGATAGTCTTTTGAAATTTAATTAATTCGTTTTGTTCCGCATTTTGAATTCCGTTATTATTTCACATAATTGTTGCTTGTGAAATTCATATAATTCTTTCATTTTTGAGTTGATATATATGACTCATATTTGTACCCTTTGAGTTGGATTATCATGTCTACTATTTATTTTGATATCTGTAGAGCGGTGCAGGTTGTTACCTTCTTTTGAGACATTATGATTATGATTTGATTTGGTTCACATGTACGTCTAGAACCCTTTTTGTTGGTATTGTGTCGCATGTGTTGTGACATGATATCTTTGGGTATACTTGAGCTATAACCACCTGTGGGGGTACCACAGGCATGTCGTCTTGGCACGAGAGACATGACACTTCCGTGACAGTGTGATTAGTCCACGACGTCTCTGTTTTGTGCTCCAATGGGAGTTGGCCATTTGATGATTTGTTGTGAGAGGCGTATGGGTCGGCCCTAGTTTTCTGTTCTGTTCTGTGGATTGGTGATGTTGTGCCGAACACGCCTTCCGATTTTGCATGCATTTGGATTCGTGGTCCAATGTGTGATTGCCTATGTGACATTATTGACTTGTCTATGTGGCAAGCTATATTTTGAGCTCGGTATGAAATAACATCCTGTCATTTCTTCAGACTATTAGGTTATTGTGATACAACTCAGTTCAGTTTAGTTGATTTTGTTATTCATTTTAGTTCAGTTCATAATTCTGTACTCTATATCCGTACTGGGCATTTGGCTCATGCTGTGTCTTTCTTCCGGCAGGTATTCAAGGGGATCATGGGCAAGTGTGACGAGAGCTCCTCATTTAGATGATTTAGATATTTTGGTTATGTTTTGATGTTTGGATCTCTGTTTGGAGTTGTATTGAACCTTTATTAAGATTAGGATGTACTAAACAGTATGTACTTTGAGCCGGTTGGGCGATTGTTAATACCTCTTCAGACTAATCTTTTATGATTCATAATTTTGGTATTAGTTTATATTTCTGTTGTGCTTTGCACGTGACTTCACTTTTCTATTTTTGGGAAAGGGGTGTTACATAGGTAAACCTAAACCCTTCTTTTTTTCAATTATGAGATAATCCTGTATTATACATGTATAATTAGATTTTAAAATTATAATATTTTGATAAAGTTCTTAAAAGTGACACGTATGTATATTATGTGTAAATTAAAAAAAGAAAAAGAAAAAAGGAAACACGAATTTTGAAAGAAATTGCAGGTTAGTGCTTTGAATTAATTAGTAGGTATCCAATATATATCATGTGTACTAATTTATATGTAATTTAAGTTTAAAATCTTACCATGTGTTGACCAATCCATTCTATGCTAATGTTGGTACTGTAAAGATGCATTGCTTTTATATAATACTGTACATTAAATAAGGAATGTGAAACGGAATTTTATAATCAAAGAGCTTACTTTAGTACCATAATAAGATCATAGTACTAATAAGTGAGTCAGCATGTATATGATAGGTAAGTTATTAATTTACAATAATCTGGAAAGATATATTAATTGAATACCTTAATAACTTATTGTAAGAGGCTAAACATTAAAACTATTTTTTGTATGTATTTATATTTAAGAATTATACTGCACATTAATTAAGAGTAATAATAATAATAGTAATAGTCAAAATGAATAATTAGAAATTTCTTAGGATAGATTCCAAAAAGGATGATATAGTGTACTGTTTCAAAGTTTGTTTAAGGCCTCCATTTAAATTAAAATGTTATGTTCTTTTATTTCAAACTTCAGATCAAGTTTATTTTTGAACTGTGAAATGAAATTATATGATTTTAAACTGTGAAATAAGTATAGTTTTGAATATCGATGAGATTGTGAAACATTTTGAAAGCCTCAGTCCGACTATGTATAGAACTCGTTAGTGTTTACGTTTAGTTTCGCAGCTAATATAGAACCTACTATGGCGCACACCTTTTAGATGTCCTTCGGAGAGCGTGCATTTTATAGATACCTTAGTAGGGTGCGTGGTCATTGATATTATTCAACTTTTGGGCCGTGTTACAGGGCTATTGTAACTTTAGTTGCTAAGGTTGTAGATTAAGAAATATATTGTATATATTGAAATCATTTTTGAATGTGAATCGCTTTGTTATTAATTGTTTTAGTTTTGAAAGTATATTTACTATTGTTATCGAACAAAAAGTTATTTCGAAAAAATATTTTGTAAATTATACTTGATCCACCTAAATAGTAAGAATTGTCACTTGCTGAGCTTTATCGCTCACCTCTTACATAAATTTTTACAGGTCACATCGTTGATAGTTGAGCACTTGTTTGATACACTTAGGATAGTTGGAGTTTAGTTTTAGATGTTATTTTTGTTGTTGTTAAATTTTGATAAAACTTTTAGTTTCGGGGAGTTGCGTCTCCATTTTATGATTTTGGTATTGAGTGGTATTTCATTTTGAATTGTATTGAAAGATGTTTATTGTTAGGTTTTAAGTTAAGATTATTGTTGAGTTGTTTTGTTTAGGTGTGCACTATTGATATTTTTGCCTTACAGGCCTTTAGGCTTGTGGCGTGTAGCATTTCAGACCTGTAACGGGTTCGAGGTGTTATAAAATCACCCTCCGCTGTGTTGCAGATGACAAGGTCTTCGATGTTGACCTTTCAAATCTCTCTCATTTATCCATCACAAACAAAAATATCTATTTCTATCCAATCCAAATCTAGATCCATCCAGATTTACATCAACTTTAGCTCGATTTCATTCAGAAACTCATTGTGGAAAGGGCAGCGAAGCTGGAGATGGAGGTGAGAAGGTGGTGGTGGCGGCGAATCTGAGTTAAGGTTTGAATTTGGGTGGAGGATTTGAGTGGAGGTTTGGATCTGGTTTAGATCTAGGTGACGAATTTGAGTTGAGGTTTAATTTGGGTGGAGGATCTCAGTTGAGGTTTGGATTTGGTTTAGATTTGGGTGGCGAATTTGAGTTGAAGTTGGAACAAAACAAAAACCTGCCTCCATTCTCAACCGTCGGAACTCCATCGCCATCTTCTTCATATACTAAATTATTAAACTCATACTAATAATTGGATCTGGCGATTTTGGATTTTTGTTGTTTGAATTGTGGTGTAATGATTTTTATCGGATTTAGGTAGAAATTAAATTGGATCTCTCGAGAAGTTTGGTGAATCAAAAATTATTAGTTTTCCTTTTCGAAAATGAAAATGAACCGTAGATTCGTGAATATTTTTTTCCAGATTAATTAGTTTCAATTGTTAAGTTAGATTATAATTCAAGTGAATTATGTTTTTAATTTTATGTTTTATTTGGTTAATTACTGTGTGTATTGGTAATTTATTCTTGGCATGTGTGTGTTCTTGATGTGTTAGTGTGTGTTTGAATTTGTATGTGTATGTTTTTGATGTATTAGTGTGTGTTTTAATTATTATGATATTTAGTTGTTTTATTTAATTACTTAAAATGAAATTATTTACGTGAGTTTATTATTTTGCCCTTAAAAAAAGCCCCTACTCAGTAGAAGGACTGAATTGAACCCGAGTTGTTCGATTTTGGAACTTATTGAGACTTTTACCAATTAAGGGACCATATCGAAATTGGGTGACAACTTGAAATGATAATTTTAAAATTTGGCCATTTTGTAATTTCACAAATTTAGTAGTTGCTTGTGGATTTTTTTCAACTATTAAAAATGAGGTTATCATGATATTTTTGTAAGAACATCGACTCATCAAAGAAAAATTATTTAGAGATAAGTGAATAAATTATTCTTTACTAATGTACATTAAACATGATCTTTTTGCAGTTATTAAAAATGAGGCTATCATGCAATAAATTAAAGTAATGAAGTTTCGAAAAATATTATTGTAAATAATATTTGAGTATTATTTAGTTTTCAGATTTATTTTATTTTTAACTTTTTGTGAGAATTTGTTTTATAAAAAAAGTTTACCCCACTGAACCAAGTGCCTGAATCCTCCCTTGGTGTCATCATGTCTTTGCATTATGAAGGTCTTGGGTTTTATTCTTTCTCCTCGCTAAAATGCCGTAATGAATTAATAGTACCCATAAAAACACTCTCAACTTCTTCGAGTCAATTTAAGAAATTTTCAAATTTAAAATTGATAATTTTTTTTTATTTTAGTTAATACAACAATAAATATTCTAAAACTGCTGTTTACTATAAGATTTATTATTTCATAATTTTTAATGAATTATCTTATTTTTTTAATTTGAAAATATTTCAAAAGTGAACAATGATCTTAAGTTATATGGTTACCCGCATTTGCAGGTCTAAATGCACCATATTGGATCCCCTCCATTACACCTTCCCTCCAATTTTATTCAATAAGCCATATTTTTATAATTATGAATAGTATAATTAAAATCGGTAGTCAACTAATTTATTATATTGAATAGCATAATTGTTTCAAAAGTGAAAGTAATCCGACGTTTTTTTACCATTTGATGAACATGTGGATTTTTCATCAAAATTTTAATGAATGAAAAAAAATTTAGACTCTTAACGGTGAAAATATTTTTTATAATTCTAATTTTTTGTATGATTGATCTTAATAGTATCAACTATCTATTAACATATTTTGATCATTACTAACAAAATTATTAATATCAAATAGTTGGTATATTAGATGGTATTGACAAAAATGTGTAATGGAGGGTAGCCAAAGTCCTAATTTTGTGTTGCAACGTTTGAGTCACATACAAATACAGCGTTTATGAGTTAAATAAATTATAATTAAAATAAATTCTTTTTAAACAAAAATAAATAAATTAAAACACGTTTGAACTTGCAAACGTTTCAAACTCATTAACATTGCACACTAATCAAACATCATGTGCAAATTAAGTTGAGATGCTGCAATAAGCAGTATTTACTCATAATTTACTCATAACTAAGCACATTGCCCCGTGCAGACTAGCTTTGAAATATTTTTTATAATTTTATTTTTAGGTATTTTTCATATATTTTATGTTTATGTTTTTGTTATGATAATAATTATTTTTTTACGTTATTTAGTTATCTTATAATTGTACTATGTTCTAATATATAAGATTAATATTAATTTGAAGGGATTTAATACCATGTACGCTAACATAAGTTTACATATTCGAGAAACAAAAACATACCTCTTGAAGCGTATTAAATCTTTGCTGCGGAAAATCTCGAATCAATCCACGACCCAACGGCGTCTCCGAATTACAATCCGTATAAGATAAAAACAGAGCTCAATTCCACGATCCGTTCAACGAGAATTTTACAGAGTATTTGGGAGCTCAATATTTTGCAGTGTAGTGTACTCTCACTTTCTCAATCCTTGATCTGAATAATTATCCGATGCATGCTTTATTTAGAGAATCAAGTTCAATGCTTATAATGAAGGAGAGAGAATGTGTGCCACTGGAGGACTCACATGTGCAATCATAAAATGCACTGAACATTCACTAATTATCAAGAAGCTTTTCGGTAGTGCATAGAGTAATTGAACAAAAAAGGAGACATGGGTGTCCCACCAAAATAATGGTGTTGTGCACTACCATTTTCCAACATCTCCCACTCACCCATGGTGAGGACGATGTAATCCTCACATCTGCAAAAATATAGCTCAAACCAGAAACTCGTAAATCTTCAGTTGTCAGATCGTGCGACTGCTGAGTTCACCTGCAATGCGGAAGCTTTATATCAAACCCGTTAGGGCCAACATAAAGACATCTACCCTTTTAAAGAAAACAGTGTGGGAGCTCTCATGCCAAACTCAATTAGTTCATGTAGATGCTACAACCCATAAACTCAAAGTACTCCAGACACATTTAATTTTTACAAGGTCAAGCATCTCTAATCCCTCAGAGAGCCATACTTAACCACCTTTGGGCCCATTTCCATTTCGTATCTCACTTATTACTATATCGCTATCAAAGCGCCATAGTTGTCGACAATAAGTGCAGAACGAGGTGAAATCAAATTGTCTTCTCTTTGCCCTAATACTACTCAGATATGAATCAACTGCTTTCTCAGAATCGGTCCTTATTGTCTCATCAATCCTGACCGCAGGAATCGAAACCAAAGTAGCAACATTAATCCATATCTTTATAGTATAATCAAAGATCACAAAGAGTACTAGATGTAGGACTAACAATCCTGTCCTACTGGACTCACATGGTGAGGAAACAGGGATTCATTCTCTCACCTCCATTGCTTGATCGCTTAGCTCATGTAACCCTCTCACAACATACTATTCTATAGCCTTGTTGTGCGGACCTTAGTCTAGTCACTCCTAAAGTGGCTAACTCGAACATTTCAAATTGCTCGCTTTTCAAAGCGCCACATTTGAAATTTCGTGTCCGGTTATCATGTTACGACAGACAATCTCATCTAAATGAGCATATGTCTTCTAGTCATGCCATACGGATCTTAGTTCAGTCGCTCCACGAGCGCCTAACTCGAATTTTCAGATTGCTCACTTTCCCAAGCGCCAATCTGAACTTCGCATCCGACTATCAGTACAGGTTCATATAGATGGTGGGACATCCTATATTCGGTTAAATAAATTAACCTCATCTTGGCACATGCCAAGGCGACATTATGTTCATTTTGCTAGCTACTAAGTGCCAATTGATTGCTTATTCAAAGCATCAATAGCTCGCTACTCAAAACGCCAATCAAATGAACTGTCTCAACCTTGCTCGCTTTTCAAAGTGCCAAGGGTGATTGCTCATGTGAGTGAGCCAATCAACCTGTTGACATATATTTAGTGTGTGCATATCCAATATGCATAATAACTGTGTGAACTAATAATATTTATCATGTGTGCTATTACAATCATAAGTGGGAACAAATGAATCTAGCATATATGATAAATGTCTCAAAACAACAGTAAATATCTCAAATACAAGCCATACAATGAGTGATATTCCAGTAACAAAGAAAGTACATCAAACCCTACGAAGGCCTACGAACTAACATGCCTGCAAAAAGCATCTTTCGGAATAGGCTTCGTCAAGGGATCCGCTACCATAAGGTCAGTGGGCATGTACTTCAATATCACCTCATTATTCGCTATATTCTCTCTAATAAGTTCATCCTCAAGTCAATGTGCTTCATCCTACCGTGATACTTAGGGTCCTTAGTGTAATCTAGGGTCGCTGTACTATCACAGAAAACAGTAACGGGGTCTGAAGCATTAGGGATGACTCCAAGATCCTCGAAGAATCTCCTCAGCCACATAGCTTCCTGAATAACTGACGTACATGCTACAAACTCTAACTCCATTGTCGAAAGAGCAACGCAAGTCTGTTTCTTGCTACACCAAGTGATGGTGCCACCATATAGCAAGAATGCACATCCTGAGGTCGACTTGCGTATTCCCTGGTTACCTCCCCAACTAGCATCGGAGTAACCAATCAATCGCAGGTCTGGTCCTCCGTAGCATAACATGTAGTCCAAAGTACCCTTCAAATATCGCAAGATTCTTTTGATTGCTTTCCAATGAGCAATTCCAGGGTTTGACTGATAACGACCGAGATAACCAACCGCATATGATATATCAGGCCGAGTACACACAACTGCATACATTAGCTTTCCTATAGCATTGGCATACGGGTAATGGGACATTTTCTTAATTTCTTCGGGAGAAGTAGGGTATTGTTCGGGTCCAATGGCATCGCTTTTAGCGATAGGAGTGCCTATGGGTTTGCAGTTGCTCATCTGGAATTGCTCCAGAACCTTCTTAAGGTAAGTCTCTTGAGACAAACCAAGAAGCTTTCTTGAGCGATCTCTATAGATCTTAACTCCAAGAACATAAGTTGCTTCTCCCATGTCCTTCATCTCGAAATTAGAGGATAACCACCATTTGGTAGCGACAATTATCTCCTTATCGTTCCCAACTAGTAGAATGTCGTCGACATACATCGATAGGATAAGGAATTTATCTTTGGACCGTTTGATATACACACAATGGTCTTCCTCGATCATCATAAACCCATCACTAATGACGGCTCGATGGAATCTGAGATACCATTGTCTGGAAGCCTGTTTCAAACCATAGATAGAACGTTTGAACTTGCAAACTTTGCGCTCTTATCCTTCCACAATGAAACCCTCTGGCTGATCCATGTATATTTCTTCAGCTAAATCTCCATTGAGAAAAGCTGTCTTCACGTCTATTTGATATAACTCTAAATCCAAATGCGCGACAATTGCTAAAATGAGGCGAATTTAGGCAAATCTTAAAACTGGTGAGAAAGTTTTCTTGTAATCAATTCCCTCTTGTTGGGTGTAGCCCTTGGCTACAAGACGAGCTTTGTACCTTTCAATGGAACCATCCGCCTTGCGTTTGACTTTAAGAACCCATTTGTTCCCAATAGCCTTTCGCCCTGGTGGAAGGTCAACTAAATCCCAGACTTGATTAGTCCTCATGGACTTCATTTCATCTTCCATTGCAATCATCCATTTATCGCTGACAACAGATGATAGAGCATCTCGATAAGATCAAGGTTTCTCCTCTTCTCGCGTATCAGCCACAAAAGCATTCCCCTCAATCTCAAAGAGACGACGTGGAATGTTACCTTTTTGACTTCTACGTATTTGAGGAACAAGAGACTCCTCATTCGATGGAAAAGAACTACTCAAAGATATGTCACTCTCACTATCTACAGGAGCCTGAGGAATATCCTCTTCAATCTCTACTGTACGATTTGGGGTGCCTAAATCTTCCTCCATCTCATAAAGGTTCATCTCCTTGCTCACATCACCTCTGTTAGGGAAATCCATCTCAAGGAAATCCGCATCTCGTGACTCTATCTCAGAAATAGTCCCATCAGGCTGCTCTCCAACAAACACATAGCCTGAGGAATATCCTCTTCAATCTCTACTGTACGATTTGGGGTGCCTAAATCTTCCTCCATCTCATAAAGGTTCATCTCCTTGCTCACATCACCTCTGTTAGGGAAATCCATCTCAAGGAAATCCGCATCTCGTGACTCTATCTCAGAAATAGTCCCATCAGGCTGCTCTCCAACAAACACATAGCCTGAGGAATATCCTCTTCAATCTCTACTGTACGATTTGGGGTGCCTAAATCTTCCTCCATCTCATAAAGGTTCATCTCCTTGCTCACATCACCTCTGTTAGGGAAATCCATCTCAAGGAAATCCGCATCTCGTGACTCTATCTCAGAAATAGTCCCATCAGGCTGCTCTCCAACAAACACATAGCCTGAGGAATATCCTCTTCAATCTCTACTGTACGATTTGGGGTGCCTAAATCTTCCTCCATCTCATAAAGGTTCATCTCCTTGCTCACATCACCTCTGTTAGGGAAATCCATCTCAAGGAAATCCGCATCTCGTGACTCTATCTCAGAAATAGTCCCATCAGGCTGCTCTCCAACAAACACATAGCCTTTGGAGTGTTCAGAATATCTTACAAAGATACACTTCTTACCCCTCGGGCCCAACTTCCCATGTTGATGAGAAGTGTTATGTACGAAAGCTGCTGATCCCCATGGTCGCATATGGCCCAATTCGGGCTTTCTGCCGGTCCACATTTCATATGGGGTAGACTGTACTGATTTTGAAAGTATAAGATTAAGTATATACGTCGCAGTCAATAATGCATCACCCCAATAAGAGATAGGCAAATTTGCTTGCGCCATCATAGATCTAACCATATCTAATAATGTCCGGTTCCTCCTCTCTGCCACACCATTTTGTTGCGGAGTTCTAGGGATTGTCAGTTGCCTGATTATCCCTCTTTCTTCACATAGTGCTTTAAACTGATCGGACAGATACTCGCGGCCTCGGTCAGTTCTTAGTGCCTTAACACTTTTGTCTAACTATTTCTCAACCTCAATCAAATAACGTTTAAAGAATTCTAATGCCTCAGACTTATGAGAGATCAAGAAAGTGTACCCGAAACGCATATAGTCATCTATCATTGTGAGAAAGTAGGAACGTCCATGCCTTTCTTTCACATTCAAAGGGCCACAGATGTCTGAATGAATGAGTTGCAAAGGTATTTCTGCCCTAGTAGCTTTACCAAATGGTTTTCTAGTTGATTTACCTGCTAAACAATGTTCACATGTGGGTAGATTGACTTTAGCGAGTGGGCCTAAAAGACCTGCTTGAGCTAACCTAGCTATTCTATCCTGTCCAATATGGCTTAATCTAGCATGCCATTGAATTGAACTATCATGATCATTTTCAACAAGCAATGAATAAGAATCATCACTATTAATACTAGAATCAATAGTATCCAAAACCATAAAACCATTTGATACAAAACCATATCCAACAATATTCGTCCCAAATGAAATTATTACAGAATTATTCTCAAACATAACAGAATATCCCAAACATAGTACTGATAAAATCGAAAATAAATTCTACCGGATATCCGGTGCATAAAGTACATCATATAGGGTCAATGTTGAGCATCCTCACATTTCCAGTTTGTAAGTGCCAGTGCCTAGCACGTCCACACTGGAATCGTTCCCCATGTATACTTTTCTGCCAGTCGGAATACGACGGTATTCCATAAATCGACTCCGATCTCTAGCTATGTGGTCCGTTGCTCCTGAGTCTATAATCCACATATGGAGAGAATGAGCAACAAAAATAGTACTTGATACTAAGCACATAGATAGATTAGGACTAGAAATTATCTTCTTCGGCTCATTGCATTCACGAGCGAAATGTCCCGCCTTGCCACAGTTATAGCATGCCATCTTGGCCTTGTCCTTCTTACTAGAACCTCGTTTGCCCCTTTTCCGTTTGTTGACACCTCCATTCGCAGACCCTTTAGGCGCAGTGGGATTAACAGATTTCTTCTTACCTTTCTTGGGTTTGGGCCTCCAATGAGGGTTTGATTCAGCTACATATGCCCTGGAGTTTTTGACAATTTCAAGGCGCTCAACCTCAAGTTCCAAGTGACGACGAATATCATCAAAAATTTTGATATTCTCGTTATGGGTCATGTTCACCCGCATATGTTCCCAATTATCGGGAAGTGAGCGAACCACTGCAGAAATCTGTTGCTCGTCTGATAATTGAGTCCCACCGATTTTTAATTTTCGGATCATATTGGCCATAATTCGAAGGTGTTGTTTCATAGTGTTATTATCACGTTTTTTGTAACCATCGAATCTTATGGCTAATTCCCTCAGCCTTGTCAACGAGGTGCCACCAAACTTATCTTTGAGAACTTCCCACATCTCGTGTGCAGTATGTTCATACTCAAATAGAAAGTCATTGTTCATGCAGCTCAACAACGTTATGCGAGCAATACGATCCTTTTTGCGCCAACTTTCGAAGGTTGCAACCTTGATTGGATCATCTGCATTGTCACCATCTGGTTTTACCATTTTGGACAACAGGGTTTCTTCCACCTCTTGCTCCTCCAAAACCATCCTGACTTTCCTGTACTACATGTCATAGTTATCTCCGTCTAATTTGTTTCTCTGATTAAGATCTGCGATAATATGTTTCGAAGCCATTTCTGTTGAATTAAAAAATATGAGAATTAATAAGAGATATTTATTGTTCACCACAGTATATAAAACATCTTTGCCACATGAACTAAATTAACATAAAAATAATGTGACATAAATATAGAAGGGAGACTTCGCCAGGCTTTGGAATCACAATCCACATAAATGCCCAATTATTTAAATTTAATTTTTCAGCACATTAGACGTGTAATTTAGGGAATAACTTAATTAAATTATTACTACCTAAAATTACTCCCACTAGGAACAAGTGTACATGTGTACATATAACAAGACAATTTAATTTCATGCATCAACAATTAATATTCCATAAATATTAACAAAAGAAATCAAATTATAGGCAATATTACTCAATTAATATACCAAGTATGCTATAAACACATGAAAAAACTTCCAAAAAATTTCTAACAGTAGATTATTACTATAAAACATTACTGTAATTTTTTTGGAATTTTCTGATAATTATGTTAATTATTACAATTAATAAACCATAGCATGATACAATTGGAAATTAACAAAAACATCCAATTATAATAATATTCCAAAACTTTTAGTGGAAATATTAATAATAACCCAATAAAAAATTTCTGTAATTTTTCCAGAATTTTCTGATCAATAAAACTATTTTATAATGAATTTTCATTAATAAAACAATTAAAGAAATCACTTTCTGAAAATAAAAAACAAAAATAAAAATAATTCCGGTTCCGGGTTGGACACGTGGGTCGCGGACCGGGTGGATTATAACTGCGGGTTAGATTCGGCTAAAAATCTCGTGGGTCAAAACCGGTCATAGGTCGAGTCGGATACAGGCATGGGTCAGATCCGCGGGCGCGTGAAGCCCACGCGCGAACCTTAGCAGCATCTTGCGTCATGCGCGCGCGCGTGTCCCTTGGCGGCGGTCTGGCGCGCGTGGCGTACACGCCGCCTTCCCCAACTCTTTTCGCGACCTGGTTTTTTCTGTTATGATCGTTTGGGTGTTCTGAGTCTAATGGTATGCTCAAACACAATTTTGTGAGCTTCCATAGAGCGGGTATGATGAACGTGGTTCTCATTGAGAGTGGGATTCCACTTCATCTTCAACCTCCAGCTATCAGATAATTACAGAAATGCCATTTTGCGATCCAAACTTTGATAAGTCATATCTCTTTCAATATTTATCCGTTTAATACGTATAATATGTCGTTAGAAAGCTTACAACACATACTACGCATACATATCAACAAAAATATAAACGAACAAATATACAGAAAGTTATGGCTACTTAAAGTGTTGGGGTTGATAATGTTTTCAAGCTTTTTAAACATTCATCAATGGAGTTTTGTGTAAACTACATACATGGCATACATATGATCGAAATATGCAGGCTTTGATACCAATGAAGGGATTTAATACCATGTACGCTAACATAAGTTTACATATTCGAGAACCAAAAACATACCTCTTGAAGCGTATTAAATCTTTGGTGCGGAAAATCTCGAATCAATCCACGACCCAACGGCGTCTCCGAATTACAATCCGTGTAAGATGAAAACGGAGCTCAATTTCACGATCTGTTCAACAAGAATTTTACAGAGTATTTGGGAGCTCAATATTTTGCAGTGTAGTGTACTCTCACTTTCTCAATCCTTCATCTGAATAATTATCCGATGCATGCTTCATTTAGAGAACCAAGTTCAATGCTTATAATGAAGGAGAGAGAATGTGTGCCAGTGGAGGACTCACATGTGCAATCATAAAATGCACTGAACATTCATCAATTATCAAGAAGCTTTTCGGTAGTGCATGGAGTAATTGAACAAAAAAGAAGGAGACATGGGTGTCCCACCAAAATAATGGTGTTGTGCACTACCATTTTCCAACATAATTTTTTAAAAGTTAATGTGGGACATTTTTAAACTTAAAGTAATTGTAAAGACACTTACTTTTGCAGTAAATATAATCATGAAAATTTTAAATTATATAAATACTATTATTTAACAAATGTATTAATTTATGATTTTAATTCAAAAATATCTCAAATTGATTTTTAAAATTAAAATAATAATTTATACTTAGAAAAGAAGGTAGTATATCTTACTATGAATGTATATATAATTTCCCAAGTTTTTATTTTAATTATTTGTAATATTTTTTTTGGACATGTAATATTTTTTTAATTATTTGTTTGGCCTTCTGACTTCAAATCAAATTCCCATAACAAATAAAATTCAAGTAGAAAATTGGAAAAAAAAAAGTAAATAATTTCCGGTCATAAGATCAATTCAAAGTCGACACTTTTTAAAGGTTAGTAGTATTATATGATTACCTAATATAAGAAGACTTTATTGTGGGGTCAACTATCATATAATATTATGAAAAGAAAAGAAAAGAAAAGAAAATAAATAAAAGGACTAACTTACGCCAGCCACGTCCTTCACACTTTTTCTTCATCATGCTGTAAACTGCAATAATAGAATGTATACGTTTCATCATCTTTCACGATTGAACAATATAAATCAAAATGTATGAATAAATTCAAGGATTAGGCTATTCTAGAGTTTCTACTTTCTACGGTAATAGGATTAGGCTATTCCAGTTCTTAAATAGTTTCACTCGGACCTGTGATTCCCTTCATGAGTGAATGAGGATTATGACTTTGCATTCAATTGATCAAAATTACCCATATATTACTTAACTCATCCCTTCCTGAGGCCATGATAACATACCTTAACTATTTATATTATTTAATAGATGAGATATAATATTATTCTTATATTTATATCATTGTTGACCCATCCAGTACCGATTGATGCATTGACTAAAAATTATATAATCTCACTGCGTGCGTACGTGGGTAAAAAAGTCCATCAGATAGCCAATAATAAAAAATAAAAATAAAATAGAAAAAGAAAAAGAGGTCAACTTACATGTCATGATTAAGCATTAAAAAGCACGAGTTTAATTAATTAATGTGCATTAGCCCAGAAAAGTGTGACATCTCGTCGCGTATAATTATTATTAATCTATATATTATAATTAGCCAAGAAAGCACCACATCTCATTGCGTAAAATCTTTCAACTAAAACCCTAAGATATAGTTAATTAAGAATGGTAGACTATAAATAATTTTGATGGTATTTCTCACGGGAAAGAGACGTGTGCCGGGCACATTGGCTATTTATACGGTTTAAATTTTAAACCAAAAATAATTGACATATAAGAGTATAAAATACATACAATTAAGCATTTTTTTTCCGGACAAATAATAACAAGATCAATTATAGAAAGATAAAAATAAATTAATAACAAAATCAATGATATTAGCTGGCCTCAAATTAATCAAACAAAACATAAAGGAAAATAAAACTACTCAAAATTGACGATCTGACTTCTCTCTTCTCCATTTTCCTTTCTTTTATGTTAGATATATATCCGACTTTATTTGCTTTTCTTTTCGGCATGATCGATATAGGTTGTGGGTCAAATTATTAAGTATTTTTGATGATTTGATTAAAAAATTAATTTATAACCAATTTAGAAGAATTTTATAAATGTCTATTGTTAAATAAAAAAAAACTCAGTTATCAAATTCTTCTTATTCTTACTATTTAAAACCATTTTATATAAATGTAATTACACTTCTATATATAATCTTGGAGTCCCCCCACCCCCACCCACACCCACACCCACCCCGTCATTCCTGAAAGTCTGAAACTCACGCCTTGTCTTGCAGTTTTAAATAGGAGAAAAAAAGAAAAGAAGGTTAGAGAAAAATAAAGTGAGGGTGTTTCGAAATTTTTTATAAAAGAGAAAATAAGAGAATAAAATGGAAAGGTGTTTTAGAGTTTAAGTAGCTAGAGAAAATAAAAGAAAGTGAGGGAAACAATGCTTATTTGGCCCAAAAAATGTCTTCTCACTTTTGTGAAGAGAGTGAAGGAAAGGAAAGTGAATTTTTACCTTCTATTATATTCTCTTCTCTACTTTTCCTTTCTTTAACAAAAATCTCTCAGAGAGAGTGTTTTTGTTTATTTCATATTAAGTCTCCAAACTATTTTTTTTACGTGTTTGGTCCATTAACATTTTTAATCTTTTAATCTTAGTAAAGTTACTTTACTTTGGACAGAATTCTAAATTTTATTAATAGGATGTTAACCCACCGTTGGATCCGCCATGGGACACCTCCGGTGGACTCTAAGATATGTATATGTATTTCTTGTAATATACATATCAAACACCTTTTTAATTTTATGTTTCATATAAATTAATTATCAAACATCTTTTTTTATTTAATGTTAAATTTTTATTCAGAATCTCTACTCTATTCAACTTATTTAGGTATTTTTAGGCATTTAGGATTTTCATCGGGTTATCAAACAATCCCATGGAGTTCCACAAAAAAAATAAAATAAATAAAGATAAAAATAAATATATTAGACTAAAAGATGAAAAAAGAAAAATAAATAAATAAATGGAGATTCTGAAACTTAATCGGCCCTACACTTGGTTCCATTTTTTTTACTTTTTTTTTATATAATAATTTCATCATCATATATTAATAAGACAAAGAAGTCATGCATCATTGATATTTATAGATTGAATCTTACATCTTAACACATCCGAAAGGCCAAAGACAACTACTGATGGTCAACTAGTTTTAATGGACGGCATGTGCTTATCTTATCTCTAAGAGACGAAAGACAATTATATAAAGCCTAAAGAACTATCATGCATTCTACACAGACACACCCACAATTTCACATAGAGAGAGAGAGATGGGGTTCACAAAGAGGCAAGAAGCTATGGTGAAGGAATCATGGGAGGTGTTGAAGCAAAACATTCCTCAAAACAGTTTCCGCTTCTTCTCATTGTAAGTTTCCCTTTCGCACTACAACAAAAAACTTAATTCCCCCGGAATATTTCGTTGAAAATTCAAGTCAGGAATAAGTTTGTAAAAAATTCGGTCAAAAATAATTATTCTCGACGGAATTATGCCCGACGAAATTTCTGTCGGCCATAAACTAGTTTCGACGGAATATAATTCCGACGAAATATTCCGTCAAAAACGCATTGCCACATGTTAGTTTTAAATTGAATCTGGAAAGTTTATTTCTGACAGAGCTTATACTGTCGGAAATAGTGTTTTTTTAATATTTTTTATTTTTATAATTTCTAAATTTTTAAACTACAATTTGTACCAATATCTATTTTCAACCAGTTTTTCCCAACAATAACACATACATACTAATCGCAATGACCAATATACACGTCAAAATGACTAATCCTCCAAACAATTCACAATAATAACACATGCATATAAATGTAAGTACCTTTTACACCTCAAAATGGCTAATCATCCAAACAACACATAAATACATATTTCAACAACAATAGCTAAGCTAAGAAAGAAAACAAATTTAAACTAAATTATGATGTATAATAAATATAAGTTAAACTAAATCGTAATCAATAATGATGTACAACGCAAAGTAAGACTAACTATAATTGACAATATAACTAAGTACAACTACAACTATCTATCGCTATCATTGGGCAAGGTCGACGGTGCTGCTTCGGTGTCTAAAAATCATCGCCATCATCCCCCCGCTCGTCATCGTCATCCTGCTCGGTATTGCCACCTTGTTGATACAATTAAAAATATAAACTATTAGTAAACAAAAATGAGAATTAACGAGACAACTAGATGATAATTAAGTAACATGCAGAATATATAACTTAAAATTAATAAAATACTTGAGCAGTAGTCGGGGGTTGACTCCGCATCAGTCTAAAAGCCTCCAACAGTCGGACATAATTCATATTTTCGAGGAAAAACATTTTATATTTTCGACATAATTCAGTCGGACATAATTCAATCGAAATTAATATAATTCCGACAGAAATTCCGTCGAAAATATTAGCCTTTCCGTCGAGAATAGATTGCGCATTGGCACCAAAAGTTCCTGCTATTAGTGATACTTATTTTCGACGGACTTCCATCGGAATTACATTATTATCGAAGGAATTAATTCCGAGCGAATATTCCGTCAGAATTAAGTTATAATCGACGGAAATTGTTCCCTCGAAAATAATTTCATCGAAAATAATTTCGTCAGAAATAGCCTTATTTCTTGTAGTGTTCTTTCTATGGGCTTGTGTTCACTTTGGTGTGTTTGATGCATTATGAAAATGTATTTCGATGACTTTTAAACCTTAAATATGCCATACTAAAAATAGAGCAAGTTTGGGTCTTAAAAACTGTATTTGTAAGTTAAAAAGTCACATTTGAAATAAGATCATGTGGAGAAACAACATATTTAAACGCCTAAAAACTCCCAAATCTCCAAAAATTCCAAACAAAACATGCACTATGTCCCAAAAATTCATTTATTAATGTTTTATTGCACAAAAAAGACTCAATATTTTATTGTATTAGTAAATAGCAAAATGTTCTCTGCCTTAGTCCCCACACACACACACACACACACATATATATATATATATATATATATTTATTTATTTATTTATTTATTTATTTTTACGTTTGGTCTAACTAATTTTCCCTTATATGGTATGATCCGCAAAGTATACAAAATTTTCATATTAGTCCTCAAAATATGTTTTTTATTTATTTTTTATTTATGATTGGTCTCTAAATTATAGTTGTTTTCACATCTAGTGCTCAAATTACCTTTTTTTAGCAAGAGACAAAGATAATTTTATTTCTAAAATCAATACCAAAATCCAAAAGATTTGGATTGTTACAATATGTTCCATTGGTACTGGAAAACTTAAAGACATAGAACCACCTCCTAAAATAAACTTCTTGAATCAAATCTAAAATTATAATTGTCTTTACATTAAGTCCCCTTCAATTGCTCTGAGATTGAATTGAGATTGTAAAAAGGCCAAATTACAAAAGTGTCCTTTCAAGTTGTCACTTATTTTTAATTTGGTCCTTTAAATGACAAGAATTTCAATTAAGTCTCTCAAATGGCCAATTTGATTCAATTGAGTTTTTCATAGCAAAAATCTCAATTAAGTCGAAGTCAACGTCAGAGTTAATTAAATCAAATTAGCCACTTGAATGACCTAATTGAGATTTTCGCCACTTAAAAGACCAATTAAAATTGGGTGAACTTTAAGGGACACTTTTGCAATTAGGCTTTGCGGAAAAATTATAAAATTTAAGGATGAAAATATGGGGAAAATTAATTAGGGGACCAAACATGAAAAATAACTATTACTTGAGAATTAATTAAAGGATTATTCCTAATTTCATTAACGTGTCAGCACTGTTGTTTTAAACTAGTAATTGATTTTTTTCTAAGTCTAAATATTCACAAAAATATATTCTTTATATTTATGAATGAATTATATGAGAGAGACTTTTTTTGTGGGATGAAGAGAGGATATTCATTTGTGCTTTTGTTCTTTTCTTTTCGTTTATTGTTTGTTCTTTCCATCTATACATGATGATGTGAGATCATATTATCAGGATCCTTGAGATTGCACCTTCGGCTAAGAGCATGTTTTCCTTTCTAAAAGACTCCGATGAAGTCCCTGAAAACAACGCCAAGCTCAAAGCTCATGCTGTTATAGTTTTCAAGATGGTAATTAATTAGTACTCAATTCATAGTTTTTAATTAATTTCCTTTTCCAGAAAATGGGAATGAAATAATTCTTAATCTCATTTTTTTCATTAAAGCATGTGTGCCCAAGTTCTAATTATGGGTCTCGGGCATAGGGCCCAAATATGTGAAAGCTTTCATGTCCAAGTCTCAATTATGGGTATCGGGCATAGGGCCCAAATATGTGGAAGCTCAAAGACCTAAACTTGTGAATAATAAGTATCTTTAGGCCCATAGTTACGGATGACAAATTGTGGGCCTGAGGCCCAAAAATGTTTAGTGGCGACCGATCGTCAGCAATGCAAAGGTCCAATGGCTGAGTGCGATGTCATACCACTGATTAGATGAGTGTCGCCCATTTCACGTGAGGGGGGACCACCACTCACCCTTTTTGTGACGTGACTTATTCCTTCAGAGAAAGAGACTATAAATAGGAAGCAAAAAGAATTAACAAGGGGGAGACACTCACATTGCGTGCGCGCACACACACACACACGCGCGACTATAGTGATACTTTATCCTTCTACTCGAGTACTAACGGTCACGCCGGAGGCATTCCTCAGTGGAGTCATCCCTTGGACCGCCGTGAGAACGTGGATTGCAGGTCTGAGGCACGACGTAGAGTTGTTGAAATATCACTGGGAGGATAGAGCAGCATCAACATGTTTAGTAACAACTTTTTATCATTTATAATTGTTGTTGATATCTGATTTCGTCACCCTTGTACTGTTGTGCCTCAGTCACTAATTGATAACTCTGGTGGAATTAACCATAAATAAGAAGGGATATACCTTAAAATAAGAACAGATATATAGGATTTTGTCCATAGACCCGCTTCCAGAGTTCTGCTATATGAATAAATAAATATTTAGACAATCACAATATTTAGAGGTAAGAAAATTATTACTAGTTGATAACTCACAAGTAAGCAGCAAGAGAAAAAAAATGAAGACTCAGAATATAGAATTAAATTGGATTATAATGTTTTGATTTCGATTTCTTCCCAAAATTTCATATAATGATAGATACCGAATTTATTTATTAATTTTTTTATAAAAAAAAGTACCCTCAACTTTTTCTTAAAAATTATGTAAAGTTTTATTTCAAGTAAGCATTTGATTAACAAGGATTGCATATTGACTTAATCGTTTGTGGCATTTGAGGTAAGACATGCGAGTCAGCTGTTCAATTTGGTGAGAAGGGTGATGTAGAAGTTAAAGATACTACTCTCAAGTGGTTAGGGTCCGTGCACCTTGAGAAAGGAGTTCTTGACCCCCATTTTGAGGTACTTATATACTCCCTCCCTTCCTTTTTACGTTTCATTTTATCTATTGATTAAAGTAAAAAAATAAAAATTAATGACCATATTATCCTCAAGCAATAAATACTATTCCCTCCGTCCCAAATTAATTGCATTTTTAGGACTTTTTAAAGTCAAATTGACTATTTTTAAAACTAATATTTTTACTATTTTTGCTAATATATAGGTGAAGATATTATAACCAAAAGAAAGTATATACAATTTATAACTAATTTAAATTTTTATAATTTTAGAAATATATTTATATATGCTTAATTATTAATTTTAAAAATAGTCAATTTGACTTAAAAAAGTTCTAGAAAAACAATTAATTTGGGACGGAGGGAGTAATTTATTTCTATCTTTCATCTTTTCAATAATTTTTTAATGACAAGTGATTTATGGCTAACATTAGAAGGTAACACTATTCCATCTAGTGTATCTCCCACCGTCCAAGACTAGATACAATGGCCCAAGATTTTTTTAAAAAATTATCTTCCGCTCCATAGAAGAGCTAAGGTAAAAAAAATAAATAATAGGCCCTTCTGCTTCTTAGAGGAGTGGAAGGAGAAATTACTTTATTGACTCTATTGTTATTAATAAAACAAGTCGGATGTATATTATTAGTCTACATATGTATATTTTAATAAAATTTGTTGTATCTACAATTATTTTATAAGTATTTATTTTTTTATTATTGGATTAAAACAAATTAGCGTAAAAATATTTAATTAAATTACGTAAATGTGCTTTTATTATAAAGTGTAATAAAAGTATTTTATTTATTGAAGAAAAAATGCATTTAAGGAAAAATAAATTAAAATTCTTTGATAAATTAACAAGCATAGAATACTAGGGATTGCATTAATTCACAAGAATTTAAAAATGGTTGGGTTAAAAAATCCCCCAATGATCATAATTCACACAAACTATATTTAATGCAAGTCTTTGCTTATTTTATTAATAAGAATAAGGTCAATAAGGTAATTTCTTCTTCTACTTCTTAGAGAAGGGAAAATGCCTATTATTTTGTCTTCCGCTCCTGAATGTATTTTTTTTAACCCTTAGATCTTCCTTGAACAGTTCTAAATACACTAGTTGGAATAGTACTCCTAACACTAGTCATGAATTGGCCCCATTTTTTAATACTATTTTAGAGAAAACATTAATTACATATCTTAATTCATGTATTTCCTCATATAAGGTCAATTAAAAATCATGTGTTTCCTCATATAAGGTCAATTAAAAAGGAACGCCTGGAATAATTGATTAATTAATAAATCTGTATGTTTCTAGTCTTTAACTTTTGCAAATTCATGATTTTTAAGTACTCTAATTAATTTTGTTATTCTATGCATATAGGTGGTGAAAGAGGCTTTATTGAGAACAGTCAAAGAAGCTTTGGGAGAGAAATGGAATGAAGAGGTGAATGGTGCTTGGAGTGAAGCCTACGATCAGTTGGCTTCAGCCATCAAAAGTGAAATGAAAGCAAAGGCTACACAGCTTGATTTAAAGTCCTCATAATTTACTTCATGTTTCTTTTGTGGCTTTCATATAGTCCTTGGGTTGTGCAGGAATCAAAAGAGGGAACAGAATAAAAAAAATAAAAATAAAATTTGTTTAATTGTTCCATTAAAATTGAATGAACTATTTTCATTTTTACGTATCGAGTTGATGATTTTGATTTCTTAAGTAAGTTGTAATGATCCATTCCATTCGTTTTTCTATTCCATTCTTATCATGATTCCATACATTCAATCTAAAGGCAAAATTAAGGTCTTTATGGTTGATTCTACTCCCTTCAGTTCTTCATTTCTGAGTTTGGAATATATATAGACAGTTACTTTTCTTCAGCATTTTGGTGCATGTCTTTTAATATACACATGTTCTTCAGATAATGGGATGAGCTCATCTCTCTATTGTTCATTCATTAATTTTTGTTTCATTTAGTAGTGTTGGCATTATATATATACATTATTGCGTACTCTAAAAGCTTAAGTTTTTGTTTTTTTCAAAACAAATAATTTGGTTGATAAAAGAGCCAGTAGACCTATACATCAAAGAGGATACATCATTAGGCGTATTTGATTTTCTCACGAGCCATTCTAAAACAAATTCTCTAAACCTACAAAAAGTTTTCAAATCTTCTTAGATTTAAAAAGATTAAAAATTCACTATGATGGATTACTTTTAAAGAAATCACTTTCGGCTATCAACACCAACCAAAATCTAATAAAATCACACTTAGATTTGAGCAGGTTCACGTTAGGTAATGAAAAATCTTCCACTAATTTGGGCAGGACTTATCCGAGCAAGGTAGATCTACAAATTTCAATTAATGGAAAGAACATTTATTTAATGAAAATTCCATAATTGAAACCAAACTAGGAGAAACAAAACCTAAAAATGGGGAAGAAAACATAAGGGGCTAAAACAAAAGTATATGAGAATAGAGGTGAAAACAAAATTCCGAATAGACTTTCCTAAGGTTTTAAAATATTTTTTAGCTGAGTTAATTACTTAACATAATATTATTATAACTTTGGTTGTGCAATGTCTTGGGTTCACATTTTTTAGGCTATATTGTTGGAAAGTTTTTAGAAGTTACTTAGGAAGAGGCATTTTAAAGGGAGTGTTAACAACATTGTTGGGCCCTCTCTCAACTTTTAAATGATTTTATATGAGTTGGTTTTAAAGAGTATAACAAGTTTCTTGTATGAGGAAATGCTAGGATCCCGAATGGGATCTCAAATTTGCATCTTAAATGCATCTAATTAAAGTTAATTAACTGGGTGCTTAGTTATCTATCTATAAATAAAAGAATTTGAATACATAATATTTACAAAATAAGCACTCTCTCTATGAGTTTGTTGATAATTCAATACAACCTCATATAATCTAGGAAGAACAACATATCAAGTTTGTAAATTTTACTATTATTATTATTTGAACGCTTCCACTTTAGATTGATATTAAATGAATGACATAATAATCTCTCAACATTAAGTATACCTTACATTTTATAGGTGAGGATAAAAACCTTACAACAATAAAGAAATAAAATCCCACAATAAAGGGGAAAAAAGTTTCGCAACAACGGAAAAGCAAATAATAAGAATTGAACTTGAAATCTAATAGTTAAGGGGTCTCCGTCATAATGATTAGGCTAAAACATTATTGACAAATTTGAAATTATGATACAGTAAAAATAAATGGTAATATCTATAATATATATATATATATATATATAAGAAAAAAGTAAATTAGGGCATGCCTTAGCCAAACTTGACCAAGGGTACTTAGTCAAACCTTAGTAAAACAATGTAATTTTACCCCATAGGGTTAAATTTTCTATTTTTAGGTTTTATATTTAAAAATATTTAATAATAATATTTATACAAAAATAAGTCATTTTGTTAAGTAGCCTATATATAATAATAATAATAATAATAATAAAATAATAATAATAATAATAAGGAGACCAACGAAAAATATTGGCTCAGTTAACTGAGTTTTTTTGGTTAGTCATGTGTTAACTCAGAAAATAATATTCTTTTTTGATTTATTTATGAAAATAAACTCTAAAAAAAATTAAAACATATTTATCTTATTAAAAACTCATATATCCCCTCCAACTAGATTTTCTTTTCTTTTCTTTTTGTGTAGATTTATATATTGATTATCTAAATCTTTAAAGTGCATAATATGCAATATCTTGTTCTTATAAAATTGTTAGTGAATTTCATATACTCATTATGATTCAAAATAAGATTGTTATTGACTTTTTATAATTCATATCGACATTTTCAAACTCAAAATTGATATAATTTATTAAGTTTTAGCCAGTAAATTATATAAAAAAATACAACTAATTATACCCTCCATCCCCAAAATGATGACTTAAGTGACAAAAAAAATTGTCTTCAAAAGCATGACTAAAGTACAAAAATTAACTAAATAAAATTTTACATTAACTAATTTACCCTTGCCCATACCACATCTTAGTCAAAAAGTAAATCAATCACATCACAAATGAATGGCTTAAATTAATTCACCCTCTCTCCAAAACTCCAAGAGCCAATTAAAATAATTAATACACACATATCAATACAAGGGCAAAATAGAAAGCAAATTTATTCTCTCTCCTCTTATTTGATTACCTTAATTTATTTGAATCATTCTTTTGAAGACGAGGTGAGTGATATTTTATTGATGTACATTGTAGTATCATATCAATTTTAAATTTGAAATGTCTCAACTTAATTTTCAAAAAATTAATACGATAGTATCTATAATTTATGTTTATTCCTATTTAATTTGATGATGATTCAACCTTAATGTATATTTGTATGCAAATAGATTTTGTAAAGTTTTTCTAAAAAGAATATTATGTAAAAGGACTTAGTTTAGGTATCAACCTTGTTAAGTTGATCTTGTTCCTGGTCAGAAGACGATCGTAGAACTAGAGACAATATTACTCTAAGATCGCAGAGCAGACTAAAGACAATCAGAGATCATAGAGTACAAGCCAGATAGTATAGCCAAAATCGCAGAGTCACCATCATTCGTAGAACATAATAATCATTCTACGATTTTACTCGAAGGAAGCTCAGATCGTAGAATGCAGTTGTTTGACAAGTCAGTGTTATGACAAGTTCATTAACATTAACATCTGATTCTCCTGAAGTTATCCTCAGATGATTTTGTGATAAGGACAAGTCGACAAAGCATCTATCTAACAACTATTTTAGCAGAGTCAAAGGACACATGGCTGCTACTGCACAGTTCACAGTACTAAAAAAATGACCTGACTTGGTCCAAGCAGGTAGCAATTCAAAGTCAATCAATTAATAAAAGACAAGTGTCTAAACAAGAATGAAACAACGATAACTTTCAAACGGGAAGATCCCTAGAGAACTCTATATAAAGTTAACAATTTCAAGTATCACATACACATTGAATCGATCAAGTCCAAGTGCTGAAACTTTGAGTTCGTACAAGCTTCACTCTACGATTCCAAGAAACACACTCTGCTGCTAAGACATTTGAAAAGAAACTTTAAAGCAACTTAGCAGCACCTCAAAACAAACAACTCCTCTTAGTGTTTAGTCAGATCTAAGTGATCTTTTATAACCGAAGTCTGTGTGACTTGAAAGATTCTTTGTGAATCATTTGTGTAAAAGTTCATAGTGAACTGTAATCTTGGTGATTATCCTGCTTAGTGGAATATCCCTACTCGCAGAGTATAAGAGATGATTAGAAGATTTTTGTGCTCTGAACCTCTTAAAAATTATCTTGTGTTCTTTAATTCCTGCATTCGATATTTTTTCACTATATGCTTTTATATCTATGACTTATTTCTATATTTGTTCACTAAATTTAGAACTGTGCATTTTCTAATAATCTTTGAAGGGTTTTTTTTTAAACAATTTTGTTGTGCTTAATCAATCAATTAACTTGCTTAATTGATTTGGTAATGAGAGTTCAATAATAATCTAGAAGAGGGGTTGAATAGATTATTACTGTTTAAAAAATTATCTTAGGCCTTTTTGAATTTTTAATTAATTAATTTACAGTGTTAGAAATTAATGTGCAAGACAATAAAAATTCAATCACACAATGCACAGAGATTTATCTAGTTCACAACATACATCTAGTGTATGTTGCTACGTCCAGTCTTAAGCTCCTCTCCAGGACTTGAGATCCTACTACTATCTGTAATAAACACTCCTTGAGAAGCCTTTATAAAGTTTTAAATATTAACTTCCAACTATACACAATTAACTATCTTGGACATCAAGTTCTCCCTCCTTCCTAAAGCTTATTTGCTCATTTCCTTTGAATTCAGTTCTATTTTATGATCTGGTCTTGAAACGATAGCCTCTCCCTCACCTCACAAGTACACTAGAGACCTAACTTCCCGTTGACCTCTCTAAGACTCTGATCTTGGTCTAAGGATTACTCGTCTTTCTCACAGATACATAAAATAAACTAACTCTCCCTTTTTTTCCTTTTTACAAAAGATTGACAGAATTATGCTTATAAAGTAAGTGGATAAAATTAGTGCAGATATATAAAAGTTTAAATAGCTTTTATATTTGGTGCTTCTCAAATAAGAAAATAGCAATTAAAGATCAAATATGTATATAAAAGTTCAAAGACTTTTATATTTGTGTGATATGCTGCTCTTGTAAGCAGATATGTAATTTTAAGCTTAGATCAAATATGCTTCTGTGCAAGCAGATATTAATTTATGCTCAGTTATAAAAGTTTATGTAACATTTATATTTGTGTGAATATGCTTCTATGAAAGCAAATATGAATCAATTAAATTCAAGTATATATATATATATAAAGTTGTAATAACTTTTATATGTGATGAATATGCTTATTTATAAGCAGATATGTTCAATGATATTTGATATATAAAAGTTTAAATAACTTTTATATTATACAACAAGTATTTATTAATAAATGAATTTAATTTCAAATACTTGTAATGATATATATCAAGTATAATAAATGAATCAATTAATTAATACTTGATATACCAAATAAATTTGTTTAACTCAAAAATATATATAATAATATATTTGATCTATGATGTGAATACTTTATCTCAAATGTACTCCAAATTTGGGTTTGTGGTATCCCAAGTAGTCTCACTTTGATCTAATTGGATATTTAGATGCTGACATTGCAGGATGCAGAATAGACAGGAAAAGTGTGAAGCCCCCAAATTCTCTACACTCCCTGTAACAGATTTGGTGCTCACGTAAAACTATTTAACTATAAATATTCCATAATATATAACTTCTATCTATCCAAGGTTCACAGTATCCCATAACAGATAATAGTTCTCGTCAGAACGTTAATTGTGTTTAGATACCCTCACTTGGATGTATAGATTCATATCTTATGGACATCTCTTCCATATCGATATTCCCTATCTATCTAACATTCACAGTATCAATGATAAGATTATTCTTGGAACTGAGGGGTGCATTCCGGTAAAGGTGGCACCTTACCGGTGCTCATTAAGTGTAACCTCAGCGCTTACAGAACTCCCAGTATCATTTAAATACCCTCATTCAAATGTATAGTTCATATAGATATTGTACTAAATCAATACTACTTTCTAACTTAACTAAGAATGTAAATACAACGCAATCGATATAACAAAAGATGATAATAGATTTCATAATTTTAAGTTTGATTACAACATTCTCAGTACTATGTTCTTTATTACAACAAAGTCTTATAAGACTTGAATTTATTAAAACAGTAAGATAAGACTAATTAATATGGCCTCTTTCTCTTGTTCGTCCCTGAAGTTCCGGGATTACCATCTAAAACTGCAAAGAAAAGTTTTATGCAAGGATGAGCTACAGAATGCTCAGCAAGTTTATTTCAAAAATATAAACACAATGTGTTTGATTTGAAAGAAGTTCAAAAGCTTTTGCCAACTGAGGGTTCAATACATGAACCATGTTTCAACCAGTTCTGTCAACCTTCAATGACTTAGAACAACTTTGTTCAGATATCTTATAGGGGATCAGCCTATTCGATATCCTAGGAGTATGCATACCATCCTAATCGTACCCAACATGCACTAAATGTTAATATATTATCGAAAATAACAACCCATATAGGGTGTTCGTATATTCAATTATAAGATGTCGTACCAAACAATTTGGCTTGACACAACAATTCATGCTCGAATAAACAATATATGAATAATAATTCATTTCTTAAGTTATGCTGAATCAAGAAACAATAACTTCACAATAATTAATAGCAAGATGTATAATACTTGCATAAAGGTAACAAGGTTTGGAGACTTGCATGTGCGTAGTACGTTTAGTTTACGCTGTCTATCTACGTCACGTAGTCTATTTATACCAATAATAAGCGTTAGAATACTTGCACATAGTTTAAAGGAATAGAAGGCTTGCCTCGTATATCTTTTAAAGATAAATATAACGGTCTAAACGTTCGTCGTAAATCCTATACGATTATCGGCGTACATAACTAGTTAAACGTTTAACAATTAACAATTAACGCTTATAATTAAGACTTCTTCTACTATACATGAAATAATTTCAGCATTATAACTGCTTATAGAATGAATATTTCTCAACTATATTTAAAATAAATTGAGCATTATAACTGCTTACAAAATGAATATTCGTTTACTATGTTTGAAATAACTTGGGCATTATAACTGCTTATAAAATGAATATTCGGTTATTATATTTGAGATAATTTCAGCATTATAACTGCTTATAAAATGAATATTCATTTACTATGTTTGAAATAACTTGGGCATTATAACTGCTTATAAAATAAATATTCTTACTAAATACTTGAAGAAAATCGAACATAGTAACTGCTTATAAAAGTATATTTTTAACTTTATAATAGAAATAAATCAGACATTATAACTGCTTGTAAATAGGACTTTTGTACTATATACATAAAATAATTTGGGCATTATAACTACTTGTAAAAGTATATTTTTACTAATATATACATAAAAATGAAAATTATAACTACTAAAGTATACCTCTTGTAGTTGCTAGCTTTACTTCCAATCGCGTAGCGCTTCGATGCTTAGAAAGTAATTTTTATCTCACAATATCTCTCAAAATATAAATATAGAGTGTTTTTGCTCTTGAACTGCTCTTGAAAAATAGTAAGGAATGAATGAACTGAGATTGCTATTTATAGGAAAACCAAGTTTCACTAATTGCACGTTAGGGGCTCGACTTATTACACTTTGCACCCTAGCATATTCTTAGAATATTCTTCTAAGCTCCTCAATGAAAATATCTTCCAAGCTCGATAATGCAGCTTGCAATTGAACCTATCTTCTAAGCTCTTCAATGAAAATATCTTTCAAGCTTGACAATGCAGTTTGCAATCTAAGCTCCTCAACGAAAATATCTTTCAAGCTCGACAATGCAGCTTGCAATTGAACCTATCTTCTAAGCTCCTCAATGAAAATATCTTCCAAGCTCGACAATGCAGCTTGTTACCGTAAGCATGACAAATCACTTTGTCATTCTCAAGCACGACACAATAACTTGTCAAAAATAATTTGTCGGGATGCTTCTTAGTGAAATCGTGGAAAGCACGACAAATCATTTTGTCAATGTAAGCACGACTAAGCAGCTTAACAAATATTTTTTTATTTGACTTAATTCATCGTTTACATAATATAATCACAAAACGCCTGCTTCGAAATATCATTTCAATCTTTATTAAGCACATATGTTACAAAATTCGAATCTCATTATGGCTTAAGGTTTTAAACTTCTTGATACCTAGTTTTAGGTTATACGCTCTAATTCTAAACGTATACGATAGCGTTTTCGAATCGTATTAGGTTTTCAAAGATTACCTAAACAGTCGTTCATTAGAGTATACAATCACATAACACAGAGTTGAAATAAGAAATTTCATTTAATAATCACATAATTTATATATATGAGTCTTATGAAGGTCTGGAATATCACAAAAAGTACGAGTGGAACTTGCCAATTGCTTGGAAATAGACTAGTTTTATGGTTCAACAAGAAGCAAAACTCAGTTTCAACTTTAACTACAGAGGATGAGTATTGCTGCTATACTCAAATCCTTTGGATGAAGAATCAGCTAGCTGACTATGGGTTTGATTTCAAGTCTATTCCTATATTTTGTGATAACACTAATGCTATAGCAATCACACATAATCATGTTCTGCATTCTAGAACTAAGCATATTGATATAAGACATCATTTCATTAGGAATTATGTTTAAAATAACAATATCACCTTGCATTTCATCCCAACAGAAAATCAATTAGCTGATGTGTTTACTAAGCCATTAGATGAATCCAAATTTAATAAGTTAATAAGTGAATTAGGCTTGTTAAACTTAGATTCATAATACTTGCTCGAAAGACTAACCATGTAAGGACAATGATGAATCGTTATCTTTTACTCTACGAAGAAGAATTCTACGATATTAAACTTTATCTCATGAAATTATTAAGTGAATACAAGGGTTCAAGGCGCGTGTAGGCACGCATAAGTGAGAGCACGTTCGAAAGAAAAGTAGCTGCCATATAATTCATAGTTGCAATTACAACAATCAACGCAACAAATTGAGGCTCAACATGTGTCCCATTAACCAAAAGAAGAGGGAAGTATACATATATTTCAAAATTTTCACATTTACACTTTACCGGTTAAAATTGCTTACTTTACTTTCTATCTCTAAGCTTTAGTTTACTCTACGACTCTCAAAACATTAACTTAATTTTCTCTTTTCTAGTTCAAATCAACTATCCAAATCATGTTGACCAACCAAGTCATCTCTGGTAATCTTATATGCTTCGATGAATTTGAAGGAGTGGAGTCCCACTTTTGCACAATCCTGAATCTGGTGAAGAAAGCTGGCTTTTATGAAGCTTTGAGCATAGATACCAGAATCCTCTTACAGAAGGTGGAGGAGTTCTACATCAACAACTCATGTACTGATGGTGTTATCAAATCTAAAGTAAGAGATATCATTCTTACTTATGATGCTATGGAGATCAATCATTTGCTTGGATTTGTAAATGAGGGAGATGTAGATTTTGAAGGTGTTCCTACAAACAAAGGACTAAGAATCATGGGTTACACCAAAAAGAATCCGGAGTCAAATGGGATTAAAATGAATGAATTCCCTCAAGACTTTGAGTTCTTGGCAGATATCGTAGGGAAATACATACTCTGCAAGGACTCTGCTCATGACTCTATAAGTGAGCTTTAACTAAAAATAATGTCAACTATCACTATAAAGATCAAGATCAACTTCGGAGCAGTTTGGAAATCATGGGTTACACCAAAAAGAATCCTCAATCAAATAGGATTAAAATGAATGAATTTCCTCAAGACTTTGAGTTCTTGGCAGATATCATAGGGAAATACATACTCTATAAGGACTCTGCTCACGACTCTGTAAGTGAGATTCAACTAAAAATCATGTCAACTATCACCATGGAGATCAAGATCAACCTCGGAGCAGTCCTGCTAGATTGGATCTCTAAATGGTTTAAAGATGTAGCGAAGAGGAAGGCTGCTGGAAAGCCTCCTCCCAAGATGTTTTATGGAAGATTCATATGCATCCTATTAAAGAAGAAGATGAGGAAACACATTAGAGAGAAGGAAGGAGATCCCCTCAATGTCAACAAAAAGATTACAAAGAAGCTTTATGAGAATTAGAAGAGAAATCCAGTTAAAATCAATAAGTCTAAACAGAAGTGGAAGGACAGTAAACAAAGTCCAAAAACCAATAAAGAAGGAAAGAAAAAGAGGAAGCTGACTGAAGAAGAAGAGTCTCAAGGTTCTATTACACCTGAGACCTCTGCAAATGTGACCTCAACTGCAGATCAGCCGAAGAAAAGATTGAAGAAAATCACAATTATCAAGGCCAAGGAGCATGGCTTAAAGAAAAAAGAGAAGAAGAAGGAAGAAGAGGTAGTCCTTGAAGTAATCCCTGAGGCTAATCCTAAAATTCTAGAAGATGATGAAGCCCTAACTATCAATCAGCTCGTAAGCCAACGAACACGAAAAGTTCAAAGTAGAAGGAAGTTCACTTCTAAAGCTCCTCTAACTTCTTATTATGAGGCTATGACTAACAGAATCCAGAACTACTATGCTGAGGTAAACAAAGTTGATGTTGAGGTTGCTGCCAAGGAAGGGCTTACTTTAGAAGAATAAGACAAAAAAGAGATGGAAAGAAAAAAGAAGGAGGCCAAGGAATGGCATATACAAGATACAGTAATGAAGGGCTTGAAGAAGTCAAGGGCTGAGAAAAGAAAATTGGTTCTAGTAGAAGAACCGATTGATGCTCAACCGATCGTAAAGTCTCACTCTCTGATCATATAGTCTGAAGCTACTGCTGAAATGGCTGGGACAGCTGATATACTGGAGTCAAATGATGGTAAACTGACTACTGAGAAGGCCTTTAAGCCACAACCAAAAAGAAGAAAATTGAAGAAGATGACCCTGAAGAAAAAGAAAAAGATCGAAAGACCTGTGAGCCTGAAGAATTAAAAAAGAATGCATTTGAGGGAGAGAACAAGAAAGAAAGTTCATCTGATAATTCTCTAAAGCTTACAAGGATTATAGATAATGTGGTATAGAAAATCAAAAATGAACCAAGTAGCCCTCCTCTTATACATTCTCCAATCACCCTACCTACTTCAGAACAAGAAAGAGCTACAACTCAGGGGGGAAGATGAAGAATTAGTTGAAAAAATCCCCAACCCTGAGAATGTAGAAGCAAGGGTTGAGGGTCAGACACTAAAGAAGTAGAAGAGAATGATGAAATAGACAGGTCCACTATTATTTTCAACAATAATAGTGATCTGCGATTTTACTTTCTACCAGTTATGCCCTGGATAAAGGCTCTGCTAATGGGAGATCTGAGTTATATCACCAGGACTTATCAGAAGTTTCCCAATGTCAAGGTGTTGTCTCAAAACTTCCCTAGAATCTTAAAGTTCGCCAGAAGAACCATCTCAAATGGAAGCTCTTCAGTTTTATCTGGCATCTTCAGCAAAGTCACCTTCATCATCTTTTCTTTAATGAACAAAGAAAAAGCTAAACTCGCAGAAGAAGAAGAAGAAGAAGAAGAAAAAAAAAAGCAAGGAGCATACTAGCAAAGGTAAAGGTAAAGCCCCTCAATCCTCCATTGCTTCTCCTCCTTCCAAACCTCTTGCACCTCAAACTGTTCCTCTTAGCCAAAGCCAATCTTCAAGAACTCTACGGTCATCGAGTGGGATTATTCCTACTGGATCAGACTACTAACAACTAACGATCCAAGCTTCTTAAATAGAAATATGTATGGGGTCAATATTAAAGGAGGAGAATAATTAAATATTCCATATCCAGGGCCAAGAGACACTTTGGAGAAACTGAGAAGAAGATAAGCAGAGGCAGATCAAGCATCTGAAAGGAGAAGGGCTAAGAAAAGAAGGAATCCCCCCAAAAGAAAACCCTATAGAAGATCTTAGTTGTATTTCTTTTTACTTTTTGTTTGACAAAACTTATAATTTCTTTTTCATACACTTGTAATTTTCTATAGTATCAATAAAAAATCATCATTTTCTTTTTAGACAATACAGTTGCTCACTATATACTTAGGCATATTTAAATTTCATGCATTCTCTTGCATTTAGAATTGATGATTGAATTTAAACTGATTGTTTTGTCATCATCAAATAGGGGGAGATTGTTAGTATCTATAATTTATGTTTAGTCCTATTTGATTTGATGATGATTATACCTTAATGTATATTTGTATGTAAATAGAATTTGTAAAGTCCTTCTAGAAAGAATATTATATAAAAGAACTTAGTTTAGGGATCAAACTTGTTATGTTGATCCAAATCCTAGAGTTAAAGCTCTATAATAGCTATGTTGTTCATGGTCAGAAGACGATTGTAGAACTAAAAGCAATATTACTCTAATATCATATAGCAGACTGAAGACAGTCAGAGACCGTAGAGTACAAACCAGATCATAGAGCCAAAATCTTAGAGTCACCATCATTCGTAGAGTAGAATAATCATTCTAAGATTTCACTCGAAGGAAGCCCAGATCGTAGAGTGCAGTCATCTGATAAGTTAGTGGCAGGTTATGACAAGTTCATTAACCTTAACATCTGACCCTCCGAGGTTATCCTAAGTTATTTCTGTGATAAGGACAAGTCCACAAAGCCTCTATCTAACAACTATTTTAGCAAAGTCAAAGGACACGTGGCTGCTACTACACTGTTCACAATACTAAAGAAAATAACCTAAGGTGGTCTAAGCAGACAACAATTTGAAGTCAATCAATTGATAAAAGATAAGTGTCCAAACAAGAATGAAGCAACAGTAACTTTTCAACAGGAAGATCCCTAGAAAACTCTATATAAAGTCAGCAGTTTCAAGTATCATATACACATCGAATTAATCAAGTCTAAGTGCTGAAACTCTGAGTTCATACAAGCTTCACTCTATGATTCCAAGAAACACACTATGTTGCTAAGACATTTGAAGAGAAACCTTAAAGTAACTTAGGAGCACCTCTTAGTGTTTAGTTAGATCTAAGTGGTCTTTTGTAACCCAAGTATGTGTGACTTGAATGATTCTTTGTGAATCATTTGTGTAAAAGTTCTTAGTGAATTGTAATCTTGGTGATTACCCTCCTTAGTGGAATATCCCAATCGCGGAGTGGAAGAAAGGATTATGAGACTTTTGTACTCTGAACTTCATAAAAATTCTCTTGTGTTCTTTAATTTCTGCATTCCATATTCTGTCACTATACGCTTTTATATTTATGACTTATTTCTACATTGGTTTACTAAAGTTAGAACTGTGCATTTTCTGATAATCTTTGAAGGGTTTTTCTTAAACAATTCCACAATGCTTAATCAATCAATTAAATTGTTTAACGAATTTGGGAACCTCTCTTTTAAAAAATTCAAAGAATCTATTCAACCCCCCTTCTAGATCTCTTTGTACCTTTCTGGGAATAACACAATTATAACCATATATTTTTGAATAGGAATGTGTTATATATGATATCGATAGAGGTTCGCGGCAAAGATATTTATAATAAATCTCAAAAAACTTTAAAGTGCATAATAATATATATCGTGTTAATATAAATTGTTAATTTATTTTATATATTTTTATGATAAATTTTTATAAAAATAAATAATTGAATAAAGAAAAAAAATACCCATGCCTGCGAGGGCATGCATACTAGTTCATTTAATAATAGGTCTAAATATTCCTACACATATAAGTTGTGTATAAGGAGTATATTACCACTAAAATTAAATGACAGTTGACTTAATTACCGAAAAAACCTTTAAACTTTTGCTGAGATATCAAAAAAACATACTAATTATTTTTTTAATACCAATAACACTGAACTTTCAAATAATTGTCAAAAGACTAAAATCCACTTTGCACCCAAAACTTTGCAGCGAAAATCGATTTGTACCCTATATATTTTTTTAGATTAAATGCACCCTAAACTTCAACCAGACAATTAAATGCATCTTAAACTTTAACCCAGACAATTAAATGCACACTTCGCTAGATTTTTCAGCCAAATCTTTACCAAAAGTATGATGACATCATTAAGTCACGGGTAATATAGTATAATCAGTTAAAATTTTCAATGATTATTTTAATCCCACACCCCATGTGTTTAAAAGTGTGTCCATATTAAAACCTAATTCCCAATTTAGTCATTAATTCCTTTAAAGTTGATGAAATTCTCTAGCTAAGTGGTGATTGAACTTTCAATTCCTTCTTCATCACCTAGCAGTGGCTGATTTGCACAATGATGAGTCGATCGTGCCAATTTCTTAGAGATAGAGCCGACCATGATGCGATCTTTCAATTAATCTGGGAATTACCAATCTTGTATGGTCACACAATCGAGGATCTATCCATTTGAAGAAGTTGCAGTTATTCCTAATACCTACTTCTTCCTACTATTCAAAATAATTTGCAGTGAAATTGTATTAATTACAAAACAGATTTACCATCAACAAAAGAAATTTCAGAAGAAGAATACCCTCTAATCGATTTAACCAAAAAATCTTTTCCATATATTGTAAGTTTTCTAAGCACATTTCATCGCAACCGGTTTCTTACAATAGCAAAATCGAATTTTAGAGCTTGAAAAACCTTCATATTTATTTTAGTGATGGGAATGATGTTATTTGACCTCAATACTTTCCTATTCCACACGTTTGAAACTTTCGGTGAAGATTTAGCTGGAAAATCTAGCGGAGTGTGCATTTAATTGTCTGGGTTGAAGTTTAGGGTGCATTTAATCTAAAAACATTCTATATGGTGCAAATCGATTTTGCTGCAAAGTTTGGGGTGCAAATTGAATTTTTAGTCTTGTCAAAAGTATCCAAAAATTGACCAAAGTTCCAACCATTTCTAACCAGATATGACAAGGCATAATATGTAGCATCTAATATGTTAAAAACGTTAATGTGGCATCACATATAACAATTGACATGTAAAAAATGACATTTTGTTAAAAAATATATTAAAAAAGAAAAAGAAAAAAAGAGGGAGAGATTTTATGTACATTATTTATTTATTTATTTATTTATGTAGAATGACACATATTATAAAGTTTTATTATTTTTTAATTAATTATTTTATTTTACATAACCAATTCATCTAATTATTTATTTTTTATGTTTTTTTTTGAATTTCTATTTCTATAATTATTTCTTCTTTTTTAGGACATAATGTCAACCTATTCCAATTTTATTTTATTTTTTTTAAAAAAAAACAAAAGATAAGTAAAAAAACTGTTAATCTTCATCAACACTAAACCTCAAGATAACTGGGCAAAAAAACTTTTGAAATATTTTTTGTCTCCATCCATCCATACCATAACCAAAGATTCTACAATCTCCATTCACCACATAAATTAACTAGTAACCACCAAAAGAGGGCAAAACAAATTATAGCACAAAAGATGCCTACGAACATCCAATCTGCTAGTGGGTCAAATTGCAATAAAAAAATCCAAAATTAAGAATAGCTATAAGGCTATAAATGTTCCCCTTTTAATTTTATCTAAAAACGAAAATGGAAGAAGATATATATACCTTGAATATGCTACAACCAACAAATCTTCTTTCTAAGTCTAGGGTTTCATTTTTTCATGGTTTTCACATGGCTGTAATGATTCCACAATCGTAAATAATTGCATGAACACGATTGAGAGAATCTATCTACTTCATTTGAGGTACTCATCTTTTCTAAGTCCAACTATTACTCAATTTCTAGCTTCAATTGCTTGCTTAATCTTTTACCAGTTAATGAAATACTCCACCTTTGAAAAACCCTATAAATTTTCCCCTTTTCATTCCTGATTTATTTTTATTATAGGTGTGGGTTGGGTCGGGTATTCATGGGTTGTGGGTGGGTGGGTTAGTAATACTGGATGGAAAATATCTAACGTGTAAAAAGGTATACATAGCTAGGATTCCATGAGTATGTGGCATTGTCATGTCAATCTACCATTAAAAAACTTAACTCCCATGACGGAATTTCAAAATTTTGTTAGAAAACAAAAGTTTAGTGAGTTAACTATAAGAGAAAAAAAGTTAGCTGGGGCTTCTGATAGTTTGGGTAAAGGAGAGTGAGGTAAAAAGCACTTAACCCTTCCTCAAAGTTTCCTCATGATGTATACTAAGTGTTGTAACCTTTGAGATGCCCCGAAATCCGCCTGCTCTCCACAGCGGACTTTGCTTTGACTTGTACACATCTTCCATGAAATTTACCAATGATTTTATTGGTTGAACTAGTCTATTACAGACATTTTAATAAATTTTGTACCATTCTCCCTAGATCGCAACTTGGCTAACCTGTGATGCCCCAAATCTGTGTACTTACTATAGTGGATCTGGTGCTCACTTATCCATCATCTTCCAATACTAAATACTTTTGAGTATAGATATTCTATTATTCATGACCTCTATCTATCCGAGACTTGCAGTATTAGCAACCATGTAGTTCCCAAGAAAGATGGGGCTTTCCGTTAAAAGGGCGCTCAATTAGACAACCCTTTTTCTCGTCAAAACTTTCTAGACATTGCCAATATTTTAATCGAGCATAGTTAAATGACGTTAACATCTACTAACTTAAATGTAAAATACATAATACTTTTTCTATAAAAATCCTTTGATATCATTGATATAAGAATATTACAATGCCCAGTTTCTTAATTCTATTTCCTAAAGTCATTACAACTTTACATCACAGAAGAAGACAATAATAAAATGCCTTTCTTCTTTAACCTTTCTTTTACTGCCAGACTCTTCTGATAATTCTTCCTTAGCTACAAATTTAAAAGAATATTTGCAAAAATGAGCAACTAGTTACTCAGCAAGTCTAACATATATACATATGCGAAAAGAATCACCTTCTCAAGATATATATAAGAGTAGCATAATACAAGTTTTCAACAATTATCAATATAGTGAACTGAGTGGTTCCTAACCCAAGAACTAATGAATTAGTTCTCCGTCTCATCAACACTGCTACAAATGTATTAATAGTGTGTACCGCTTCTACGATACGTCAACACTGTAACAACTGTTTCTTCAGTGAGTTAGATCGGTTTCCTAACGTATCTTAAACCCCCGCCCGTACAAGGGTCGTTCAACTCAATTACTAACACGCCAACAGTTAAAAAGCACGTTATTGCACAGAACAGTTATCAAACACTTTATTGCACAGAGTGCAACATAAACAAGATTTGCTCACTTAAAATACGTTATTGCACGGAGTGAAAAAGATACGAATGCTTGCTCAAAATAAACTCGAACAGGTAATAAAAACTTGCATAAGTACGAAATTCAAATGAGAGTTAGAAACGTGCCTGCTTCATCTCTTACGGTCTACACTAATTTTTCGTCTTTCGTATAACCTCTTGAAGTGCTAGCTCTGCAACTTTTGATTATGCAAGGCTTTTGCTTTCCTTCTCTCTATAACAATAGCTCTTACTATGGTTTTTACTCTCAAGTTTCTTGTGAATTGGTAAGGAATAATGAATGGTTTGCTTCTTTTTTATAGGCATCCAAGACTTATGCCAAATTGGTCATTGAGCAAAATATCTTCCAAGCTTGTCAATGAAAATATCTACCAAGCTCGTCAATGAAAATATCTTCCAAGCTCGTCAATGAAAATATCTTTCAAGCTCGTCAATGAAAATATATTCCAAGCTTATCAATGAAAATATATTCCAAGCTCGTCAATAAAAATATATACTCCGTATTATACCCGAATAATCATTTCTTAGGTATTCTATTCACCAAAACTAGGTTTTAAATCTTAACCTTTATTTAATCTTTTAAGATCGTAATTACAAGTTTTAATAATATTCGGGATATTACAACCTCTCTGCCTTACCCGAAGCCACAGTGATATGTGTGCAACTTCTACTTAAATGTTCTCTTAGGTCAGGTTTGACTCGCGAGTGGACTGATGATTTCGCCAAGTTACTATGTGGGCCCTTGCCTTAAAGATCATTCGGACCGTATCGACTGGGTTCACGGTGGCTTGGCCCTAGGTTACCAGTGTTGCCACCTCTATTTTGGTTCGGGTTAAATTAACTTTTGATGCCTGAACTAGGACTTGACTCACAAACTGGTACCCCAACTGAAAAAAGTAACAAATTGGTGCTTGTACCAATTTAAGTTTACAATCTAGTGATTGTACTTGAATATTTGTTTCAAAATGTTAAATTTGACTAATTAACATGATGGAAAAGTCTTTACAGACTAACAAATCCGACGTGAATAATGACATGTGTTTATGGGACCCATCGTAGGATGGAATTGGAGGGAAATTTCCTTTAGTTGCTGCACATGACTCATGTGAGTATGAAATAGGCAAATTGGGGGAATTAGGGCTTTAGACTCATAATGGTAAACACAAGAATGCATGAATACACACACACACAGAGATATTACGGTGCGATTATTCAAAATTGCTTATTTTGACAAGATTAGGTGATTATTGTGTGACGAATCTGTAGTGCAACAAGTAAGGATCCAAACCCCAACTTTTTTTTAGTTTTGTGATTCTAGGGCATGTGTTGAGTAATGAATTTGTGTACCTCTTTATGTCAACATTTTCTTATAAAATAATTGTAACCTTTGTGAATGTTTGTTCCTCTGTTTTGTTTAATCTTACTTTATGTGTATAATACCCACCTTTTTGGATGTTTGTTCTTATGTTTTGTTTAATATTAGTTGAAAAGGGTTTAATTAATTTATGTGGGTTCAACTTTTCATGAATTATAAAACATATATTTTAGACTAAAATACAGTTTGCACCTTAAAGTTTGTAGTGTTATTAAGGTTTGCACCCCAAATGTTTAAACGTATCTGAGTGCACCCTAAAGTTATTTTTGATATTTTAACCGTTCAAAAGTAAGGGTGCATTTTGTTGAGCTAAAAAGAACTTTAGGATGCATTTTGACCAGTTTAAACATCGGAAGGTGCATTTTGTTTAGCATAAAAGATTCTTGGGGTGTACTTAGATATGTTTAAACATTGGGGTACAAATCTCAACTACCCCCACAAACTTTGGAATGCAAACTGTATTTTAATTTATATTTTATGTTATGGTCTTAAGTAGGGATTTAAAAAGTAAATAAATGATGGCAGTTCAATGTTTATAATTTGGTTTGTTGTGCTTTTTTTAAGAGAATAAACAAATTGAGTTTGGTAAATATTTTTATTGCGGTGTGTTTTGTTTTTATATTTGTGACAGATATATGATCTCATTAGTTGTGCACTATGGGAGAGAGTTCCTCAGTGAGGCCACAAAACGTTATGCAATTTGTTTTAAAAGGATTGTACCCAATGATCTTAACTTATTGTGCACTATGCGTATAAATAAGCAAATGACTCATTTATTACAGCAGCATACTACTGCTTAGGTTTTCTTTAAATATGGTGGTGAAAGTTTGAAGAAGAATTTTGGTTAATTTATGATAATGATTCAATTAGGGATTTAATTCATGCTTCTAAAAAATATGGGATTGTGGAATTTTTTGTGGATCACAAACTGGATAGGGATCAGCCAAACTATAGAAAAATGAGGAACTACTTAGTAAGCTGGAAGAGAATTAAATTAAGAAAAACTTGTGAATGATGAGGAGTTGGCTGATGATGAAGCTAATGAGGATACTCAGAGTGATGATGAAATAGAAAGTGATGATGAGGAGGAATTAAGAAATGATGAAGAGTATCAAGATGCAAGAAAGAAATTTAAGGAGTATACTAAACAAATGAGATTGGCTAAAGACCCTGATTATGTTACAGGTATTGATCTAAATGATTTGCATGAGGAATGAGCAGAGGAGGATCAGGGTGTAGGGGAAGAAGGTGTGATCAAGGTGCAGAGGTAGGTGGTGATAAAGAAAAGGCTCTTTCATTCTTTGATGATGATGATGATGATGATGAATGTACAGACAATACTAATAAAGAATAGGCACCTAATGAATATAAAGATTCAGATGTACTTAGGTCATTGGATGAAGATAGTGATGAAGAGGATGAAGATGATGGAGTAATGGATCAATCAAAGAGGTTAAATAGGAAAAAGAATGTTGAAAGGCCAGTGACACCATTTGACCCAAATACCAAGAAGAAGGATATTCAATTCTTTGTTAGCATGATAATTAGTGGACCTCAAGAATTTGGAGAAAATGTTAAGGGATATTTTTTGGGAAGGGGAAAAGATATTGGGTACATTAAAAATACTGGGAAATGGTTTCAGCTTAAGTGTAAAATGCAAAAATGTCCATGGGAGTTGTGGGTTAGCAGGATGGATGAAACATCTGATACACTGCATGTGAAGACATACCAGAAAAATGCAGTAGAGCTTTTAAAAATAAGAAGGGATTAGTAAAACTCTTGGCACAGTTTTATGGCAATAGAATCAGAAAGAACCCTTGATGGAAGTTAAAAGACATACAAGATGAGATCAAGAGAAAATTTTAATTAGACACTACTATAGTCAAGTGTTCCAGGATTAGAAACAGAGCTTTAACTAATCTTTGGGATTTACTAGTTGAACTCTATAAAAAAATATGGGATTATAGCAGTGAGTTGATCAAGTCTAACAAGAACAATAAACTTAACATTCTTCCACATAAAAATAACCCTACTGATCAATCATACTAAAAAAGGTTCTACCTGTGTCTTCGTGCTTTGAAAAAGGGTTGGATTAAGGGATGTAGACCTACACTTGGGCTAGATGGATGCTTCGTTAAAACTGTTGTAGGGGATAGTTTCTCTTAGTTGTAGGTAGAGATGGGAATAACCAAATGTATCTTATTGCATAGGCTATTATGGAGACTGAAAATACAGAGAGTTGTAGATGGTTTGTGAAATTGCTGGTTAAAGCCTTAGAGGGATGTGATGGGGCTAGGTGGATAATGGTCAGTGATAACGAAAAGCGTTGAAGATTGCTATTGATGAGATTCTTCCTTTTACTGAGCACAAGAATTGTGCAAGGCACATATATGCAAAATTTAGAAAAAGGTTCGCATCATCTGCATTAAGAAAGGCTTTCTGGGCAGCAACAATGTTAACATATGAAGCTGAGTTCAAGAAAAACATGAAGGAATTAAAGAGACTAAACAGGGATGCATATGATAAACTGAAGGAACAAAATCTTAAGGTATGGAGTAAAGCCTATTTCAAGACTATTTGCAAATCAAATGTAGTTGAGACTAACATATCTCAGAATGCTTTAATACATGAATTGTGAAAGCAAAATGGATAAATTGTATTGATATGGTAGAAGAGATAAGAAGCCAGATTATGATTAGGCTGCACACAAAAGGATGTAATGTTGAAGTCAGATGACACTATGTGCCCTATAATTAGAAGAAATAAAACTTGATCAAGCAGTTGAAGATTCTGGTTATTGTGATCCAATGTGGGTTGGAGGGATTGAGTTTCAGATTAATGAGAGGAGACACATATATTATTAAAATTGATACCAAGATATGTATATGCAGAAAGTGGAATTTGACAGAAATTTCATGTACTCATGCAATTTCTACTACCAATTTTAGGGAAGAAGAATATGAAACATACCTTGCTCATTGGTATATAAGAATGAAACATATTTGAAAGCATACAAACACATCCTGTTAGAGGTTGTGAGCAGTTTTTGGGATGAACCAACATATGATAAGTTATTGCATCCACCAATATGCAAGAAAGTCAAGAGAAGACCTTAGAAAATGAGAAGGAAAAAAGGATGGGAGAATCCAAACAATCTAACAAAGATTACTAGGAAGGGTAGAAAAATGCATTGTTCTAAATGCAGACAAGCATGCCACAACAGGAGAAACTATCTTAAAAATGACACTCCAAAAACACAATCAAGTCAAGTCCAAACGGAGCAACCTCAGCCAAACAATGTAAGTGTATAATTTCTTTACATTTTTATTTAAAATTTTGAAACACTTTTTTATCTTTATATTTTGATTAACAAATTTTGTGTTTTTCTCTATCAGTAAAGCACATAAGTGAAAAGAAAAGGGTCTACATCAGCAGGTTAAATAAAGAAACAAACCAAAGAGAGGGAACCATCAAATAAAGTATGCAACATCGATGATTTAATATGAATTACATCTTTGATCACTAAGATGTTAATTGGGATTCAATTTTGTGCAAGAGCATCCAAGGACCAATGATGGCCATTCCAACAGTAGACAAAAGCTACCAGTTAAAAGGAGGAAAAATCCATATGGAGTGTGAGAAGGATTTGGTGGTTATGTGAGTCTAGAAGGAGCAATAATAGACAATATGAATGGAAACAACTCTGGCTTTGTTTTTGTAAGTTGGCCCTTTTTTAATGAGTTATTATTTTACTTGTTTTGGATGGTCATATATAACTTTGGCTTTGTACTTGTCGTATGTAGATGCCTACTTTAGGAGCAACAAGATCTCAAGGATTGACTAACAACACACCTCCTGCTACAAGAATCTATAGCACCTCACAACCATCAACATCAAGCACCACTCAAGCAACTTCAAGCACAACTCAAGTAACAACTCTAGCAACAATAATGACCAGATTAGGGAGCAAGAGAGGTAAACTTGGAAGCCAGTAGTTATTTAGACATGTCTATGACTTTTGTTTAATGTCTTTTGTGTAATGGTTGTAATTTGGTAATGACTGATAATTATTTAAGACATATTTTGATTAGTGTTCGTAATAGTCTATGACTTGGCTCAATATGGCTGAATTGGTTATTTCTAATTACTAGTTGTAAGTGATGATGAACTTGAACAAGATGAACTCACCTTTTGTTATTTTCAATTAATGGCAGAAGATTTGTCATCTTTTCTTTTTTTGAAATTTTATTGCCTTTTTATGGATTGTCTTGGACATATTTTGTATGGTATGTGACTGTTTTGGATTGTCCTGGGCATATATTATAGGAACTGTGATTTGTTTTGTATTCTTGGGCATATTAGCATATGGACCTGTAATTTGTTTTCATTGTCCTGGTTGGATTGAGTGATACCAGTGGCATGGTTGGATGATCTGGTTTGTTGAATTTACTAAAGTTGGCACGCAATTTTTTCTCATGTATTGTCATTTCTTTCATTCCCATAACACAATCGAATACCAAACAGAGCAATACACAATCAACTACCAAACAAAGCAATACACAATCAAATACTAAACAGAACAATCTCATTTCATTCATTAATTTATTAAAGTTAATCTTTACATTCGTGACCAAAATATCATCTAATTGAATCTTAATTGCATCTAAACTTACATCTGTAAAAAAAATACTAAAACACACATCCATGATCAAATTAAAAGAAACCAAAAAACTTTTTCCTTCCTACAAGTATAAAATTCATCTTCTTCAGCTTTTTAACCTCCTTCTCCAACCTTTTCATTGAGGCTTCAGCCTTCTCAGTTGCTAAATAATTTTCAGCCTTCTCAATTTTTTTCTTCTTCATCTTATCAACCATCTTTCTCCTGCCCTTCAATTTTAATGTCAAATCTTCAATTACATCTCTAACTCTGTCAGGAAATGGTGGATCCTACCATTTTAAGAATCCGCATTAAGCTTTTTTGTCCTATTACAGCAACCATTAATATGAGCTTAAATCTGGGTAAAAAATTTAAAAAAAAATACATGGAGCTTACTCGTTAATTAATACACCAAAGGAATCGCCTTCTTGGTTGTTTTGTACCAGCTTTCCTTGCCTTCCACATTTACACCATTGCTCCACAGTAGTAACTACTTGGAAACTCAGGTTGAATGCATTGATTCAAGATGGATGAACTATATTCCTCCTCCAAAATTTCATTCACGATTCCACTCCAAGATGAGCTCATCTTTTCAAATTGGTACTTAAAAGCCTCTAATATGTCTATGCGAACCTGCAATTGAGAGAGAAAGATAACGATTTTACTCTAGCTTGAAGAATCAAGATAGAAAGAGGAAGAAGGCCCTAATTTTTTTCCCAAATTGGCCTTACGTTTGTGTATATAAGTGGAGAAGGATATTAGCATGGCCACATCATCCAACTGACTTACCCAGTAAGCACTATGTCAGCGTTTTCCCACTAACGCATTAAAATTTTGAACAAAAGTTGGATGGAACCCTAAGAATTAACAAAAAGAAGAAAAAAATCAGCACAAACGCCAGTTTGTTATTTTTTCAGATGGGATACCAATTTATAAGTCGGATCCTAGTATAGGCACTAAAAGTTGATTTAACCTTTTTTTGTTCTAACCATATCTGACACATTTAAATGGAGACTAAGTTTTCAATGTTTTTAGACTCAGACAGGTCATTGGGTGGATGGGTCATCGGTTTAATAAGTGGTTAAACCATTATTAAACTGGTAAAGTCAAAAATATAAATTATTAACAATTAATAAAATTTTAAAACATCTCGTTTTTGATGACTAAAATATAATGAATTTGTGTTATAACGATACTAAAAGTGGTTAATTTTAATATTAAAAAAATGTGGTATCAAAAAAATGGTTAAAAATAATTAAAAATTGGTCCACTGGATCAATTTAACTAGTTTTACCCATAGAACTATCGATTCGACTAGTGGTCAACTGGTTTAATTCGGATTTTAACCAAACTGGTCCAACTGGCCAAACTGGACCGAACATAGGGATCGGTACCCAATTCAAGTACCAGTTAAACCAGCCAAGTCGGTTCGGGTTTTAAAACTTTTTAACTTTTTAATAAGAAAATCAACCAACCAATATTCTTTGGTGTTTCAAGACCAACCACAGTTGGAAACTAACATTTCTCGGTGGGTAAAGAGATCAAACAAACGAGAACGGTTCAAGTTAGTTAATCAGAACTTTGAATGGTTGCTGGAACTAAGGATGCTTGCACAAGAAGGCCCTCCTTCTAGCCCAATGATGATGTTCTATCCTTCGGGTGTACATCTCCAATGTGGGTCTGTGTTCCTTCGAACCAGGACGAACGTCTCGATGGTGGGTAACGGTATTGGGCTGCAGTGGAACGCCTCTGGTATGGTTGTTCGTAAGTGGGGAGAAAGATAAAATATCAATCTTAAGGGTTTCAAGTATAATAGTGTGTAATCTTACCCCAAACGTCGAAGCATCACTTTTGTAGAGCTAGATAGTGGCTCATGTCCCTTCGGTTAGTCCCATCCACTAGTCTTGCAAGGACGAGCGGATGTGGGTTGGTAGGAGATGTCTTATCAACTGATATTCACACTGCTTGAGAAATGGCCAAATGGAGCTTTGGTCAGAAATTCGGTGCCCGGTGTCCCTTCCACGTTTAGAGACCAAATGGGTTTCACGCTCCTGACCCTTGGGCTTGGGCTTAATTGGGCCTTGTGAGCCTATATCCTAACATGATTCATTTAGTTTGAGCCAATACAATAGTAAATATTGCAAATTATTTAGAAAAAACTACTATTAAATATGACGATATATTGTTTGATAATTTAAATGAATCATAAATTTAAAAATGTTACAAATTATTTTTTAAAAAATTAATAATAATAATTTTATATTTTGAAACTAAATACGTATATTTAAAGTAAAATAAACTTTCCTTAAAATATTTGAAAAATCACGAAATAGCCATACAGGATAGAGACATAGCACATAGGGTATTGCTTAAGTTCTTTTTGAACTTCTACCATCACAAGTTGAGATTTTTTTGTGTTAATAGTATATTTGACCCTAAAGCATATACTTATTTATAATTAGGACCATAAAATTGTAATCTTCCAAATACTCACCCCCTAATATCAATAAGAAACTGATATCGACCTGAAAGAAAATTTGATGAAACAAACAGCTGGAATGATCAAGAACTCAAGTCACGTGAGTCTACGAACACACTATTGGCTATATAGAAATATTTAAATAATACTCAAATACTTCTTGCTTGCTCACGTGTCAATATTTTGATGCCTAATTTAGTCGAATTATTTTAAGCTATATATTTTGCCTATTACTTAATTATCATCTAGTTACTTTTTTAATTCTCATGTTTACTAATAAATTATATTTTTTATTGTATCAACGGGGTAGCGATACCGAGCAGTGTGGTGATGACGAGCTGGAGGATGATGGCGATGATTTTCAGACATCAAAGCAATCGCGTCGACTTCTGCCGGATGATCCTCCTCATACTGATGGTAGAACTAGTCGTCGCTTGTAGTTATTTGTAGTTTTACTTACTTTACGTTGTAAATTGTAGTTTTACTTAATTTACGTTGTAAATTGTAATTTATTAATTAGAACTTTTAGTATTTATCATAGTCATTCTTGAGAATGTGTATGTTATTCATTGTAATTTAGTTGGGTTTAATGTTGTTGTGTTGTTCAAAAATATGTATGTATATATATTATTTGGGATTAAAAACAGGTTGTTGGGAAGTATATATATATATTGTGGTGTAGCGAATGAAAACAGGAACAAATATAGTTTTGTGGTTTAGAAACTTAGAAAAAAATATAAATAAATAAATAAATGTTTTCCACATAATTGTTTATTTCCGATGGAAATTTCATCGGGAAAAAATAATTCTAACGGAATTTTCTGTCGGAAAAAAGCTAATTCCGACGGAATAGGCTTATTTTCGACAAAAAATTCCGTCAGAATTTGTTATTTTTCTTGTAGTGTGTGTCAAATTTTGGTGCCTAATTTAATCGAATTACTTTTTAAGTTTATTGTGTTTATTTAAACTTGCTTTGGAGAGCAAATTGAAAGGAATTAAATTTCGTAATCCCAATTACCACTCGGTATAAATTTCGGGTAGATACGACTATAAACCTAGATTTTACCATGTCTGTATCAATTGGATCTTTGCTTCTTTCCGCCTTCAACAAAATTCGATTTTAGTAAGCTTGTTAATATATCATCTTTGGCTTGAGTCCTCTTCGTAGATGTCTATAAATATTTTCTCACTTCTATCTTATTTTCATTTGAACGAGATAATTTTTGAACTAACGACAATTACAAAGTGACTATTTACTTTTTTTTTTTAAACTAAAAAGGCAAATTTTTCCTAGATTCTGTCTTAATTCTCATATTGACCTCTTTCTCAAGTTCCTCCCTAAATCCTAGGATGAATGTATTCTTAGAATATATTTAATATAAAATGAGAAATGATTTATATGTCGATAAATTTCATGACGACATTAGATTGCGATTAACTTGAAATTTTAAACGATAAGATAAAATAAATTAGAGTTACGTCATTCTTAATTCATATATATCTTATATAAGCACATACATTACAATTGTAATTCGATTGAAAATTTTCACAATACATAACATGACTCTTTGTCATTAATTATAGCAATAGTCAAATAAAATTAATCGTAATATTAATAGTTTTCTCACTGACAATATGAACTAATATATGTTCAAGTCTATCAATTCATTTTTTTTTAAAAAAAATCCACTTTTTGAAAAGTACGATATAATCTCATAATCAAGTATGTTATTCATTATTACAATATCAAAAAACTAGAAAAGTGATGATCAATCCTAAAATTTAAAGATCACAATACCTCAGTGCTAACCACTATACTAAAACCTCATCGGCCAAGTCCGTAAATTCAAACAAGTGTTCATTGGCAATAAATTGCACTCATTATATATTGACACGCCCAACCTAATTCATACCCACTTAACAATGCGTTTATCATCATCATAATACGCAAAATAAAACGTAGCAAATTTGTTAATAGTACTATAAACTTTATGGTGATTAAGAAGTCAAACCCAATTAGCAAAGTCAAGCACTAGAAGAAAAAGACTTTGCTTGATTGATGCACTATGTATTTTGGGCATGATTGAGTTTACGAATTAAAGTGCAAGCAAGCGTGACAATGAGATGCGCATAGTTAAGAAGGCTTCCACCAAACAGAAGTACATAAAGTAAAAATGCCATTTGTCAGTCTTTTAAGCGTATAAATGAGGGAAACAAACAAACCCCACTACGAATGTATATTCAGATTTGACTGTGTATTATTTGGGTTTTGAAGTTTTAGTGAATGTATATCCATTTTTTGTGGCCTTAATTTTAGGTTTTTCAGAAACTATATGTCCAAAAAAAAAAAATGAGTATCACCATAAGACCTTGACACGTGTATCGCCACAACATTTTATATATGCAGACCCTAATTTAATTGTTGCACACCTTTATATATCAAATAGACTATATTATAGTAAATTAGCATATTTATCACTTGTTTATTTTAAGTGAAAGTTTTTTTTTTAAACAAGTCTAAATAATTTTCTATTTTCTTTGAATTTTAAATTTTTGTAAATTTATTTCAAGTCAAAATAAAATCTTTTAAATTAAACAGACCAATAAACAATATTATGGGTACTTTAATAAAATAGCAAGCTAAATTATATACTATGTATTGAGAACGCGAAGATTTACTTTTATATATCTTTTTTGTTTTTTAAATATTTTATGTGTTATAATCTTTAATTCAAAATTTTAATATTATAAAATTATCAAATAAAAAAATGTTATTAAGTAAAATTGTAAAGAGAGAACATATTTAATATATTAGTTCAATTTTATATGATTGAAAATTAAGTTTTGGCTAAGTAAGTTTATACACTTTCTATATATTAATTTTATAAATACGATGTATAACAAAATTAAGGCAAAATAGATAAAGAGTAAATTGTTAATTTATTTTTAGTATATTAAAGATAATACAGTCTCTTTAACATATTTAAGTATGCAACTATCACTCTAGGGTGTTCATATATCAACACCCTTTTATTATACTTCTCCGTTCAAAATTTAAGTCTATCTAAAGTACTTTTAAAGTCAGAATTAATATGATTTATTTAATTTAAATATAATAAACCTTCTATTTTGTAGTAATTTATAATTTTTATAATTGTATAGTTTAAAATTAAATAAATTTATATCAATTCCAAATTTAAAAATATCTCAATATCCCAAAGTGAAAATGTCGTTTCAGTCTTGTCCCAAAACCGACAAAACATAATGTATGTGGGTTTTCGCATGAACACATCCTTTACCAAGGCTAAATTTTATTTATGAAAAGTTTTTCAAATTCAAAAGTTATGAATATGAGAAATTAAAGTACATCGATTTGGATATATATAAATAAGACTTTTGATATTTGTAGAATAAAAATATTATTTTTAGAGTAAATATGTATGGGTATGCATCCATGACAACCGATTGCTGGGGGTACTATTCCAGCAACCATCATCTCCACCGTTGATGAATATGATGAAGGGCTGAGATTTAAAAAAAAAATTAGAAAGGACACTGCCGCTACATGTTGTAGCGGCTGGATTTGTTTTCTCTCTCCTTAGCCGCTACAACATGTAGCGGCTAACCCAGTCCCATTTTATTTGGCTCATATCCTAATTTATATTATTAACTAATTTTATTATTAATAATAATATTAACTAACTAATATTAATGTCATTAATATTAACTAACTAATATATTTTTGTCTAAATTTTTTTGTCCTTCGTCCCAATTAATATTAATATTAATAATAATAATATTAACTAACTAATAATTTTAGAATAATATTTAATTTAAAAGGTTAAAATTATTATTAAAATTATTATTATTAATTATCTTAAAAGTTTAAGATAACTAAAATTTTAATAATTATCTTAAAAGTTTAAGATAATTATTAAAATTTTAATAATTATCTTAAAAGTTTAAGATAATTAATTATAATTATTTTAATAATTATTTTAACCTTTTAAATTAAATATTATTCCAAAATTATTAGTTAGTTAATATTATTAATATTAATATTAATATTAATTGGGACGAAGGACAAAAAAATTTGGACAAAAAAATATTAGTTAGTTAATATTAATGACATTAATATTAGTTATTTAATATTATTATTAATAATAAAATTAGTTAATAATATAAATTAGGATATGGGCCAAATAAAATGGGACTGGGTTAGCCGCTACATGTTGTATCGGCAAGGAGAGAGAAAACAAATCCAACCGCTACAACATGTAGCGGCAGTGTCCTTTCTAATTTTTTTTTTTTTAAATCTCAGCACTTCATCATATTCATCAACGGTGGAGATGATGATTGCTGGAATAGTACCTCCAGCAACCGGTTGCCATGGATGCATACCCAATATGTATTTAATGATATTTTTATAATTGATTTAATACTTATCATTTTAAGTAACACTTATTATTCTCGTAATATTATTTTTACTTTGACAATATTAACTCGGTCATCATAAACAAATAACACAATCTTCCGCTAAACATGCTGAAATGCATGATGCATAATCTATAATTTAGAGTAGAGTCGGCATCGGCCCTGGGCTAAAGTCAAGGTGTTCGGGCTTTAGGCCCACTAAAATTGACAAATTTTTAGGGCCCCAAAAGATATTTGTGTTATGTATATATATACCCAAACAAAAGAACCCATTTCACGTCAGTTTAAATTTAAAAGCCCGCAAAAAATTTATCCAATGAAATAGGCCCAAATCTTAATAGCAATTCTTAAAAGGTAAATTTTTTTGTTGTCACTTTAAGTCCTTAAAAACTCAGGGGCAGCCCTAAATAGTGTCTAATTCATTAAGAAAAAAGTTTAAAAGTAATAATAATTAATAACATTATGGGATTTAGTCTTTAAATTAATTATTAATAACATTATGGAAAAAGCTACACCCAATCTTATCCTGCGCATTCTAACACATGCATTTAGGACCCCCATGAAAACCGAGAAAGAGAGGAAAATAGAAATCCTATTTTTGAAGAGAGATGGTACGTACCATATAAAGTGCTTCTTCATTTATCAATTTATAGTGTTTGGCAGATTTGGATGTCCAAAAGTATATGAAAATTTTGTTCCCTTTAAACAATTAATCAAACTCTCAAACATAGTATTTAGAACTTAAAATACCCTAAATGTTATTGCTATCAACGCTTGTAACTTGGTATAAATTTGGTACTTGAAAAAATGTTATAATTAATTCATCGTAGGAACGATACTCTTCTTACCGCTATATTACTAAGTCGAAGGCGTATACTTGCATGTATTTATCTAGTATTAAATTAGGCAAACAAGTTTCCCCGATAACGACGCCAAACATACACAACGGAGTAATAATCACGTATTAGTGCTAAGTAACTAGACAACTAGTTTATTTAAATAAAATTTTGATTAGTTATATTTTGTACAATTTGTCAATACATAATTGGTACCGACTTAGTTATTGATCAGTACAACTAACTAACCTTTATCTAAATAAATTACATAGAAGTTGTCTAAATTATCTATCATATCAACTTGCACCAACAGGTAACTAGTATTATGCATGGAAATTTGATGTATTCATTTAAATTATGTGAACAAGTGTGAAATGATGAACAAAGTATAGAAGAATGAATCTCATTGGTTTTATCTCAAAGAGTAGTTTAGAGCCTCAAGTCAAAAGTGGGAGTACATATGAATTAGCTAGAAGATGATGAGTCCCCCACCCATGGCCATGATATATACCACCACCACCGCCACCAACAACACCACTATCTCTTTTATGGGACACGTTCATATTTTTCCATAATTAAAAATAACTAAGTGAAAAAAGAAGATACTAGAAATGCTGAATGCCCATGCAACTTTGTAAAAGTTAAGTTCTACATTCCCTATATATATGACACCCTACATTTACCTTCTTTCTCATTCAAAAGCAAAACCAAAACAAACATACACATTGGGAATTTATTAGAGATTCTTGATCCATTTTCATTTTCTTCAAAGTTTGAAGATCATGACCAATTCCAAGGTGATTGTTATCGCATTGTTGATATTATTCTTGGTGGAAATTTGCTTCGCAGCCAGACAGTCGAGGGTGGTATTTGGTAGAGGTGGTGGAGGAGGAGGAGGAGGTGGTGGTGGTGGGTCGGATCATGGGTCTGGGTCGGGTTACGGGTCGGGGTATGGGTCAGGGAGTGGTTCGGGATATGGTGAGGAAGAGGGAGAAGGATATGGTAGTGGTAGAGGTGGAGGTGGAGGAGGGGGTGGTGGTGGTGGAAAGGGGTCTGGTGGAGGTTCCGGGTCAGGATATGGATCTGGGAGTGGATCCGGGTATGGGTCGGGTGAAGGTATAGGGAGAGGTGGGGGTGGTGGAGGCGGTCGAGGTGGAGGTGGTGGTGGTGGTGGCGGGTCAGGTTATGGATCTGGTAGTGGGTCGGGGTATGGTAGTGGCAGTGGCTCTGGATATGGAAGTGGTGGTGGCAAGGGTGGTGGTGGAGGAGGAGGAGGGGGAGGGGGTGGAGGTGGTGGTGGCGGTGGCGGTTCAGGCTCGGGGTCAGGATATGGCAGTGGGTCGGGTTATGGATCTGGTTACGGATCAGGTGGTGGTGATGGTGGTGATGAACCATAAATAATTTGTATTCAAATATTAAAAAGAAATTACTTACATTTTAGTGTTATAGCTCAATCTATGGAAATTGTATTTTCGAATAAATTGCAGTGGCTTCACCAACATATTCATTTACATGCATGGTGGTGAACGTTGCATGTGTGTTGTTCATGATGTATTATGCTTGTAGCTTCTAGTTAAATAATACTCAATAAAATAAATCCTTTTTCAAGATTTGATGGCTACTTTCATATATCCAGCAATGAAATACAAAGTGCGTATCATTTGAAGTCTTACTTTTCCGCCTCTCTTCTTAATTTAATATTTCATCTGTTCAAAAATAAAAATTAATATTAATATTTTAAAGTTAATTTAAATTTTTTTAAATTTAAAGTTAATTTAAATTTTTTTAAATTTAAAATTAATTTAAATTTATTTAATTTTTGTTAATACAATTAAAAAAGTATTATAAACGATTTAAAACGTATTACTAATTATAAAATTTATTATTTTTAAAATATAAATATATCATGTCAATTTTAGACATGTCATCGCTTGGTATATGTGTTCATCTAAAGGTTCAGAAATACAACCCGCGACATATTTTTTTGCCCGTCCAATCTTTCCAAAGTGGACAATTTACCATACTATTTTTTTGCACAAATTTCTATTAAAGTTCCGTCTCTAATTATGTCCTGTCATTGAAAATATTGGTTTTTCTCTTGCCAATTTTATTATAGTGCTGTTAAAACGTTTAATCAAATTATTTGTCACCATATCATACTTGAGTAACACTATCTCCGTTCTTTTTTACTTAATATTTTAAGAGAAAACATATAAATTAAGAAATGTAATTAATGTTTTATCTAGTTGACCAAAATAGTTAGAAAATTTCAATATTACTTTTCTAAAATTTATCGGATAAGATGAAAGAGAAGCAAGTTAGTAATTTATGTAAGGATAAATGGATAATATGAAAAATTAAATCATTAATACTTCCTTAAAATTTATAAATGATAAATAAAAAGAAATAAATTTCACTTTCTAAAATGATAAGTAAAAAAGAACTTAGAGAGAATTTGCCAGCATATCACACTTTAAGCAAGGACTGAAGAGTCATCTCGACCATTGTTGTGGTGTTTATCATTCAGCCAATTGCATGCTTCAGGATCTTCTTTCTTTAGTGCTACAATGCTCTCCTTGAACTTCCTTAGAATTTTTGCTAGGAGAAGCACTATTTCAATATGTATTTTTGATATTTCTATATAGTATCCTTTCATATAAAAGTGAGACCCACTTTATTTTTATGTGAAAGATCATGTAAAAGTATCAAAATATATGTGAAAATATCAATTTCTTTTTGATTTTGTACAGACCAATAATATCTCTCCTCAACCCTATACCTATATGCCCAACATGTGTGAAATTGGAATGTATGTACTCAAAGCAGAACTCATTCTTAATATTGGGGTTAATTGACTTTTTGGTCACTATACTAGGGGTCGATTTTTATTATAGTTATCGAATTTTTTTTGTTACAAACGCATTACTATACTCGAAAAAACATACAAAATGGTCATTACTAATGATTCTGTCCAAAAAAGTGACGGGAAATACTGAGTAGACTAACGGTTGACAGGTGTTAATGACGTGGCAGATGACGTGAATCGGGTTAATTGATGTTTTTGGTCATTGTACTAGGGGTCGATTTTCATTTTAGTTACTGAAATTTTTTTTGTTACATTCTCGTTATCGAAGTACCAAAAAATTACAAATTAGTGATTTTATAAATTTTCGTCCAAAATATTAACGGAAAAGCTTACTTGCAAACATTTGACATATAGATGTGAAATATTCTAATGAGGTAGCATGTGTGGGTCAGCTTATAAAAATAAAATAAAATGCTCACCTAGAAGAAAAGAAAAAAGAAAAAGTCAGACTAATTATTTTAATAATCCATAATATTATAAGAAGTAATTAAACTTTTAAGAAAAAAGTAACATAATTTAAAGAAATAAAAACAATTAAAATTCAAAGTTCATCTTCCTCTTTTAACCACGAACGACGGACTTATCAAAAAAATGGTATTCTACACCTTATGTACATCAACTCTTTCTCTCACCATGGACCAAGTCAGAATTGCAGCCTCTCATCAAAAATCAAGTTTAGAACATAAGTTCCTCTTATACCTCTGTATACTCGCTGAAAAAGAGAAAAAAACGGAGAAAAGAATAGCGGCAAATTGACAATGGCGGCGAAGCTACTTGTTTGATAACTTCGAAATGAGAGTGAAATAGTTTTTATTAAATTGATTTTTGTAGTAGTCGGTAGATCTGAGGGGGTTTATTGGACCAATTTTCTCCTTTATTTTGTAATTTGATTTAATGTTTAGAAGGTTCCAAATTAAATATGATCTTGGAAAATTTATGGATTTAAATTAGCTATGATATACTTTCTCTTCATACATACTGTAATATTTTATAATAAAATCATTAATTCGTAATATTTTTGGTACTTCGATAATGAGAATGTAACAAAAAAAAGTTTAAGTAATTAAAATGAAAATCGACCCCTATTACAATGACCAAAACATCAATTAAGCCGATCCACACCCTCTGCTACGTCATTAACACCTATCAACCGTTAGTCTACTCAGCACTTCCCGTCATTTTTTTGGACGGAATCATAAGTAATGACCATTTTGTAAGTTTTTTTAAGTATAATAATGCATTTGTAACAAAAAAAAAAGTTGGTAACAACAATGAAAATCGACCTCTAATACAGTGACCAAAAAGTCAATTAACCCCTCAATATTGTGAACAAGTTCTTCAAAGGTTTTCAGTAAACCTTTTTGCTTATAAGACATAAATGTCCATTCATACTCATTTAACTATTCCCACACCATCAATTACTCCGTAAACCATATCCTGTTCAATGTTTCATTCTCCACAACAGCATGGGCAAATTAAGGGATAGATATTATGGACAAATTATAAAACTGTCCCATCATATTGATACTGAATTGTAATATAAATACTAGTTAATATTTTATTTTTCCAAGATGAATTGTAATATAGACGCTAGTCAATATTTCAATTTTTCAAATGTCAAACTTCTTACAAACCTATCCCCTAACCAATTTTAATCAAAATCAATCAATCATGTATTCATGTATATCATATTGGGCTTTAAGGGGCAATATACTCGACTTTCTCTTATTGCGCCGAAGGTTTTAATCAAAATCAATCAATCATATGTATCATATTGGGCTTTAAGGGGCAATATAGTCGACTTTCTCTTATTGCGCCGAAGGTTTTACCCTTTTGTTTAGAAGGAATATTTTTTAGTTTATAAACTAACTATTTTGTCCCTTAAACACCCACACCAACATGATATACACATGATTGATTTATTTTGATTAAAATTGGTGAGAGGGAATAGTTTTGCAAAAAATTAAAACATTGACCGCAACATTGCAAAAGACAATTAAACTTCATCACAAAACAGCCTGAACGCATGCAAAAGAATATTCTCGATTTCCTAGTAGCCATGATTGAGATGCTCGTCGATGAACTGAAATAATGCAATTAATAATATATAACCAAATTTACAAGAGCTCGTGCGCCAGTTTTCAACCATTAAAATGACCAAGCAAGCCTACATAAGCCTATGCAAGAGCTCATGCTCCAGTTTATATATTAAAAAAAATAATAATAAATAAATAAATAAATAAAAAACATGACCCAGAAGCTAAGAATATATGAACCTAATGATGATAAGAAATAAGTTACAACTACCACAAGAGAGTCATCTGTGGTACAAAGCAAAGAGAGTCTTGAAATATATTCATCAAATTGCCGGAAAAAAACACTCAAAATTTAACATAAGCTGTGATATTTAACATTCATTTATCTACCATAACATTACTTCTTACTGCCGAAAAGGCTAAAATATGCTCTAAAATTACAGCTTCTATTAAGCATGAACAAAATCTTCGATCATTTTAGGTCAACTTGATCACATAATAAAGGCCTCTTCCAGCAACTAGTTGAGACATATTTGGTGGTCTGAGTAAGTCCATGTAGAGCTGTCTTTAAAAAAAATATAATAGGTTCTTGATATCCCGCTACTAGATTAAATCTTTCACTAGTTCCAACATCGGTCAAATGTATATAGAAATTGTAAGAAGATTCACCGCCAAAATTCTCAATGAGAATGGATTTATCTTTCGAAATCACTCTCCATCACCTCTCAGCAGCAGAGGCCACTTTTTGGGTTATCATGGTCTCAGCTACATGGATTGCTCTTTGTGACCCTGTGATAGTCACTTTCCTGCCAAAAAGGGTGTACAAATATCAAAAAGAGTGAACATTATTTTGCTTGATTGCTCAGCTCAACAAGCCACTCTAAGTTCTTCATAAGTTTAATACCTGTCAGTTGTCCCAGAAATGAAATCCTCTCTGTTTGATATCTTTATCTTGGCCCCACTAATCTGTAAAGAAAGGAGAAGGAAATTACCATCAATGCAGACGAGTAGCCAAAAGAAAACAGCTGATGTACCTGGCTGATCTCTAGTATGTTCCTTCCACCACGGCCAAGAACAAGCCCTATATGCTCATCTGCAACGCCAATGGTCACCGAGTTACTCATATCTTCCTGCAAAACACCAGGACCCTGGCACAAGTACCAGTCAAATTAGAATTATGATCCATAGCATTTACCATCAACATAATCATAACTATATGGAAATTGAAAGACAAGCAAATTTGAACTCTTTGCACTGGCAGCTTTAATGTGCATACAGAATATAGAGGGCTGATCAACAAAAAGGGCAGATATAGAACCCGATCCATTGAGAGTGCAAGGATTAATATACCACTACTATACAATCTGCACTTAGCTAATCCATCAAAATTTCAGAAAGAAAATGTGCAAAAGGGGGAAATCAGAATCACAATTGATCACAGACCTCCCTGTCCCACCCCTGAACACTTACTCTCTTTTGTTTCATTTTAAAATATTTAAGTTAAATTTTTTAAAAACGTGCAAGAAGGAACGCCATGAACACTAATCTCCCAAAGAGAGTCCGGGATGCAACTAGTTTCATAACAAAAGATTCTCTCTATGGACTAACCGGCTAAATGAGTTTGACAAGTAGATCTGCCAATCAATAATTCATTATGCCCTTCTATTTTAGCAGTGAATAGATGTAAAGTTGGACTAGTGCAGAATGAAGTGCAAGTTTGGGCCTTATGCGTGAGTCCATTTTTTTCCACATTAATAGACTTATCCTCTTTCCATTCAGAAATGATCAATGACAATTTCCAAACGGCAAGATGATCACTAACTACAATAGTAAGTTTGCACTTCACTAAAAGCAGAAGTAATATATTTCATAAAAGCATTTTACAAATAGAACTAACCTTGTTGTTCTGGTACCTGTTATTCTGAAACTTCACCCCACCTCCATTTGGGCCATAGTTTACTGCATTATATCCTCCTGTTGAAATAGTAGGCAAGTGAGCAACACATATAAAATCAAATTGGCAAAGAAAACATCCAAATTTTGAAACTGAAAATTAACATGCAAATAGCAATTCATGTTCAACAAATAACTCTAGTACATTATGACAAGAACAGGATCATATTAATAATGAGGAAACACAAATCTCGCCAGATCAACATTTAGAAGCGGATGACTTGGCCAAGTGAGGGCCAGCAACTGATCTTCTATTTCCTTTTTCATCTATTTATTGACCAAGTCAGTATCATCAAGTACAACCGGAGTCGTTCAGAATTCAACTTCACATCCTCCAATGATATTTGGACTTTTAGTTATTAAGAGTCGCTTGTTGTGAATTGTGATATTTGTTTCATTCTTTCTTTTGTCTTGTTTATTAGATTTCTCTTTAAGGACTTACTAAAAATTCCTCAAATATCACAAAAAGAAAAAGAAATTAATTTGGAAACAAAAGCTTCGTCGCATCAATGAAAAGTTTCCTGAAGACAAAATGTAAAACATAGACAAACATAAGCCAATTAATTTCCCACGAGCTCTGTTTCACTAGTTTATTTTAAACAAGACAACTGAAAATCTTGTCAAAACCTAGTCAAATTGTGCTTAAAGCTATAATCAACCCTTTCTTAAATATTAGAATTCTAAGAGACAATTCTCCCTCTGTCAAGCCTGTGGCCACTTTCTTTCATTTTTTTTTTTTTTTAGTTTTTGCCCAGAGCATAATTATTTACTAGTTCTTCTATAAATTTTTAGTTAAAATAAAATGGATACAAAAATATTGAGAATCAAAAAACATGTGAAGCATATACTGTATAAATATGGTTTTGGTAATGTCTCAAAATCTGTTTTTAAGAAAACACCAGAAAAAAAGTGGTTAGTGGTCACATGAACTTGGAACTAGGATTGTCAATCGGACCGGTCAAGCCCGTAGCTCGATCATTCAGCCCGATAGAAGCTCCTCGAATTTAATTTGGGAGTGAGCCGAGCCGTACTTTGGCAAAAATTCAAGCCCGAAATGAAATTTAGGCCGATAGACCTAATCGAACTATAGTGCTAGAAACATATTGATATATAGATTATTTATATTAATTATTACATATATGCACTCTCAACTTATATTTATACAGCGTCTTTAACTAAAATTTAATTATCATGTTTTCTTTAAAGTTATTAATTTTTTTAAATATTTTGTCGTATTAACTAATATTATCTAAATAATATGGAGATGCATTATTACCATGGTTATTTGTATGTTTGAAGTTCAAACTTCCTATTTTTTGGTGACATTTTGATATTATGACTTGCAAAGATTTTAATATATGATACAATAGGTTGTTAATATGAGCTAATGTCGTTTTAATATTGAGTTGCATTAGTCTTTTATTATTCATTTTTTGCTTATTAATTTTGATGCTTTTTGTTTGGGCTTGCCCGAAAATAGGCTCAAAACTCATGATCATATGGGTTGACTGCTGAGTTTGAACAACATATTATAAGCCTGAATGAGATGAGACCTAGTCAGGCTCGTCAATATTTGATTGGGCTAAGCTTGGACACCCTTAAGACTAGCTCACTTAGCCAATTGACAGTCCTACTTGGAACTCTAAGGGGTTAGCTAGTGGTAGTGAGCCTAGTGACCAGGGATTTCCAAGGCACATGGCATGGGTCAATAGTTTCTCGCTAGATCCACCAACACATACTTTACTATGGGTTACCCAATGTGCATGTTTGGTGGAATACTGCATTTACCCAAAGGTTTATCGGGTGCACAGTCCTTAGTGCTATGGGTATCATTGTCATCAAAAAAAAGTAACTTGGTGCAGGTTATTAGATAAGGTCTTAGCAATGAAGACTATTTTGGTAAATCTGAAATTTCATAGAACTGAAGGATTAACTGTTTAATCCAGACATTGCCATAGTAGATAAGGTTAATTTAATAGCTTATGATTATGAGTTAGCACCAAATGTGATTAGGTAACTTTGATTACTAGGATGCAGGGTTAAGCTTCTGCTTCCCCGTTTGATCGCTTGCCACCCTGAATCAATTGACATAAATTGCCCCATTCAAATTTAGGGTCATCCAGACCCATTTAAAGGCAATCAAATAGCCCATTATTGACATCCGAGTGAATTCCTACAGTACATGCATGGCATTAGTAGCCATTCTTCTCATGGTTGTCAGGTTGTCGCCTAGGCGACGACTAGTCGTCGAAGCGGCCGAGAAGGAGTAAGGCAAGTGAACGACTTGGTGAATGTTACAAAGGCGAGCGCCTTGACCACATAGTCATCGTCTTGGGTCGCCTAGGCGACTTCTTATACGCCTAATGGCAAAGGCGTACGCCTTGTAGTTGGATCGAACAACAAACAACACCACCAAAAGGCTTACCGACTGTGCGATTTGAAAACCCTAACTGCTGCTTCTCACTTCGCCTCTTCTTCTCAAGCCTACTACTGTGTAAAGGAATTTGCACCACTCATTAACAGTCTTCAACTCCAATTTTTTTTGGTTTGAACTTTTCTTTCGAAAAGAGGTGAAAAGAGAGAAAGTGGCGACGAGTCGGTGAGCGAATACAACGCAATGCGTCTCTTAAAAACTCTAATTCTTGACTTTTATTTTATTCAACTTTCCATTATCCAAATCATAATACCTTTTATTAAAATTCTGCTGGAATAATTATCTTATTAAAATTTCCTTATGTCTTTTATAAAAAAAAAGAATTTCATAATCATTGAAAATCCTCTTTATATTTGGATTCTTTTTTATTTTAATTACCTTTTCTTTAATTAAATAATAGCTATTTTTCTTTAACAGAAAGTAAATTGGTGGGTAATTATTTTATTCTGTTTCCTTTTCAATCTTTATTTTTTTAAAAGTTTCATAGAGTTTTAAACCCGAAATTTAATTTGGTAACTATATTAATGGACTGTTAGTATTAGAATATTATTTATGTACAAAATATGGATTTTCTTTTTTACTTGTTGGTGCTGCCCTATTTTTTATTTCTGTTATTTGCTGGGATATGCCCACTAAAATAAATGGTTATATACTGTTGGAACTTTACTAATACAAGATTCACGTTATGTTTAATTTATTGGGTCAACATAAATATAAATTCATTCCTTTAAGACCTTTTGGTAATCAAATGTTTTAATATTTGGTTGAGAAATGGTATTTAATAGTGTTGACTGTTTACGTAGTAATGTATTTGTGAATAGTTTTCTTTATATTTCATTTAATTTTAAAGTATAATATACATATATGTGTGTAAAATATATTCATGTATAAAATGCGCATTATAAATAATTCATCGCTTTATGGACAACTAGTCGGGCGACTAGTCGACTAGTCACTTAAGCGGTTAGCCACCGACTCGACTCGACTTAATGCCTTGACAACTATGATTCTTCTGTGTTGTTTTTTTCTTCTTCTTGTGCGTGGGTCCAGTATTACAATTAGCTTCTATATAAATTAAACGGTGATTAAATAAAGATGTTTAGAAATCCATACCAGCATAAGGAAACGGGGTACTCATGGATTGTGCATAATAAGGATCTTCAGACAACTTTGATAAAATCAATTCAATAGCCCGCATCTGTTCGTCAATGACACCAGCCACTGTTACTAGCCTATCAGACAAGCCAGCATAATTGTTATCTTGAGGGGATATCTTAATGCCTGCTTGAGACTCGTCTACGAATGACCTGTTCACAGAGTACGTACATACAACTAGTAATCAGAAATATTATAATGCTGCGGAGCAGCTTTAAGCAAGAGTAACATTACTAATAACCCTAAAAACTGATAGGTATGCGAAACAATATATTTATGATACTTTTCACAGTGGAGACACAAATTTTCAGATAGGTACAGGAAAAATATTTATAATAAAACAATGAAATAGGGGAGGGGAAATTAATCGTCTTCTTCCCTCCAGATGAGTAATAATAATATATTAATAGGTCATATAAGTTACGACAAATACACGCATGCAGTAAGTTTTTGGTTTTTTTTAAAAAAAAAGAAACATCTCAGAACCATTGGTAATGAGCAAGAACATGAAATCTTTAACGAGGATTAGGACAAGGACCAAAAAGAAAGAAAGACAAAGCTGAGTACAAGACAACTTCTTTTCCCACCAAATTGAAGTCCTATTGACTCTAAATACTACGAATATGATGGCCGAAAACATATAATTTAAAATAGGGGATAAAAGAGAAACAATGTAGAATAAATTTAAGAAGGCTTCCACAGTCGGTTTTTAAGTATGAAAGCAGTCATCAGAATTTAATGACCTCTGCATTTCCACCTTGAATTTGTAAGCTGTTGTACTCGAGATGTTTGAAGTTCTTACCAAATAAAAGCTTGAAAGGATACTAATAATATTTAGACATTTAATTCATCCCTCAGAACCTGCCAACACATCAGCCATGTACGGAAAATAGAATCTAAGGCATGTCTTAACCAAACTTGGCTAAAATCACTCTGAAAATGACATTTTTAAGTGTTTTCTTAAATATCCAATACGGAAAATAGAATCTAAGGCATGTCTTAACCAAACTTGGCTAAAATCACTATGAAAATGACATTTTTAAGTGTTTTCTTAAATATCCAACCATGCATATGATAAGAACATCAAAAAATAACAATTTTCATGGAATACTATGAAATGAAACCCCTTACACTAAGTAAGGAAATTTCAATGGCATAGATTTATTCATGTTCTTGACTTTTCGATAATCACGTTTTACTTTATTAAATTTCCTAGAAATTGATACCCTCTTATTTTTCATGTTCTTATTATATGAACGGTTGGATATTTAAAAAAACGCTTAACAATGTCATTTTTAAAGTGATTTGTAACAAAGTCTGGCTACGGCATACTTCAAATTCCCTTTCCCATATATGTATGTAGCTATATACATATTTGGATAATGATCTATAGCTTGTGTTAGATGTCATCTAACTTTTGAGGGTAAGAGTACCAGAAGGTGTTTGCACTACCTTCTGGTACTCTCACTCCCAAAACTAGTGTAAACCTTCCAAGACTACACTTGTGTCTGTGAGTTTTAAGCACAAGAGAAAAGAAAGGATGAGGGAAATTTAAGGAAGAGATTAAAAGTCTCTTGTTTGTGAGTTTTTTAAGGAGAGAAAAGAAAAGAGGAGAGATTTTTTAAATTTTCCTTCCAAATAAAATGCATTACTACCTAACCCAAAGTTTGTGATTTCAATACTCTAAATAAATATACTTAATTATTAATTCTAAGACAATTGGACCATAAAAATGAAATTACAACATTTATTCAGGGATGGTGAGAGGAATAAGAAATAATTAACAAATAATACATTGAACTTTCCATAATTTATCTTCTTGTGTTTAGCTTCATAGATATTTACTCAAATCTGTTTATCAACTTGATTAATATGTAGTCTCTATTAGAGAAACAATATTTCAACTAAACTCGTAAAAATCTTCAATCAAATATCAACACAAAATTAAGGAATGCCTATTTACACAAACTGATGAATGCCTTGTGCATGTAAATAAAGTCGAGCATAGTGTTATTTTCTATTCTCTCTGTTTTACGTTTTCTTACAAAATCATAAGAATACAACAGCAGAAAAGGAGTTCAAAATCTAATGAATCATCTAAAGGATCAGCCATGACAGCCAAGATTTGCACAAAGGCAACCACATAAGCTGAAGAAAGAAAAAAATCGCACACCAAAAAATTCGAATATGTAACAGTCCAAAGGATAACCCTATTTGACATAACAAGCAATACACGCAGAAATCTACCCTCGAGCAGATAATACAGCAGGAATAGAAAAAATCAAGCAATCACTAATTTCATGACAATCAAGACCTGAGACAAGTCAATCATCTCACAACCGTAGGAAAAAAATTCAAGCATTGTTGTATAACGGATCAGTCCTATTTGCTATGCAGTCAGGACTTGAACATAATAAAGCCTAATAACTAGATAACAAATTCAAATAATAACATTAGCAAATTTCAGAACAAACTGGCAATCCTTTTCTCCACAGAGATTGACCGAATAGCGAACTAAATTACAAATAAAAGATATGACAAGTACACATAATTTAGAAAAAGAAATATTCATAAATTTTGTGCGATATGGTTCTTTTACTAGATACTAGGGGTGCAGGAAACACAAAATACTTTAACAGATTAATAGGGAAGGAAAACAAAAACAGTAATCAGTATTCATACTTTATGGTAGCTCCTCCCTTCCCAATGATTCCACCACAAGCGCTATTGGGTACCACAAGTCTAACTTTTGATCTTGGCTCATCATCAACTTCTTCACCATAAGACTAACAAGCACAATAAAAAATCATTTCAAATAATACATTCAGGATATATAGTGGTTAGAATCTAAGTCATTTTGCTTACCTCATTAAGCAACTTCTCAAGAATTAACTCAACCGCCTTGAGTACGTCATTGATTACCCCAGATACCATAATAATCCTATCGGAGGTTCCTGGGAAGAATTCATAGTTGCGCGACAATTGAATACGTGCTCCAGACTGTGACTGGAAATCAGAAATTGTCGAACCACCTTTCCCAATAACTGAACCAGCTTCAATGTGTGATACAAGGAACCTAAGGTATGTGCTTTTCTCTGTATAATCTTGACAATAAATAGCCACCAAAAAGAAAAAGACACAATAGTCTTAGTTCACAAAAAACAATTTCGAATTTGTATCTAGTTCTACATAATTTTTTGCCAACGAGATGAATTTTTACAAAGTGTGAAGCAAATTATAATACAACAGATAAATCAAGTGTTATCTGTCAATATGCTGCAATAATAGAATAATGCATCCATGTTGTTAAGGCGCAAGGTGCATCCCAAATGCCCCTAGACCTGGAGCCAAGGCACGAGGCTCAGGCGCGTGGCACACCCCTTTTGAAACAAGGCGCACAATGGATGAAATATAATAACTCCCTCCTTTCCCAAAATAAAATATCATTATTGACTTTTACAAAGTCAATATGAGACATTTTCAAATTTAAAATTATACAAAAATAAACCTTATAATTAGTAGTACTTTTTAGATGTTTATAACATTCATCATTGTATTGACTAAAATTAAAAGAGTCTATACCAATTTTGAGTTTGAAAATATCACAAATTGAATTTCAAAAAGTCAATAATGATCTTATATTTTGGAACCGAAGGAGTACTTTATAAATTCAATTGACATTTTAGGTATCAAAACTTAAAAAGCAGCAATTTCTTTTACCTATATGAATACATCAACTACTAACATGCATAAACAATTTATAAATAACTCATAAATTAATAGCATATAGACTTTAAAGAACATAAGTCCAGAAAATGCACAAAAAGTAAAGAAGAGTATGAAAGATGAGGGAATTATATAGGTAGGAAAGAGAAGGAAGTTAAATAAGTTGGCCCACTTTCATTTGGGCTTGGCAAATATAAGTGAAACATTGGTAAATAAAAATATCTTAAATGTTATTTTATCCAAGTCAAAATAAATTACTTATTTTTCAACATATTTATATATTTAATAATTAAATACGTGTCGTATCCCACCGCACCCGAATTCCATTTTTTAATATATGATGAACCTCATATTTCCGGGTTGCATGCCCGTATCCTTACTTCCTAGACTAGAACACTCTCTAGTGACTTCATTGAATGACTAGGTAGAGTTGATTTTATCCTAAATTTACATCAAAAAAATATAAATGAAAGGAAGAGGAAAGGAAGCAGGTCACGTTCTCTACGTCACTAGTGCATAGGATAGTAGGGTCAAACATAGAACACACTCCAGGGAAACCCAACATCATTTGTTTTCCTGTTCAGCTTTGTTTAAAGCAGTTACAACTACAAAGTTATTCTTTTACACAATATTACTCTATGACTCACCAGCTTAAATGCAAAAAATAAATACCAGAAGCATCATATAACAAACCAAATGCACCTCCATGTCAGAGGTCATTCCAATTTCAAGGAAAAGAAGTATCAAGATTAAGAGAAATTACCCTTGCTAAGTTATTTGCTTCAGCCCTTCTTATATTTTTTCATCATAAATATTTCAGCATTTGTTATCCTGGTACTTAAACAATTAAAATGTTATTGAACACTCTTACAGTCTCTGTGGCTAAAGACAAACAATTGTTTCAGCAGTTCTTCAAACATAAATGATAAGATTTTCACACGTCACAGGTGGTATTTGAAGTCAGACCTAAGATGCTGTAATGTATTATTCTCTTGCAAACGCTTCTCCTACAGTCATGCACAAAACGATGTTTCAAACTAATTTAACAGTACTACTGTCGTAATTTATCTTTCTTGTTCTACTATCCTACATTTGCTCAATAATTTTACTATATGGTAGCAAACTGTTCTATTTGGTTAAAAGTTTTTAAGTACTAAGAAAATATTGCAGTAAATTTGGTTTGCAATAAAAACACTTTGGATCAGACTATTTTAAGGGACAATACGACAAACAAGTTATTAATAACAAATGATTACAACATAACCTTCAAAAATATATGTGATGAAAAGACAATTTCAAGTAATTTCATTCAAATACACTAAATTGTCTCTTTTACATCCTCAATAAATGTTTCAAAAAAAAAAATCCTCAACCAAAGACAGGTGCTTAATTCAGTTTCACGTGTCTGCTTTAAGAAAGCAATGGCTTCAATATAGAGGTCATTGAATTCAATACATGCTGCAGTCAATTGCTTGAATCCATTTACTTTATTATAAAGTGCAGCAGCAGCAGCATCAAATATCCACTAATTCAGCTTGATTTTCATCACTGAGCCGCTAAATTATTCATTTATGAACCACACAACCCAAATCACAAAAAAAATTAACCAATCTCTAGGGTTTCACAAAGACTAGACATATAAAACAGCAGAAGAAATCGTAGAAAGTCCACATTGCAATTCCTACACTTCCAGTTCAATAACCATCTGAACATAAACGAATGCGTGATAAACATTAATAAACACACACATCAATACAAATTCAAGACCAAAATTTGCTAAGAAAAAACAGATCAGAGCAAGACTACAGATCTTTACCTTCGGTCGGTGAATTTCTTGGAGAAGATGGCTTTCGCGGAGCCTCATTTGACGAGGCGTAACGAGAATCCGGCGACTCCATTGTTATCTTCTTACCTTCACTGGAGAAGAAATACGAAGCTGAAGATGTGATGTGATATTTAGAGAGAGAGTTTTTGGAGAGAGAAAGAGGGAGCGGGATTTAGGTGTTGTTTGAGGCGAGTAAACTGGAAACGAAATGAGTACTTTCTTTCTTGCTCTGGAATATCCTTCTTTTCTTTTTGCTCACGTCACAAAACGTAATAAATACTACCTCTTTCTCACAAAAATAATTTCATTTTGACTTTTCAAAATTGATAATCAAGTTTGACTTTCAGTAATATAATTAAACCTATAAAAAGATTTTTCACCACTAATAATAATACTCCCTCTGTCCCAAATTAATTACTCAATTTTAATTTTTTTAAGTCAAATTGACTATTTTTAGAATTAATAATTAAGCATATATAAATAAATTTCTAAAATTATAAAAATTGGGGTTAGTAATAAATTGTATATACTTTCTTTTGGTTATAATCTCTTCACCTATATTTTAGCAGAAATAATAAAAAGATTAGTTTTAAAAATGGTCAATTTGACTTTAAAAAGTCAAAACTGAGCAATTAATTTGGGACGGATGGAGTACAATTAAACCAAATCATATTAAGATTTTTAATTTTTAAGAAATTTAACTTAGAGACACACTAATTTGAAAAATAAAAGGTGGAACAAAATTTAGGATAAAATTAACGTTGTATCCTTAATTCTGCAAGTTCACCAATCTCATACTTCAAATGGATTATATGTGTGAAATTTTTTCTTGTTGATTATTAAGACATGAATGTTGTTATATATGACGATAAATTTATATTTATATTAAATATCGATATATGTAGACACATGGGATAAAAAATAAGAGACCCATACATTATTATTATTATTATTATTATTATTATTATTATTATTATTATTAGGATTCAACTAACTTTGCAATCCAAATTTGTTCATAAAAATTTTCTAACATATAAATCATTTTCCTTAGATATTCAATTGAATGACTATAGATATATTCACTTAAAGCTATATAGTGGAGGTTTATTCACTCAAATATTAATATAATTAATTTAATATAGTTTAGAGTCATTTGGAATCTAAGAAGATAATTATTATAATGCTAAATTCTAGTTTAATGGAAAAAATGAAATTACATATAGCGATTTAATTGTATTAAGAATCTAAATTATAAGTTTGCCTTAAATACCAATCTGAATAGAATTTTGGGATTCAAATTTAATTGAATATTAAATTTGGTTATGATACTAGTTAGTAAGAAATTCATAATTATTTAACTAAATTCACGGTTAATATTAATAAAATTAAACAATGTTATTTGGAAAAGATTTCAAGTTCTAATGAAATTTAATTTCGTTAGAACACAAATTTAGAAAAAAAAATCATGATTAAATTAATTTAATTAAAACACCTGATATTTTAATATTTAAGTATTAATGAATTTTAGTTTAGTTAGAACTAATTTAATAAAGAAGGTGTACAAATATATAATTAAATCGCATCAAATATTAAGATTTCAAAGAATTAATGGATTACAATTTAATTTGGAAACTAATTTAATAAGGATAGTGCATAATCCAATTTTGAGTGAAATCAAAAACAAATTTGTGCTTTTAATTATGTACATAGATTTACTAGTGAATCCACTATTATTACTATTGCGGTCCGAATTTTTTCTTTAGATTTATAAAAACCAGCTCATTTTCCCGAGCAAAGCATGTGTTTTGTTATAAAATTATTGTATATTAATTTATTAATTATAATAATAATAGACTAATATTGTATAGGATGAATTTTATAAAAAAAATATTTCCTTTTAAAATATTTTGTTTAATTAATAATGTATAACTAATTAATGATGAAAAATTATATAAATTTAAAATCTACAATAATAGTCCATCTATTTATGAAATACTCATCTTTTTATCAATAATTTATTTCTTTTTATTCATTTATTTATATAATAGTAAAATATTATTTAAACTCAAATAGTTATTTAATAATATTATAACTAATATATTAGTATAGTATAATATAGAAACCTAAAATCTAGGATAATAAATTATTTTTTTCATCTTTTATTTAATTTCAATATTTTTGTATCTATATTCTACTATCATTTAATTGTATACTTATCGTTATCTTTAGTTAGTAGTGCTTAAAATTCATATTCTTGATATAAATAATATTTTATAATATTATAATTAATATATTAGTATAACATAATATAAAAAAAGTACCTTATTTAAAATCAAATAATTATACTTATATAATTTAATAATAATAAAATATTATATAATTAAATATAATTGCTATCAAGAATATAAATTTTAGAGAACATTAACTAAATTAAGAAATGTATGAGAATAAGAGATAGTGGTAAATAGATAATTATGATACTAAGAATGTAACATGAAAAGATTTTAATATTAATAATATTTTTTTATTATTAAATAACATAAGTATAAGTATTTGAGTTTAAATAATATTTTACTATTATAGAAATATATGAATATATAAACAAATAAACATTAATTTAATGATGAATACAATCATTTATATTATATAAATATAAAATTGTACAATAACACAAATTTGAATATTTTATATCAACTAATTCAGTTTCAAAGTCCATGCTAAAAATATTAGTTCAACTGAAAAGTCTCAACTATCGTTTATATGTTAATTTATCAATTCATAACACAGTAATAATAATTTTTTATTTTTGCTCATTTAACTATTTATGAATAATTACTTACTCGACAACAAAAAAATTCAAGCAAAGCATACATGTACACGATGATTCACAAATCATAATTGATATAATGAACATATTTGATTCGATGATAACATGAAATAAATTTATTATTGTATTCAATTAGTTTTTGTAAAGTCTTTATAAAATGATTCTTATATAAAAGGACTTAGTTTAAGAATCAAACTTGTTAGGTTGATTCAATTTCGTAGAGTTAGAACTCTGTAATAGTTATGTTGTCCAGACAAAAAGAAGATCGTAGTGTCAGAGAAAAATTCACTATAGATCGTAGAGTACAAGCCAGATCGTAGAGTCAAGATTGCAGAGTCACCATCATTCGTAGAGTAGAAGAACTACTCTACGATTTTAATCTGTGAAATTTAAAATCATAGAGTGCAGTCATCTGACAAGTCGGTTGATGAATGGATTTTATACATATTAATTAAGTATTTTTAGGCTTAATAATTTGTGAGTTTTTAAGTATTTTATGTTATTTTATAGTGTTTTTATTTATTTTATTGTTTTTATTTTATTTTGTAGGAAAAAAATAATTTAGTGGCAAAATGGTAATTTTTGAGCTGGAACGAACAAACTTTTTGCAAGTCATGCACCGCAGCGCATGAATGAAGAGTCGCAATGTTTCAACTGGCCTTACTTTTTGATTATCTTGCGCCTCAGCACACGCCGTCTTGCGCTACAGCACGTGACCATTTCGACAAGGATTAAACAATAGGCAGCCTGGCTTTTGGCTTTTCTTTTGCTGCGGTCCCACATGTTATCCCTTGCTTTTTCATTAATGATGCAGCCTATTACTTTCTCATAGCGGGACCCAAGATGAATTATAATGAGGGAAATTAATGAGTTAATAGCAGTTTTGGAAAAGGAAAAGAATTAAAAAATTTGTTATAGTAGTTTATTAAAATTAGGATTCTGTGTATGTAATTGTAAAATGAATTTTAATTTTATTAGGGTTAGGAAAAATAAAACTCCTATAAATATTCTTATTTTGGGATTGTAAAAGATTGAAAAAAAGCCAATGAACACCATGGGAGGCTAATTCTCTACCAAGTTCAAGAGCAAGCAAGATATCATCAACAATGGAGGTCATGGATTGAAGAAGCTTAGAGATAGAAGATTGACGGGAGATAGTTTTTCTTCTCTAAAATTTTATTTATTTTTGTCTTTCATTGATGTTGAATATTTTGTGGATTATAATTTTATCTGCTATGAACATATTTTTAATTTAAGTTTTTAATGGAATTCCATGTGTAGTTTAAATTGATTATCTTTCTATTTGATTGGCACTATATGAATTGGTTCATTATATTTCATGTGTTCATGTGTAATTACCTGATTAGTAATTAATTGGGATAATCTATATGAAATTAAGAGATGGATTATAGATTTAGATCTAAATATAATGACATGTGATTATGTTTATTCTTCTTAGGATTGAATACATAATTTGTGTATAGGATAGGAATATACATATATGCCATGTGTAACCAATTGGAGAGTTTGATCATAAAATCTATTCTAATTTAATTTGCATAGGAATATAGTAAGTTAATTAGAATGGATATTTTTATTTGCTAATCGGTAGAGGTTGATAAAAGAAATTAAGAATTTCGGGTTAACAATTTATCGTGATTATATAATTAATTGGAGAGTTATGAAATTTGAATGAAGCATTGGGTGAAATGGAATTCTTAGATTTATTTATTTATTTAGTTATGTTTTATTATTTAGTTATTTATTCTTAATGTTTAGTTTAATTGTTAATTTTAGTTTAATTCATCTATTTAAATAAGATTGAGGTAATATAAAATTGTTACTTGGAAAAAATTAGAATTAATTCCTTGTTGGAACGATACTCTTCTTCTCGCTATATTACTAGTCGGTCGCATATACTTGCGTGTAATTCCTACATGATAAATTTAGGCAACAAGTTTTTGGCGCTGTTGTCGGAGAATTATTTTTCTAATGTTTTTCTAATATTGATTTCAATCAAGTTGATCTTAATTTAAACTTGTATTTTTGTTTAGTTAATTTGTTTTTATTTTTATTTTTTTTGTTTTTTTTTCAGATCATACATCTTAGTAGATAATAGGAGACGGTTGTAGAGAAGGACAACTGTTGCATTAATTTCTTTTATTGCATACTTTAAGGATAATGTCAGTTTCAAGTTTGAGAGTCTTCCTATATTTTATTTTGATGTGTAGGGCCATGTTTGAAATTTTATTTTGAATTTTGTGGGTATATTCACTACAAACCCTCACGAGACACAACTCGTCCACTTGGGATAACCTTGGGATTTAAAGGCTTGTTGCAAATGCTAAGTGCAATCGTGTTTCCTACGAAAATGGGGTAATACTGTTTTTAGGTAGTGTCTTTTAGGCAATGAATTAATTGAACTTAAGATTTTTGGTCAATGATGAAATTTTAATTTTTATTGAAAAAGGGATAGATATTGCTTAGTTTGAATTTTGGCTTTTTGTTAGTTTTATTTTGCTTGAGACTCTTTAATTCTTTTATGCACATATCCATTTGGTTGAGCTAGTTTTAACTTTAAGGAAGTTTATATGTTAAATGTTTGTGGAAGATATTTTATGAACTCTGTATCTTATTTGGTTATAACTTAAAGCGTAATATGAGATAAATATAATTTGGGGAAAGTGATTTAGGTAAAATTTTCTAGGATTATTAAAATTGATCGCGTTAAAAAAATTTAAAAAAATCATGTGGTTGGCTGAGATGGAGCATAAAACGCACTTACTTATAAACACATGCATAAGCGAAATAGAACGTAAAATGCACTCGTTAAAAAAATTGCGTGGTGATTATTAATAATAATCCTTGTATGTTTATAGTATTAAAACCCTTTTGATCCTCTAGTTATGTTTTTCTGTATTAGCTTTGAGGTGTGAAAAGTAAGCGTATAGAGTTCTTGTTGTAATACTAACTTTTTTTGATATCTTTTATGATGCATTTGATTATATGAGCTTCATTGAGTTTTTTTTTCGCTAGTTTGATATATTTAGATTCACACACGCACAAAGGGTCTTGAGTAAAGTATGACTAATAAGATGTTAAAATTTAAGGCTTTGAATATTTTTAGAATTTTCGATAAAGATTAAACATGATAAGTGCAAAACATGACTAATAAGATGTTAAAATATTTTTAATAAAGATTAAACATGATAAGTGTATTTGAGCTGATTAAGGTACTTATTGATTTCAGGAAGAATTACAGATGAAATAACATAAATGGAGTAAAAAGCTTAGTTTTTAGCTGTTTGGTGGACACTACTCTACGATCGCTGAGTGAGTGTTCTACGATCATTGGGTGAAGCACTCTACGATGTGTGCAGATGGCTCTACGTTCGTAGAGTGACAGTGTGTGCACAAAGGTTACTCTACGATTACAGTAGAGTCACTCAACGTATTGTCACTCTACGGTTAGTTGACTGAAGACTCTACATTCGTCTGTTGTTCGATGGTTTACTACTCTACAAACTAGTACTCTACAATTGTCTTGACTGAGAAACTAATGTAGGACAATTGGCTTTAGAGTTTGAAAAAGAGTTAGATAGAAAATTGGGTAAAAGAGCTGATGCGAAGAAACGAGCATAACTTTTAGCTTGGCTGTCCATTTGCCTATTATAATATGTTTTTGGAAAAGTATTTTCGTGCTCTATATCGTTTTAACCTGGGCTCCCCGATTGAGGTCATTTTCATCCTCAAATTCGTGGTTCTAAGAAGGCTGTCGGCAGAAAATGCACTCTACGACTAACTGGTGTATAGTTCACTCTACATTTGTTGTTCAGAGATCTTACTCTACGTTCGTGGGTCGGCTTGTGGATATGGATCTGGGTCGGATCTGAGGTGCTGGAGCAAAGGAGTTCAATTTGTAATGGGATTTAGAACTGGAGTTATGATCTGATATGGAAGCTACAACTGGTTATGGAAGTAGAGTTTGCTATGGAAACAAAGTTTGAACTGGAAAAGGAAATTGAATCTATCTTCTGTGATTTCAGAAGATTAAACAGAAATGAATTCTTCTAGGGTTTTAGAGAGTTTTACTTATAAATACCTATACATGTTTATAGAGGAGAACATACGCATACTTTTATAGATTCAGAGTGTTCTTATCATAAGCATATTAGGCTAGATTTTCTTATTCAGTTTTAGGGGATGTTGAAACTTATTTAAAGTTGATGGTTTAATTAAGTTTACATTATTTATTCCTTCTTATATGAAGCTTATTCTTGATAATCTATTTTAACTGTTTGAATTATAGTTGTTTTGATTGATTTAATAACGACCGGCTAAGTTTATCAAGCTATTGTCATCTGCTAGATTAAGGTATAGTATTAAGCAAACGATATTGTATTTAATCACAGGTTTCAATTAGTAATACATGATTGTGGTCAAGCTTTTGAGAATTGTTATGGTTATCAGAAGGCAAGTTAAATAATCTGCAAATGTGTGATTATTGATAATCTAATTCCCTAATTCTTAATGTTGTTGTTATATTAAATCTAGACTGATAGTTCTGGGTTGTATAATAGTTAGGGTCTAATAGGGCGGTTGTTTTATTAGATTTAAAACCTAAGGGGGATTTCGGGTAACAGAGATTGTTGTTATCTAGGGTTATTAGTTTCATTGAAGGAAGGAATAATGTTACATTTGATTAATCTGTTATTGTGAAAATGTGATACTGAACTGAAGAACTAAAGTTTTTAATTTATTGGTTAACCTTATTCATTCACTTCTGTTTATTTTAGTTAATTTTACTCAAATAAACCCCCCCATCTTTTACTTATTGTTAGAGACTTTAGAATAAGTTAAGACAATATCATTCTCTGTGGGTTCGACCCTTACTTGTCACTATATTGAGTTTATTTTCATAGAGTGGAGTGATATTATTTTTTTGGAGTGCTAACGACACGTTACCAAAACAGCAGGCAGCGTGGCTTTTGGCTTTTCTTTTGCTGTGGGTCCCACATGTTATCCCTTGCTTTTTCATTAATGTTGCAACCTATTATTTTCTCATAGTGGGACCCAAGATGAATTACAAGGAGGGAAATTAATGAGTTAATAGCAATTTTAGAAAAGAAAAGAATTAGGAATTTTGTTATAGTAGTTTATTAAAATTAGGATAGTGTGTATGTAATTGTAATTAGGATTTTATTCTATTAGGGTTAGGAAAAATAAAACTCCTATAAATATTCTTATTTTGGGATTGTAAAAGGTTGGGAAAAAACCAATGAACACCATAGGAGGCTAGTTCTCTACCAAGTTCAAGAGCAAGCAAGATATCATCAACGATGGAGGCCATGGATTGAAGAAGTTTGGAGACAAAAGATTGGCGGGAGATAGTTTTTCTTCTCTAAACTTTTATTTATTTATTTTTTCTTTGATGTTGAATATTTTATGGATTATAATTTTATCTGCTATGAACAGGTTTTTAATTTAAGTTTTTAATGGAATCCCATGTGTAGTTTAAATTGATTATCTTTCTATTTGATTGACACTATATGAATTGGTTCATTATATTTCATGCGTTCATGCGTAATTACCTGATCAGTAATTAATTGGGATAATATATATGAATTTGAGAGATGGATTATAGACTTAGATCTAAATATAATGACACATAATTATGTTTATTCTTCTTAGGATTGAACACATAATTTGTGTATAAGATAGGAATATACCTATATGTCATGTGTAACCAATTGGGAAGTTTAATCGTAATGAATCTATTATAATTTAATTTGCATAAGAATATAGTAAGTTAATTAGAATGGATATTTTTATTTGCTAATCGGTAGAGGTTGATAAAAGAAATTAAGAATTCCGGGTTAACAATTTTGTTGTTTCCCAGAGGCACAATAGAGATCTAAAAGGGGGGTTGAATAGATCCTTAAATACTTTTTCAGATTATTTAAAGATGTATTACCAGATAATTAATTTGTTCAATTAATTTAGCACAACAGAATATTAGTTTAAAATCCCCTTTAAAAATTTGATGAAATCTCAATTCTAACTTTAATGCTTGTGAAGATTAACCACTGACAGATATAACAATTTATAGCAGTTAATAACAGAATGTAAATACTTAAAGTAAATGACAAAAGATATTTTAAGTGGTTCGGAGTACCAACACTCTTAGTCCACTCTTCTACTTCAACAAGTAGGATATCTACTAAGGATAGGTCACTAAGACTAGATCACAAAGATCTATTACAACTAGATCACTTATATTCTTTCGAGTCACTTAGTCTCGACAATTCGGGCAGACAGACCAGGACACTTAGTCCCCTGAATCACTTAGATACCTTTGAGTCACTTAGTATCAGAATGTGGACACTTAGTCCCAGATCACTAAGATCTCTTTAAGTCACTGAGTCTTGATATAATGGTTATTAAGACCAAGTTGAATCACTGATGAATGTTGATTGGTTGAGGTGCTGATAAGCTTTGCAATGAGGCTTCATTTTGTCTGATACTTAGCAGCTTTGAACAAGTACTGATGATTTCGTAGAGTAGAACTTGATATCTTTTTGACAGAGGTTCAGCTTTGTACTTGGTGATTAATACTTAGATTTGAATCCTTGTACGCCTTTTATAGACCTTCAAAAATTGTTCCTTTGGAGAGTTTCCGTTGGTGCATTTAATGCTTTGATCAAAGATATTCTCTGACATTTGCTTTGTATGGTAGGTAGACAGATTGCTTTCGGCTCTAAACAGTCCTATCAGTTTATAGTCTCACCTACCACTTGTGAGATGTGACATATCTCTAATATAGCGGTTTAGACATATCTTCAAATTGATCTTCTCTTTGAATTTGAAGATGGTGATAACCTTTTTTGAAATCTTTACTCTGTATTACTTCTGCAATATTCTGTACTTGTCCGTCTTATGATCGGCCTCGCGGTCCTCCACTATGTTGGCTCTAGTCATCAACATCTCCATCTCTTTGTGATAGTCTTCTACGCTCCGACTACCTTGTTTAAGATTTTGCAAATTCCTAAAGAGATCTCGGTAGTAGTGGCTTGGTACAAACCACTTCTTTAACATAACTTTCATCTCCTCCCAGGTTTCAATCGGACGCTATTCATATATTCTCCGATTAATCATCAGCCGATCCCACCAAGTGACGATATAATTAAAAAACTCCGTGGCTGCAAGTTTGACTTTCTTATGCTCCGAATAGTTGTGGCAGTCACAAACACCCACTCCATCTTCTTTTCCCATTCTATATATGTCTCAGGATCACTTCTTCTTTGAAAAGCTGGAATCTTCATCTTAATACTATCCAAATTATTGTCTTCTCAATTTTGATCTCTTCTATCCCTTACTTCATGTCTTCCATGAATAAAATTAGATTTACGATCCTTTTCTTCACTAATCCTACCATTATAGTAAGATTCTTCCACTGTCCTAGCTCCACTAGACTGCATTCTTCCCCTTCGACGCACACTAGGAGGGTTTTAAGACTATTCTCCTTGGGTAACGCTTATCTGATCAATACGTTCATGCACTTATTCCATCGCCATGTCCAACTTCCTGGAAAACTCCTTCATCATGGCCTCCGTTGCAAATTTCGGATCAAATATTGTTAGGGAATCTTCAAAAGCACCTTTATTCTTCATATTAGACATATTTACCGCAAAACAAGGATTAGTAGATAAAATTTTTCCTCACCACTCCCTTACGCATTTTGCTCAATAATGAATCACTCGTGTATCATTCAACTGGCTTTTACCCTCTAATGATCTCACCACTCTTGCCTTTTTCCTCTCGAGTATTCCCTTCTATAGGTTCTTTTTGAATTCACCAAACAAGAATCACAATTTACTATTTTAATTCAACAAGAAGTTATCAAGAACAAAATAGAAGGTATGAGTCTCAGATTACCAACAAGGTTACGGGTTGAGCGCTTTGTAAACTTTTGATGAACTCTCGGATGATTTGATGATTGAGTGCTCGAATATTGCGGAACTTAATGCTGCTAAATTTGGGGTTAACAAGCAATTGAAACAAACTAGAAATTTTTTTATATAGATATTTAAACAAGAAATTAAAGGATAGATAACTTGCTAGATACTTAGCTTTGATACCAACTGATAGACTCCATGATACGCTTATATGAGGTGGTCGTCGCCTGGATCGTTTCTAGTAAAGTTATATTAGTGGAACACCAACGACACCGCAACCATTCGCTTATATTGAAGCGAAAACCTTGGTACAATCGACAGTGCAATGAATTTTGTGTTGAATGGAACCTCAACCCTTTGTCTATATTGAGACAAGAACATTGGTATAGGTAGACGCCACACACAACTATGAATTGTTGTATGATAAGTCAGGTTGAACCTCACAGCAAACTATGAACAGTTCAAGGGTTCTCAAAGAACTAAATGAGAGAAACAATCTTACAAATAATTTTATTAATGAATAATTTATATATATTAAGTACATCAGCTATGCTCCTTTTATTTATACTACTCAAAGTAGCCCTAATCCTAAAAGGAACAAATTACATAAAAGCAATTTTTGGAATTGAAAACCTAACTAATAAGCTTCTTAATTATATTAGAATTGAAATAACTTCCAAAATTACATAGCAAAAATTATTCCAGAATCGGGGCCAAGTGTCGCGGTGCTGGGCTTACAGTAGCCAAGTGCCTAAACGTTGTTTATGGGCGCCGTGACGCTACATAGGCAGAATGCCTAAGCATCAAGCGCCAAGCGCCAAGGCTCTAGGGCGCGGGCGCTAGGCATGCGCGCTGGGGCACTGGGGCGGCAACGTGTTGGCGCTGCTGGGCTCTAACATAAGATACTTTGATATGGGCTGGTGCATTGGACTTAGCCCGATTGCTTGAACCAAGGTAATTAACTTAAAATCATCTTCCTTAATGAATGCCCTCGAATTCCTTTCAGCCCAAACCTCTTGGATTAATCTATTAAGTCATTCCTTGAATCTTTTAGTTCGTGCCCTCGTAACCAACAAGAACTTGAATTGGATCAGCCCAAGCTTTATCTCCTTGACTCTCAGCCATACCCAGGTTAAGCATGTCCTCATTAGATTGGTTAAGAAATTTGAGAATTGTTCTCACTACTGAAAAGATTTCTTATCCTTAATTCGCCAGTCTCTGTAACTGTTGCAGATAATGCCTCTGAGGAAGAGATATCTATTTTCAAAAGGTGGCAAGATGATGCACAAGTTGCTCAGTGCATTATGTTGGCTTCCATGAGTAACGAGTTACAATGTTAACATGAGAAAATGGATGCACCTGCTATTTTGTTTCACCTTCAAAACTTGTATGGTGAGCAAAGTAGGTCTGCCAGATATAAAATATCTAGGGAGCTCTTCCGATCTAGAATTGTTGCCTCTTTTTTAAGCTTTAACAAAAGAGCTCTAACTCATGCAAGCATACATGTGTCAATAAGTAATACAGAGGAAGTAGAGTATCGTCCCACAGAGAAAGTGCTAAATCAAATTACTATGCATCAGCTCTATCACTATTTTTATATGCTTAAACTAATAAACTTGGTTATGATTAAAAATTAATTTAAAATCAAATAACAACTAAAAATATGATTAACAATGCAATATATCAAAAATGGAATTAATAGGATCCTAACTTCATTTAATAGAACATCTAGTTACTACCATCATGCAAGAAAGTTCATATATCACAGAAAAATAGCCAAGAACACTGATTTAGACATAACCATTTGTCAATGCATTATGACCTGTTTACGTGACGTCCATAAACAATAGACACCATGCAATCATCGCTATAACCAAAACCACTATATTTCTATGTGAAATTGCAATTATATTGAATTTAAGCACAAGTCCTTATGTTAACTCGTACGGTGAAACAATATATTTCTATCTGTTTTACGAAATATCAAGCTATCAAAACAGCCTCATATACGTACGCTATCATGATTACAATCCATGCTCATATGTTATTTTTCAATTCCATACAAGCACTTACAAACGAATGGTGATCAAGCATTCATGCATGCAAAACAACCACGATAGAAATTTCTCATGATAAGTAAAACAGTCCAACAAACAAGCTTATAACTAAACTACATATTAAAATCCGTTAGAATCCCATAATGGAAATTAGATCATGACTGAACCAAAAGCCATTATGGGATCAAAGCTACACATGAATAATAAGCAAACAAATGAATGATGAAGGAATAGAACGATCAAACTCAATTGTTGATTATAATCCAATATTAAGTTCAAATCCACATTAAAATCCAACAAACGAACAATAGTATCCCACAATAATTGAAATCTCCAACAAAAGAATTAGATAAGTTTCAATGATAGTCTAATACTTTCTGCTTGGAATCTCCTTCTCTGTAGTTAATAAAAACCTAATTCTTTTCTTAATTAGCCTCTTCCAAGTCCATCCAGCCGCAACTCAGCAATTGAAAACGCGCTAGAGCGCCTAAAGCGCTGGTCCTAGTACAAAACCTAGCGCTCTAGGCGCTAGGTCAAGTCCATGAAATTATAAAATTGCCATCATGCCCAATTTTTAATCCTTTCTCCACCAAATTGACGCTTTTGCCCCTCCAGCTCCATCCTACAATAAACAAACACAAAAACAAATAAAACGATACTAAAAATAATTATAGACCGCAATAATTAAGTTTAACAAGACCTGATTCGTAGGTATAAAACCCACTCATCAAATACCCCCAAACTTAACTAATTGCTTGTCCCCAAGCAATGCAATAATGCAAAATGCAACCTAACTACAATGCCTACGACTCAATTAACCAGAACAACATAGCACTCAACAACAGGCCTCAAATATCCATGTAACCAACATTAACCACGTAAAGTTACCAACTTAAACCGACTAGCCAAACTACACTTGTCATCATCCATGTTGTGTATGTGTGAATCAACTATAATAATCAATCACAACCCAAATCACTTATATAATCAACTTCTTAGAAAAAAAACCATTTGCACCCTACTACTCAACCAGCTACCCAACTAATCCGACTCATGTAAGCAATTACTAAGCACAGGGGGTACTACCTCATACTTCATTATTTGGCGAGTGCGTTTTAGGCTCCATCTCGCTTTTAAACTCGACATGTGCAATGTCTGGTTTCCTTGGGCTTTTCAGAGCTACCCCTGTATCGAGCTTTTAATCAGTGACTCCCAAGCCAGTTGGTTTTAGGGCACTAGGTGTTAAAACACCCCTACGGATTTAATAACCCAAGTAGCAAAGGCCACGAAACCAAACTAGTCAAGTTAGATACATATACACTTTTTTTTATAGAACTCCCCCTAAACTTATTTTCTTGCTTACTATGAACTTCATAGATGGTTTACTGGTTTTATTACTTATTGCTATGAAGTTCTCACCAGAAGCAGATTATAAAAGGATTTAAGTTGAATTGATCAAGTAGTCAACCATGTGCTTCCCTTATGAACATAAATTTTAGACAAGCATAACTAACCTCACCGTTTAAATCAGTACTCTACAATAGCTTTTAATCCTATTCAAGTTCTTATCATTGGCCAAACTGAGATAACCGTGTCATTCCTAATTGATTCATGCAACTACATGCTTAACACATCCTAAAAACATTCACAAATTAACACTATCATGCATATGAACACTAAAGAACACCATGCCTAATTAACATAATTAACAACAACGATACTAAACACAGTATATGCACAAAAATAATGCTGATGCCAACTATATGCACAAAAATAATTACCACCCCCAAACTTATTTAAACAATGTCCTCATTGGAAAAGAATAGAAGATTAAAAATAGAGGACTTCCCTGACTAAAGTGCTACTCGGCATCTTCAGCATCGTCGTCGTCGTCATCACTATCATTGTCAGGATGTAAGTCTGGAGGTGGAAAAGTAGAGAGAAGAGGAGGAGGTGGAAATTGATATGGCCCCGCTGAGGGATTCATCCGGCCAAACATCTCTGCCAAAGTTGTAGAACAGTTGATGTTGTATGCATAAATTTTCGCTTGGCGTTGAGCAAGACTACTCTGCTGACGAGTCATGCGATCAAATCCCCTCTGTATCTGAGCGGCCACTAAGTCAATCCGTCTAGTATAATGCCTTAGGTCTTGACGGATAGTCTCAACTAAATTAGGGGTCAGAACTGGATCCTCAGCATGAATAGGTTGTTCAACAGGCTGATCATGCGGCTGCTGTGGTGGAATAATAAAACCCAAGCCCCTTGGTTGTGATTCGCCCCCAGCCCATACCTTGTACTACACCATCATAGAATGATCAATCGGGGATAATGGGGCCTGTATTGGTTCATCCTTATCCCATTGTACCCCAGCCTGACGGCATAACTCTGTAATCAACGATGGATGAGGCAACCCACCTGTAGTGCTACCCTCAAGCCCGCGCACAATGGACTCATGTATTACTTCCCCAACATCTACCGTTCTTCCTTTGGCTATGCAAAACAGTAGAGCGGCCCGCTGATTAATCACATCACTCATATGTCGGCACGGCATCAACTTAGCACAAATGAATGCATGCCAAGCTTTTCCATACCTGCTCAGTTTAAATGAAGGGAAGTGTACTGCTTCCTGCTGGTCTGTCAGTTTCCATTCAGTTCCTGGCTCATAAAAGGCTGCAATTATCTCAGTGTAATCCAAATCCTGCTGCATATATTTTGTATACCCATCACCATGGATCTTTTGCAAACCGTAGTACGCATTGATAGCCTTTCGCCCCACATTTACTGCCTGACCACGAACCATCACCGAATTTCCATTGGCTTCTTTAGCATTTGCATAAAATTCCCGTACAATATTGATCGCTGCTGGCTCAGGTTGTGCTGTAAATGCCATCCAATTACGGCTACGTATCATGTGAGCTAATTCCCCATCTGCCTGCTCATCCGGTAGCAAGCCTCGCTCAGGAATTAAGGACTTCCCAGATGACCAATTTTTATACCTATAGAATGCTTGAGGGCTCACAAATTTCTTTTTGTCATACTTGCCACCAGACGTTCCTGAACTTTCCCCTCTATGTCGTTTAGGCGCCATGAATAACTAAGCTTGAAAACTGCTACCCTTAAATAAGAAAGGACAGGACCCAAAAACAACTGCAAAACTTCTTTAGGGCAATTTATCAAACACTTGATATGCGACACTTCAAAAACCCTGTGATGAGTACTTTCCCCAAACTTATAGCAACCAAGTCATGCAACAATATAATCACCAACAAGCCTAAATGCAAGATAACAAGATAAATACTAATCCACCCCCAATTGAGCAACACAAACTCAATTGAGTCCACAAGCACAACAAAATAATTTCTCTAAATATGATCAATTCAATTCGTAATGAATACCCCCCAAATCAATGGCTCACAATTATACTTACCGGTAGATAGAGCTTGTATCAAATGGCCATACCCAAATGGAAGTAGAGCTTCACTCCGTTGTGGCTAGGGGGAGAGACTCGTGGTGGACTATGGAGCTTGCCGCTATTTGGTTGGAGATGGGATTGGGATTGATTTTGAGGGGAAAGAGTTTCAAGCGGCTAGAATGGGGATTTAGTAGGGGAGATGAGGCGGTCAGAGCACAATAGAAGAAGAAGAAGAGGCGGCGGTTTGAGGATGCTAAAAGAAGGGAAAAGATTTTGAGTTGTGTTTGGATCAAAGTTACCTGATTAAGGTTTTAAAACTTTCTTTTTTTTTTTTTAAAAAAAATTTCCGGTCAAGTGCTGTAGGCGGTGGGCTTTATGAAGCAAAGAGCGCTGCAGGCGCTGAGTTACAGAAGCTTGGCCAAGATGTAGCGCCTAAGGCGCTGGGTTTTGTGCGTTGACGAGCGCCTAAAGCACTGGAGTGCAAAAGCTAAGCAATGGAGTAGCGCCTAAGGCGCTTGAACTGTGTACTGACGAGTACTGTAGGCGTTGAGTTGCAGAAGCCGCAGCATGATGTAGCGCCTCAGGCGCTTGAATTTGTATGTTGAGGAGCGCTTCAGGCGCTATGTTGCAGTGGCTAAAGCATGGTGTAGCGCCTCAGGCGCTTGAATTATACCTGTTAGAGCGCTTAAAGCGCTTGAACCTGCCTTAGCCAATATGTCAGACACTTCATGCTACTACCTGCAAACAAATCAACCCAAAGTCCAAAATTAGTTACAGAAATATATATATATATATATATATATATTTACAAAAACTAGATTAAGATGACAAGGAGGTTAATAAAGTACTTGACTAAACATAAAACAGAAAATTAAAACTCTGGGTTGCCTCCCAGATAGCGCTAAGTTATAGTCAATTAGCTTGACTGCCTCTGAATCTCATATCGAAGAAAGAATTAAGGTGACTTTTTGTCTGTCCACCTCATCCCCAAAGTAATGCTTCAAACGCTGTTCATTCACCTTAAAAGACTTGTCCGGGCATTTATCATATACTTCAATTGCACCATGCGGATAAACCGTCTTCACTGTAAATGGTCCTGACCATCTTGATTTCAACTTCCCGGAAAAAGTTTAAGTCTGGAGTTAAAAAGTAAAACCTTTTGTCCCGGTTCAAATGTTCTCTCTATGATCTTGCGATCATGCTATTTCTTCACCTTTTCCTAGTACAACTTCGAATTTTCATATGCCTGTAATCGGAATTCATCCAACTCATTGATTTGGAGTAGGCATTTCTCCCCTGCAGCTGTCGAATCACAGTTTAACTTCCGAATTGCCCAATATGCCTTATGCTCTAGCTCCATAGGAAGATGACAAGCCTTTTCGTATACAAGCTGAAAAGGTGACATGCCCAATGGAGTTTTGTAAGCAGTCCTATATGCCTACACAACATCATCCAGCTTTAAAGACCAATCCTTCCTTGTAGGATTCACAACTTTTTCAAGGATTCTTTTGACTTCTCGATTTGACACTTCAGCTTGTCCATTCGTTTGTGGGTGATAAGCTGTAGCAATACGATGATTCACCCCATACTTAGCTAACAAAGCTGTAAACTGCCTGTTGCAGAAATGACTACCTTCATCACTAATAATGGCCCTTGGAGTCCCAAATCTAGTGAAGATACTTTTGTGTAAAAACTTGAGGACTACCTTGGCATCATTTGTCGGGAGCGCTACCACTTCAACCCATTTCGACACATAATCTACTACTAGCAAAATGTAGAGATTATCGCACGAAGACACAAAAGGACCCATGAAATCAATTCCCCATACGTCAAAAATTTCTACTTCGAGGATTGTATTCAATGGTATTTCATTCCTTTTTGAGATGTTCCCTATTCTCTGACATCTATCACACCTCTGGACGAAACTGTATGCATCCTTAAAAATTGTCGGCCAGTAAAATCTGGCTTGTAATATTCTAGCTGTTGTTTGCTCTCCACCATAATGACCCCCATACACAGAAGAATGACAATCTTGTAGAATCCCCTCGATTTCGCTATACGGGATACACCTTCTTATCATTTGATCAACACATTGTTTCAACAAATAAGGCTCATCCCATATATACCATTTGACATCATGCAGAAATTTTTTCTTTTGATGACCCACCAAGTCAGAAGGTACCATCTTACTTACCAAATAGTTCGCGTAGTCTACAAACCATGGCACTTCTCCTTTCACCACAAACAACTGCTCATTTGGAAAGGATTCATTGATTACAACTTTGTCGTCTATCTCCCTTTCCAAATTCTCTAGTCAAGATAAGTGGTCTGCCACTTGGTTTTCAGTCCCCTTCCTGTCCTTGATCTCCAAATCAAACTCCTGCAACAATAATATCCACCTGATCAACCTGGGCTTTGCATCCTTCTTTGCCACTAAATGTCAGATTGCCACGTGATCCGTGTACACTATCACCTTTGTGCCAATCAGATATGATCGAAATTTATCAAAGGCATACACCACTGCCAATAACTCTTTCTCTGTGGTGGTGTAGTTTAACTGTGCATCTGTAAGGGTTTTGCTGGCATAATATATCACATGAAACGTCTTTTCCTTCCTCTGCCCCAAAACAGCCTCTACGGCGTAATCACTGGCATCACACATCAGCTCAAACGACAAATCCCAATCTGGTGCGGTAATAACTGGTGCTGAAGTTAATTTACCCTTTAAGTGCTCAAATACCCACACACAAGCCTCATCGAAGTTAAACTGTGCATCCTTCTCCAATAAAATGCATAGTGGTTTAGTTATCTTGGAGAAGTCCTTGATGAATCTGCGGTAGAAGCCTGCATGTCCAAGAAAACTGCGGACACCTTTTACTGAAGAGGGTGGAGGTAAGTTCTCAATAGTTTCCAGCTTAGCCATGTCCACCTCAATTCCCTTCTTCGAAACTTTGTGTCCCAATATAATTCCTTCTTGTACCATAAAATGGCATTTTTCCCAATTCAGTACTAGACTTGTTTCAACATATCTTTTCAAGACCATCACCAAATTCTTAAGGCATAAGTCGAAAGAATCCCCAAACACAGAGAAATCGTCCATGAATACCTCCACATTCTGTTCTACCATGTCAGAAAAAATAGCCGTCATGCATCTCTGAAAGGTGGCTGGAGCATTGCACAACCCGAAAGACATCCTTCTGAAAGCAAAAGTGTCGTATGGACATGTAAAAGTAGTCTTTTCCTGGTCTTCTAGAGCTATCATAATCTGATTGTAGCCAGAATAACCATCCAGAAGACAATAATACTCATGACCTGCCAGTCTATCCAACATCTGATCGATAAACGGTAGTGGAAAATGATCCTTTCTCGTAGCTTTGTTAAGCTTGCGGTAGTCCATGCAGATTCTCCACCCCGTTACTATTCGTGTTGGGATTAGCTCGTTATTCTCATTAGTGACGACGGTCATACCACCCTTCTTTGGTACGCACTGCACGGGGCTCACCCATGAACTGTCTGAAATCGGATAGATTATACCTGCATCTAGCCATTTCAGTACCTCTTTCTTGACCATTTCTTTCATTATCGGATTAAGCCTTCTTTGCTGCTCAACCGACGGCTTGCTATCATCTTCCAGCAGGATCTTATGCATGCAAAAAGAAGGTCTTATCCCTTTGATATCTGCTATGGTCCATCCAATAGTTGATTTGAACTCTCTAAATACCCGTAGCAATTTTTCTTCCTAAAAAGATGTTAATGCAGAAGAAATAATCACAGGTAGCTTTGAATCTTTATGTAAAAATGCGTACCGGAGATGATCTGGAAGTGGTTTTAGTTCAAGTTCGGGAGGTGTCTCAAGAGACGGTTTTAATTTTACCGATGTCTCTCCAGCTTTCGTCAGTGGCTCGACAGGTGTTCTAAATTTTCCGAATTTGGGAGTGGTATCTAAATATTGCACAAATTCGGCACATTCTTCATCCTTCAATTCTGAATTTTCAGCAATTACACTCTTTAATGGTTCATAACTCACCAAACTCTCAACTTCATCCTTTACTATACGATCCACCAAGTCAACTCTGAAACATTCTTCTTCATCTGTTGGGAACTTCATTGCCTTGAAGACATTAAACGTCATCTCCTGATCATGTACACGCATTGTGAGTTCCCCTTTTTGCACATCTATCAGAGTCCTCCCTGTGGCTAGGAATGGTCTCCCCAGTATGATTGGTATACTTTTATCTTCCTCATAATCCAAAATGATGAAGTCCGCCGGAAAAATAAATTTATCCACTTTCACCAGTACGTCCTCTACTATCCCCCGTGGATACGTGATGGATCTGTCAGCTAGCTGCAAGGAAATATTTGTTGGCTTTAGAGCCGGTAATCCCAACTGACTGAATACAAACAAAGGCATCAGATTGATACTTGCCCCAAGATCACACAGACACTTATCGAAATTCATCTTTCCGATCGTACATGGAATTATGAAACTACCCGGATCTTTCAGCTTTGGAGGTAATTTACGCTGAAGCACTGCACTGCATTCCTCAGTCAAGGCCACTGTCTCAAACTCGTCCAATCTTCTCTTCCTTGACAATATACCCTTCATGAACTTTGCATAACTTGGCATCTGTTCCAATGCCTCAGCGAAAGGTATGTTGATCTGCAGTTTTTTAAAAACCTCCAAAAACTTGCTGAACTGTTTATCTTCCCTCTGCTTATTCAATATCTGCGGATACGGAACCGGAGGGTGAACTTGTGGTACTGTACTTATGGGCTTCTTGTCTGAACCTGCTTTATCCTTCTCTACATGCTGCAACTCAGACTCATCATTATTTAATTTTTGTTCAGCCCCAGTTTCTGCATCGTTCGGCCGCGTGTCATCCCCTTGTAAACCAGGCGCGGCTGTGCCTGGTACATTTCCTGCATATTGCTTTCCAGACCTGAGTGTTAAATCCTGGCACTGTTCTTTACCTTCTCTTCGTGGATTTGCCTCTGTATTACTTGGTAATGAACCCTGGGGCCTGTTGTTAAGCATACTCGTCATTTGCCCCATTTGAGTTTCCAAATTTTTAATAGCCACTGCCTGGCTTTTAATCATAACCTCTGTATTCGCCATGTATTTCATCATCATCTCCTCTATTTCTGATTTCTTTTCTTGTTGAGGTACATATGGAGTCTGATGTTGTTGTTGTTGAGAAAATCCCGGTGGAAAAGGTGGTCTTGGAGAAAACTGTTGTTGCGCTGGCTGAGACTGAAACTGATTATTTTGCTGAAAGTGATGCTGCTCATTTCCTTGATTATTTGACCAACTGAAGTTTGGATGATTGCGGTTGTTGGGGTTATATGTGTTCTGAAACTGTCCTTGGTCTTTCCTATAATTGTTCACATACTGTACCGACTCCGAGCTGATAGCACATTGATCTGTCGACTGTGACCCCGCACAAATTTCACATATAAAGGCAACTGACTTAGCATTGCTTTCTGATAATGAATCTATTTTCTTCGCCATGGCTGCCATCTGTGCCGACAACTGAGTAATAGCATCCACTTCCAACAAACCTGCAACTCTGGGCTGTGGCATTATGGCTGTAGGGTTTTGAAAATCATTCGATGCCATTGTTTCGATAAGGTTATAAGCTTCTTCATAACTCTTTGCCCCTAAAGCTCCTCCTGCAGCTGCATCTACCATCTGCCTCGATTGCCATCCCAATCCATTATAGAATGTATTTATCACCATCCAATCTAACATACCATGGTGCGGACACTTTCTTAGCATCTCTTTGTATCTTTCCCAGGCCTCATATAAAGATTCACCCTGTTGTTGCTCGAACTGAGAGATTGCTGTCCTCATTTTTGCAGTTTTAGCCATTGGGAAAAATTTTGCTAAGAACTTCTGTGCTAGGTCCTCCCATGTAGTAATTGATCCTGAAGGCAAAGAATGAAGCCAACTTCTCGCTTTATCCCTCAATGAGAACGGAAACAGTCTTAGTCTAATGGCATCCTCCGTCACCCCGTTATATCTGAATGTATCACATATTTCAATAAAACTCAATAGGTGCTCATTAGGATCATCTGTAGCAGCACCCCCAAACTGGACCGAGTTCTGCACCATTTGAATGGTTCCCGATTTTATTTCAAAAGTATTAGCTGCTATTGCTGGTCTGACTATGCTAGACTGTAATCCATTAATGTTCGGCATAGAATAGTCCCTCAAAGCTCTATGCTCCTCTCTTTGCTCTTCTCTTTGTCCTTCTACCATATTAGATATAGTACCCTCTAACTGTGCTTGTAAATTTCTGCGCACTCTTGCTTTCCAACCTCTTCCGTTAATATTATCCTGTGCTGGTATCAATTCTGAGTTGGATGATCGTGTGTGCATAAAAATTATACAAGTACCTGAAACCAAAACAAAAACAAAAATAGAAATAAGAAATGATTAGATTTGTCTAAGTCAAACAATATAGCTTAAAACTGATGATAATAATAAAAATCTATACGCCTTTCCCCGGCAACAGCGCCAAAAACTTGTTGCCTCTTTTTTAAGCTTTAACAAAAGAGCTCTAACTCATGCAAGCATACATGTGTCAACAAGTAATACAGAGGAAGTAGAGTATCATCCCACAGAGAAAGTGCTAAATCAAATTACTATGCATCAGCTCTATCACTATTTTTATATGCTTAAACTAATAAACTTGGTTATGATTAAAAATTAATTTAAAATCAAATAACAACTAAAAATACAATTAACAATGCAATATATCAAAAATAGAATTAATGGGATCCTAACTTCATTTAATAGAACATCTAGTTACTACCATCATGCAAGAAAGTTCACATATCACAGAAAAATAGCCAAGAACACTGATTTAGACATAACCATTTGTCAATGCATTATGACCTGCTTACGTGACGTCCATAAACAATAGACACTATGCAATCATCGCTATAACTAAAATCACTATATTTCTATGTGAAATTGCAATTATATTGAATTTAAGCACAAGTCCTTATGTTAACTCGTACGGTGAAACAGTATATTTCTATCTGTTTTACGAAATATCAAGCTATCCAAAACAGCCTCATATACGTACGCTATCATGATTACAATCCATGCTCATATGTTATTTTTCAATTCCATACAAGCACTAGACTGCTAAACAAAAGTGACCGTTTGGTCGCTGTTCCAGTTTTGATCCATATATAAATACATTTGGGTCGACATGTGGGTTTAAGAAAATTTAAAAGTGTTTTTTGTTTTAGACCGCACGGATGGACTATAAGATAATTTTTGGGCCGAATTTGTCATGGACCGAATGAAGTAAGATTTCAGATTTTTAGAACAGTTTTGCTTTGGAACGAAATAGGAAGGATTTTTGTAAGAATATTTTTAGTAATTATAGGAATAATTTTTTAAAATATTTTTCAAGCCAAGAAGATTTTCCTTGCCTTAGAAAATATCATTTTATGAATTTAACTTTCTTAACATTTGATATTAGATTGTCAAAATTATTTGAGAGCTATTTTCAAGATGTAAAAAAATCATTTGAAAATAGTAGTTAAATTTACAGAAATATATATATAATTTTGGAAATTATTTTTAGAACGAATAAGCATACAAACAGTAAACCTATTTTTAATACTAAGCTAAGACCCTAATATTTTGGGAATAAATCCCTCAACATAGATAGATAATAAATATGAATTTTAAAGAGCACCAACTAAATTTGAAATATATATATATATATATATGAATAAGAGATAGTGGTAAGTAAATAATTATGATAATAATGATCTAGATGAATTTTTTTTGAAATAAAATAAAAGATGAAAAAAAAATTTCTTTTCCTAAATTTTAGGGTTGAATGACCAATCATAAATTTTAGAGTTGAGAGATTGTTGCACCAACTTGAATTTTAATGATTAACAAAATATATTTATTGTGATTAATAAGTTTATCCAAGTATGCAGGAAATGATTAGTGTCTTATGTTTTAAGAGTTAATTGATGTTTTAGTTATTGTCTTACTTAACTAGGGGTCGATTTTCATTCTAGTTATTGAATCTTTTTTTATTATAAAAACATTACTATACTCAAAAAATATTACAAACTACTCATTACTTAATATTCCGTCCAAAAATTTAATTGAAGTGCTGAATAGGCTAACGTTTAACATCTGTTATGTGGAGCACTTGAATATGTAACAGATGGGACCCTGTTACGTGTAGGGTTAATTAATGTTTTGGTTATTATACTATGAGTCGATTTTCATTTTGGTTACTAAAACTTTTTTTGTTACAAAGATATTATTATACTAAAAAAAAATTACAAACTAGTCATTACTTAACATTACTTAATTGATGTGTGAGTTAGTTATTGGTGATGTGACACATGATACTGTTGCAAAAATCAGAAAAGAGAAAAAATTAGAAAAGGGAAAAAAAATTAGAACATGATTTTGTTGCGATTCCCTTGGTCACGAATATCTGGTTCGTTTCTTCTTTACCGATGACAATATACATGGTATGCACCTGGTATGCACAGTTCAACACTTTCGTCAATTTTTTGGACAAAATGTTAAATAATGACTAGTTTGCACTCCCTCCTTCCCAAATTATCTGCACTTTTGACCATTTGCACAGTTATTAAGAAATGCAATTATTATGCCAAATTTATCACTAAAAGTATAATTATATCTATAATAATGTAATTTTGGGATTATATAGTTATGAGGAGAAAGAATAAATGAATAGGGTAAATTTGTAATATAACCTATTTAATTGTCTAGAAAAAAATAAACTGCAATTATTTTGGAATAACAATTTTTTTTAAAACATTAGATAATTTGGGGTGGAGAGAGTGACATTTTTTGAATATAGTAATGTCTTTGTAACAAAAAAAAAGATTCAGTAACCAGAATGAAAATCGACCCCTAGTTAAGTAATCAAAATATCAATTAATTATCCACGTAACAAGGTTTCACATGCCACATATTCAAGTACCCCATATGACAACTGTTAAACGTTAGTCTATTCAGCACTTCCGTCAATTTTTTGAATGGAATGTTAAGTAATGACTAGTTTGTAATATTTTTTTGAGTATAATAATGTCTTTGTAATAAAAAAATATTCAGTAACCAAAATGAAAATCAACTCCTAATACAATAACCAAAACATCAATTAACCTTATGTTTTAAACATAACTTAATCTGACTCATATTCTTAAGGCTGAGGAATGTGATGAACGAGTCACGCGTATGCTAAAAAACAAAGGCAATACCATTTATTATGTCGAACGACTATCTTAATGGTAATAACAATGATGTTCATATGTATACTCATCCAGATGATAAAGCATACAAGGAAAGCTTCATTTTGACTAAGAAAAGCAATAATCTATATATACATATATAATAAGACAAAATTTTATTTTTTGGTGTTCGTCTACGATTTTTGATATATGCCTAGAATTTAACTACTAATAAATTTTATTTTATTTATTTTAAAGAAATCCAAATAGCTACTAATAAAGCCCAAACTTTAATAAAACTCAAACTTTATAAGATTCTTTTTCTTATACGTACTTTATTATGATGGCGTAATGTCATAAGATTTAATAATAAACTATGACAAATAAAACTAAAATAAATTATATGCAATTGGTAAGTTAAGTTATGAAATTATTAACTATTAAAAATAATTAATAGTTAAGTGTTGTAGAAGTAAAATTCTTTTTATGATCAATTTAACGTTAACTTATTATTCTACAATAATTTTATTCTATAAAAGAATCATTTAATTACTTAGTCATACAATAAATTTTACTTTAAAACTATATTTAGGATTTTACTTTACTCAATTTTGGACTCTAAATAATTAAATATAAAAAATATAGGAAAAAGTATTATGATTACATAATAATTAATAATATAAAAAATATTATATATTATAAAATAGATTTCTGATTAAACTTTAGTTACCAATTTTATTTGAGACATTTAGTTAATTAATATTAAAAGTAATTATGACTTATATACTAGTGACTAAAATTTAGTTAATTTATAATACTAAAAGTCATAACAGTAACTTATTATTCTACAATTTTATTCCTAAATAACTATATATTAAAAATATAGAAAAAAGATTATCAAAAAATAATAATTTATATTAAAAAGTGTAATATATATTACAAACTATATTAATGAACAAACTTTAGTTACCATTTTTATTTCAGATAAGAGATCTTTAGTTAATTAATGTTAAAAACAATCCTCACTTATATATTAGGTATTAAAATTTTGTTACCTTTTAAAACTAAAAGCCATGATGGCAACTTATTATTCTACAACAATTTTTTTTATAAAAAATTCCTTAAACAAAAGTTTGAATAAATTCTAAAGATTGAAAAGAAAAACTAAATATTAAATTTAAAAACTATATAAAATTTGAATATTAAATTAAAAAATACATATTCCCAACACTCTATTGTGAGTCCTTAATTGATAATTATTTGTTTGAATAATGTTTGTAGTCATTTTAATTGTAATAGTAAGTTAATTTAAAATTCAAATAAATATTTTATAATCATCACATATATAGAATAAATATAAAATTGAAAACAATTTTATTTAAAAAATAAACATGTGCTTCGCACGAGACACTTAGCTAGTTTAGATAAATATACAAAATAGACATTAGAAGACAAAATTGTTGCTTTTAGAGTCAAGCGCTAGAATTACTTTCACCAAAATGGAAAGTCTTTGGTCTTCAGCAGATAGACAAAGCTGAACATTACAATCGCATGAAGGAACTCTGCACACTTCATCTACCAAGTTCAGACCGTTTGAATTTTGAATTAACAAATTCAAATATGTCAATTAGATCAAGTTGGTGAGATCAATATCGTTGAATTTATTTCAAAATCTTACCAACTTCATCTGAACTTTCAAACGGCTACTTACTAGAACATTGAACTATAAAAGGACTACTGTTTATCAGAAGAAGATAAGTAGTGTGTGAAGAAAAAGAAGAGCTTCAAGTCCAGACGAGAGTTACGATTAAACTGAGAGTTAGAAAGATCAAATACGCACTTACACTATTTCATTCCCCTTTTGTACAAATAATGATATGTTAGTTGAAAGGTTAAAGATCTAGATATCATGTTTACATTGTAATATCAAATCTATTTAGAGATCATCGCTTATATGGCTAGTTGTGCATCTTTAAACAACTTGTGAGGTTTGTTGTTTTCCTTAAACAACATTATTTTTATTTTTAGATTCGTGAGATTTTCTGTGAACTCTGGGTACAAACGCAGTAAGAAATAAGTTATTCATGAATTTGCAAAACAGATGGGTTATGCACCAGTGTGCATAGATAGCATAAGAGATGCTAAGGTTGCCCTGATCCTAAGAAACCGTGAAAGATATAATTTGCGTAACAAGACTTTGGACTAGTATCTTGTGGATTAGGCACCTATTGTGCTGAACCACGTAAAAATCTCTTGTATTATTGTGTGTTTATTTAGTTAATTTCTACTCTGTAGTGTGTCCTGTTTTTTACTGAATTCATTGTGAGTCAATCGAGTTCATCAATAAACAGAGTCACCTCCATACTGAGAGTTAGTCACACACCCAAATATACTTAAATAGATTGAGTAAAAATGTTATTATTATTCTGCTACAAAGAATTAAAAAATTTGAAAAAGTTTTAAAACTACCAATTCACCTCCCTATTGGTTAGTCATAACTTGGGTCAACAAGATCATTTTGGGCTATTTATTATGTTGTTTCCCAGAGGCACAAAAAGAGATTTAAAAGGGGAGAGGGTTGAATAGATCATTTAAAACTTTTTACTTGCTTAAAAAATGTATTACCAGATAATTAATTAATCAGAGTTAATTAAGCACAACAGAATATTAGTTAAAAATTCCCTTAAAAATATAATGAAATCACAGCTCTGAATTTAGTCTTAAAGATGATAGTCACCAACAGATATAACAGTTAATAGACAAAATATAAATGCAAAAAAAATGACACAAGATATTTAAGTGGTTCGGAGTACAAATAACTCCTAATCCACTCTTCTACTTTATTAGTAGGAAATCCACTAAGGATGCAGATCACTAAGATCTATTACAACTGAACCACTAAGGTTCCTTCGAATCACTAAGTCTCGATATATGTTACTAAGACAAGGACACTTAGTCCAGTTCACTTAGAACTCTTCAAGTCACTTAAACTTGGTATAATGGTCATTAAGACCAAGTGAATCACAGTTGAAAGTGTTGTTGAGAGGTGCTACTAAGCGGCGTTGAGCTCAACTTCTAATGTACTTAGTAGCAGAACAAGTAGTTTTATTATCATAGAATAAGTCTCTTTTTGCTTTGGCAGAGTTTTAGCTTTTTTACTTCGTGATTCCTTCTTTGATTTGAATCTCTTTGCCCATATATAGTCCTTCTTGAGAGCTCCTCGTTGCAATGTTCCCGTTGAGCATTTAATACTCCGATACTCAAGGATCCTTGATGTTGACCTTCAAGAAAGTTGTGTCAGCTTGCTTTTCGGCTTTGACCTGTCACATCAGTATGCTGCTTCACCAACCACATAGGTGCTGTCACATCACCAAGCTAGCTGTTAGACACAAACATGCTCTGATCTTCGATTTCAACTAAGGATGTTTGGTAATGTCTTGGGTTTTTCAATATGCAATGCTCCTTATTGTCAATTATCTGTCAGTCCTGAATTGCTCTACGAATTTGGTCGATTGTAGAGTTTTATGAAGAACATAGAGTCTAAAATTAGTTTACTCAACGTTCGGTACTCTGCAATCTGCTCTGTGATTGATCGCTCTACGAGTGAAGACACACTCTACGATGTGCTCTTTACGATTTGCTCTATGATTGACTCTCTACGATCCTTAGCAGACTCTGCGATCTTTCTTCATTGCACGATCTTTGAGTCACTTTGCGATTCATACTTCACTATACGATTTTTTTGAGCGAACTCTACGTTCTGACTGCAAGCTCTGCGATCTTGACTTTACTCTACGAGCTTCTGACAGACTCTGCGATTAAACACTTGATGTTCTACGAAAGTATAGCTTACTCTGTAATCCTTGCTAACATTACGAAATGGCAGAGTAACAATACGATCATTTAACTTGATTCTACGATCAAATCGATCTTATCATCTATACATCAATTCAATACATCATATTATCATTAAGAACTTTACAAAAACTACTGAACAAATATACTTTAATCATATCATCATCAAATTTATCATGTAGGCTCTAACATATTATATATATATACACACACACATACACTTTTCAAGTTTCAAAATAGTCTATAGTTCCTTTTACTTTTCTCTCATCCCTTTATAACAAAAAAAAAATTAAGCTCCGTTTTGAATTTGAGGAGGATTCTCTCATTTTTTTTAAAGCAACTCTACTTTAAATTTTCTCTCTAGCTTGTACACTCATTTTTATTATTTGATAGTATTTTTTTCTCCATTTATGCGTGAGCTTATTTTTTCTTTTTTGTAAGATTTTGTTATCTCCATGTGAGGATTGATTTCTTTTTCTTGTGAGATCTTATTTTCTCAGTTTTGAAGATTTTTCTCGTTTGTGAAGAATATATTTTGGTGTGCTAATTGGTGATAATAGATCTTTTTAAATTTGAGTGAGAATTATCACGACGACTTGTTATCATGTTTATTGTGTTAAAGAACTGCTCAAGCCTATGTAATATGTTGATTTTTTTGGAGATTGACCGCATTTTAGGAGTACAAGCACGGTACCCGAGCAAGGCATATACAAGTTTGTAAAATAGTTAGTAAAATGATAGAATTCATTTTTCAACAATTCAGAATATAATTTAACTATCAATTTTATTCACCATGTTTCAAAAAGTCAATAATTATCAATTATTCTAAAACAATATTATTTATTTACCTCTTAGCGTGTATATTGCACCACTACCTCTTTTGAAGAATATATTTGACGCAAAATGAGGGCTAAACAACTATTTTGGTCCTTGTACTCTGCATTTGGTTTCAATTTCATCCATGTACAATTTTTTTTCTCATAATAGTCCTTGTACTCTAAAATAGAGGAATAATTTAGTCATTTTTTAAACTTAAATAGTGACGCGACTTTTCTTTTTGAAAAAAAAAAATATCCTAACATGTATTTTAATAAGCTAAGTAGGCATTATAAGGGAGAAATTAGTTTGACAAATTATGTAGAATTCTTTCTGCGCACAAATTTATTTGAAAAAAAAGAAGTTTAAGTTCTAAGCAATTAATCTAATAAATAGAGTTTTACAGGCGTTGAAGAGATCGGAAAAAGAGTTTGAAGCATAACGAACTATCAACAGAGCAAAGGATTAAAGTAAGTATCTCTAAAGAAATCCAGGCATTTCACTATTATTTTAAGTAGTGATATACATGATGATAATGGTGATTAATATGTTTGGAAGTGATGTTCAAACATTATGCTAATCTTGCTCTTTGTAATTTTCTGTTATGTTGAATTGGCAAAAGAGTACAATTAAATTTTTAGAAAGCAATCATTCACCAAAAAGGGGATGAAAAATATGTGGGTCTATGAAAACTTAACATTCCTTACAAAGCTTCTTCGTCTACTTCGATTGGGTCAAATGAAAAAGTAAATCTAGATTTTGTGTCTATTCAAATATACATATATATTGAGCTAAATCAGAGATCGAATGAATGATAATCTATACATCTTACAAAACGTGAACATCATATAAGAGATCAGAGGAATAAACAAAGACATGGCTAAGTTGACATGGGTATGTTGTGGAGGAAAATAAGTATGAATTTATAAATATATTATTTGAAACAAATTAAATAGAAGTTTAAAACATCGCTTAATTAAAAAAAAGTGATAAAAAAACTTGTTTATCCTTACTAAAAAAAGCTTATCAATGTTAACACTTATTTATATTTTTTAAAAATCTACATCATCATTTTTTTTCTAAAAAAAGGACTAAATTGTTCCTCTATCTTAGAGTACAAGGATTATTATGAAAAAAAAATTGTACATGAATGAAATTGAAACCAACTATAGAGTACAATGACCAAAATGATTTCTTAACCTAAAATGAGAAGGCAAAGTGCCATAAATAGTACTACAACAATTCTCCCAATCACACCAACTAATACTCCAATTATTTTTCTATTAGATTGTTTCTTCTCTAGATAAGCTTTGAAGTATGACTCTGGATGCTGATTTTGCATATCAATGGACAGACAATTCCCACCAAATATATCAATTCTCTTTTCCATATAATTATTAGAGGTCGAGGAGAGATATATAGGAGAAAAGATTGTTACTGAATTTTAGGAGAACAAAAAATTAACACCACTATTATTTTTATATTGACACGAAAACACGGCAGATATACACATTCATGCATTTAGAATTCCAATTATAAATATGTTAGTACAAGATTTGATGATGATATGTGTAATTAATGAATATTTATAATTAGTAGTTTTTGTACAGTCCTTAAAATAAAATTAGTGTAAAGGGACTTAGTTTAGAGATCAAACTTGTTAGGTTGATCTTTTTCGTAGAGTAAACCTAATGTATAGAACTTAAGTTTAAAGTCGATCGTAAAACAAGTAGTTGAAGATCTTAGAGCCTAGTGATCATAGTTCTGAAGATTGTAGAGTCTGCTGATAATCGTAGAGCCTAGTGATCATAGTTCTGAAGATTGTAGAGTCTGCTGATAATCGTAGAGCCTACTGATTATAGATTTGAAGATCGTAGAGCTACAACTACCAGTACTTTAAGTTTGCTGAATTGTCAAGTCAATCCTCAGAGTTCGTAGAGTACAAGTAATGATCGAAGAATTAGAGCAAAGTTGGAGATCGTCAAGCTAAGAAGAAAAGAATACTTAGTTTTTTAAGACTAAATAGAAGCATCGTAGAGTGCACTGAAGTTAAGTGTTAAACGTAGAGTATGCCTAGTCAGATACTCTACGACTGGACACTCAACTCTATGATTAGAAAAATCGTAGAGTGCATTAGTTCTGACAGTGTTAATCTTCGTAGAGTGAAGACTGAATGAAGTTTGTTAAAACTCTTAAGGCTAAGGAGAAGGGCAGTTGAAAATGTGCTTAACATTTATATTGGTAAAATGAGAGCACCCACATGCGTGTCTCTGTAACAGTCAGTCCTATGAAAAGACATGTCATAGCCGAAAGCTGACACACCTCCTCTAAAGTTAACAATCAGAGATCTACAAGTATCTAAGCATTAATAGAGCAACGGTAACTTCTAAACAGGAAGATCTCGAGGAAGGTCTATACAAGGCAAGCAAATACAAACAAACCGTTCACATCGAACAATCAAAGAATCAAACCGCTGCCATTTTAAAAAGACTTATTCTCTACGATTTTGAACATCTTGTTCTGGTGCTAAGTCATTCAGTGTCGAATTTCAAGCAACTTAGCAGTACCTAAAACTCTTTATTATTTATGAGAATAGTTGGTCTTAGTGACCTTTGTAACAAAGTCTTAGTGACTTGTTCTAAGTCTTAGTGACTTGAAGGAATCTTTGTGATTCAATAGTTGTAACTGTTCTTCGTGAACAAATCTTCGTGATTACCCTATCCTTAGTGGATTAATCCAACTCCAGGAGTAGAAGAGTGGACTAGAAAATCTTTGTGCTCCGAACCACTTAAAAAATATCTTGTCTCATTTACTTTTTGTCAAGTTATTTTAAGTGCTCTACGATTTAGTATGTGACTTAGTTCCACGTTTGATTACTAAATTTAAAACTGTGATCTTTCTATAATCTTTAAAGGGGTCTTTATAAACTATTATTCCGCTGTGCAAAATCATTTAACTAACCTATTTAATTATAAGTTGGTAATAACTCTTTAAAAATAAAAGTTTTTAAAGGATTTATTCAACTCCCCTTTTAGATCTCTCAGTGCCTTTGGGAAATAACAAAATAAATACATAGATCCAAGACCAAAAATGAGAATATGAAAGTCTTTATTATATGAACGATCACAAGTCTTCGATTTTGTAATCCAAATTAGAGAGTATAACTCGTACGAACCAAATTAACTCAGTTAATTTTTACGTAATTGAACTTATGGCCAAACCCAAATTTATTTATTATTATCGTTAACTCAGTAAAATAACTCGTATAAATAAAATTGACTCCTAATTAATTAAGAGTCGACTCAAATTGGAATAGCCTTACAACTTGTTATAGATAGGTATAGATTTGTCTTCCCCACTAGTCGTTGTTACTATTAACTTTTTCCCTGATTTAATTATATTATTTATTTGTTATCATTTAAATTCTTTCTACCATTATAATTTTTTCATAAATTGTAGTAGATTATAACATTAATATTTCGATCATTTGGACTGTTGAATAAAAGAATATGCTAACATAGCCTAAGTAACTATTTGAAAATGAAAACCCAAATAGTAAAACTCCCTCTAATTAACAAAAAGAGTCTCATTTAATTTTTTTTCCTACTTCATTTGTGAAATTTTAAAATTCAAAATTAATATTTGATTTTGATTAATGTAATAGTAATGTTATAAATTATTTTTAAAAATATTAATAAGTACAAAATTATTACTCCATTTTAAACTTAAAATATATAGTTTTAAAATTTTATAAATTAATTGGGGTCTGGGATAGTGTCTAATTCTGTTATAATCTCTAAACAAGGCGCCAAAATCTATATATCTATATACATATATAATAAAGCAAAACATAATTTTTTTTGTTATTGATCTTTGGTATGAGATTATAATTTGACTACTACTAAAACACTTTTCAAAGTCTTCCTAATTTTATTTTATTTATTTTAAATTAATCCAAGGAGATAAATTTATATCTATGCAAAAGTACGTAGATAATTAGCCTCCCTAATTGACTCCAAACAAAAATCAAAAAGGGGTAGAGAAAGCATAGAGTAAAAAACTACCAACAAAAAAATAATAATTTACAATTCAAAAACACAAGATTATGTTGAGCCCAGTTTAATATTGTTATAACTAATTTGCTATATAATTAATTAATAATGTATTAATTAAAAACTATATTATATTATATATTTTAAATTATATATATATATATATATTATAGACGTATTTTAATATATATATATATATATATATGTATGTATATATATATATATATATATATATACACATTTTAATATCATATTGAAGAATCATTATAATTAATATTTTTATTGTAGGTTCAGTAATAAATAATTCATATGTATGTGAAACTAAGTTTATATTTTAACTTAGTAGTTAAATTGTTGTTAATATATAATAGTAGTTATGTGAATATTATGGTTACATAATAATTAATATTTAAAAGTATATTATGTGTTATAAAATATAGTAATGATTAAATTTTAATTACCAATTTTATTTTATATAGGAAATATTTAGTTAATTAATGTTAAAAATAATTATGACAAATACATTAGTGACTAAAATTTAATTAATTTTTAAAAGTAAAAGTCATAATAGTAACTTATTATTCTACAACAATTTTATTCTTAAATAACTATATATTTAAACTAGAGAAATTTTTTATGAGAAAATAATATTTAATCTTAAAAAGCATAATATATATTACAAAATATATCCATAATTAAAATTTAGTTATCAATTTTATTTCAGACCGGAGAACTTTAGTTAATTGATGTTAAAAAAAAATAAACTACTCACTTATATATTAGTTAAAATTTAGTTATCTTTTAAAACTAAAAATCATGATGATAACTTATTATATTATTATAATTTTGTTTTATATATAAAAACTATATATTAAATTAAAAAAACACATAATTATCACTCATTTGTGAGTCTTTGATAATTGTTTGTTTTAATAATATTTGTAGTCATTTAATCGTAATCGAAAATTAATTTGAAATTTAAAAATATATTTTATAATTATCATATAGCATAAATATGAATTAAAAATAATTTTATTTAAAATGTAAACCCGTGTGTCGCACATGATACTTAACTAGTGGAAATAAAACATGAATTCAAAACATTTCACGCCATCCAACATCCACCGTTCACTCATATAGGTCTTAATCAACGGTCAAAAGGCATGATCCGCGTCCTCTCCCACTAGCCAGTCAGAATACATCTTAAAACCCTATATAAAAAAATTCACCCGCCTCTTCCTTCTCTATCAGTTCCCCATACCAAATCATCTGTTCATCTCTTCTAAAGTTTCGCATTCCTCTTTCTCTCTCTAGAAATCAATTCATTTTCTCTCTCTAAAAATGGCCCCAAAGGCAGCTGACAAGAAGCCGGCGGAGAAGAAACCGGCTGCCGAGAAGGCAGAAAAGGCTCCGGCGGAGAAGAAGCCACGCGCCGAGAAGAAGCTGCCGAAGGAGGCTTCATCGTCGGACAAGAAGAAGAAGAAGGCGAAGAAATCTGTAGAAACCTATAAGATTTATATCTTCAAGGTTTTGAAGCAAGTTCATCCTGATATCGGAATCTCCGGCAAGGCCATGGGGATTATGAACAGCTTCATTAATGACATTTTTGAGAAATTGGCTCAGGAATCTTCTAAGCTCGCTAGGTACAATAAGAAGCCGACAATTACTTCTCGGGAGATCCAGACTGCTGTTAGGCTTGTTTTGCCCGGTGAATTGGCTAAGCACGCTGTTTCTGAGGGAACTAAGGCGGTGACTAAGTTTACTAGCTCTTAGATTTTGTTGAATGTTAATGTGGTATTTTAGGGTTTGAAAAAAGGATATTAGTTTGATTTGGAACTTCTGGATGTAACTTTTTTTCCCCCCTCTAATCAGATACATTGTTATTAATGGAATTTATATTTTAAAAATGGGGTTTTGTTTTACTGCTTGTTTGGTTTCTGCTTTCACCATGTGACTTGTGATTTATTTCTAGTATTCCCTCTGTTCTTACATTTTGATTTTTTAGAGTTAATTTACAAAATCTCAAAATTCAAAATTGATATAATTTTGTTTAAGTTTTGAAAATAACAAAAAATGATAATCACCAGTACTTCATAGTTAATTTATAATTGTTATTTATTTGTATCAAAAGTAAATAATTTTATATTAATTTTAAATTTTAAAATTTTGTGAATTGAATTTAAAAAGTCATGATATATGTCTAATTTTGGAATGGAGAAAGTAATAAATAGATTTAAGAGATTTTTCTCTTTGTCCGAATTTGCAGTATTAATTTAAATGGAAAATATTCCATTTTAGATAAATTTTATTAGCTAGATACAGATTTTTGTATACTCTTTAATAATTATTGAAGCAAATCTAAATTAGATTAAACCATGTGTTATTTATTTGCCTCTGCAGATGCTATTAAGTTTTTTGAAAATTGGGTTTGTATACATTCAATTATAACAGATTGCTGGATTTGTATGTCATTTGTGATGTTTTACTACCAAAGTACCATCATGGTATGTAAAGTCAAATTTTCTTTTGGATATTTCGGTCTGCTTTTGTTCTGCAATTTTTTGATGGGAAAAATAAAAATAAAAAAGGTTTTCTAGCATTATTATTGTTGCATTTTGGGTCCTTTTCTTTTTAAATGTGGATTCATGTGCCTAGTTGAAAACTTAGCGAGGGTGTGGTTCAAGCCTTTGAGATATTCAAGAATGGGGGTTACTAGAATGTATATATGGTGGGTAATGTATAAAAAAATTACAGGGGAATATGGAAGTTCATCTATTTTGCAATAATATTTTATATTTCTGTACCTTGCAGGATGATTTTGTTTTAACATAATACTTTGATGCAAAAAACTGGTGGAAGGATGCTATCGTATTGATTTGGTAGATGGGACTTATAATTCATATATTGGGGTCTCCAAGATGCGTGTTTTGTCTATTAAATTTGCCAAGGGGTCTTCATTCAATTGGCAAATAAGTCAAATCACAAAATGCAAGCATTTTAGGCATGGCCAAGTAACCAAGTAGTAAATTTTTTTTTTTGGAAGCAACCAAGTAGTACCTAATTCAATGTAATATAATGTATTTGTTGTAAATTTTGGTGGTTTTTTTTATATTGTTTATGTGTATATCATTTTTGAAGAAATCTCAAGGTCTGAAAATTCAATGTTTGCCTAACGTGCAAGTATATGAAAACTAAAGTGCCTTCATAATACCATGTGCCTCGTCTCTTCTGTGCACTTGCTTACCTATTATGTCTAATTGTCTATGCAAGCGGCATTGAATTCTTCAATGATTACAAATGTTATCATTTATTTTGAATTGAGCAATGTGATATACTATATTCAGACTTACTGAGCAGAGTATTGAAAATTTTGGAATTTAGATTGGGTTGGTATGTTTTTGGTTTCGTTTGCTTAGTTGGTGTGAGACCCCCAAATCCAGGTACTTAATTCCCATAAATTTGGTGCTCACTATCTCATACATTCATATTTAACTACCCATAAATAAGAACAATTAAATAAACTTAAAGAAATCATCTACCCAAAATGGGTTACATCACCAAACTATTAAACAATCAAATCCCAGGTTATCTTAACCTTAATACATCAAATACGGAATAAAACATAATTTAAACAAGTCTTTGATACAAATAAATATCAAGTGGATAATAATTTCTTGCTACTTTGACATCTTGCCCTTGCCTTTACTCGTGGACGGTTCGTCCTGCTTTTCTGGCTTAGCTGCAATGATTAATGCAAGAATGAGCAAACAATTGCTCACAAGTACGATAACAGTAATATTTAAATGAAAGGGATTTCAACTGAGGAATAATAGTTTTTCTGAATCTCAGTCAATAAATGATCAAAGTCTAAAAGCTCGTTTGAATGCTCGATTCAAAGAAAAATAGATTTCAAGATTAAGAAATTATATCTGAGTATCACAAGACCTCGAACTATGTCCTAGGTTAACAAGTATTTCTACTGTAACCTTTAACAGTCATATAGACTATGGACCAAACATCTCGTACTCAGGGGGATCAGCCCTTTGTACAATGTATTGTGCACAAACATTTTAACGCTGTCGCGTAAGTAATCCCCTATATTAGGGTTGTTCATCTCAGTTTATCGTCTGAATTCGTACCAAAAGGAACTTGGCTTGGAACAAGTATAGAAAATATTCTAAGTCTTTGAAATCGCTCATTAACTAAGGACTAGCTGAATCAATAAGGTTTGCTAGTCTAATTCATCAATAGAGTTCGTTCAATAGAAACTATACTCGAAATTTGAATAATAAACAATGATTGGAATAAATCTTAAGTACGTAACATGATAGTAACCTTGCTTGAATATCAATAAGCTAAGGTCCATAAGCTTGCTCAATATAAATAAACTTGTTTTGAATAAATTAACAAGTTAAAAGGAAAGAACAACTTGCTCAACGTAAAAGTATTGAATTGAGATAAAGAACTTGCCTCAAGCGTAGATTACAAATTTAAGTAATTCACGATCCTTAAACAACCTATACATTAATTATAAAATGGTAACATAATTAGTCACAAGATTAAAAGCATTCTAAGCTTGCTCTTATCCTTTTTATTATAACATCTCATTTAGCAAACCATAATCAACAAGTTTCAATTATCTAGGAATTTCATTAATCACTTAATACTTTAATATAAATTTAATTATACATCATAACTTCCAAGAAAAGAAAACAAAATAATAATTTTTTTTTTAACAGTAGTGATTCTCGCCGGGGCGAGAAACGCTTAACAAAATCGTCGCCGGGGCGAGGCTGTCGCCGGGGCGAAGAATCTAATGAAATTTTGCCGCCGGGGCGACAGAACCGCCGGGGCGATAATCCTAGTTCATTTCTACCGCCGGGGCGGTAGACGCGACTGACACCTTCTACAGGTTGCGAACCAGTGAAAACTTAGGCCAAATTTGGCCAAATTTTCCGAATTCTATCATCCAGTAAACAAATTAAACATACCCAGACATCAAACATGCTAGAAAACAAATACCCAACATGTTTCTAACTAATTTAACCATTATAAAACACATAATCAACCAATTTAAAATCAAAAATCCTCTGTTAAAACCAAATATTCATGTTCTAGCTATTTTAATAAAATCAACCACTGTAACTCATCTTTCAATCATTTAAATCCATTCAAATTACATTCTTTTCATTTTTCATCGTATTAACACAATCAAAAGTCAATTTACCAATTAATAATCTAATTGAACATCAATTATCATATATATATGCCATACATGAAATAAGACTCTGTAAAAATAAAGACTTCATTCTAAATCATGTTTTCATGAATTAACACCTCTAAATTGATTATTAATCAACATATAATCATCTAACACATGATTACTACCAATTACAAAAACTATAATCAAATAATTCATATATTCTAGCAATTGAATTCACATACAGTAACTAAAATTATATACAGTAGAATAAAACTAGGAGGAGAAAAAAAAAGAATTATACCCTTAATTGATGTAAGAAAATTTGATTAAACTTCCTTGCTTGAATTCTTACTCCAATCACCAAGCTTCTCACACAATTTCTCTCTTTTCTCTCAACTCTCAAATTCACAGAGTTCTTTTCTTTCTCTCAAGCTCTGTGTTTCTTCTTCTTTGTTTTTCTTTCTTTCTTTTTTTAACTGACGTTCTTTTAAAAATAAAACTGATGAAATAAAAACAAAATAAAAACTGATACTTAATATAATAATAACGTATGATATAATATCTATCAGTTAAAAAAATTCAAAAGCCTCTAAGGCTTGTTTGGCAAATACTAAATAAAACAATCCATTATTCTAACTAAAAGTCATAAGACCTTGTTTGGTAAAACACAAATAAAATAACCCATTATTTCCAAACAAAGATCATAGGGCCTTGTTTGGTAAAACTGAATTAAACACTTTCTCATTTATTTTAATAAATCATCATAACATATAGTTTAAAATGTCACACTTCTAATTTAATTGAACTTATTATTAAATAAATTCAATTAAACCTTATTAACTAAATTAATACCTTATTTAACAAATAACAATAATACCAAATAAATTCTCTTATTCAAATAAATCATTTATTTAAATAAACCTTTTCATCATCTAATTTAATTATTAAATTAAATTAGAATAAATATAACAAATCACATTCAAATAACATTTAACATTATTAAGCTTAACATATACCCATTTCACAAAAACTTAATAAATTATTTATTAAGCTCAATAAATTAATAAAAATATTTATATAATTCAACAAATATTTTTATTCAATCACAAAAATTGCATTCGTTACATCTTTCCCTCCTTAAAAGGATTCTGTCCCCAGAATCACAACGCTTCCCTCCTTAAAAGGATTCTGTCCCCAGAATCACAACGCAATTAAATCGTCCGTTACTGTTGTCTTTTGTGTCAACCTACATTTACTCTTCTATTGGGTATAATATGCCGATGATCTTCGTGTCTGGAATCTGATGACGGCGATCCCTTTTCAATGGTTGCTTCTGCTGCTTCAAAATGTAAGAGCAATTGTGTCACATCTGTGATTTCTTGATAGTATATTGTTTTAAATAAATGTTAGTTAGATGGTTTGTTTTCAAATCAGAATCGCATAGCTGAGCAAGTTTTATTTTATTGATGATGCAATAGACAAATTTAATTGTGGTACTATGCATAGATAGGTTATATTCATCACATTACTGATTCATAATTGAGTAGCTAATGAAATCTAAATATATATGCATAATACTTGCTCATAAAATTATATTCTTCATCTTTCGTCTCAACTTTTGTATATGTTACAGGGTATATTATATTCTAAGAATTTTCGACGCCAAGGACTTCGTTGTTTGATCTACTCAGTTAATCAAGCTGTTGACGTTCTATGCTGTACTCATTTAGAACATCCGATATTGTTGTATTTTCATTCCTTTTATCTTCATATGACCATGCTACACTTTAAAAATATGTGTCTCCTTTCCTGAGTATGTTTATCATCTCCAAATTCTGAACCGCACCAAATGATCTTTTTGCGTTTCTAAAATAAGCCTTAATAGTGGATAACGTTCATAATCGCTTATAAACAGTTTAAAGTTCTACATAAACAAGATGATATGACCTCTCTCTCCACATCAGTTTCATATTGTCATCCAACCTTTTCCATTTCTCACCAGTATCTTATTCTTCTTTCCCTCTATCCAGAACACGAGTCTCTTTCTCTCGTTAGAAATGGCACTGAAGGCAGAAAATGCTCTGGCAGAGAAGCTATCAAAACAGGCTTCATTGGCAGATAAGAAGAAGTCGAAGAAATCTGCAGATACCTATAATTTCTATATCTTCGTGGTTTTGGAACAAATTCATCCTGTTAACAATGACAGATTCGTCACTGATATGGTTGAGAAGCTGGCTCGGGAATCTTCTCAGCTGCCTAGAGTTAAATAAGCTGGTGACTATGTTTTCTAGCTCTTAAGAGTTGTGGCAGTAGGGATCTATTTCAGTTCTATGTTTTGGTGAAATATTGTTATCACATGCATTATTTTTAAGACTGAATGACACTTTTGAGCCTTCAAGTTGCCACCCACTTTTAAAGTCGTCGTTAAAGTTTATTTTTCGTCAATTACATCCTTAAACTGACTTTTTTGTCGACTCTGTTCCTTTTACTCGATTTGACCCCAACCCGACCCATTTTGACCAAATTTTGACTCAACCCGACCCCGTTTGACCTGAACCCAATTTCACTAATTAATTTTTTTTTAAAAAAAAACTAAAAAGTTTTAAAATTATTTTAAAAAAATTATTTTATTTTAAAATATTTAAATTATTTTATTTTAAAATATTTAAAATAATTTATTTTAAAATATTTTAAAATATTTTATTTTAAAATATTTAAAATAATATTATTTTAAATATTTTTAAAAATAATTATTATGTTAAATATTTTTAAAAATAATTATTATTTTCAGAAAAAAATATTAGAAACTTTTATTTTAAAAAGTTTATGTCTTTACCATTATTATATGTATTCTTAATATTAGAAATTTTAAAAACAAAAACTAAAAATAGAAATTAAAATACAAAAAATAGTAAAAGATAAATAAAAAAATTGATTCAATTTTAAAAAAAAAAAATGAAGAAGTTTTAAAAATAATTATTTTTTTCAAGAAAAAAAATTAGAAAAATTTTCATTTTTAAAAAAAATAAGTAAAGTTTTATAAAATATAGATTCAAAAAAATAAAACTAAAAAATAAAACTTTATTTTGAGAAAAAAATAGAAATTTTAAGTTCCTAACTTACACAACTTCCTATATTGTGCAAGTTTCTTACGCAAATTGTGTATATTGTGCAAGTTCCCCAACGATACAAATTTCTAAATTGCTATTGTACAAACTGATTATTGTCGTAGGCAAGACTTCAGATTTATTACAAATTCCTTTACTTGTACACTGTTATTATTCGTACAAGAAGTTAAATGTTATTTTCATAACTATGTTGAATACGCTTAATGACAAGTCTTGATTAAACTCTTGAGAACCCTTTCAATATTGTTGACATTGGAAGTTGAGTATACCAGGGATTATTCTAAGAAGTGCATCTAATCCAATCGATTCGACTAGACTAATAAGTATATAGATTGGTCATCAATCCAATTCTTGACTAAGTTGTCCAAACCAATTGCTTGGTATAGATCTCTATATTGTACTGAGATGAACAACCCTCATGGTAAGGGGTATTATAAATCACGTCAGTAGACCGACACGCGCGTTATGTTTGAACGTTATGCATAATGTGGGCGCTACGGAGCTGATCACCTCATGTGCCTGTTTCGGAGGTTCTGTAGTAGAACAACTGCTCATCCTTCTATGTGTTCATGGTCCTTTATGACCACTCAGTAAGAAAAGTGTTGCGAGTTAAAACTATGACATTCATTTGCCCTTATACTCCGCAGTTATTCATAATCTGTTTATCAATTGATTTAATCTTGTTATCGTTGAACCTTGAGTATATCTATCCGTTATTGGCGTTATGCTTGCTGAGCAAACTCGTTGCTCACCCTTGCTTCCTATAAATTTTCTAATTAAGGCTGAGCAGGGCAGTGGCTCTAGAAAGGACAATGGAAAGGGCAAGGCCACAGATTAACATCTACCCATTAAGTGCTAAGGGGCAATGTTGGCCGTATTAAGACGTGTATTAGTTAAATAATTCAAGTCAGTGAGACTTATGTTAAGTATTTGTGTTCTAATAACTTAAATTAGAATTATATATTAGCAAAGTTGAGATCACCTGGGATTATTTTATTAAATATTTATGATAATCTTTATTATTCCGTTCTGAGATGTTAATTAAGTTATGATATGAGTGGTAACGTGAAGCACCAAGTTCGAGGTAGAGGTACTTGAATTTGGGGGCGTCACACGAACACCTCCAAGTCGGCAATTATGATAGTGCTGACGGAAGAAGCCAAAAGAAGAACGAAGAAGATATGTCCCTCATTTTACAAGGGCAATCTAGGAGACCAAACAATAGTCCCCGTAGCTGGATGAAGGGAGGCACTCTGTCACAACAACAACATGCCTCATTCAACCAAATCCAGGACAAGCAAATTTTTTTTGAAAGAACTGAAAATCGGGAATTCGCTCCTCTAAGCAATTCCTTCAAGAACATATTGGCATTATTAATCATCTAGAAGAAAATTACTGAATTGGCCCGACATCTGGATCCAAAAGGCAAGAGATATGACCCAAGCAAGCGATGCGTTTACCATTCAAGATCTCTAGGACATGACACATAAGACTCCTGGTCCTTAAAGCATAAAATCCAAAATCTGATCGAAAATGGCGATATTGTGGTTAAAGGACCTGACTAGCCAAATGTCAATACCAACCTTCTGCCATAACATAATACTAAGGCTGAAAACGAGTCAAACAGTTCGGGCTTGACTCGAAAAAATACGAGCGAGACTCGGATTGGTTAATAATATGATCCAAATCTGAGCATAAAAAATAGTTCGAATAAAAATATGAGTAGAATCTGAGCAAGGTTATACTCGACTCGTTTAAGATTCAAACTACTCGAATTCTCAATTGTGATTCGATACATACTCGATTGATACAAATTTGATTAGATACTCGATACATTCTATTATAATATATACAAAATTAAATCAAATTAGGATAACTAATTATTATTATTTTATTTTATTTTTAATTTTAGTTGTGATTTTATATTTGTAAAGTGTAATAGGAAATATATTTTCTCATTTCTAAGTAAAATAACAAATTCAATTTATAATTATATTTATTATAAAATTAGTTATTATGTGGAGACACGAATTCGAGCTTGAATTTGAAGCTCACGAGTAGTTTGAATATAATTCGATCCGAGTCGGATCGAATTCGAGTAATAAATATTCGAGTCGAGTTGAATCTGAGTAGAATTTTTCAAATACAATTCGAATTCGAGTATGAATTTAACGTTTCGAGTCAAATTTGAGTAGCTCTCTGTTCGCTTCGATTCGACTCGTTTACACCCTTACATAATACGGAGGGGGTAAACATGATCGGGTCAAAAAGCTTCAGAATGGATCTAAATCATAAGTATATGCGGATGATTGAAGAATACCCCCAAAGGAGCAGAACAAATGTCTTAGGATGACAAAATCCAGAGGAGAGAATGATAGTAAGACAAGAATTGGAGATGGTCAGACATCAAATAAATCAATTAGCCGAGCTGATAGTACAACAACATCATGTTATAAGGCAGCTTTTCATTCAACTATCGAAAAGCCAAGAGAAAGAAGAGGTTAACCAGAATTCAAGCATATATCCCCCCAAGATGATCCAGCTAACTGAAGAGGGTCAAATAAGCTGAAATGGCAGGAAAAGTGGAATAATAAAATTACTAGAAGATCTCGCCAACGAAAAAATCTCTTAAAGGAATGCGAATTCCCAAAGAAGAAGGATCAAACGACATCCACCAAAGACTGACAATTCACCCCTCTGAACAAATCAAAGGAAGAAGTGCTACGTCTTCTGATAAGAGAAGGAAAGATTACAGAGTTGTTTCCTCATACAGGTCCAGGGACGAAAAGATATGATCCCACCAAGATATGTTTCTACCATTCTAACGCACATGGACATGTGACCGAGGAATGTTGGACTCTGCAACACAAAATCCAGAACCTCATTGATTATGGAAAGCTGAAGATAGAAATCCCCACGATCAAGGAAGGCAAAAAAGAATTGAAGAGTTTAAAATGTCCACCCGAGACAGACAGCTCAAAGGAAGCTATGATCACCAATCTCGACAGAACACAAGGTGGACCGGTCATAATTGAGGGATTGGCAAAGGAAACTGAAAAGTCCCCTGAGAAAATTACACCGCCACTATCAAACCTCCTGTTACTCGAAGTTAGCAACCACATTCTTAGTTCAACCCTTCTGGATGATGAGGAGGAAATACTAATCCTTTCCAACGAAGAAAAAGCCAAAAGGGAAAGTTTCTTACAAGAAATACAACAACAGATCGAGAAAAATTTCAAAGTCAAAACATCTCGAGTCCTGGAAGAAAATGGGAGAAAAGACCAAGTAAAAGGGAGTGAGGGCGTTAAGGAAGTCAACCCATCGAAGAATCAAGAGCTCATCCCTTTTATTTTACAGGTCCAATTTGAGCATCCCCGATTGGTGTCCCGAATCAAGAGGTGACCAAGTCATGGTGGTGATTGGAGACATTCCTAACAAGGAAATAACCTCCATTGCCAGCATCGAAGGCAACATGACCATCGGTAACTGGACTATCGAGCCTCAACTAACCAGGAAAGGGTAAATTCAGAGGATACGGTTATGGGTCCCAAGAGATATTGGGACATTTCCATTTGTTTAGCTTTATGTCATGCATTATTATGTTATGCTTTATTTATTCAAAAAAATCAAAAAAAATCAAAAAATAAAAATAAAATTAAAAAAATAAAAATAAAATAAAAAAATAAATCAGTCTTATGATATTTTTTGCGTGAACTACGTAAGACCTGATCTCCTTCATAGGAGTACATAGGCAACCAGTTATGGTGCGATCTAATCCTTATAAAAACTCCCAAAACCCCTTCAACAATTCAACGATCACAAGATACGACTCTTCAACAACTCATCAACCCATGAAGTAAGAAAAAACTTGATCTCCTTTTGACCTATAGAAGTACGTATGCAGCTATCATGGCAAAGTCTATTCCATACCCAACAACCTATTTCCCTAGACAAAAGCCATAAATCAAGCCTTACAGATCAAAACAAACTCGGTTGAAATCGTCACCAAGTCAAGCTCTTAAGATCCAATGGAATCCGAAGGCATCTTGACATTAATCATCAAAGCTGAAGCAATAATATGAAATGAGAAATGTGGCAACATATCAAGCATGATCATCAACAGGGACAGATACAACCTAAGACAATAAGAAATGCAAATAAAAAGAAGATTGTAACTCAACAATACGAAGTAACTATCTAATGACCCCTTTCATGACCCTCAAAAAGTTGACACCCTCAATCACAAGCCTTCGTCAAATTGGAAGAAAAAGGTCATCAAAGCCAAGTGCACATACAAGTCAAAAACAATGATTGTAATCTAAGCATCTTATCTGCCCACATGTCAAGCACGCAACAAAGCGACTACCATGATGACAAACAAGACTGGGGCAATTTTGAAACCAGCGACAACTCGACACTGGGGCATTCATCGACCATCCCAAAATGGAAAATGCGCAAGTCGGCACCCATAGCGCGATCCTATCTGCATGCGATGTCATCATCAGAGCTTTCCTCATGTCATTTCACTGGTTAGCCGGTACGATCATTTGGTCTTTTTCAATCATAATTTTCTTAGAATACAACGACCCACATGTAAGGTATGACTCTTTTATCTCTTTATTTATTTTTGTCTCCATTTACATACATTAGCGATGGTAGATATTTTAAGTATAGATAAATCTTGCATTAATATCTTAAAAAAAACAAAAAAAATAAAAAAAACAAAAAAAATAAGAAAACAAAAAAGTTTGGAAAGAGAAAATTTTATTTGACTTGTTATGAATTAGATTAATTTTGATAAGCATCCATGGAGCAGGAATCATGTGTACGATTAGAAGATTAAGACTATTCGACCTTTTGGTTAGGCATAAGATCCTAGTTCAAAGTGCTATTTGGAGCAGAATCGACCTCATATGCATGTCTGCACTTTGCGTGTGCCCTGACTCTTAGCTGTGGGGTATAAAACTATGATGATAATAATGACAGTTAGTGCGAAGTCAGAGGGTAAATAATGGTCAATCTAATGTCTCGAATCGTGACCTGGGTTACTCGAGTAATTAAGCCGAAAGGGTGTCTTTATACCTGGTGCCCTAAAGCCGTCTGGTTCGGGAGTCACCTGCCCAACGCTCGTTACACGGGTAATTTGATCCTAAGAAAACGAATCTTGCACAAGGTCAGGCAAGGAATAAATAGAGTAGACTACCTAACGTGTCTCGAAGTGTGACCTTTGTTACTCGAGCAAGTAAACCTGAAGGGGTGTCTTTACACCTAGTGCCCTAAAGCCATTTGGTTTAGGAGTCATTGGTCCAAAACTCGTTAAATGGATAACTCTGAATAGCCTAAGAAAACGAGGCAAGTTAAATGAAAAAAAAGGGAAAAGAAAATATAAAGTCAAAAAGAAGAAAAATTTTAAGCGAGAGAAAATGAGACCATCTAAAGTCATGGAAGAGAAACCCCTACTAAGGGTTACGACATTCATAGTGCGCATGTCATATGACATCAATTCTGCGAAGAACAACACCGAGAATGATGACGGAGTACCTTTGATAAAGGAAGGTAGGTCTTTTGAATTTGATCTTACTCATGCATAATGACCATGGATACTTAAAAGTTTTCTTGCGATTTTATAACTTGTTAAATGAAAAATCGTCAAATAGCTTTGAGATTAATATATACACGACACATCATTCATGATTCACAACTTGCTTAGGAAAGATTCATTTTCTTATGCGATTTCAAGTCCTTTAGCGATAAGATAAAAACACCGCGAATACGAGTTAAACGGTAGAACGAATGAGCATTCAATTTCATGTACTTTAACTTTATATGCCTCATTAACGAGATTATACTAATCCTTATATCGGAGATAACCCTAACGACCCGAGCCGTCAAGTTTTTTGCACATTTTGTTATTTACTTGGTGTGCAGGATATTGCTCACTATGGGTAACTTGGCATGGTCAAAGAAACGATTTACTTATATGAATCCCCGATAATAGCACGCGCAAGGGCTGGGGCATTTTCAAGATCCGTTGAAATGGAAGGAGTCCAAGGTTGTACTAACTCCTCATCAAAAGAAATGGGGGGACTCCCGAAAGAAATTACGATGAAGTAAGCTCGCTACGATGAAGGAAGGGAAAAGACGAAATTCCTAACCCAAGAGAATCTTTAACCCAAAAACGATCGCCTTGTTAGTAAAAAACGTATCATTTGACTAAGCAGGGGTCATTTCCATCCAAAAATATATACAATGAACATGCATCACGATAATAAAAATGAGTGAGCATGCAGCGACTAACGAAGCGAATCCATACATAAAATACATAATATTTGTGCATATATACATGGATGCAAAAGTTAAAATAAAATATACAGGAAAAAAGCATAGGCACCCCAATGAATCTGGAATTGCGACACTAATCCCCAGCTATATATGGCTCCGGGTAGAGAGGACCGACTCATCAAGACTAGGCGAGGATGACGTATAAAACAAAAAGACAGGCGGCGGAAGCCGATCTACGAGGACGAACCCCTAAGGAAGTTCTAAGAATCATAGAACTACTTGGCGCATGGGGATCCATATCTAATTTATAGAGAAAAACTTTGGGCAACTAATCAGGTACGTTTCTTTTTAATTTAGTTCAATCGGTTATTGCGTTTTCCTTAACGAGATAAGAGATATAAATAGGCATGTTAAGCGGTTGCGATACGTCAAAATTGAGTGAAAGAAAAATGAATTTTCAAATTATATATCATATTTTATTAAAAAAAAGCGTTTTGAAAAAACTGAAAAAATAAGATAAAAAGTTGCGAGGTGTGAAAAGTCGGTCAAAATATAAGGAGAGCAGATAAGTAAACGAGGAATGAATTGTCTCATGCGATACGATTAACAATGAGATGCAAATGGTGATTGAAGATACGATTGACGATGTGATTTGATATGCGATTTGATTTGATATGTAATTTGATATATGAATTGATTTGATATGTGATTTGATTTGAAATGTGAATTGATATGCGATTTGATTTTATATGCAATTTGATATGCGATTTGATTTGACATGCGATTTGATTAATATGCGATTTGATTTAATTTGATTTGATATGCGATTTGATTTGCGATATGTGATTTGCGATATATAATGTGCGAGTTGCGATGTGCGATATGCGATTTTTGATAATACGAAATTTAGGATACAATCAGCAATGGCATCGAAGACGATACCCGGTGATGCGAGTCCGTTAGAGACAATACCCAATGAAGGCATCAGAGATGATACCCGATGATGTCAACACAATGATGGTTTTTCCCAGCGGAGCGACATGATATTGTAGTTTAAAGCATTTTGCACCATTGCATCATTTGGTAATTGACTTACATCCTCTTAGATGATTATCTTGCATTGTTAATATATCTTGTCATGCATTGCGTGTCTATATCTTTGCCATGCTCATTTCATTGCATTGCATAAACATGACAAAGAGGGGCATCGGTAGACACCCAAAATTATGCACTTATTTTCTAACCCTAGCAGGAGGACAAAAGAGTCATTACAGTTGGAGGACAAGACACCCGAACAGAGGATTTCGGGGCTCACATCAAAGTACACGAAGCTACCACGATGAATACCAAGCGAGGAACTATGCAAGGCATGACGGTTGACTGTCTGACATCTACAGGAAAAACCATTTCTACACTTTGTCCTGTCTTTTCGAATCCAAAATTGGTCAGGCTTTATGTCACAGTGTAGCTCTCAGAAAGAACTTTTCGGAATGGTATGACACATATCCTAACTATTTTCAAATTGAAAGTTACGAGCGTTCCAACACGAAATATGAAAAATCGACATCGCGACTATAGACACCCAAAATTTGCGTATTTTCCTCTAACAATGATAGGAGGGTAGAAGTGTCATTTCACCTTAAGGTCAAGATGTCCAAGCAAGGACTACGAGGCCAAGAACAAGTATTCAAAGTTTCCACAAAGGCCTCCAAAACAATCGACTACGCGCAACAAGGCGAATGACTAGTCAATATCTACTAAAGGATGGTTTTTCCCCTTTTTCCCTATCTTCCCAAATTCAGAATTGGGCGAATCATATATCATTACGAACCTATCAGAAAGAGATTTCCAGAATGGTATGATATGTCTCCTAATTCTTCCTGGATTGAAAGTTACGGGCGTTCTAGTGCACAACATAAAAAATAGATTTTGCGGCACGAAAATGAGCAAGTGGGGCCCACCCTAGGGTAGTCGCAGGTGCACCTATGGCTGCCTAGGGAGACCTATAAATGGTCAAAATTTCAGCCATTTTGGAAGGGAATAGCTTGGTTAGAGGGTGAAAGTGTGCACTTAGTGAGAGAAACACCCAAAAACCTCTCTAATACCCATCTAGATCTAGCTATTCTCATCAAATCCCACCAAATTAGATCCAAGTCATCTAGATTCTAGCTTAAAAAGAATTATTTCACCATTCCCAAAGTGAAAGACTCAATCTTTATGTATATTTAATGTAAATCTAGTGGATTTAACAAAGATCTAGCATAGATTCGGGTTTTGTGGTGAAAGATTCGATTTTTATGTAGATTCAATGTAGATCTAATATAGATCTAGTATATATCTCATTTATTTTAGCGAAAGATTTGATTTTTATATATATTTGACATAGATCTATTAGATCTAGTATAGATCTTGTCTATTTTATTCGTTGTTGTGCTTGGATTTGGGCTATTTTCTGATTAATATTGTGTTGAGGCTCTCCCTGCATCCTAGATCTATATCTAGGGTGTGAGGATCCTCTTTATGGGATTATGGATGGTTAGAGAAGATTTCCTACGGTTAAAATTTCCTCCTAATCATCTGATGATATCCTCAAGTTGATTTATCGATTTCGAGTCAAATTTGCTATTTTACCGATTTTTTTACTTGTGCGATGTTAAAGTTTGAATCTTTTCCTAGATTCACATGAGATCTAGCTTGGATCTAACTTATTATCGGTTTCAAAGTTAAAAACTTTAACCGTTATGTTAGATCTGATGCGGATCTAGTTGGATCTATGTGTGTTTTCATGTTTTAAGTTGATTTTAGTTTATTTCGTACAATCCTAGATCCAATTCTAGTGGTGAGGGGGTCCCACCTACTCGCCATCAAGGGATTTTAATAATTGAATCACCTGATAGCTAGTTTAAGATATATTTCTCAATTTAAATCCCGATTATGTCATTGTATAGATCTAGGGAACCTTAGATCTACAAATTTATTCCCATGGATCTAAGTCCCGTTAATGGATCTCATCAATATATATAGTCCTTCGTGATGTCGGTTTTGGTTTTATGATCTACGGGACTGGGTTACGGGAGCCCTTTCCTAGATCTCATTTATTTATTTCCTTATTTTAATATATCGTTTATCACGATGTGAGCCTAGGAATATTGGAGTCGGGATCCTTGAAATTGATCTTGGCATGATTCCCACGATGGACATTATTTTGATTGTAAAGTTATTATCTGATCATTGTAAATGTAAATTTGGGCCTTAAAACAGTATCGAGGGTTTCATCCTATAAAAACCGAATTTAAGGCCCCATAATAATGAAAATTGCGATTACAGGTGTTAAGGGCTATTGAGATGTCTTTCATGCCCACGGATCACCCCGACCCTATTTTGATGCTTGATTTTCTGTTTATCATCGCCAAAAATAATTTTTAAACAAAATGACAAAGATCTTTTAAAATCAAATCGCGTTGGGTTAGTAAGACGACTCTAGATTAAAGTTGAAAGTAACGAAAAATCTCGATTCCTATTTGGTGAAGGGTTTGAAAACCATTTTTTCTAAAACGTCACCCTAAAAACTTTTATCAAATTAAAGCTAAGATGAAGCTTTTTCTCAAATCAAATCACTCGCGCATAGGTTCAAAGAGGCTCGAAATTGCTTTCAAAATAACGCACTTCTCACGATATTCTAGATTTTCTTCCAAATCACACACATGCACACACACACCCACCCACCTCACACTTAGGAAAACATTAAGATGCGGTAACCGTGTTTTCACAAAAGTTGGGGGGTGCCTAATACCTTTCCCTCGCTTAAACAAGCCCCTGAACTCTATGAATCTCGGTTTCAAGATTAATTTTATGGAGTCACATATTGGGCCTCTTGATTGCAAAAATCTAAAAATCCGGATGAGTTGGTACATCCATTTAAGTCTTTATCAACTAACAGCTTTGTCTAATTGGCCAATCATTAAAATCAACCTTTCAAAACCCCGTCGACATTTATGTCGGCCTTTTTCCTAAAACTCACCCTTTAAGTAGAATAAAAGAACTGAAATCTTAAAAAGGGTAGAAACAACGAAAATTAGGAAAAATTGTCCCGGCGTCGATAACCCCACCGTGAAATAATTATCGGATATAGAAAACGACAGAAATAACTTTTTAAATAAAAAATTGTCGGCGGAACTATTACCTTTAATTGTTAAAATATCTAATGATAAAGGAACAGTAGCACACGATATTCCACAGTAGCATACAATATTCCACAGTAACATACAATATTTCATATTATTGAACCAATAATTGTCACAGTAGCAAATGCGCAATATTTTATATTATTGAACCAACAATTGTCACAGTAGCAAATGCACAATATTTCACATTAATTATTGAACCAATTATTGTTACAGTAGCAAATGCACAGTATTTCACATTATTGAACAAATAATTGTTACCATAGTAAGGGTAGTAATAGAAAGTTATGTAATTAAAAGTCATGGGTATTAAAATAGTTAAATAGACTCATTATTTGAAGAACACTGTATACTTAAATATCTGTGATTTTAATATATTAAGTCAATAATGCAGAAGATGGATAATATAATAATAATTGTGAATAGTAAAGAAAAATATAATCTTGAAATGTGAAAAAATGTGGATAATTAATATGTGGTAGATTAAATGTAATCTTGGACTGTGAAAAATGTGGATAATTAATGTGTTGTAGATTAAAGATAATCTTAAAATGTGAAAAAGTATGGTTAATTGATGAACGGTATAGATTAAAGATAATCTTGAAATGTGAAAAGTGTGGTTAACTGATGTGTGGTAGATGTTGGTTAAATTTTGGCTATAAATAGGGGGCTTAGCATAAGAAGTTTCATAACTTTCTTGCTTATCCTTACTTCCACTCTCTAAAAATTATCTAGTGTAAGTATCTCTCTCGTTGTGCTAAGGCTACCTTAAGTATTGATGAATATCAGTAAGAGTATAAAAATTATTCAGGTGAGTTTTTCTAAGTTGCACAAGCACCCACTCACATCATACAGTATTTACAACTCTTCCTTTAGAATATTCATTTTAAAAAGTTTCATATGCAAGATTTTTTTTGAAATATTATTTTATTCATTCAAAAATTATTTTGAAGTTTATTCTACTTTATTTTGTACACTACACAAATTTATACTATCAAGTTACTTTTGACGATTTCATAATATACGAGTTAGTGTACACCATGAAACTTATGAGAAGGGAAACATTAAGTAACCCCAAAGTGTTGGATACATGCAAAAAATGTAAGTATTTGTGATATGGCTCAAGGCAAGAGGTTCAAGACTAGAATTAATGAGTCAGTAAAGACCCAAAGGAATGAGCCAAAATATTAGTAAGGAAGGCCCAAAGAATTATCTATGTGGTGGTGTTGGGATATTTCTGTGTATAACAAATATGACTCATACACGCAAGTGCACGTGATCCACAAGTAATATAAAGTAAGTAATATATCGATCCCATGGAGAATAGAATTGCAATTACAACTATCAAACACCGATTTTATAATTATCTTGATTTCTTTAAACAGTTGAGTACAATGATGAAATTGTCTAAAGATTACTAAAGAAAACAATAGAGCAAATTATGATTGTATAAATACAGATTTTATGGGTTTGGGATTATAATTTCACTTATTGCAAACTTAGATTTCCATGCTTCCTATCGTTGCTAATTGATTATTATGGAATGTTGGTCGAGAACACGAATGTAAAATATGACCACCTTTCGATGCACCATATTCATATCACACTAAATCCACAATTGATAGAATGAATGTGAACACCCTAGATGACTAACGCACTATATTTCTATGTGAATTACAATCAAGAGGGTTTAAGTATAAGTTCTCAATTGGCCACATATGGTGCTTCAGTATATTTCTATCCTAAGCACGAAACATAACTTCACGAGGAATGTAAAAATTATGAACATATGCTAGCATGATCAGATCTCAATTTATATTTCCTTTCTCAATTTCATATAAATTATCACTGTAATTGGTGATCAAATAATTAAACGTTTAGTATAAATTATGCTAGACATTCATTTCATAACCAACTAGCAATAATAAGGAAGCATTTCAATTTTCAGTACTGCAAAAGATTCATTATAATCCCAAGAATTAAGTTTAGTTCATAATAACAATAATATAATTCATCATACACAATTGGTTCATCATTATAATTCTTGGATAGGAAAAATTAATCAAAAACAGAAAATAATAGAACTCCCTGCTTCGGTTCCTCCGTTTTTGCAACTTCTGATGATTTTCCACGTTGTGTCGATTTTTTGATTTCTTTCTCCCAATCTTCAATTCAGCATCCATGTAGCTCCATTCTTCAGTTCCCGAGTGAATTTGATGATCAGCAGAAGTGTTTCAATTTTAGAACTCAGAATGCAGTAAACTTTTCTAATTTTCGTGTAGGAGTAGAATTCTCCTCAATTAAGTTCTCTATTCATTATATTACATGCTCATTTTGTCTTCTATTGACTTATTCTGATTCCCCACTAATAAAGTTTCATTCCACTAATTCCTTGAAAACTGGCTTTGCATGATTTTGGTAATGCTGCTTCGCTGTCTGGAACATGGTCTGCATGGCTGGTTGGCGACAGGCATAACTGCGCTGGATTCCTTTGCAAAATGGGCGCAGCTGCGCTGAGGACTTCAGCAGGAAAAGGGAGGGCGCAGCTGCGCCGGCCTCAAGGCCAAGCTGGGCGCAGCTGCGCTGGAAGCTACTGGGCGCAGGGCACGGGCGCAGCTGCGCTGGCTTCCAAGCCAAAATGGGCATAGCTGCGCTGTCTGTCAGTCTGCTGCTGCACTGTTGTACTCAGTCTGATTCCTCGATTCCCATGCACTGTGTTAGCAACTTTTATTCATTCAGCTCCCAAACATCATATGTCACATGCTCTATGCTAAACGATCCAAAAACTGTGCAAAAACCATAGAATACAAATGATGAGGTAATACCAAAAATACGAGGAAAATGCATGAAAACACACTTTGGAACTACAAGTTAAGCATCAAATGAAGCAGAATAGTATCCAATAAGTAGGTATGAAACCTACTTATCAAATATCCCCAAACTTGAACTGTTACTTGTCCTCAAGCAATTAAAATGAAATGAATGCAAACATGGATGAAATGCAATAATCTATAAATGCACCATGAATCCTCATCAATTAGTAAACAATCCCAACGTGCCATGCTTTAGAATAATCACAATATCAAACACATAAGGCTTCAAACCAAAACTTAGTTCATGTACCATGACAGTCATGCAAATCAAACCTTGTAATGATTGATACAGTGTGTGTGTGTGTAGTAATCATCAAATTTATAGCAACCCAAATGATTCTCATAATATGTTTCTTAGGGAGAAATTTGTATACTCCAACTTGCAACACAACAAATGGGGTAAGTTACAGCTAAGATACTGCTATGTCTAGATTGGGGACCGACTTAGAGGTTATTAGGACTATGATACTTGGTTGTGCAATGCCTAGTTCCCTTAGGCTTTTCAATGATACCCATGTAGCGAGCTTTTGACCAACGACTCCCAAACCAAATGGTCTTAGGGCGCTAGGTGTAGAGACATCTCCTAGGGCGTACTTACTCGAGTATCAAAGGCCACAAAACTAGGCTAACCAAGCATTTATTCATATTTTATTTTATTATTATTATTTTTTTATTTTTTTATTATTTTTCAGTTATAAACATCAACGAGTGCGTTTTACGCTCCATCTCGTTGCTCAAATGCTCCACTAAGTTTTCCCCTAAACTTAGACACCTGTGTTGTCTCAGCTTACACTACCCTCATTTGCTTTTCTTTTATTAAAACATCAATTTTCCTCCAAAACTCAATTATGCAAATCTTTAAGTTACCTAGCAAGATAACTACTGAATGCGTGCTAACCGGTTATATCAGACTTAAAACAAGACAAGATTTGCAGTGTATCATGGCATTCAACCCAAGCCTTAGCATTCAACATTTTTGAACAACGATCTCATCACAGGCAAGTGAGGATGTTTACTAATCTAGATGTCAGGATTATGCAATCTAAGCTACATGATATGATATGCATGAAAATAAAGCTTTTCTTATTATTTTTTTTTGCAAATATTAATAACAATTAAAGAAAACAAGCAAATAAACTAATGACAAAAACAGATAAATAAAAGCATCACAATTGAAACAATCAAATAGACAGACCCTAATACCCCCAAACTTAAAATATGCAATGTCCTCATTGGAGATAAAGGGTAAAGAAACTCCCCTAAGAGTCGTCCTCGGCACCACCAGGCGGTGTGTCAGGTGGTGGATAAGGGATGCTGGTGCCAAAGGTGGGAAACTGGACATGGACCCCCTGCTGGCTGAAGGCCTCGGAAAGTGCGTCCGTAAAAGTGATGTTGTAGTCCCTGAAGCTCGTGTGCAACGCATCCATGCGGCGCTGCAGGCGGCGCATCTCGCGCTCATGTCCACCTACCCCTCTCGGTTGCACTGGCGGTGCAGGCTCCTCCTCCTCGCTGTCCTCTTCATCAGCAATAATGAAACCCAACCCATTAGGACGGGACTCTCCACCGTGCCATACATTGAACTTTCTGATCGTGGCGCTGTCAATGTCCCGCATGGGTGATTGGAGAGTCTCCTCGCCCCATTCCACCTTCGCCACAAGACAAAGGCGTGTGACAACTGAAGCGTGTGGAATGGCACCTGAAGTGACTGCCCGCATAAATCGAAGTATAGATTGGTGAATGATGTAACCCACATCAATGCTCCCTCCTCTCAGAATGCAGTGTAAAATAACCGCTCGGTCTCGGGTCACATCCTGGTGGTGGGTGGTCGGCAGTAGACTCACGCAAATGAAAGCGTACCACGCCTTGACATATCTGTTCAGCGCGGTCTGGGGGAAGTGGACTTTCTGGGTGGTGCCCGCCTGTGTCTTCCATTGAGTGCCCGGTTGGCACATCTCCCGAACCAAAGCATCGAGATCAGTCTCGAAGCGCTCATTTACCACCCAATTGGTGGTCTCAGCAGAAGTAGATGGCAATCGGAATAGCTCGTTGATTGCCTGCGCGGTGTAGGGGACTTGCTTGCCCCGTACAAAGGAGATGCCATTTTGAGTTTCCCGGGCATTGGTATAGAATTCCCGAACAATGGCCATCGGGGCGGACAATGGTGTTTCAATGAAAAAAGTCATCCCAAATGCCGGATTTGGTCCAGAATCCTCCCATCCTGTGACTTGAGTTTCAAACCCCTCTCCGGTATGAATGATTTGACGCTTAACACCTCTCAGTAGTAGTGTTGGGCGGAGAGGTTGGCGAACTTGGTGGCATCCAGAGTGTTGATGCCACCACTCGCAGAGTCTGTGTCGCTACTGCTGGATGAAGATGGTTGGGGGGTTCGTGCTCTCTTCGGCATGATTGAAAGTGGCTAGGGTTTGATAGAAGATTGGATGTAGCTAGGGTTTGGGGAAGATAACAAGAGAGGATATGAGATGGTTTTTTTTTGCCTTGCTGCTGCTGGTGGGGAGAGAATAGGTTTAGGGTTTTTGTGTTTAATGTGACTTAAACTGATGGGACGTGCCTTTATATATAAAAAAACTTTCAGCCGACGGGCGCAACTGCACCTTTGTTGCACTGGTTTTGGGCGCAGCTGCGCTGGTGCTCAGTTGTAGCTTGCTGGCACGGCGCAGCTGTGCGCTGTTTGGCCCGAGGTACGGCGCAACTGCGCCAGCCCTCCAACTCCTAACGATGCATACGCAATGTAGTGTACTTTACACCCCTCAAACTTAAAGTCTGTTTAAGTCTCACAGTTTAGGGTGTGATTGGATACCTGAAAAGCAAACAAACATGTTAAAATGAAATCATACAAACTAAATTATAATCACACAGGAATAAAAAGTAAAACAATAAATTCGGGTTGCCTCCCGAGAAGCGCTTGGTTTAAAGTAGGTTAGCTCGACTATCCAATGTTGCTCAGTCCATGGCTAGGACAACTGAGGATTCTTGGCGATCGACTTCGCCTCCCTAATAGTGTTTTAGCCGTTGGCCATTCACTTTGAACGGTTGTTCACTGTCCTTTCTAATTATTTCGACGGCTCCGTGTGGGAATACAGCTATGATGGTAAATGGACTCGACCATCGGGATTTGAGCTTTCCCGGGAACAATTTAAGCCCGGAGTTGAATAGCAAGACCACTTGGCCAGGTTCAAATTTCTCTCAATGATTTTTTGGTCGTGCCATCTCTTTACTTTTTCTTTGTAAAGTTTGGAATTCTCATAGGCTTGTAAACAAAACTCATCAAGTTCATTTAGCTGTAGAAGTCTCCTCTCTCCCGCTGCAGATGGGTCGAAATTTAACTTCTTGATCGCCCAATAAGCTTTGTGCTCTAGTTCAACCGGAAGATAACAAGCTTTGCCGTAGACAACATGGTATGGGGACATGCCGAGGGGTGTCTTATAGGCGGTTCTGTATGCCCATAATGCTTCATCTAGCTTCAATGACCAGTCTTTTCTGGAAGGATTGACAATCTTCTCCAGAATTCTCTTGACCTCTCTATTTGACACTTCGGCTTGCCCATTTGTTTGCGGGTGGTATGCTGTGGCAATCCTGTGCCTCACTCCGTATTTGACTAGGAGGGCTGTGAACTGTTTATTACAGAAATGACTACTCTCATCACTGATGATAGCTCGTGGAGTGCCAAATCTAGTGAAAATGCTCTTTTGTAGGAACCTAAGAACCACCTTAGCATCATTGGTTGGTAAAGCAGAAGCTTCCACCCATTTGGACACATAGTCGACTGCAAGGAGGATATATAGATTGTTGCAGGATGATGGGAATGGTCCAATGAAGTCTATACCCCATACATCAAAGATTTCCACCTCCAAGATTACGTTTAATGGCATTTCATTGCGGTTGGAGATGTTTCCCACCCGTTGGCATCGATCACAGTTCTTTATGAATTGGTGGGCGTCTTTGAACAAAGTGGGCCAATAGAACCCGACTTGGAGTACTTTGGCTGCAGTTCTTTGCATTCCATAATGGCCTCCATACAGAGAAGAATGACATGCATGTAATATACTTGCAGTCTCGACCTCGAGAATGCACCTTCGGATCACAAGATTTGTACATTATTTGAACAAGTAAGGCTCGTCCCACATGTATCTCTTTGTATCATGCAGAAATTTCTTCTTCTGTTGATAAGTTAGATCCGGGGGGAGTACATGACTCACCAGGTAGTTGACAATATCAGCAAACCATGGGATCTTAGAGGTTACAGCAAATAGCTGTTCATCGGGGAAATGATCATTTATTTCAGCCTTATCTTTGCTTTCCCGCTCCAGATTGTCTAATCTGGAAAGATGATCGGCTACTAGGTTCTCCGTGCCTTTCTTGTCCTTTATTTCGAAATCAAATTCTTGGAGCAAAAGGATCCACCTGATTAATCTTGGCTTGAAATCTTTTTTCGATATCAAGTACCGAATTGCTGCATGGTCTGTGTACACCACTACTTTTGTCCCAATGAGATAGGATCGGAACTTGTCGAATGCATAGACAATAGCGAGTAGTTCTTTCTCGGTGGTGGTGTAATTCATTTGGGCCTCTGAGAGTGTCTTGCTGGCATAGTAGACTGTATGTAAAACCTTTTCTCTGCACTGTCCCAATACCACGCCCATAACGTAGTCACTAGCATCGCACATAAGCTCAAATGGTAAGGACCAGTCCGGCGCCACTATCACAGGTGCCGTTGTCAACTTCTTTTTTAACAACTCAAAGGCTGCCAAACAATTTTCATTGAATATGAATGGGACATCCTTTTCCAATAAACTGCACAGGGGTTTAGTGATTTTGGAGAAGTCTTTGATAAATCTGCGATAGAACCCAGCATGTCCCAAGAAACTCCGAACTCCCTTTACTGAAGATGGTGGAGGCAATTTCTCGATGGTTTCTAACTTTGCTTTATCCACTTCCAACCCTTTTACTGAGACTTTGTGTCCCAATATTATTCCTTCTTGGACCATAAAGTTACATTTCTCCCAATTAAGCACAAGATTTGTTTCCACGCATCTCTTTAGTACCATAACCAAATTCTCGAGATAGTTGTCAAAGGAATTTCCGAACACTGAAAAATCATCCATAAAAACTTCCATGTTGATTTTTACCATATCAGAAAATATCGCCATTGTGCACCGTTGAAATGTGGCCGGCGCATTACATAGACCGAAGGACATCTGCCTAAATGCAAAAGTTCCATATGGACAAGTGAAAGTTGTCTTCTCTTGATCCTCTGGAGCGATGACAATTTGATTATATCCGGAATATCCGTCAAGCAAACAGTAGTATTCATGCCCTGCCAATCTGTCCAACATTTGGTCTATGAATGGAAGTGGGAAGTGATATTTCCTTGTGGCTTTGTTGAGCTTTCCGTAGTCCATACAAACTCTCCAACCCGTGACCGTTCGAGTTGGTATCAACTCGTTGTTCTCATTCCTTACCACAGTTATTCCCCCTTTCTTTGGGACACATTGCACAGGACTCACCCACGGACTGTCAGAGATGGGGTAGATGATCCCAGTGTCTAGCCATTTTAGAATTTCTGCTTTCACCACCTCTTTCATGATGGGATTCAGCCTTCTTTGATTCTCTATGGTAGGTTTGCTGTCATCTTCCATCAGGATCTTGTGCATGCAAATCGAGGGGCTGATTCCCTTTATGTCAGCGATGGTCCATCCAATAGCCCCTTGGAATTCTCGAAGGATTCTTATCAGCTTGCCTTCTTATAAAGAGGTTAGCACAGAAGAAATAATGATAGGTAATGTATCTGAAGTGCCTAGATATGCGTACCTGAGGTGATTTGGCAAGGGCTTAAGCTCAAGTTTCGGGGGTACCTCTCTAGATGGTTTCAAATGCGGAGAGGACTCTTTTGAGCTTATCAAGGGCTCAATTGGTACCTTGAACTTTGCCATCTTTGGTAATGCATCTAGCAAATGGACATACTCACAGTTCTCGGGCTCGTCCAAGTCTATGTCCCTTGTCAGTGTCATCTCAAGCAGGTCACTACGTGTGGCTTTCATGATTTCTCCGGTCACTGCACTTTCAATGATATCTACTCGGAAACAATCTTCCTCATCGGCCAGGAATTTCATCGCTTTAAAGACATTAAAAGTGACTTCTTGGTTTTGAACCCTCATTGTCAATTCTCCCTTTTATACAATGAGAGTCCTCCCGGTAGCTAAAAATGGCCTCCCAAGTATGATGGGAATATCCTTGTCTTCCTTGAAGTCTAGGATTATAAAGTCAGCTGGGAATATGAACTTATCAACCTTAACAAGAACATCTTCCACTATTCCTCTCGGGTAGGTGACTGAACGATCCGCTAGCTGAAGAGAGACATTTGTTGGCTTGGGTGCTGGTAATCCCAACTGAGTATAGACGGACAATGGCATGAGATTAATGCTTGCATCGAGATCACATAAGCATTTCTTGAATGACAGGTCTCCAATGGTGCAAGGAATGGTGAAACTGCCCGGATCCTTCAACTTTGGAGGTAGCTTTCTTTGTAATACCGCACTGCATTCTTCTGTCAAAGCTACAATTTCAAAATCTTGCAATTTCTTCTTCCTTGACAGAATCCCCTTCATGAACTTGGCATAGCTCAACATTTGTTCTAAGGCTTCTGCAAATGGTATGTTGATTTGTAGCTTTTTAAATACCTCAAGAAACTTAGAGAATTGTTTGTCCAATTTCTGCTTTTGCTGCCTCTGAGGGTACGGAACTGGTGGATAATATCTGGTGGGAGGGGGTTGAGTCTTTTCTGTGCTTTTTATTGATGTGGGCTCAGATTTCTCTATGCTATCTTCCTCTCCAAAAATTTCAGCAGAGTCAGTTTCTGGGGAAGGGCGCAGCTGCGCTGGCTCCCCTTGCAAAATGAGCGTAGCTGCGTCGGCAGGATCAACCTCTGGAGAAGGGCGCAGCTACGCTGGCTTCTTTTGTGAAATGGGCGCAGCTGCGCTGGTTGGCAGAGTCTGCTTCCCACTTCTGAGGGTGACAACTTGGCATTGCTCCTTTCCAGTTCTCCTTGGATTTATTTCTGTGTCGCTAGGAAGAGCCCCCCAAGGTCTATTAGATAACAAGCTGAACAATTGACTCATCTGGTTTTCCAAATTCTTGAAACCCAATGCTTGGCCTTGCTCCAACTTATCAGTTTTGGCCATGTATCTATCCAACTTTTCATTCATATCAGCAACCCTCTTATCAGTAGCTGTGGCTTGTTGCTGATTGTGGAACCCCGGAAGATTGTGAGGTTTTGGAGCTTGTGGATAATCTTGATGGTTGCTCCATGAGAAGTTAGGATGATTCCTATTCCCCGGATTATAATTATTCTGATATTGATTTGCCGGCCGCTGATAGTTGCTCACAAAATACACAGATTCGGAATTGATGGCACATTGGTCAGAAGAGTGTGAACCTGCACAAAGCTCATAAATCATGGAAACTTGCTGCCCCTTTCCTTCATATAGGTTGTCAAACTTTTTGGCTATAGCAGATATCTGGGCTTGGAGTGATGTGGCTGTGTCAACATCTAAAATCCCAGCTATTTTTGGTTGACTGGATCTAGCTGTTGGCCATTGATAGTTATTTGCAGCCATGGTCTCCAAAAGGTCATAAGCTTCATCATAATTCTTGGCCATGAATGCCCCTCCCGAAGCTGCATCAATGCCTGCCCGTGTGTGGATATTCAACCCATTGTAAAATGTGTTAAGTTGCATCCATTGGGGCAAACCGTGATGTGGACACTTCCTCAATAATTCCTTGTACCGCTCCCATGTTTCATAGAAGGATTCTCCATGAAGTTGCTCATATGATGAGATGTCATTTCTCAACTTAGCAGTTTTGGCTGGTGGGAAGAATTTTGCTAAGAATTTCTGCGCCAAATCTTGCCAAGTTGTAATGGATCCAGGTGGTAGTGAGTGTAGCCAACTCTTTGCTTTATCCCTTAATGTGAATGGGAATAATCGCAATCTCACTACATCTTCCGAAATTCCACTGAATTTGAATGTATCACAGATCTCTAAAAAGCTCATCAAGTGCTTATTTGGATCATCAACCACCATTCCCCCGAATTGGACAAAGTTTTGGATCATATGGATAGTCCCTGGTTTAATTTTAAAGGAATTGGCTGTTATGGCTGGCCTTGTGATACTTGATTGCAGTTCATTGATCCTTGGCGTAGCATAATCTCTCAATGCTTTTTGTGCTTCTCCCGCCATTGCTTGTGGTTGGTCTAGATTCTCTGGAGTAGTTTCAGCACACTTTCTTGACTGTTGAACCCTTTTCTCAATGTTATCCACGAAAGGCAATAGGTCAGGATTCTTCGATCGAGTATGCATACACTACTCAAGAGTACCTATAACAATGTAAAAGAAAATAAAATAGAATTAAGACAAGAACAGATTTGTTTAACTAAAACCAATCTAATTTAAACTGATGGTAAAAGTTATAAACGCAATTACAATTCCCCGGCAACGGCGCCAAAAACTTGTTGGGATATTTGTGTGTATAACAAATATGACTCATACACGCAAGTGCACGTGATCCACAAGTAATATAAAGTAAGTAAGATATCGATCCCACGGAGAATAGAATTGCAATTATAACTATCAAACACCGATTTTATAATTATCTTGATTTCTTTAAACAGTTGAGTACAATGATGAAATTGTCTAAAGATTACTAAAGAAACAAATAGAGCAAATTATGATTGTATAAATACAGATTTTATGGGTTTGGGATTATAATTTCACTTATTGCAAACTTAGATTTCCATGCTTCCTATCGTTGCTAATTGATTATTATGGAATGTTGGTCGAGAACACGAATGTAAAATATGACCACCTTTCGATGCACCATATTCATATCACACTAAATCCACAATTGATAGAATGAATGTGAACACCCTAGATGACTAACGCACTATATTTCTATGTGAATTACAATCAAGAGGGTTTAAGTATAAGTTCTCAATTGGCCACATATGGTGCTTCGGTATATTTCTATCCTAAGCATGAAACATAACTTCACGAGGAATGTAAAAATTATGAACATATGCTAGCATGATCAGATCTCAATTTATATTTCCTTTCTCAATTTCATATAAATTATCACGGTAATTGGTGATCAAGCAATTAAACGTTTAGTATAAATTATGCTAGACATTCATTTCATAACCAACTAGCAATAATAAGGAAGCATTTCAATTTTCAGTAATGCAAAAGATTCATTATAATCCCAAGAATTAAGTTTAGTTCATAATGACAATAATAGAATTCATCATACACAATTGGTTCATCATCATAATTCTTGTATAGGAAAAATTAATCAAAAACAGAAAATAATAGAACTCCCTGCTTCGGTTCCTTTGTTTCTGCAACTTCTGATGATTTTCCACGTTGTGTCGATTTTTTGATTTCTTGCTCCCAATCTTCAATTCAGCATCCATGTAGCTCCATTCTTCAGTTCCCGAGTGAATTTGATGATCAGCAGAATTGTTTCAATTTTAGAACTCAGAATGCAGTAAACTTTTCTAATTTTCGTGTAGGAGTAGAATTCTCCTCAATTAAGTTCTCTACTCATTATATTACATGCTCATTTTGTCTTCTTTTGACTTATTCTGATTCCCCACTAATAAAGTTTCATTTCACTAATTCCTTGAAAACTGGCTTTGCATGATTTTGGTAATGCTGCTTCACTGTCTGGAACGTGGTCTGCATGGCTGGCTGGCGACAGGCGCAGCTGCGCTGGATTCCTTTGTAAAATGGGCGCAGCTGCGCTGAGGACTTCAGCAGGAAAAGGGAGGGCGCAGCTGCGCCAGCCTCAAGGCCAAGCTGGGCGCAGCTGCGCTGGAAGTTACTGGGCGCAGGGCACGGGCGTAACTGCGCTGGCTTCCAAGCCAAAATGGGCGCAGTTGCGCTGTCTATCAGTCTGCTGTTGCACTGCTATACTCAGTCTGATTCCTCGATTCCCGCGCACTGTGCTAGCAACTTTTATTCATTCAGCTCCCAAACATCATATGTCACATGCTCTTTGCCAAACGATCCAAAAACTGTGCAAAAGCCATAGAATGCAAATGATGAGGTAATACCAAAAATACGAGGAAAATGCATGAAAACACACTTTGGAACTACAAGTTAAGCAACAAATGAAGCAGAATAGTATCCAATAAGTAGGTATGAAACCTACTCATCAGGTGGCCTAATGACGAATGAAAGTATGGTGGGGATATATATATATATATATATATATATATATATATATATATATACATATATATTTGTGTGTGTGTGTGTGTAAAAAAAACGGTGGTTCAAAAACTCCTACCAATTCTTACCCACTCCTAACCACTCTCCCAACAACTTCACATCACATCCATCCAATAGTAAACATGGTTAATTAGACTAAATCATTGTTTAGCCTAATTAAGTAAGTGTTTAGTGTTAAGCATATGGGGCCTAGCAAGAATAAGAGAAATTAGAGGAGCTTGACTAAAGAAGACTAAAAAGGAGGGTCAACTTATAATTGTTTTAAAGTTCTCCTATAAATACCTAACATACTTTATTTACCAACACTTTAGTCATTTTCACCAAGCTAAAGAGCAAAGTTAGAGAGAAAAGAGAGCTTGAGAGAAACACTAAGTGTAGGAGCTATTCTTAGTGGAGCAAGGAAGAGGATGAGCTCTAGCTAAAGTCTATAGCAAGATCCTAGCAAGGAGGAATCAGATTAAGCCACTAGAAGGTTTAAAAGTACTCTATCCTTAAAACTTTAGTTAAGTTATGGTATATATAGTGATATACATGCTTGGTTATAGGAGTATTGTGTGTGGAGGAACCATGGTGGGTTCCAAAGATACAAGGGTGGTTATTGATAGTGGAATGTGTTTATTATTTGTATTAGACCATGAAAAGTTAAGTTGATAAAAGTGAAAAGCATGATTTTTGAAAACTTGGAGCTGTCATTAACACTCCAAAAATTAATACCTTATTTCTACGCTACTAACACAAGAATGAGTATAGCAATAAGTAAGGATCGATCTCACAAAGAGTGAATTATTTTATATTTATTCTATAGTTTAAGGGGGTTTTGAATTGATTAATTAAACTAAAACAACTGTAAATAATTAATAAGAATAATCAATGAATTAAAGACTTCAGTTCTTCAGTTCAGTATTGCCTTTTTACAATCTTTGGAATAATCAAGTTATACAATATTTATCCTTCAATGAAATTAATAGACCTCGATAACCGCAATCGCTAATTATCCAAAATTCTCCTTAATTTTAAATCTAAAGAAACAATCGCCTCAGTAGACCCTAACTATTATACAACCTAGAACTATCAGTCTAGATTTAATATAATAGCAACATTAATAATTAGAGAATTAGACTATTCCAATCAACAATCACACAATCAGGGATTATTTAACTTGCCTTCTGATAATCTTAGCAATACTCAAAAGCTTGTCCACAATCATGCATCACTAATTGCTACTTATGATCAGATATAATATCGTTTGCTTAATACTATATCTTAATCTAGCAAATGATATTAATCAGATTAATCTAATCAATCAGATAAAATAACATACAATCAATTAAAACATATTATCATAATAAATCTCATGCAAGAAGGAATAAATAAAGTAAACTTGATCAAATCATTAATTATAAAGAAGGTTAAACATCCCTTAGAAGTGAAATAGAGAATTTAGCTTGACATGCCTTCAATCTTCCAAAACTAGGGTTTGAATTCGAATGTAGATAATTGTACCCTAATATCTGACTAATAACATGTATTTATAGTCCTAAGATAATATCATAATACTCTAAGAAATAACAATCCAATTATAATTAAAATTCCCCAAGATTCCCTGCCAAAAATAAACTGATACTTTCAAATTTTCGCCGAACTCATCGGGGCGAGTTCGCTTGAACTGGAGGAGCTCGTCGGCGCGAATTGGATAGATGAGACTGGGTCGGGGCGAAGTCAGAGTGCGCTGGGGCGAATTGTGCAGAAAGGAATTCGCCGGGGCGAATTCATCCTTGTTCAAGAACTCGTTGGGGCAAGTTCCCAATTTTTCAAAAAGCTAAATTTTTCCTTTTTTTCTTGCTTTAGCTCCATTTATCCCTGAAATCAATAAACACCTTAATAAGCTCATATACACCATAAAACATGCAATAAACTAAACATAAAGGAATTATAATCAATGAATATTATGCACTCATCAAATTCCCCTACACTTAGCCTTTACACGTCCTCATGTAAACCAAAACAAAGGTAATATTAACTTCATCTAAAATTCATTTAACCAAGTTTTCAAAAAGTTTAAATCAATTCTAATCCATGAATACCAATACTAATTAACAGGAATTTGGTCAGCATTTCATCAATCAATGCATAACAACAATTTTACCCTTCACCATTGAACTTCTCTAAATCAATCTATATCCACATAAGTATCTTTCTTATGATCCACACACATACTCAACTCAGTTATCATAGAACACAGCCGTGCAAACTAACTCAAAACTCAGGACATATTTTCTTTGCCATACATTTTTTTCCTTTCCATCAGAACCATCAAATTCATTTCCTTTTTCCAAGTGAATGCATTTTATGCTCCATTTCACCTTTCTCATTCTTTTTTAAGTGAGTGCATTTTATGATCCATCTTACTTAATTGCTTACCAACGAGTACGTTTTACGCTCCTTTTCGTTGCATGTGTTTATGGGTGAGTACGTTTTACGCTCCATCTCAACCCACCGCATGTTTCTCTTTTGCACTTTTTTTTTTCAAAAAATTTCAAACTTCCTCCTATTTTTTTCCCTGCAAATAGCATAAGCAATTAAATAGTCCTAAATAATGAAATCAGTGAACATAGACAACTCCACAAATAACTCAGCCAAATAAGCATATTTCTCATATTCTATAACTCATGCAATACAAATTCAATTCAAATCAGTTACTATGGATCATGACTTTGTTCTCATCATACATCAATCAATTCGGCATTAAACAAATTCTATCAAATTAGCATTAATTTTTCATTCCATAACCCAAAAACCTTTAAAAACTTGGCCAAAAATTTTTAGAGCCAATTTTTCAATTTTTCACAAAACAACTCAGATTAGATCATAATTTCCTAGAGTAATCCTATATATAACCTAAAACTCTCCCCCACACTCAAACCTTACATTGTTCCCAATGTAAGATAATTATGTAAAGATAAAGTAACTAAATAAAATGCAACTAAAATGCAAAAAGTAAAAGGAATAAGAAAGAAAATCTGAGATCTTAGGTTACCTCTCAGGCAGCGCATTTGTTTAACGTCGTTTACTCGATGTCAATCTTCTCAATCCTTATAAACTGGGTCTACCAAATTCATCATCTCAACTTCCTCCATCTGATAGCCTTTAAAAAATGGTTTCAGCCTGTGTCCATTTACCTTGAATATCTTCCCTGTCTTTGGAATTTGTATATCTATATCACCATGAGGAAACACATTAGAAATAACAAAAGGACCTTCCCAACGAGATCGCAACTTACCCGAAAATAATTTCAGCCTTGAATTATAGAGAAGAATTTTTTGTCCAACAGTGAAATCTTTCCTTAAAATCTGCTTGTCATGGAAAACGTTTGTCTTATTCTTGTACAGTCTAGAACTCTCATATGCTTCATTCCATAATTTTTCCAACTCTTGCAACTGTAACTTTCTATGCATTCCCGCTTCATCCATGCCAATGTTGCATTGCTTGATCGCCCTAAGAGCTTTGTGTTCCAGCTCCACAGGTAGATGACATAGCTCCCCAAACACCAACCTATATGGGGACATACCAATTAGAGTTTTGAATGCAGTTCTATAAGCTCACAGTGCATCTTCTAACCTCAGACTCCAATCTTTCCTATTTGGCTTGATGACTTTCTCTAGAATAGACTTCACCTCACGGTTGGATACCTCAGCCTGGCCATTGCTGTGTAGATGATAAGATGTAGAAATCTTATGCATCACATTATATTTTTGGAAAAGTGCGGCTAACATCTTATTGTAAAAGTGAGTTCCTCTATTGCTGATGATGGCCCTTGGAGTTCCAAACCTGAAAAATGTGTTAGATTTGACAAAATCTGCAACAACTTTAGAATCATCAATCCTGGTGGCTTTAGCTTTCACCCATTTTGAAACATAATCAACAACCAAAAGAATATAAATATTACCATAAGAAACAGGAAAATGTTCCATAAAATCAATACCCCAAACATCAAAGATCTCAACAATTAAAATAAGAGTTTATGGCATTTGATTTCTATGTGATATATTACTCATCTTTTGACAATTTGCACATGATTTATCAAACAAATAGGAGTCTTTAAAAAATTGTTGGCCAGTAAAAATCACTCTCTAAAACCTTATGAGCAGTACTTTTTGGTCCAAAGTGTCCTCCACAAGCATAAGAGTGACAAAAGGTTAAAATAGATAAAAATTCATTGTTTGGCACACACCTTCTAACTACCTGATCAGAACAGAATTTTCACAAATATGGGTTATCCCATACATAATACTTGGCATCACTCTTAAGTTTATCTTTCTGTGATTTAGAGAAGTCACTCGAAAAATATGCACTTACTAAATAATTGACAATGTTATCATACTAGGGCAATTCCTTATGAATAGAAAGTAGATGCTCATCCGGAAAGGAATCATGCAATGGTAGTACCTCTTCATCTCTCAGCAACCTACTCAAGTGATCTGCCACTAAGTTGTGTGCGCCTTTCTTATCCTTGATCTCCAAGTCAAATTCTTGCAGTAGCAGAATCCATCTGATAATTCTAGGTTTAGAGTCCTTCCTGGTCAGCAAATACCTAAGAGCAGCATGGTCAGAATAAACTACTACTTTAGTACCAAGAAGATAAGATCTAAACTTGTCTAAAGAAAAAATAATAAATAAGAGTTATTTTTCAGTTATAGAGCAGTTAATCTTAGCAGAGTTTAGAGTTCTCGAAGCATAATATATGGCATGGATAGCTTTATCAATCCTTTAGCCTAAAACAGCTCCCACTACATAATTGCTCACATCACACATGATTTCAAAGGGCAAACTCCAATTTGATGGTTGAATCACAGGTGCAGAGGTCAATAGGTTTTTCAACTTGTCAAACGCCTCATTGCACTCATTGAAAAACTGGAATTCCTTATCCTTTTGCAACGACTTACACAACGACAGAGCTATCTTTAAAAAGTCTTTGATAAACCTATGATAGAAACCTGCATGTCCGAGAAAAGAGCGAATCTCTCGTACACTTACGGGGTGAGGCAAAACAGAAATAACATCTATTTTAGCTTTGTCAACTTCTAAACCTTTAACTAACACAACATGACCAAGTACTATACCTTGTTCTATCATAAAATGACATTTTTCCTAATTTAGAACAAGATTAGTCTCTAAGCATCTATCTAGCACACAAGTCAAATTATCCAAGAATATACCTAAAGAATCACCATGAATTGTGAAATTATCCATAAAGACCTCTATGTAATTTTCTAAAAGATCAGAAAATATACTCACCATGCATCTTTGAAAAGTACCTGGTGCATTACACAATCCAAAAGATATCCTACGATATGCAAAAGTACCGAATGGACATGTAAATGTGGTCTTTTCCTGGTCTTCGGGTGCAATCACAATTTAGTTATAACCTGAAAAACCATCTAGAAACAATAATAAGCATGCCCAGCTAATCATTCTAACATTTGATTAATAAAAGGGAGAGGAAAGTGATCTTTTCTTATTACAACATTTAATTTTCTATAATCAATACACACTCTCCATCCTGTTTGTGTTCGTGTGGGAACCAACTCATTGTTGTCATTCTTGATGACTGTAATTCCAGATTTGTTTGGTACTATCTGTACTGGACTCACCCACTAACTATCTGAAATGGGGTAGATTATACTTGCATCAAGCAATTTGAGCACCTCCTTTTTCACTACCTCCATCATGGGTGGATTCAGTCTTTTTTGCGCTTCTCTAGTAGGCCTTGCTCCATCTTCTAACAAAATCCTATGCATACACATCGTCGTACTTATACCTTTGATATTTGCTATTGTCCAACCAAAAACTATCACATGGTCCCTTAGGACTCTTAGCAATTTATCCTCCTGCACTTTGGTTAGATTACTAGCAATAATCACAGGTAATGTGTCATTAGTCCCTAAATATACATATTTTAAGTGTGCCGATAATGGTTTCAATTCAAGAATTAGAGCTTGAACCACAGATGACAATAGTTTTTGATGAGAAACAAGAAATTGAATGGAATGGACTACATATTTATTTGAGATTTTAGGTAAAGAATGTAATACAGCTATAACCTCCTTCAATTCCTGATTCTGCTCAATCTCTTCATCTTTATCCATCTCCAAACTGTTAGCAATGGCAACCTCCAAGATTTTCTTATGCATATGTTCAAAAGATCCATGCACTAAAGAGTCAATGATATCAATTGCAAAAACAGGATTAATATCACTAGGATACCTCATAGCCTCATATATGTTGAATTGTATATTTTCACCATCAAATTCCATAGTTAAGGTTCCATTGTGTACATCAATCATTGTCCTTGCTGCTTTTAAAAATGGCCTCCCTAACACGATATGTGAGGGATTTGGAGATCTGTCATCCTCCATATCCACAACGTAAAAATCTGCAGGAAAGATTAGTTCGTTCACCTGCACCAAGACATCTTTAATTACCCCTTCAGGGTAGGTGTTAGTATGATCAACCAATTGAATAATAACACCATTTTGTTTTAAATGGCCTAGATTTAAAGAAGCAAATACAGATATAGGCATGACATTTATTGAAACTCCTAGATCTAGCATGGCTCGCTCAAATCTGGTATTACCTATTCTGCATGAGATTGTAAATATGCCTGGATCTTTACATTTAGTGGGCATTTTTCTTTGAAGTACTGTAGACACATTCTCTCCAATAGTAACTCTTTCATCATTTTTCAATTTCCTTTTATTAGTGCACAATTCTTTCAAAAAATTGGCATACCTTGGCACTTATTTTATTGCATCCAAAAGAGGGATGTTTACCTCCACTTTCCTGAAAGTTTCCAGAATTTTCTTTTCTTGTTCATCCTTCTTTGAAGTCTTGTGGTTCCTAGGTGGAAAAGGTAATGGTTTAGTCAAAACTTGAGAAGATGGGTTAAATTGTACCTTTGGTGTCTCAGTCTCTTCCTTAGCTTTCTCATTCTCAAAATCAGCAACTGAGCTCTTTTCCACTCCTTAGTGTAATTGCACTAGCATTCTCCCTTGGATTGACAACTGTTTGGGAGGGTAACTTTTTTGAGCCTTGAGATTCTTAGATTCCCACTGTGGTAGCAAGCTGTCCCACTTGGTTCCTCAGATCTTGAAAAGAAGTTCTCGTTTCCTGCATGAATTGTTGTGATTGTCCCATAAATGCCTTGAACATGTCCTCCACGGATTGTCCATTGTTTATAAGGACTGCTTGTCTAGGTTGATATTGAGGTTGAGCCAGTTGAAAACCTTGCTGCCTAGCTAGGAAAGTTCCCTGTGTTGGTGGCCTATTACCTCCATAGCTGAAGTTCGGATGATCCCTCCAACCTGGATTGTAGGTGTTTGAGTAAGGATCATACTTTTTTTGGGTTGTGTCTGATAGTTTTCCACTACATTAACTTGTTATGCAGACTCCTCATCTTGCAATGTTGGGCATACATCTGTGTTGTGATTTTGCTGTAAACAGATCCCACAAGCCTTTGCGACTGGCAAGTTTCCTGTAGCTAATTGTCTAACCACAACAGTTAAGTCTGAAATCTGTTGCTCCAAATTACTTGTGCTTACCTCACTTACCCTTTATGGTGCATGAGCATTCCTTGTCCCATACTACTGTGAATTGGCAGCCATGTTTGTAATTAGGTTCCTTGCAGCTTATGGAGTTTTGTCAACTAATGCCCCTCCACTAGAGCATCAATCATACTTCTATCCATTGGTACCAGCCCTTCATAGAAGTATTGAATCAGGTGTTGATCGTCTATCTGGTGAGGTAGACAGCTAGAGCAAAACTTCTTGAACCTTTCCCAATATTCATACAATGTCTCTCCACTGAACTGTCGGATTCCGCAAATCTCCTTCCTTATGTTGGCTACTCTTGAAGCAGGAAAATACTTCTCCAAGAACAGCTTCTTCATGTCATTTCATGACTGGATCGATCCGGTGGGAAGATAATACAACTAATCTTTTGCTAAGTCCGTCAATGAGAATAGAAAAGCTCTGAGCTTTATCTGCTCTTCAGTTATCCCATGTGGCTTCATAGTGGAACACACCACATTGAACTCCTTCAAATGCTTATATAGATCTTCACTTGTGAGACCACGAAAGGTAGGCAAAAGATGAATTAGTCCAAATTTTAGTTCAAAAGCAGTAGTTAAAGCAGGATACTCAATGCATAAAGGTTGTTGATTGAGATTAGGAGTGGCTAATTCTTTCAATGTCCTGTTGTTATTTGGCACCGCCATCTCTTCTTCTTCTTCTTCTAATTCAGTGAATGACTTGTTTGACCATAGTTCCAGTGCTATGTTGAGGCCTGGAGATGGAGCTTCGTCGGAATCTGTAATTGTGCTTTGAGATTGACGAGCCTCCTTTCTTAACCTACGTGCAGTTCTCTCTATTTCTGGATCAATTTTCAAGTCAAGAGAGTGAGATGATCGAGTCATAAAATAAGAAAAATAAATAAAAGAAAACAGTGAATAAATAAAAACAAATAACACTCCCCGACAATTGCGCCAAAATTTGGGAGTTGTCGTTAACACTCCAAAATTAATACCTTACTTCTACGCTAGTAAACACAAGAATGAGTATAGCAATAAGCAAGGATCGATCCCACATAGAGCGAATTGTTTTATATTTATTCTATTGTTTAAGGGGTTTTGAATTGATTAATTAAACTAAAGCAACTATAAATAATTAATAAGAATAATTAATGAATTAAAGACTTCAATTCTTCAGTTCAGTATTGCCTTTTTATAATCTTTGGAATAATCAAGTTATACAATATTTATCCTTCAATGAAATTAATAGCCCTCGATAACCGCAATCGCTAATTATCTAAAATTCTCCTTAATTTTAAATCTAAAGAAACAATCGCCTCAGTAGACCCTAACTATCATACAACCTAGAGCTATCAGTCTAGATTTAATATAATAGCAACATTAATAATTAAAGAATTAGACTATTCCAATCAACAATCACACAATCAGGGATTATTTAACTTGCCTTCTGATAATCTTAGCAATACTCAAAAGCTTGTCCACAATCATGCATCACTAATTGCTACTTATGATCAGATATAATATTGTTTACTTAATACTATATCTTAATCTAGCAAATGATATTAATCAGATTAATCTAATCAATCAGATAAAATAACATACAATCAATTAAAACATATTATCAGAATAAATCTCATGCAAGAAGGAATAAGTAAATTAAACTTGATAAAACCATTAATTATAAAGAATGTTCAACATCCCTTAGAAGTGAAATAGAGAATTTAGTTTGACATGCCTTCAATCTTTTAAAACTAGGGTTTGAATTCGAATGTAGATAATTGTACTCTAATATCTGACTAATAACATGTATTTATAGTCCTAAGATAATATCATAATACTCTAAGAAATAACAATCCAATTACAATTAAAATTTCCCAAGATTCCCTACCAAAAATAAACTGATACTTTCAAATTTCTGCCAAACTCGTCGGGGCGAGTTCGTTTTAACTAGAGGAGCTCGCCGGGGCGAATCAGACAGAGGAGACTGGGCCGGGGCGAAGTCAGAGCGCGCTGGGGCGAATTAGGCAGAAAGGATGTGACACTCCCAAATTCAGGTATCAATACCTCGAATTTGCTGATCACGATAAACAACTTCTATTCGCCTTCAATCAACATATGACAACTAAATACGGAATGAATAATCATATATTGATCATTACAGAAGGTCTACAAGGGACCCAAGGTCTAAAACCTTGAATAAATACATCACAAAGTTCCAAAATAACTATTAGTACTCGTGTTACATGACTTTTATCTAATCAGAACATTAAGACAAATAATCATGTTCATCCGAAGTCTAGAACTTCATCTTCTCCTTGCCCTTATCTCTACTCAAACACTCGGGCTTTGCTGTAATATTTCATGATATAGCAAGGGTGAACAACGAGTTTGCTCAACAAGTTTAAAATGAATAAGAGAGATATATCATGAATGAATATGAGTAACAGTAGCATAGTTCAACAATTTTAACAAGCAGCTGATGAAACAAACGAACGGTATAATCAAAGTTCAAATGAAGGAATGAAAATTGATTATTTACTGCCGACAGTCAAATAGACCATGAACTTGCTTTAAGGCATCGGTCGCATTGACTGACCCTTATTAGGTTGCTAACTCCAGAGTTTTGTACGCAAAGGGATTAGCCTCTTGTACACCATGTATATGCATAACATTTAATTCTGCTTTGTATCATATTTCAGATACTTAGGAAACTCCCTTTCTTGGGGTTGTTCATCTTAGTCTAAGAATCCGTACCAAACTACTGGTTAGGATAACTGTTAAATTATTTAACCTATATAAGTCTAATCGAATAAATGACTTAGACCTCTCCTGGATAGTTTGTGAATAACAGAACTTTAAATGGTACAATTCAATAACAGAATCAATTTCCAAATGCACATCATGCGAATGTCAATAAATATTAACGACGTGGAATAATTTTCAATAATTACACCACTTAATAAGGATAAGGAATAATAATTCAAATCTGATTCAAGAAAATCGGCGATCAGATTTATATATATATGTAATCATAAGTAACTGGCTCAAAGAGAAAATTTGCACAAGATAGGATCGGAAACTTGCAGATGTGAAAATATAAATGTTGAGTAATATAGAACTTGCCTGATTCGTTGCTTAGGAATTACTTTACGATTCTGCTCTATAAGTATTCTACAGTAATTATAATTGTATTCTCTGATCAGACATAACTATGCATAACATACTCAAAGAATTACACGAGTGACTCATACGATCTGCTCTATAGTCCACTCCAATACTCTACGGTCTGATAGAACAGCTTTACGATCGGTAGGGCTTTTATACTGTCGATAGAGTCACTCTACGATTAACATTAACTTCTACAATCGTCGAGCGAGGCTCTCCACTCTACGACTGACTGGCGAGACTTTACGGTTGTCGAGTGGTCTGACCGACCCACTTTACGACTGCTGAGTGGAACTCTATGATTGGCAGAGTCCACTCTATGATGGCCAAAGGGTTCAACTATCTTACTCTACGATGGTCTATTGAACTCTACGGTTTTCTCCAGGATTGGTCAGGTCCACTCTACGATTTGCAAGTGCACCCTACGATCGGAGTGAAGTCACTCGACGATCGTGGGGTTTCACTCTACGATTTCGGTATGACTTGGTTGGATGGCTATGGTAAATTGACAGACGAACTCTATAGTCGAGTGAGCTTACTTTACGATCGTAGGGTTTATTCTTCGATTCTGGTTAAGTCATACTTTAACATTACAACTTCGAAGAAGTCTTGGCTAATTGTTCTGAGGTCATGATCTTATTTTGGCCAATGTGACACATGTATTGAGTCTAACTAAGTCTACCGATTAGCATGTAAGGATATAATAAGGAATAATCACATCAGACCTTGAGTTTCAACTTCGGGTCTGATACAACCCTGCAGAACCCAAGTTGGGGCTGGGATAATACTAGCTATTGGCAGTATTCTATTTTCGTATTATCAGATGTCAGGGACTGGTTTATCAACAACATATCTACTAGGGTCATGGTTATACCTTATATTGGTTTGCTTCATGTTTTGATTATACAACCGATTGTCATCATCTAGGGTCTGAAAACACAAGTCCTGAGATTTACCATAAAGATCATCTCAAGTTGGTCTTACTACAGTTTTGATCTGAGCTTGGCTCAAGACATCAGTTGGTCTCAAGCAAATGGACACACAGTCAGAGCTATTTTAATGGAAGGTCACAGAACAACTACTTTTAGGGTTCAACTAGGGTCTTGCCATGAGTTCTACTGTCCATAGTCAAGATTTACAATGATCTATGGTCATGGACAACGGTTGCCTACAGACTGCGGTTCCGACTCTTAGCATTATCTGGGCAAAAAGGACTAAACCATATTTACTCATTAGACATGAATTACCTAGCCTATGTACATACAGGTACCCAACTCACAATAACTAAATAAACAAAAGAAATATTTAAGATAGCAGGATTATACCTTCTTGAAGCTCTATCCACTATTTCCTCACTCTCCGACTTTGTCGGCCTCACCGAACATCAAGAATTATACTGGAATACTTTTCTCTTAACTCATTATATTTCTCACTCTCTATGTCGAAAATAAACAGAGTAGCAAGCTCTACAAATTGACTAAGGGTCTCTATTTATAGAGAAATTATTACCTAGTCACTGGTCATTACCCGGAACTTAGGACCGGTCCATAACAGCATTACCTGTTGGTTAAGAAATGTTGGGTGAAAAGCTTTCACCAACCCATTTGACAAGACCTACTGCAGAAATCACATCAACCCACATGGGTCTTACTTTTGAATTAAGGAAGCATAGGGTGGTTGTAGCCAGCAATCTACTTCGGCAGGTGCAGGCTAAAAGAAATAAACTAGTACATTGCATCGGTAATACCCCTTCAGTCTATTAGGGTTAACTTCTGCTTGGCTGACCACATATAACCAGACTGACCCAATTTAATAGCGGGTGTCCAGACCACAAGTCCATACTCATTCCGAATGGGGCTTGTTTAATGAATAAGCTGGATTAGTCCACTATTATTAATTTCCTAGTGGTACTATAAGTTATTGCTACTAATGATCTAAAACTAAGTTAATAATTCAATTAATTAATATACGTAATTTAATCTAACTTGTTAGATCCTAAGTTAACTTAATTATCACATAGCTTATTCATCTATCAATAATATTGATATTACAATACCGAGGTTGGTCCGTTAATTTATTTAATTCATTAATTGGACCTTCCTTTAATAACTCATCCATAAAATCATATACTCACCCATAGTTATCCCAATCATTTAAGGATTCAAATCAATACGCAGGAGGATAAAATAACATTCTTAATTTTATTAAGAGTATAGCTTAGAAATTTCACGGTCATTACATCCTCCCCCTTATAAGAATTTCGTCCCCAGAATTTCAACATAAGGTTACTCAAAAAGATGCGGATAATTCCTCCTCATCTTTTCTTCCAGCTCCCACGTAGTTTCTTCAACTGTATGCTTTCTCCAAAGCACTTTGATCGAATAAATGATTTTGTTCCTTAACATCTGTTCCTTCTTATCGAGTATCTGGGCAGGAATTTCTTCATATGATAAATCTTTCTCCACTTGAATTGGTTCATAGGATATGATGTGCTTATGGTCAGGTTTATATGGCCGCAACACTAAAACATGAAACACATTGTGAATGTGCTCTAGTCCAGGAGGTAAGGCTACCTCGTACGCCACTTTACCAACTCGCTTCAGAATCTCAAAAGGTCCTATGAACCTAGGGCATAATTTCCATTTCTACCCAAAATGGATCTTCCCTTTCCAGGGAGATACCTTCAAAAACACAAAAATACCCACCTCAAAGTCCCGCTTCTAACGACGTAGGTCGGCGTATTTCTTCTGTTGATCCTGGGCTGCTACCAGGCGGTTCCTAATCAATTTAACCGTATCTGCTGTCTGCTACACCATCTCAGGTCCCAGCAGTCTTCGCTCTCCCACTTCGTCCCAACACAACGGTGTTCGACACTTTCTTCCATATAACGCTTCGTACGGTGGCATGCCGATACTAGCGTGATAACTGTTGTTGTAAGCGAACTCCACTAACAGTAAGTGATCATCCGAGCTGCCTTTCAAGTCTATCACGACTGCTCTGAGCATGTCCTCTAAGGTTTGAATCGTTTGCTCACTTTGGCCATCAGTTTGAGGGTGATATGCAGTACTCAACCTCAACTGTGTCTCCATTCTTTCCTACAAACTCCTCCATAAATTTGACGTAAAACGCGGATCCCTATCAGACACAATAGATACCGGCACCCCATGTCCCGACACAATCTCCTTCACATAAAGCTTTGCTAACTGCTTCAGATTGTACCTGATCTTGATTGGTAGAAAATGTGCAGATTTAGTCAAACGATCCACGATCACCCGATCGAGTCTAAACTCTTCTGCGTCGATGGAAGTCCTAACACAAAATCTATCGTAATGTGCTTCCACTTCCACTCCGAAATCTCCAGTGGTTGCAGCAGTTCACTTGGTCGCTGGTGTTCTGCTTTAACCCGTTGACATGTCAAACATCGGCTGACACATTCAGCTACCTCTCTCTTCATGTTCGGCCACCAAAAATGTTGTCGTAAGTCTTAATACATCTTGGTACTTTCGGGATGAGCAGAATACCTGGTACTGTGAGCTTCTTGTAGAATCTCTCCTCTCAACCCCGGGACCATCGGTATCCAGATCCTCCCTTAAAACCTTAGCAGTCTGGTGCTATCAACCTTATACTTCAACTCTTCACCCTCGAAAATTCGCTTCCTTAAGTTACCACATTCTTCATCCTTCTCTTGGGTCTCCTTTATCTTATCCAGTAAGGTCGGGCTCATCACTACTACAAACAATTTTTTGTTTGACTCCATTAGATATCTCGCCTCTAACTCTAGTCTTTCGAATTCCTTCACCACTCCTCCTGAGTTGTTAACATTAGTAACTTCTCCTGCCTTTCCTGCTCAAGGCATCAGCCTCAACATTTGCCTTGCCCGGATGGTACAAAATTTCACAATCGTAATCTTTGATCAATTCCAACCATCATCGCTGCCTCATATTTAGCTCCTTCTGATTGAAGATATACTTCAGACTTTTTTGGTCTGTGTATATCTCACACTTCTCCCCATATAAATAGTGCCTTCATATCTTCAGGGCAAAGACCACTGCTGCTAACTCCAGGTCATGAGTCGGATACCCCTTCTCGTAATCCTTCAGCTAGCATGAAGCATACGCAATGACCTTGCCATGCTGCATCAGTACACAGCCAAGCCCCTTGAGTGACGCATCCCTATACACCACAAATCCCCCTGTATCGTCGGGTAATGACAACACAGGTGCTTCACTAAGCCTCTTCTTCAGCTCCATGAAACTCTCCTCACATTTATCCGTCCAAATGAACCTAACCGTCTTTCTGGTCAGATTGGTTAACGGTGATGCTAGCTTCGAAAAATCTTGAATGAATCTTCGATAGTATCCCGCTAATCCCAAGAAACTTCTGACCTCCGTCAGCGTCTTCGGCTGCTCCCAATTGATAACTGCCTCTACCTATGCTGGGTCCACCGAAACACCATCCTTATCGATGACATGCCCCATAAACTGTACTTTCGACAACCAAAATTCGCACTTTGAGAACTTTGCATACAACTTCTCCCTTCTCAAAGCTTCTAGTACTATTCTCAGATGTTCGGCATGTTCCTCCTCTGTCTTCGAGTACACCATAATGTCATCAATGAACACGACGACAAACTTGTCCAAGTCTTGCTTGAACACCCTATTCATCATGTCTATGAAAGCTGCTGGCACATTCATCAACCCAAATGACATCACTAGAAACTCAAAATGTCCATATCAAGTTCTGAATGCTGTCTTTGGAATATCCTCTTGTCTCATTTTCAGTTGGTGATAGTCCGTCCTCAAGTCGATCTTTAAAAAGTATTTTGCTCCCTTCAATTGATCAAGCAAATCGTCAATCCTGGGCAACGGGTACTTGCTCTTAATAGTTACTTTGTTCAACTCCTGATAGTCGATACAAAGTCTTAGCGATCCATCCTTCTTCTTCACGAACAGAACGGGCTCTCCCCAAGGTGACACGCTTGGTGGAATATAACCCTTATCTAACAGCTCCTGTAGTTGAACCATAAGTTCCTTCATCTCCACCGGAGCCATTCGGTACAGTGCCTTGGATATCCGTGTTGTTCCTGGTACCAAGTCGATCACAAACTCTACTTCCCTATCTGGCGACAAACCTTGTAATTCCGCTGGAAAAACATCGGGGAATTCCCTTACAACAGGTATTTGTCCCAGTTTACCCTCTACTCTTCGAGTATTAACCACATGAGCCAGATAACCCATGCAACCCTTCCTTAGCAATCTCCTTCCTTGTATCATCATCAGACAACAAGATTGTCTCAGCGATTTACTACTGTAAAATACTACCTTCGATTTATTTGGAGTCTCTAGGTGTATGCGCTTCTTTTGGCAGTCAATAATCGCCCCGTGATTCAATAACCAATCCATCCCAAGAATTACGTCGAACTCTCCCAAACGAATCGGTATCAAATTCACTCCAAGCTTAAGCCCTCTCAAATCAGCACAATAGTTCTTATAAATGTAATCTACGGGAATAATTTCTTTATTGGCTACCTCTACATTCATAAGGTTCTCTAATCTTTCACGGGGTGAGCATAATCTTTTAGCAAAATCTTCCGAAATAAAAGAACAGGTAGCACTCGAATCAAATAATACATATGTACTAATATTATTGATCAAAATAATACTTGACACCACTTCCTTTGACTCCACCGCATCTTATATGGTCATGTTGAATGTGTGTGTCGTTGGTCTACTTGTTTGCTTAGTTGCCCCCCCAATGGTCAGCTTGTTGTTGTTGTTGCTATTCGTGTTGCCACTGGCTGCCTCACCTTTCCTCTTCGGACAATCCTTGATCTGGTGGTCCGATGCTCCACATAAGAAGCACCCTCCCTTCTTTCCCTTAGGACACTGAGGAGCAATGTGCCCTAGCTGTCCACAGTTATAGCAGACACCTTTCCCTTTCATGCACTCCCCTAAGTGATGTCTCCCGTAGTTGTTGCACTTGTTTTCTTTCTTAGCCTCCCCTCTAGACTTGTTACTTCCGGAAGTTTGGCTGTCACTTCACTTTCTCTTGTTCTGGTTACTACCTCCACTACTTCCCCCTTTGTTACCATCATGACTCTTCTTCTTGTCCTGGTTGAACTTGGCTAACGTCTCATTTCCTCCCTCAGCAATGATTGCCCTCTTTAACAGGGTTGAAAATGTACCACTCTGCAGAACTGCAACCCGACTATAAATCTATGGCTTCAGTCCTTGCTCAAATCTTCTTGCTTTACTGGATTCGGTATCCACCTGATGTGGGGCAAATCTGGCTAACTCGTTAAACTTTGTCGCTTACTCAGTGACCGACATGTTCCCTTGCTTGAGTTCCAAGAACTTCACCTCCATATTCGATTGCATACTCTCCGGGAAGTAACTCTCGAAGAATAATTCTTTGAAGCATTCCCACGGAATCACTCCTTCCCCAGCTCGACCCTTATTTTCCTTCCACCAATAGTTCACCTCGCCCTTCATCATGAAGGTGGCAAACCCCGTCTTCTGCCCTTCGGCCACCCGTGCGACCTCGAACACTTTCTCCATCTCTTCTACCCTACCCATGTATGGGCTTTGATTAGATCCAAGGTTCCCCGGAACTCCGGATGTCCTACCAATTTAAAATCCTTGAAACTAGCCAAGTGTTGTGTTGGCTGCTCCACTCTTGGTGGGGGTCTACTCTGCATTGCTTCTGCCAACATGTTGACAAAGTTTTGCATTGGGTCGGCATTCCCTCCTTTGTTATTGACGGATCTTTCCTCCCTTTGGTTTCATGTTTTTCTTCTAGGCGGCATGATCTAATAGAAGAAAGAAAACCTTCGGCTTTTACTTATAGTTTTATGTTTTATGCAATATGTTATTTAAGTCAGTAATTAAGAGTAAAAGCAGCTATCAAACACATTTGATTTAAATAAAATCACTGCATTTATATTCATATACCACTGTTCTAATACAACCTGACTCAACATGGGCATACTTCTATAAACACTCAATGGCATAGCCTATCAGCTGTTATCCATCCCCTAATGATCAAAAAGTGGGGGTTTACCACATCCTACCTTTCCAACAATAATGAAGTCGGGGTCCTAACATTATCCCGTGCATACAACAAAGCATAAGGATTTATAACACGAATATGTCCCTATGACAAAAAGTGGGACTTACTGCATCTATAAACATAACAAGACATCTAAATTAACAATTCACTACATGTCAAGATGAACATGCTCCTGCGGACCTGGTAGAAATACTTCATTCGTGACGCGGTGACGAACCGAGTGACTAGACTCTCCTACCTTAATACGAGGCCTCCTGTCTCTAACTCCCGGGCTCCTATAAGTTGCATCTAATGCCAGCCCCAAAGTCTCTATCCTTACAGCTCCTGCCTCCAATCCTCTCTCCAGCTGATCAACTCTCATTGTTGCTCTGACAAAGGCATCCTCAATCCGAATCTTTTCAGCAATCTCTAGATCAAATTCAAACTTCAAGGCATCGTGCGCAACCTTCAGTTCTACCAAATCTGTCTCTGCCTACACCTTCTTCTCCCTCAGTTTAGTATTTCGGGCGACTAACTGATGGAGTAGTGGCCCCACATGCTGAGCTGAAGTCATATACCCTTCCAATTGTTCCTTCATCCCCTTCACCTCATCCTCTAGCTGGTAAGCTAGCTCCTTATATTGTTCTTCCATGAGCTGATGACTTAGGTCCTGCTCCTCTAAATCTCTAACTCTATCCTCCAGCTCTAAGTTCCTGTATGCCAATTAGTTTACCAGATAATCTTCGGCTGGCGGATCCTCTGGCTCCATATCAACAACGTGGTCCTCCTCGGACTCACTCATTATCTTGACTACCTGACCTCATCACCCTACCCCTGACGGGTTCCTCTAACTCAGTTCTGTAGTCCTCGTCCCCCTTAGGCTCAGACTCTACTGGTGCAACTAGTTCCACTGGCCCATCTCTTATCAATTACTTTGTGTCCACAGGTATATCTGTGAACTCCTCCTCCATAACTACCTGACTCGGCTCTCCTATTTTAGCCATCCTAAAAACACAGCAACAGACTAACATCAGTACAACAATAAAATATATTCATTGATGAAATGAAATGATATTTTATCATGTACAAACTCGACTTTATGAATTTCCACAATTCCATCTCCAGACTCATGTGCCTTAATGAATCTCCTCGATTCATGTCCTAGCGCACTCCATACGAGTTTAATACTAAGGTTACAACCTAGGTTTCGTAATCCTAAAGGTTATAATCCTACAACTTTGATACCAACGTGTGACACCCCCAAATTCAGGAATCAATACCTCAAATTTGGTGCTCACGATAAACAACTTCTATTCGCCTTCAATCAACATATGACAACTAAATGCGGAATGAATAATCATATATTGATCATTACAAAAGGTCTACAAGGGTCCCAAAGTCTAAAACCTTGAATAAATACATCACAAAGTTCCAAAATAACTATTAGTACTCGTGTTACATGACTTTTATCTAATCAAAACATTAAGACAAATAATCATGTTCATCCGAAGTCTAGAACTTCATCTTCTACTTGCCCTTATCTCTGCTCGAACACTCGGGTTTAGCTGTAATATTTCATGATATAGCAAGGGTGAGTAACGAGTTTACTCAACAAGTTTAAAATGAATAAGAGAGATATTATGAATGAATATGAGTAACAGTAGCATAGTTCAACAATTTTAACAAGCAACTGATGAAACAAACGAATGGTATAATCAAAGTTCAAATAAAGGAATGAAAATTGATTATTTACTACCGACAGTCAAATAGACTATGAACTTTCTTTAAGGCATCAGTCACATTGATTGACCCTTATTAGGTTGCTAACTCCAGAGTTTTGTACGCAAGGGGATCAACCTCTTGTACACCATGTATATGCATAACATTTAATTCTACTTTGAATCGTGTTTCAGATACTTGGAAACTCCCCTCCTTGGGGTTGTTCATCTCAGTCTAAGAATCCGCACCAAACTACTAGTTGGGATAGCTTTTAAATTATTTAACCTGTATAAGTCTAGTCGAACAAATGACTTAGACCTCTCCTGGATAGTTCGTTAATAACAAAACTTTAAATGGTACAATTCAATGACAGAGTCAATTTCCAAATGCACATCATGCGAATGTCAATAAATATTAACGACGTGGAATAATTTTCAATAATTACACCACTTAATACGAATAAGGAATAATAATTCAAATCTGATTCAAGAAAATCGGCGATCAGATTTATATATATATGTAATCATAAGTAACTAGCTCAAAGAGAAAATTTGCACAAGATAGGATCAGAAACTTGCAGATGTGAAAATATAAATGTTGAGTAATATAGAACTTGCCCGATTCGTTGCTTACGAATTACTCTACGATTCTGCTCTACACGTATCCTACAATAATTATAATTGTATTCTCTGATCAGACATAACTATGCATAACATACTCAAAGAATTACACGAGTGACTCATACGATCTGCTCTATAGTCCACTCCAATACTCTACGGTCTGATAGAACAGCTCTACGATCGGTAGAGCTTTAATACTGTCAATAGAGTCACTCTACGATCAACACTAACGTCTACGATCGTCTAGTGAGGCTCTCCACAGTAGCTGTAGTAGTCCTCACCATGTTGTAAAATAGTATGTCAAAAATTGTTGTGAGGAGTTAGTGTGTGTATTGTGGTGCTATATATGTATTGTAATAATAAAAAATAGGAGAATTTATGTATGTTGTTTTTATTTTGACGACTCAAATTGCGTTTTATAGGCTCGAATTTGGGGGCATCATAATACAACTCGCACATATATCCATTTAGGAAAACTTTCGTGTTATTTGATTATTTTCTTCCAATTTGCAAACTAAGAGACTACTGTGAGTGTTATTAGTACGTTCTACTTTGTTTAATGTCAAAAATAAAATTTTATTACTCGCGTAGTAAAAATTGATGCGTACAACTTCCACATATCTTTATTTAATAAAACTTTCATGTAAAGCCGATAGTTCGATAGGTCCTTATTGTAAGGCGAGTAAAAGGAAGTGACTCTACCGATAGGTTGAGGGAGTCGGGCAAGTCTATCTGGAAGTAGAGCCTCCTAAGAAATATGATAACTGCACCATTCAAGATCAATGCTTGTATCTAGAGATAAATGGGCGAAAGAGGGATGAAACTCCTTGAAAGTTGAACTGATTCAAAGGATTTGAAAGGCATTATGGCATTAAGATTTTCAAGGTACTATGTTAGGCTTGCTACGGCTTAACCGATCCATCCCATTTTTCATAGGGCAAAAAAAAAAGTTAAACCATTCCCCACTGTACAACTTTCACATATCTTTATTTAAGAAAACTTTCATGTTGTTTGCTTCTTTTTTATTTCAATTTACAAAATAAGAAGTTATTATAAGTGTTATTAGTACGTTATACTTTATTTAACATCCAAAAAAATAATTTTATCACTCTCGCGTTTAATATACGTTCACTTAAAGAATACATATGCATAAATATGTTCATACACTTGAGAATATATAAGCATCTAAATTATAAGTACTTGTGAATTGTGATAGTGAGGTTTTTAATATCGGTCTTTAATGGGCATCAACTATATAACTAAAAGCATAAACTTGGTTTGAATTGGTTTGGTTTCACCAATTTTTAATTATTCATATTTGCATATGTACTATCCAAATTTGTATTAATTAAATACTATCCAAATTTAAAAATATTCCTATTTCTAAGAGGAATAGAATAAAAGAAGATTTTTTTCCCATTCAAATTAGTAGAAGTATTATACAAATTTATAATAATTAATAATTAAATATATACTATCTAAATTTATAAATTATTCAAAAGAAACCCAACCAATCTCTAATAGAAAAAGTAAGTTTTAAAAAACATTATTTTTGGTTTTACTGATTTTATTACAAAATTGGTAAAACACACGTCACTAAAAAAAATCACATGCAAAACAATTACAAACAATCAATTAAACACACTAAACAGATATATCATGCGATTTAATTATATTAATATTAGTTGTGAATTTCAGTATTAAATTAATATCCTAACTAATTTAATTCATTGAAACTTAAAATTTTATCAAATCACATGATTAATTATATTAATAATATATGTGAATTTGAAACGTAATGATTGTAACATTAGTTGAAAAATTATAGTGGATTTATTCCTAACTAATTGTCACAACTAAATTAAAAGTTATAAAAATATGAGTTTCATAATTCTATTTGGATTAGAATTTCAAGCAAATTTTATCAATATAAACGATAATATAGAACTCCATTACAAACTTAAATAAATTTAAATTAAATATTTTCACATAATTATAACTAAATAAATCTACAATAATCCATTCAAATATGTAGCTTAATAATTGATTGAAAGAACCTACAATATATAATTCAAACATTAGTTATTTGAATAAATATTTAACTATTTAATAGCTACAACTATGTTTCTCGAAATCACAATTAATTTTTTTAATTATTAATATAATAAATTATTACTCATGTCGCTCATGCTTCACACGGAGTTGGTGAGCTTGTTTTTGTTAATGGTCCAACTTAGTAAAAGCACAAGTAGGCCTAACAATTTCACTCGAACCCGACGGGGCCCGCTCGATCCCAACCTTAATAGGACCCGATTTTTTAAACCTTATAGGGTTAGGGTCGGGTATGGGATATATCCTCTTACCTCCGCCCCGACCCGATTATATGTATATATAATTTTCTTTAATTAGTAATTTGTGTGTGTGTGTGTGTGTCTATATATATATATATATATATATATATATAATTATGTACTTGTTTAAGTTATTTCATTATAAATTCATAACATTAATAATATAATATGTTGTTAGTAATAGAAATATTGCATGTTGTTTGATTTTGAATTAATAATTGTACAAAGTGTTATAAAAAAATTAAAAAAATTTAATTTGGTAAATAATGGAGTAATCGGGTTTGGGGTATTATTTTCAGGGTCGAATCGTGGGTCGGAGAATAACTAGCTATTGGCAGGACGGATATGGAGAGAGGTCTCCCGAATCATACATGTCCGGTTGCCAGACCTAAGCACAAGCACTTCGGGTCCATTTGCCTCGGGTCGAGGATAAAGAAAAATAGATAAAGAAAGAAAATAAACAAACAAAGTTTACTCCTGGTCTACCGCATTATTATTATTATTATTGAAGTATTGAACCATTCGTCATAAATAGACATGTAACTTTATCAAGTTCAATTAAATTTTACATCCATTCATTCACTAACAAGTTTATTAATATATTGTTACAGAATTGGAGAAAGTGAAGTGCTCTGAGGAATGTTGGAATGGTGCATCTCTAAATAATGGCGCTTCTAATCCCCATTACATACAAATTTTCTTGCCAAAAATTTCATTAATGTTAAATTTAAAATCGGATATCACAAACAATTACAAAAAAAATTAAAGAACGGAAAAATAAAAAAACACACAAGCATCAAACAATGCTTTTATAGTTACTAGAAACTCTAACTCCTATAATATGAGCTCAATTCCATAAGGCATAATACATACATTAATCAAACTCAAGGCTATTAATATTTTCCCAAGCTCAAATACATATTATGCTTGACTTCCAGTTGTAACCCCCACCAGCTCACTGGTGAGCTGGGCAGCCGCTCGCTCACCGATGAGCAAAACTCTTGACTATCCTGTCATGGTGGTCATTCGTCGATCCCACAGAAGTATGAGTCAATCCCAACAATGTGCAATCAATAGCACCATAGCTTATTCTTGATTTTTTTTAATTATTCTTTGAATTTCAATATTCTTTTTAGTAATAAATTAAGTTTTCGGTTATTTGTAACTATATATATATATATATATATATATATATATATATATATATTATAAAATGCGAGGAAGATCGAGACAGTTTTTTTGGTGCAAACACAAAAAGTGAAACTTTTTATTTTTCTTTTTTTACCATTCTCCATTACACATACATCCTGTCCTCAGTCACCCACTTATTTCTCTCCATTATCTTTCTATCTCTTTATTATCTTAAATTTCTCTTATTAATTATTTTTAATTTTATTACTTTTAATTATTAATATCTAAAAATTAATTAACACATACATAAGTGTGTGTCAGTATACTAGAGTGTGTGTGTGTGTATATATATATATATATATATATATATATATTATAAAGCGGGAGGGAGAGTTTGTTAACACCAAAAGTGAAACTTTTTTACTTTACCTTTTTACCCTTAAAAATTAAAAAAAAAAACACAAATCATTTATCCACGTTTCTTCTCACGGACTAATAATAGTTACTTTTTAAAATTTAAAATTTTCATTTTCTCTCTCCCCACTCCTTTATTATCCTTATTATCTTTCCAATATTTTTTCATTCATTCTCCACACGCGTAGTGTGTGCCAGGATACTTGTATATTATAAAGCGGGAGGAAAAAGTAGTCGCTTTTTAGTGTTAACAATTTTGTGAAGTTTTTTTTTGTTTCTTTTTCTATGTTTTAAATCCTATTAATTCTATTTTTTCTTTTTACTTTCTCTCTCCTACTCTTTTATCTTTTTTTATTTATTTTCTTCTATTTTTTTATCTTTTTACATTAAATCACGTATACACGTAATGTGTGCAGTTAACTAGTTTTACTAAATCGGCTCCATGAACCGCCGATGTTAGGGTTGGTGTAGTTGGTGCACGCAAATTGCAATTTGCAAATTGCATTTTGCAATTTGGTTGCTCAGCATGGATTATACTCTATTTATTAGGTACATATATACGCCCAGTTTCTAGGATTCCGATTTGTTAGTACATTATTATTGTACTTATTTATTCTGACTTGGACATTGAAAGAAGATACCCGTCCATTTTAATTATCCTACTTTGACTTTTATACATAAATTAATTATTATTAAAATCAATAAATTGACCACTTGTTTATATGAATAGACAAAGAGAGTAATAATAACTATAACTAAGGTCCCAATCTATGAATATGTGGAATAGTATGGTAAATATATAAAATCTCAAATTATTATTAATAGTATGTTCAATAATGATTATTTTGGTGAATTTATAATGAGTTAAAATGACGTAAGAAAATATTATTATTATTCAAACTTTGACCTAAGTTGTTACATATGATATCAAAGTTAACTTTTGAAAGTTCTGATCAAATCATTCGATCGGATTGTCAAAGATGGATACACGAAAATTGGTGGTATCATATCATAGTGGAGAGAAAATTGGAGATAAGAACACGAAGTTAGTTAGTATTATACCACAATAGCTAAAGACAAGAAAATTGAGTATAATTGGGAATATTTATAACACCCAATCCCGCAACGGAATATATAGGATAGTTTTACAAATTACTATATTAATAGTATATTGAATCATTACTTTTTTTAAGTGTCAGTCATCCAATCAATTTGCTAGCGTTCATTGCTGAACTAAATCATGACTCACCTGAAAAATTAGTTTGCAAGTGTTCATTAGAATTCTCTCATCAAAAAAATTACAAATATTAAGAACCTATTTTATTTCTAAAAAAATAAGTTATTAATTTAGTAGTAATGACATGATTTGAAATTATTAGGACAAATTCAAGAAAATTATGTCATTTTATAAAGGACTCTTTTTTTGGAGATCTTTTTTTTAAAAATGTATTTTTTTGGTAGAACATAGAGAATAATATATGATTAAATTAGGCGATTGATATTGTCCAAATCAAAATAATGCTAACAACATTTGACATTTTAACGATATTTATTACTTTAACAACAAAATTTATTTTCTCTGACGATATCAACAGCTTAGTATCAGCAGAATAGCTGAATACTAAATAGTAATAAATATTGTAACAAAACAAATCCAACACAAGATCTAATAAACTGCAGTATGTACCAAATTTAAAGGATAAGTCACAAAGTTATCACCTTATATTTATTAATCTTCTTATTTGTCATTATTCAAACACTTACAGAAATTGATTTTAAAAGGAGAATTATGAATTTAATATTTAAAACTTATAAATTTTTATTTTTTTTGGAAGCCCCACTTTTTAGGGAATACATTATAATTTCATAATTAAGCACGTTATCAAGAACCAAATCTCACCAAAAGAGAAAGAAATAAACTCACAAATAAGCCTCACCTAAAGAGGAAACAAGCTTTTCATAATAGAAGAAATTATAAGTTATAAATTGATGTATATAACATTAAAATCGTTGGAAAAAAAATAAGTAATTTAAGTAAATAGTAAAAATATTTTTTTATTTTTAAAAATAAATTATTTTAGTGATTGATTATTTTAATACCCACACACAAACACATTACTATGTTAGAAACATATATATATATATATATATATATATATATATATATATATATATATGGGGAATGATCCACAGAAAACGTTAGCTATGGGCACTGTTTCATCTAACTGTGATCCAGCCGTTCAAAATAAGATCCAATTGTTGGGTGTGGGCACGGCCGCTACTCCCTCTAGCGGCCAGTCAAATTTTTCATGTTGGCCGCTACTCCCTCCAGCGGCCAGTCAAAACGTGGTCGTTTTGACTGGCCGCTAGAGGGAGTAGCGGCCAACATGAAAGTTCGTAGAAATATTTGGCCTTCTGCTCAGGACAAAAGTCTAAAATACCCTCACTTTAGTTAGATTTAAATAGTTTTAATGTATAAAATATTTAGAGTTTAGATTTTAAACAATCAAATTATTACAATAATTCATAATGTTAAATTATATTATATAAAAAATTATATTACAAATATTTTATACAAATAAATACATTGAAACTAGTTAATGTATTTATTTGTATAAATTGTCAAATATATCAATGTATTTATTTGTATAAAATATTTGTAATATAATTTTTTATGTAATATAATTTAACATTGTGAATTATTGTGTTAATTTGATTGTTTAAAATTTAAACTCTAAATATTTTATACATTAAAACTATTTAAATCTAACTAAGGTGAGGGTATTTTAGACTTTTATCCTGAGCAGAAGACCAAATATTTCTACGAACTTTTCATGTTGGCCGCTACTCCCTCTAGCGGTCAACCAAATTTTTCATGTTGGCCGCTACTCCCTCTAGTGGCCAGTCAAAACGACCACGTTTTGACTGGCCGCTAGAGGGAGTAACGGCCAACATGAAAAATTTTGCTGGCCGCTAGAGGGAGTAGCGGCCGTGCCCACACCCAACCCTTGGATCTTATTTTGAACGGCTGGATCACAGTTAGATGAAACAGTGCCCATAGCTAACGTTTTCTGTGGATCATTCCCCTATATATATATATATATATGGGTACCAATCCACAGCAAGCGCTTGCCGCAACAACCAAGTGTTTGGCTTGTTTGGCTTATCTGCCGCTACAGGCTGTAGCAGCAGGGGTAGAATTTTTTTTTTTTCCGGTAAAGGTAAGTTGGCTTACAATAGGTATCAATTTTTTAATCTCCTTATCCTTATGTACTTCCATACCTAACCCAACTGTCAATTATTATCATAAAGTATATTATAAAAATATACAAAATTTTAATTTCCTCCAATATATTAAAAACTTATAGATATATTTTATTTTTAAGTTAATTTATGAAATACTAAAATATAAAATATTAAAATTTTAATTATTATATACTATTATATACTATTATAGCTATATTTGTTACTTTTAAAATTTTAATATTTTATATTTTAGTATTTCATAAATTAACTTAAAAATAAAATATATCTATAAGTTTTTAATATATTGGAGGAAATTAAAATTTTGTATATTTTTATAATATATTTTATGATAATAATTGACAGTTGGGTTGGGTATGAAAGTACATAACGATAAGGAGATTAAAAAACTGATACTTATTGTAAGCCAACTTACCTTTGCCGAAAAAAAAAAAAAAATTTCTTCCCCTGCCGCTACAGCCTGTAACGGAAGATAAGCCAAACCAAACAGTACTGCCGCTAACAATTTGATTGTTGCGACAAGCGCTTGCTGTGGATTGGTACCCTATATATATATATATATATATATATATATATATATATATATATATATATATATATATATAACCTTAATGCATAAATTATACTTAAAATTAGTGCTTTAAATTTGTAATTTTAATTTTAAAATGGAATGAAGTATTTCTTTAAAGTCCAAAAGAAAAAGACTAGCGAAATTTAAAAAAATATAATTTAAAGTTTAAATTTCATACATTTAGAGTACACCAATACCATGTCTGATTGTCCGGTCTGTGGTTAATTTCCGAATCAGTCCTCTAATTTCCACAAAATACCTAAAATGACCCGGAACACAGTGTGTATATAAGCTCTGGCAATTGTTGAATTTAGGCGCCAATTCTCATTTCTCTCTCTGAGAGCTTCAGTCATCGCTCCTCAGACTTGGCGTGACTCAAGGTTCTCTCTACCGCGCACACGCACATATTTCTGAAATGCGATTTTATTTCGATTAATTTCTCTTCGTTTGTAATGATCTTCGTTAACCGAACATTCATTTGTTAGAAATTCAGTACTGCAAGTACTTTTACATGTTTTGTACTCGTCTTATTTGTTTGATTGAAATAAGTTGCTTGAAATCTAGCTCGAAGATGTTTTAATCGATGATTTGTTGATGTTCTGGTTAATATATCTTCAGCGTTCCATATTCGCTGCATTTGTATTCGTCAATCTAGCTTAATCCATTGGAATTTCGTTTAGCATTCCAAAACTAGAATTATTATGTGCCGATTTAGAGTTTTGATCAATTATTTGAACTCGTCCATTATTTTTGTGTAGATTAGACCTATTTTGATTAGTATTTACACTCAATTATAATTTCGTTCATTTTTTTTGGATTAATTTATCTCCGTATGTGATGATCTTCGTTAATTGTCAGAACATTCATTCGTTAGAAATTCACTACTGTAAGTACTTTTACATGAGTAGTAATCGTCTTCTTTGTTTGATTGAAATAAGTTGCTTGAAATCTAGCGTGTCCATGTTTTAATCGTTTATCTGCTTGATGCTTTGGTAGTTCTGTATTCGCTCCATTTGTTTTCATTAATCTAGCTTAATCAATCAAAATTTCATGTAGCATTCCAGAGCTAGATTTATTCTGTGCTGAGATATAGTTTTGATCAGTAATTTGAACTTGTCGGTTGTTTATGTATAGATTAGATCTATTTTGATTATATTTTACACTCAATTTTAATTTCCTTCCTTTTTTTAGAATCAGCTAGTTTGGCTGCATAACTTTTGCAGATCAAGTAATTTCCTCTTGGTTTAATTGCTAATCTTTATTATATTAGTACCGGACCTTAAAAGTGTTAGTATGGAATATATCTGATGCATATTCTTGTACTGCTATTAACTAAATTCTAGTGATAATGTGTAATAGTGTTCGTTTGATAATAATGGAGTAACAGTGAACTTTCTATTATGAATTACTATGATTATCCACTCATTTGGCATTTACTTACTCAAACTCTCTTTCTCTGTACCTTTTCCTAACTTGATCAATCCCATTTTTAGAGCACTGGTTAAAAATAAGATATCATGTACTTGAAACACCACCAAATTAGGCCAAGTAGTTATGTAAGTCTTAAAAATTGCATAAGCTCCTTCTACTGGATAGTGAGGCAGCCGTAGATGGTGTTTAGTTCAAGCAAGAAATTTTAGAATAATGATAGTTTTGTTGTGTAACGTGTGATCTTAAAGTCCTAAGTCTGATTCAACCAGTCCTGACATTCTCTCTTTAATTCAAATTTTCTACCCTTTTACAAGCAAGATATTTAGTCTATTGCGTGCCAGAAGAGTTAGAACAAGGTATGTCTCTCTCAACACCATATTGACATCTTTGCCTGCATCCTTACTGTTTTCGTGACTGCCGCAGCTAAAAGTAAGGAAATAGAACTATGTTCTTAACGAGTTCTTGAAAGTCAATTTTTCTAACTCACAGTCCTTTCTTTCATTCATATTTCCTACTCATCACCAAGCCTGTTTTGTGTATAACACAATTTCATAACACAATTAGAGTCCCTCCTTTTTGGAAATGACAAATCGAATATTCATCCAAAGGAATATAACAATTCTTCAAACACTAGTCATGCATCTACTAGTCATTTGTCTACTGGTAGTCTGGTACAGTAACAAACAACACAATAACTCTGGATTCCAGCATACATTCATTGTATCCCAGTGTACTTAACACCAGATGCCACAAAACTTCTATCAGGTATTAGTTTAACTCATGGTGTTTTTGTGCTCACTGTCAATGTTGGTGAATACAAGTATATGTGACTTTGTATATATACGTGCTATGGTGGTTTAGTTTGGAGACTACATTTGTTTCATAGTTTTTGGAGAACATTTTGTTTAGAAGAAGGTAGAGGCATATATGCATAAATAGGCTAATTACATATGAATTGGGCAGTATACTTTGAATATTATGCTTGCAATTGAATTCATGTAACTACTTTGGACAGTTTAACTGGACAGTGTATTTTGGATTATAGGCTTCCGTAGAGCTTGAAGTAATGGCTGGTAGTGAAAAGAAAGATGCAAGGGGGTAAGAGGCTTTATCTGCTATAATTCTTTACTAAAAGGCAGAGGCTTCATTTTATTTGGTAGTGAAAAGAAAGATGCAAGGGGGTAAGAGGCTTTATCTGCTATAATTCTTTACTAAAAGGCAGAGGCTTCATTTTATTCAAAGTAATAGTTTTCTTAATTTGCATCTATATAAGATTATTAAAACATACTCGTCTATTTTATGCGTATGTTCGTTCCGTCCATGAACTCCATATTAGGCTATAACCAATTTGGATCACAAATGATATTAGTCACAGTATATCCTTTGCGTAATATATATTGAGTACTGGAATGATATCATGCCTAGCATTTTGTTCTTTTTTTTGCTATTGACAATTTTGTGAGTTAGTGTTAAGTAACTTTATTTACTAGTTGATGAAATGATGAAAGGCTGTTGTAGTACTTGTACCGCTTCAATATCAGAGTTACGTTCGCTATAGCGGAAGGAAGAAAACAAGAATTGGGCTGCAGACAGGTTAAAAGTATCCAGAGGTTTAATCAAAAGTTGAGGAACAGATTTTACATTTAACTTAGTAATGTGAAAACAAGTTTAAAATATGCCAAACATAAAATCATAGAGCAGGGGAAAATGGGATCAACTTGATTTTACTGTAGCAGTAACTGCATAATTGTTGATAGAAGCCACATTAAAACAAGAACAAAAGAACAAGAATATCTACATTGAGATGTTTATACCAAGTCTGAAATTAAGAAGAATTGGCATAGCATACGAAATTTGAGTATTGATGGATTAGATAAACATTATAAGAATTGGCATAGCATACGAAACTTGAGGATTGATGGATTAGATAAACATTATAAGACATATCTCTTGGTAAAAGTTTTAGACATAGGGAGGATCATATATAATAATATTTGTTAGTACAAACCAAATTAGATGCATCTATATTATAAAGTGGGAGGAGAAATTGACGATTTTTTTGTGTAAACAATTATTTGAAATTTTTTATATTTTTTAAATTTACCCTTTAAGAAATAGGAGCAGTTATTTTTAAAACTCAAAAACTTACCTTTTCTCTCTCCCCACTTTTTCATTATCCTTATTTAATATTTTCTCATTTATTGTACACATGTAGTGTGTGTCAGGATACTAGTCATTATAAAGTCCACACTATGCTTTTGTATATGTGAAACAAGTAATATTTTGGACTGGGCTATAAACGAGCTGAGTCAGGCTTTGGCTTGCCGAGCTCGACTAAGAGTTAAACGAGCAGAGTCGGACCCGATTTTAAACGAGCTTGAAATTTTGTGTACCAACTCGTTTATAAACAAGTCGGGCTTGAGTTCGAGCCGACTTAAGCGGGGTAAGTCGAGCCGAGTCGAGCTCGAGCTTAAGCCTGACCCGTTTATTTTTTTTTAATTTTTTATTTATTTTCACATTTAAAAAAAATAATAATATATAAATTTAAATTAACCATCTAGGAACTTAATATCATACACAAACATAACTAAGAACTATATTTGAATTATATTTTTTTTTATTATATATGTAAAATAAAATTTTAATTAAATAATTGTTAAACGAGTCAAGCTCGAGTCGGTCTGGAGTCGGGCCTAAACGAGCCGGGTTTGAGTCGAACACCACACTGTTCGAGTTCGGTTCATTTGACTAAATGAGCTTTAAGTCTTGTTCGAGCTCGGCTCGTTAACGAGCTTGAGCTCGAGTTCAAGTTTGGCTTAATTAAATCGAGTCGGGCCGGGCTCGCGAACAGTCCGATTTGTTTACAACCCTAATTTTGGACAAGAAATTTCTTGGTGAGCTGGGCCGGGCTACTCTTCCCGCCAAAAATACATGGTGGTTGTATAGTGATTTGCATTTAGGAAAAATATATTGAAATAAATAAATCTAGTAATTAATCATCCTCATCTTTTTGGTTGCTCCCCAACTTTAGGCCTTTCGTATATGATGTTAAATTAAATGAAAAAAAAAACACAAAAAGAAAGAGATAAACTTCTTGGTAAATTAAGACACAAATGACTTGAGGGAACATAAATTCGTAGAGAAAAATAGATTTGAGATGCAATGGGTTACTCATTTTGGTTCTATAATTAACCTTATCGCTCATAATTTCGGATCTGGCTACCCTCCGATATACATATTGTCTAATCTATCTATTAAATATACTAAAATGCAGTTCAAATCACCGTATCATAACATTTGTCAAGCTCACAATTCAACACCTGTCTTGCCTCATTAATGCTCTCCAATTCTTTAAAAAAATACCCAGGAAACATAACAACAGAGGCCCTAATTCATTCCCCTAAATCTCGATTCAACAATTCAAATATGACATTCTAACTACCAACAGATTTGATCCAAAGAAATCTCGAATCAACAATTCAAATATGACATTCTCACCCTATCTCCTTCACTTCCACATTCGGTTTTCAGTGGTTGAATCTATAAGCCTTACTTTTAGTTTTAGTGTTTTATTTTAATGCTTCTGGAATTAGCTTTTCTAAGTTTGGGTATTTTTTTGTGCCTCTACCTGACTTATGCCATATTCATCGTTTATTTAAGTTTTTTACATCAGTTGTGTCTTCCGTATATAAATGTATACCTACAAAGACTACGTTTTTCTGTCATAAACTCATACAGTTTGAAGTTTAATTTTACATAATTTGGTGAATTTATGTCTCTCACAAATTTTAAATAACAAATTTTGAATAATGTTTTGCAGGAAACTGTTGAACTATTCACTCACAAATTTGAATCAAATAGAGGGCAGACTACACCAAAGAAAAAAATACCTTCGGTTCTTCTCTTTGATTTACAACTCACATTACTATGGAATTCATACTCTTCTTGACCTTATCTCCTTCACTTCCACCTTCAGTTATCAGTAGTTGCTCCAATTTTTGGAACTAGATGAATCTATAAGCCTTATTTTTATTTATGTGTAATATCTACATTTTTAATTTTTTTTTGGTAAAACAAATTAGTTACTTATATGAGCAAAATAAGTAACTAATTTATCTCGGTTCTTATAGTAACATTACTTAATTATTATCATTCCCTTAAATCACTAAAAATCTAAACTGTTCTGTTACTTTTAACTGTTTTAATATTATCATTACTAATTTAATTATTATCTCCTACAATCACTACTTTATTATCCTTTTTAATTTGAAATCCCTTAAACCACTACTTTATTATCCTTTTTAATTTAAAATCCCTTAAATCACTATAAATCTAAACTGTTCTGGTAATGTCTACTCTTCTGTTATTATCCCTTTTAATTTAATTATTATCTCCTAAAATCACTACTTTATATTCCCAAATTAATGTATTGAATTTATAATCCCCTAAATCACAACAAATCTGTACTGTTTTGATAATGACAATTTTTCTGATATTATCTTTTGTAATTTAATTAATATATCCTAAAATCACTACTTTTTAAATCCCAAATTAATTTATTGGATTTATAAACCCCTAAATCACTACAAATCTCAACTGTTTAGATAATGTCAACTGTTCTAATATTATCCTTTGTAATTTAATTATTATTTCCTAAAATCACTACTTCATGATATTATCGTTACTTAGCTATTACTCTCTGTTATTTAACCTAATTTTCTCCCTATAAATACCAACTATTACACAACAACTCATCTCCTACTTATTATCTTCTGCTAAACATTTATCTTATACTTTACCTATCCCATTATTTAGATGACTACTAGATACGATTTTATTGATAACATCAGCCCAGTCAAGGAGACGTGGAAGATTAAAGTCAGGATAACTCGACTTTGGAATATGCCAAGCTTCAACAAAGCAGACAACATAAACAGTATCGAGATGGTATTGTTGGATGAAAAGGTACATATAAAAATATATATATACATACGCAACTCCTAATTATAAAATCTTAAAATTACAGCAACTTAGATTACAACATCTTACCATATGCCTATTATACTTTTATAGGACGACAAAATACAAGCGAGTATCAAGAGGTCACTTTTTACTAAATTCCAAACAACAGTAAAGGAATAAAAAGTCTTTCTAATCTCCAATTTTGTTGTCAGTCAGAACGGTGGTTCTTTCAAAGCTACTCAACATCCATACAAGATTAATTTTCAGTACTCCACCTCATTGCAAGAGTTAGATGAGGCTCTCATTCATACATATGGATTTCAATTCACTCCATACGATCAAATACTATCAACTGCAGTTGATGATTCTTACTTAGTTGGTATGTTTAACAATAATTAACCCTTCAAGCTTTTACATAATTGTGTTTTTTTACCTACATAATTGTGTTGCGTATAACCAGATATTATTGGACAACTAACTGCGATGGGGAGTGTAGAAGTCAGCACAAAAAATGGTAAACAGAACAAGAGAGTTAATATCGAACTAACTGATGACAGGTAACTTTTTAAACTGTATGAACAGTTCTTTTATTAATAACTATTATCATCTAAATTAATCTTTATATTGTATTTTTGTTACAGTCATAACGTATTGAGATGCACATTGTGGGATGACTTTGCAAACCAGATTTGTTCCTTTACTAAAACAGAAAAACAATATAACATTATAACTGTTTTAAAGTTTGCAAAAATCAAGTTCTAGAAAGGTACTATTACTGTTATTTCGATGAAAAATACCTCTATGAACATATGATTATTAATTATGCAACATCTACCATTAACTAGGTACACCAACGTTGTCCAACTCAATGTTCGGTTCGAGACCTCTTATAAATGCAGATATCCCTAAGGTTGTTACTTTTAAAAATAGGTATATTGCGTACTTCTTTCTTATTAAATTCTATTACTACTACAAGTTAATTTGCCCTTTAACTACCCTCACTGTTGTCTAACAGTATTTGTGCTGCATTAAATAATAAAACTACAATAAATCATTTATCCAGCCAGAGCACATTATCTATTACAGGTGAATTCCTCTAAATCAGTGATAGGAAAACTCTTGATGAGATACGGGATGCAACAGAGGTAAACCCGCTTTTAAAACACCTTAACTCTTTCACAACATTATCTTCTATTATGTTGCTCATTCTCTATTTAACACTCTAGGAGTCAACATGTGTGGTACTTGTTACTATTCTGTGTATAGAAACCGAATACAATTGGTTCTACAATTCCTGCAAAAAATGCCGTAAAAAAGTAAAACCCGACAGTGGAAAATATTGGTGTGATAAATGTTATGACTATGTCAAATCTGTTACACCAAGGTATTATGATACAATATTTTTTTATACGTTATATCTACCTTGTGTTCATACTTTGTGCACTCTGTTAATACTATCTAACTTCGTAAATGTAACTTTTAATTGTAGATTTAAAGTTCAGGTTAAAGTAATGGATGATACGTCCAGTGCATCTTTTGTTCTATTTGATCGTGAAGCCCAACACGTCATAAGAAAGTCAGCTTATGAATTGAGGGAACAATTGATTAAGGTAAAATTAAAATATAAAAAATTATTACATGTTTAAAGTAAACAATCTTAACCTTATTTACATAACTGCTCTTAATTCATGTTTTTCAAATGTGTTAAAGGATGGAGACTCTGATTGTTTTCCGGATGAACTCAATTTATTGTTGCAAAAGAGGTTTATTTTCAAGATACAGATATTATCTTATAATTTGAAGGCAAACTATGCGATATTCACAGTTGCTAGAATGACTGACGATGAAAAAATAATTGAATCCTACACAAGTTTATGTGATGAACCTCAGGTAATATCAATTTTACACATATAATTTGTTAACAACAAAAAATACCTACATTACCAACTATTTCTTATATCTCTGTTTTGATTCTGTTACTATAGTCTATACAGGGTGAGTCGTTGCCCGATGTTGTCAACTGTGTTACACCTATAAGCAAAAGGCCTATACATTAAATCAGCGATGATGAGGTACAAGGATCACAGTCAACTGATGTTAAAATGTCAACCAACAAACTGCAAAAGAAGATCAAAATCGAGAAAGATGACAACTTTACTGCTTCAACTTAATTTGAAGCATTATCTCATTTTACTACGTGACTTGGTTGTTTTAAAATTTTACAATTTCTGAAGACTTTTAGTATAATCCTCTTTGGCTATGTTTGTTTGCAAGGATTACACTTGGGATAGGACTATTAATCCCAAGTGTTTTGTTTGTTTTTAAATTTGAGCTTGGGACTATTAGTCCAAGGATTATAAAATAGCTTAAGATGAGGGATTATTTAATACCATGTCTAGCTAGGTATTATAATCCCATCATGAAGGATTAAAACATAACATGAGATTATTTTAAGTTATCCCATGAATAATCCCATGAAAAACAAACATGTGACTAGGACTATTTAATCCTAGGACTAATAGTCTTGGGATTATAATCCCATGGATTATAATCCCGGGATTATAATCCCATGGATTATAATCCCGGGATTATAATCCTTGCAAACAAACATGGCCTTTGAGTTTTAAACTTGGATTATTTGAATGAAACTTCTTTATTATTGGATATTATGTAGTTTTATTATATGATTTAGTATAGTGTTGGGGCATGAATATTTGGGCTCGATAGATTAAGTGGGTTTTGTCCACGTGGAGGCAATGGCCCCACGTAAGAATTTATTTTGGGCAGTGTGAGGACTTTAAGGAATCTAAGATTCCCAACTATATTTAAATTCTAGTTCTTATGAAAGAGTCAGGATTGTATCCGACTTCCTTTCTTTAAGGAGATTATGTTCTATCCAATCATAGGTAATTACCATGAATAGGAGTCCTATTACAGTTGGGGAACAGAGCGATAAAGTTAGTGTGATCATCTATAAATATAAAGCTAAACCCTAAATTTACAGGTAATGACTCTTTGCTCACTAAAGTACTAAACCTCTATTGTTAATACCTTGAACATCCTGTACTTATTCTCACACTGGAGCTATCTCCTAGCGGCCCAAACCGCCAGGCTCTTGAGTGTGGTTTCATTCTTGTGCAGGATTTGGCACGTATTTTGATGATTGGATGCGTGGCGAAATCTTGGCGTTAACATTGGCGCTAGAAGGAGGGCCCTTAGTGCAGTGTAACATACAATCACTCAATAGTTTTCGGTCGAAAATTATGGTGTCAAACAATGCAAAGACGGTATCAACACGGAATATGTCGGCAGCCAATACACTCCAACCCCGAGGCTCGATCAAAGACAGGTTGGGGCAATCGAAAAGTATCTCGGATAGGCTGGGCCCTCAGAGTCGTTCGGTGGGCCAACTCGACCCCCGGACGACGATTGTCAAAAGGAAACTGTTCTCTACCACGTGGAAGACGGGGGCCATGACGATGGTGTCGATGACCAGAATTCTAGGTCGGATCAAGGTCGAGACAAGAGGGAGTTGATCTTAGACAGAAAGGTGCAGCAGAACAAAGACGCTATGGAGGTCCTATGCCTTCAGCAAATAGAGTTAGATAAGCAGTTGGCGTCGTTGATACACGGAGAAGAAGTTTCCTCCAGTTACCATTGGCATCAAAGGAATTCATCAGGAGATCGATCCAGGACACATCGTTCGGATGATTCTCGACGGGGAAAGAGCAGGCCGAAGAGCTAATCCGTGGCAGGCACGGAAGCCGCTCGCAGGATAATAGCAAGCCGAAGAGCCGCACCCCAGTCCGCGGCAGGCACCGAAGCCGTTTGCAGGATCAGAGTAGGTCGAGGAGTCGCTCCCCGATCCGCAACAGGTACTAAAGCCCCTCGCAAGACTTGAGCAGGCCAAGAAGCCACTCTCCGATCCGTAAGAGGTATAATAGCCGCCCGCAGGACGATAGCAAGCCGAAGCTGCACACCAGACCGGGGCAGGCCTCGAAGCCGCTTCAAGGATAATTCGAGGGTCGGGCCCGAGCCAATTCTTCATGAGAATGGGACCGATGCCCTAGCAAAAAGGCTAAAAAAGGTGGAACAGAGGCTGGCGGCAGCTGATCAGTCAGTAGAATTGCCGAACAATGCCAGGTCACCTTTTACCCCGGAGATCAAGCGGGTGAAGGCTAATAAGTCCAAAAAATTACCGCCATTGGAGACGTACGACGACACTGGCGATCTATATGAGCACACACATGCATATAATTAGATCATAAATTACTACGACCATCCCGCCGCCGCCAAATGTCATATGTTTATTACTACGCTGAAGCGTGGGGCTCGAGAATGGATGGTGTCTCTCAGTTCGAACTCGATCAGTTCATGGGAACAGCTATGCGACAAGTTCCATGCGCACTTCGGAAGTAATAAGCGAAGGGGAAGGCTGACAACATCTTTGATGCAAGTCAAACAGTGTTTCGAAGAAATCCTCAGTCAATATGTGAATCGGTTTAGGGAAGCGGTTGGCACAATGACCGACTTGAATGTGCAGCTGGCTATGGGGTTCTTTACCACTGGATTAGACATTGCGAAGTCCAAGAAGCTGGTCAAAGACCTCATTCTTAATCCACCCGGAGACTTGTTAGAGGCTTTAGTAGGGTCGGTGGGTTTATTACCCTCGAGGAGGCTATTGGGTGCCTGAAGCCGCAGGCACATTCGAAAGATAGACCGAGGGATCGAGATCAGAACAATACACCCAGGTCAGACAATCAATCGAGGCGGGGTTTTAATGGAGGAGGTTCGGGAGGAGGCAGACCACCCTTCCCAAATAAAAACGTTAATAAAGTCTACACCCCCTGAACACCAATCACGCCAAGATATTAGAGGAAATCCGGAATAAACCTGGTTTCGAACCTTGCCAGGCGAGCACAAAGTCCTATAGGGGAAATCACAACCGTTATTGCAACTATCACCAGACTACGGGACATTCTACAGAGGATTGTTATAACTTGAAAGACCTGATTGAGAAGAAGGTATAAAGCGGGGAGTTGGTTCAGTGCGTCGCAGGGCGAGAAGCTTTGGAAAGAACAACAACTAATAACAATACTCAGCAGAACCCAAAGTCCCAAACCGATTCGGTCCCGATGGTTCGAGGAGTTGTAGATGTAATAAACGGGCGGATCGGTTGGGAAGGTGCTCGAAAAGAAAAGGAGGGGTATGTTGGATTCAGTCATATCAATATCTGAACAACCAGTTTGGAAGGAGCGCCCTTATCTGGGCACTGTGATTTCTTTCACCGATGAGGATTACCCCTCCGAATCGATTGAGCCGCATGAGGGAGCTCTGGCTATTACTGTCTAAGTCGGGACCATGGATATGAGGCGAATTATGATCGATAACGGTTCTTCGGTCGACATACTCTATGCTTACACTTATCAAAGGCTAGACTTGGGAGGAAGGAAAATGGAAGTCGGGCAGGAACCTCCGCTGTACGGGTTCGACAACGATCCAGTTCGGGTGGCAGGGACTATCGAGTTGCCAGTCATCTTCAGGACGGCTCCTCGATAGGTGGAGGTCAATGTCAGGTTCTTTGTGGTGCATGTGGATTCGGCCTATAATGCTATTTTGGGAAGACCGACATTAATGGCGCTGCAGGCGGTGACCTCCATCCCACACTTCAAGATAAAGTTCCTTACGACGAATAGGGTTGGTGAGGTGAAGGGTGATTTGGATTTGGTTCGAAGGTGCTATAAGACTTCGTTGATATCTTTAGCCATAGGAAGGTGTAAACAGAAATAGACTATGGCGATTGAGGTTGAACCCTTTACCGAAGGAAGCACAGAACCACTCGCTTTGCAAGCCGAAGAGACTGAAGACATTGAGTTAGTTCCGGGGAAAAAGGAAAAGATAATAAAGATTGGTTCGGGCATGCAGGAGCCCTTCAGTACGAGGTTAATTGACTTGCTTCGGGTCTATGCCGATATCTTTGCTTAGGAGCCCAGTGATATGCCGGGAATTGACGAATCTATCGCAGTTCACAAACTGTGTGTAGATCCGATGAAGAAACTCGTTCGTCAAAAGAGGAGAATTTTTGCCCCGGAAAGGCAGAAAATTATTGACGAAGAGATAACAAAGTTCTGGAAGCGGATTTCATTTTTGAAATTGATTATCCCGAGTGGTTGGCGAACGTGGTGCTCGTCCAGAAGTAAAACGACAAGTGAGGGTATGCATTGACTATACAGACTTGAACAAGGTGTGTCCGAAGGATTTTTACCCCTTGCCATATGTTGATCAATTGATAGATGCGACTTTGGGGTTCGCGATGCTGAGTTTTATGGACGCCTTTTCAGGATACCATCAGATATCGATGTACAAGAAGGATATCCCGAAAACGGCTTTCATTACCCATAGGGCAATTTATGCATATAAGAAGATGACATTCGGATTGCTTAAAGCTGGGGCCACGTATCAACGGATGATGAACTACGTTTTTAAGAAGCAATTAGGGAGGAGTATGGAAGTCTACGTAGATGATATGATCGTCAAAAGCTCTTCTGTTCGAGGCCACTTGAATGATTTGGAAGATTGTTTTTAAACCATTAGAGAACATAATATCCAACTGAATCCTACCAAATGTACCTTCAGCCTCGGGTCAGGGAAGTTTCTGGGGTATATGGTAAGCAAGAAGGGAATTGAAGCGAATCATGAAAAGATCAAAGCTATCATGGATATGATGTCTCCGAAGTCGTTTAAAGATGTATAGAGGCTAACGGGTCAGATTGCAGTGCTTCGGAGGTTCATGTCAAAATCGGCGGAAAGGTGCCTCCCCTTTTTCGACACTCTGAAAGGTCCAAAGAATGAAAAGACTTTTCAGTAGAACTCAGAGTGTGAGGATGAGTTCCAAGGGATCAAAAAATACTTATCCTCTACGTCGTTGCTGATGAAATCGATCCTTTCGGAAACTTTGTACCTGTATTTGGCTGCCAGCTCGTTAGCGATCAGGGCGGTTTTGATTCGGGAATCGGGCGGAAAGCAGTTCCCCGGTTACTATGTTTGTTATGCACTTAGGGACGCAGAAACAAGATATCCGAACCTGGAGAAATTTGCCTATGCGTTGATCATTGCTAGCAGGAAGTTTCAGCATTATTTTCACGGTCGGTTGATAGTGGTGTATACAGATCAGCCTCTGAAGAAGGTGTTGCACAAACTAGACGTCTCGGGTCAGCTTGCTGCGTGGGCTATGGAATTGACCCAACTTCATTTGGAATATCATCCTCGGACAACGATTAAGGGTCAGGCTTTAGCCGACTTTGTGGTGGAGTGTTCGTTTTTTGAAGATGATCCAGTTGATCAGCCGGAGATAGTGGGTTCGGTTTCGGATATTCAGCCGCTTCAAACTTTTTGGACGCTATATGTGGATAGGTCTTCAACTTTGGATACGAGTGAAGCAAGGGTGATTTTGACGAGTCCTTAGGGATTCAGAGTTCAGCAAGCCATTTGGTTCGGGTTCAGGGCAACTAACAATGAGGCCGAGTATGAAGCGATCCTGACAGGGCTACGGTTGGCAAGGAGTTTAGAGGTTCAGAGGATGGTTATCTTTAGTGATTCTCAATTGGTTGTTAAGCAAATATCAGGTGGATTTAAAGCTCGGGGGGGGCGAGGATGTCTAGGTACCTGGCAAAAGTCAAGAATCGATTGCACTATTTCAGCTCGTGCACTTTCCAAGGGGTAGATCGGTCCAATAATGCGATTGTTGATGCGTTGTCCAAGTTAGCTGCCTCAGATACGGGTACTTTCAGTGGATCAGTCTACTTGGAAGTACTAGAGTTCCTAAGCATTCAGGTTTCGGAGGTACTGGTTGTGGAGTGTTCGGATTATTAGATGACCCCGTATATAAGTTACTTGGTTGATGGCGAGTTACCTTCGGATAGATTATTAGCAAAGAAGATAAAGTACAAGAGTTCAAATTTTGTCTTGATTGATGGTGACTTATATAGGCGTGCGTACTTTTCACCTTTACTGAAATGTTTGGTCCCCTCCGAAGTGGAATGCGTGCTTCGGGAAGTTCACGAAGGAATCTGTGGTGATCATATGCGAGCCAAGTCACTAGCATACAAGGTACTTTAGCAAGGTTATTACTGGCCTACCATTTTCAAAGATGCTAAGGAGTATGTTCAAAAGTGCTCTAAGTGTCAGCTAAACAGTCTGGTGCCTCATCAGCCACTAGAGGAACTCTTTTCTATTCTGTCCCTGATTCTGTTTCAAGCATGGGGGATTGATATTCTGGGTCTATTGCCAAAGGCGAAAGGTTAGGTCAGCTTTGTGATAGTGATGATTGACTATATGACTAAGTGGGTAGAGGTCAAACCTCTTCGAACAATCACGGAACAAGAGTGTCTCAAATTTCTCAAAGAGTTTATGGTGTTTCGCTTCGAGATTCCTATGGTTGTGGTGTCAGACAACGGATGGCAGTTTGTAAGTTCGAAGTTTGAAGAATTCCTTAAAAATTTGGGGATCCAGCATAGAAAGACTTCAGTTGCTCATCCACAGTCTAATGGTCAGGTTAAAGTTACTAATCGCACGTTGCTCAATGGTATTAAAAGAAGGCTAGACGAAGCCAAGGGGAGGTGGCCCGAAGAGTTACTCAGCGTTTTATGGGCATATCGGACTACTCATCGAACCACTACAGGCGACTCGCCATTTCCATTAGCTTATAGGATTGATGCTCTTGTCCCAGTTAAGATTGGGTCTCCTTCGCTAAGGGTTAGTCAGTATAAAGAGCTTTATAACGATGTACGCCTTCGGCTTAATCTTGATTTATTAGAGGAGGTTCAGGAGTCGGCTTTGGCAAGGCTAACAGTCTACCAGCGGAGAATGGCCAGACATTACAATAAGGGGGTGAAAGTTCGAAGGTTCGAAGTTGGGGTGAAAGTTCGAAGGTTCGAAGTTGGTGATCTTCTACTTCAGGAGGTTGAAGCATCTATCCCTCAGAATACAGGAAAGCTTATGCCAAACTGGGAGGGTCCTTATGAAGTTGTGGAAGTGCCAAAGCCTACCTACCAGCTTCGAGCAATGGATGGTTCTGAAATAAAGAATACATGGAATGCTGGGAGACTTAGACGATATTACCAATAAGTTATGTAGTTTTTCAGTTCATTCTTATGTATTCAATTATCTATCAATAAAATAAAACAGTTTGTTCTTGCGAAAAAGATTTTTCGTTTCTCTTGGGGATTTGTACATATGAAAAGTTGTTACAAAAATTTAAAGGAAAAATTACAATGTTTATTGCTGAGGTAGAGGTCGACTTCGGTATCAGCTTCGTCATTCGAAGAGTCTAGGATAGAAGGATCTAACCTGGCTGCAAGCATTTTGGCCTTGTCTTTCTGTCGGGCGTTCAAATATCCATCGTCGTACTGTTTTAGGACCTCTTCGGTCTGTTCTGGGATCGACGGTATTCGGAGATCAGCTTCTGTTTGGTGTCTTCGGTTAATGGCGGACCTTGAGCTTTTAATTCATTATGTTCCTTCAGCAATTCAGCCAATTGAAAATGAACAGCTCGAAGTCGATTCAGAAGGCTTGTTATTGATTTCTCCATCACGCCGATTTTATTTTTGTCTTCGGTTCGTTCTGCCAAAAGTTGTTCTCTCTTTTCAGCTACTTCAGAAAGTTGCCATTTTGTTTTCTTCAGTTCACTCTCCAGCTCTTCGCAACGGTGGGTGGTGTTGGCGTGGAGGCTTTGTTCCTTTTCGAGTCCTGATTTTATGACTTCTATTCGGTGTTAAAGTTCGGCGATCTCAGCCCTCAATTCTCCCTCTTTGTTCTTCATCTTTTCCAAATGCCGATGGGTTCGGGCAATGACAGCATTGGACTGTAATTTTAAAATTGATTAACCTGGTGGATAATGTGTGTAAAAAATGGATAGAGTCTAGGGGGCAATGTTACTTACTCGACCGATATGCATGGAGTTGGCATAGATCAGCTCTTCAGTTGTAATGTCTTCGAATCTATTGTCGTCTTTGGGAAGGTTGAAGTATTGAAAGAGTTCCATGGGATAGTCTTTGGGGTCTTCGGGCCATAGAGACATTGTGGCTCGAAGTTCCCGAACCTCTCGTGCTTCGTTTGTGAGTGAGGGCGATTCGGCTAAGGAGGTGTTTGTTGATTGCTATTGTTGGGGATCGGGGAGTGGTTCGGTGTGTGGCTTTTTAGGAAAGGGAAGATGATTCAACTCGCTCCTTTTGTTTTTGTAAAGGGGCTTCGGGTATGACGGATTCTAGAGGTTCGGCTGAATCGGGTTGGATGATGTTAAGTTCGGTGGTTTGGGTAGGGTTGGTGACCAGGTGTTAGGGTGGTTATTTGTTATGCGCCTTGACTAGCCTTCGTTTCTTTTTGAAGAGGGCGTCTTTTTCGGCTGGTGTCATTTTGAGTGGCCTTTTTTCGGTAAAACCTAGTGTGGGGATGATAGAGGAAGGGTTGGCATCTGGTATTAGAGGTTGAGATGGTGGTATGGTGGTGATCGGATCTATTAGAAGAGGAGCTTCGGATGGTTGATTTCTTCGGATTTTTTGTTAGGGAGGATGTTTGGCCGATATCTTCAATTCTTTTCGGCTTGATAAGAGAAACTGCAAATAATGGAGGGTTAGGAAGGGATTCTAACAATCTGAAATATTGAGTTAATGAATGGATTTTGACTTACGTTTATGGTTGTATAGCCAGGTTTGGTTGATTAGGAGGTCCATGCTCCATTCTCTTTCGGCATCTTGGCGATGAGCGAGACTAACTCTTCGACCTGGCTTCGGGAGAGCTTATCTAGCACGACATTGGCTCTGGCAGCTTCGGCCCAGTCAGGGATTTTGGGGATTTTAGGTCCTTTGATGAAGAATTAATAGGAGTGCCAGCCTTTGTTGTTAGTGGGAGTCTTCATTAAGGATCCTTTCTGGGCTGCTTTGTTCGGCTGCTTATTGATTTGACGAAATCCTGCCTCTCTGGATCGGCCCAGTGTGAACAGGGTAAAGAAGAAGTCGATGGAAGGGTCCACGTCGCATTCTTGGGAGAAGGCGATGAAGCAAATCAGGTGAATGAAAGAGTTCGGCACCAATTGGGCGAATCCGACCCTGACGAAGCTAAGGAAAGTAAGAATGAATGCGTGAAGGGGAAATCGAACCCCGTATTTCTGGGCGTACAAGGAAACGACGATCCAGCCATCGGGTTGTTGGTACATCCTTTCATCCAGATTCGGTGCTCGAAGTTCATGTGTGAGGGGAATGAGGTACTGTTGGCGGATATCAGTAAGATTTTGTTCGATGATGGAGGATTTGGTGTTGATATGGGTGTATGCCTTTTCTGATGAATATTCTTGTTACATTTTAGTATACTCCTCTCGGCTTCAGTTCTGATTGGTGATGGGGTGGCTGAGGAAGAGGTGTTGTGAGGTAGGTTAGCGGTGATGGGGGAGGATGAAGGGTTGGTGATTATGGGGATGGAAGCAATTTCAGAGGGAATTGCGATTGGGTTTTGTGTGGAAGTGGGGTTGGGGTCGGTGGCGGTTGGAGAAGGGGAATTACTAGCTGAGTTGGTGGTGTCGGCCATTGTTAACTGGAATTTGTAGGGAGAATGGAGTGTTTGGCCGGAAAAGTTGGTTGTGGATATCTGAGAGAGTAGTTATAGAGGGAGAAAGAGAGACTTTGAACAGTAAGGCGGTTCGTTTGGGGAGGAAAAGGTTTTTGATGTGTTTCTTCAGTATGCATGTTTCACGAGATGCAGCTAATAATGGTGGTGGGGTCTATTTGTTGGCGTGGGCAACAAGAAGGTATTGTTTGGATTCAGGCGAAGGGTTTGGAATTACTTTATTTCGTGTGTACTCTCTTGCTATAAGTCAGGAATAGCCAGAGAGTGGGGGGCAATGTTGGGGCATGAATATTTAGGCCCGATGGATCCAGTGGGTTTTGTCAACGTGGAGGTAATGGCCCCACGTAGGTATATATTTTGGGCAGTGTGAGGACTTTAAGGAATCTAAGATTCCCAACTATATTTAAATTCTAGTTCTTATGGAAAGAGTCAGGATTGTATCCGACTTGCTTTCTTTAAGGAGATTGTGTTCTATTACCATGATTAGTAGTCCTATTACAGTTGGGGAACAGAACGATAAAGGTGGTGTGATCATCTATAAATACAAGGCTAAACCCTAAATTTACAGGTAATAACTCTTTGCTCACTAAAGTGCTAAACCTCTATTGTTAATACCTTGAACAACATGTACTTATTCTCACACCGGAGCTATCCCCCGGCAACCCAAACCGCCAGGCTCTTGAGTGTGGTTTCGTTCTTGTGCAGGATTTGGCGCGTATTTTGGTGATTGGACGCGCGACGAAATCTTGGCGTTAACATATAGTAAACATGATTCTGGCATCTTACATAATATAAACCAAAACAAAAAAAATAATATAAAACTGATAATTTGGTCTTTAAAAATAAATTACTATCTTATTTATATAATATAATAATACTCTCCCATTAAAAATTCTCAATTATTCCTGTTATGACATTGATTTCTATCCTACTTTGGCAGCTGATTTAAGTGGGTAACACAAAAAAATATAAGTATGTGCACAACTTTTTGTTTTTCTTTAATTGTGACTTCTTGCTATTTGTAATCTCAGAATGGTGGGGAACCCTTTTCAGCTTAAGCTACGATGGGGTTTGAGATTTTGTGTGGGAAAAAAAGTTAAAAATACTTGCAATATATGATGGCTTGTGGTGGTGGATAACTCATTATTATACTACAACTTTTTCCCAAAATGTCAAAGACAATAAGTCTCTGTCCAAATATGTACATAATAGTATAATATTAATAAATCAATTATGAAGTATAACAGTTGAAATATATGCCAGTTTACATCTGTTATACTTCTTATTCAGATTTAAAGAAAGCTTATTTCTTTAAATCTAATTTACATAATTCGATAATCAATATAAACTATTTTATTTCTCAAATTGCAAAAAAAGATTCATCAGTCAAAAATACCTTTAGTTTTAGTTATGTAAGATGACAAAATCATGTTGAATATATTGAATACTTATTTACATAATTTGCTTATATTTCAAATTACTATATCATTTACAAATCATATTAACTCAGTTATTATTATTATTATTATTATGGGGTTGGGAAGGATATAAAGCCATTATTGGAGGAACAGAGGATTGGATTTGAAACATAGCTTTTAAACTATACAATAAAGTATGTCTGAAACAAATCTTTTTCAATCTCTTTTATGGATAAATACGAGTATATAATAGTAATTAATTAGGTAAACGGTAATTGAGTTGTGTTATCTATATTAACAAAATTCGGCAGCTTGATAATTGGGCCCCACGTCACAAATATATTGGTCTACCTTTAATGTTGTTGATGATCATGATGGGTGATTCTAGCCATGATCTGTTTATTTACTTAAGTACTTATAGGCCTATGCTAGCACTTTGTACCTGTTCTATAGTAGCAAAACAGAGCACGTGCATAACATAAAAGTTGCGTGTAGGGAGAATAATAATAATAAATGTAAGAGGTCGAAATCGAACTGGATTTGGCGCCTGTGCCTCCATCATTCCATTGCTTATCACTTCCCTCTTGGAGGAACTCCATTCTAATACACTCACTCCTCCCAAAGATCGAATTTCAAAGAGTAAAAGTGGATAGATTTTTGTGTACTCGAGGAACTCCATAACCCGCTCGGAAGATTAATTTTGCACAAATTTAGGTATTTTCACATCTTTCATTTTATCTCTCAAACCATAACATTAACGAGAAACCTTAGTTTTTTAATTTCGATTTTACCATGATATATGTAATTATGTCAATATGAGATCTAATATGTAGTGCACGTTGCGAAATTGTCTGATTCATGTTTGTCTATATACAAGGATCGTGTTTCCAAAAATTGGAGAAATCAACCATAAGCCATACATGTCAGAAAACAATGAAAAACATGAATTTACTATCAACCAGTGGGACAAAACTCAGTCAAGGATGCGTAGAAGGATGATTATGCTGGAAAAACGAGAAAAAAAAAATACAACGTATACTTTCTACCTAGTTATTCACTAATTAAGTGTATAAAATTAATTCTCTACTGTCAAAATATCCTATGCATATTGATTGTGCTTCCTATTTCATGTTAGAATCCACCAACAAAATGAGCACAAGTACTACATCTGTTAGAGCAAGCAAAACATCCAGAATGCATATGAGTGACATTTCAAATGGTAATTATTTCATTATATCTTTGTATTTATTTTTTCATCAATTATATTGCTTATGCTAATATAATATGAATTTTTTATGTAGTTTATACAAATCTCAATTCATCTTTCGATGAAGTTGTTGTTAGTCATATTGATTCAATACCAAATATACATTTACAAACATCAAAACATTGGCAGCATATAAATCAGCAAAATTGGGTTCATCCAGTACCTAATAATGGTATTTCTATATTCAGTTTCTTTACATATGAGCTTTGAAATTCAAATTAATTTCATGAAATCTAATTTTTTTTATCATGACACAAAACTTATTCAAGGAAAGGAAAACACTCCGGTTAGCAGAGAAAACTGTGTTCATCTTTCGGCTACTGGTATTCAGTGTTTCCAATTTAATTTTCTTTCTGTTATTGAATTGAAAGCGTTATAATAATTCAAAAAATGTGGGATGTCATATTTATATATGTTCGTGTATTTGTTATTATATTATGGGTACCTATCTAATGAACCTTTCTATTATTTTTACTTTATTGATCAAATCATCCAATACTACCACTGGAAGAGATATGCTTAATATGATACATAACAATTCAATATTGTCAATGTCAGACATTTCAAACGGTAATAAATGTCTACTATTTTACTTACTAGATGTCCTAAATTATGATTATTTTTCATAACTATAAATTTATTTATTTTATGCAGTTTGTACAGATCTCAGTACAACCTTTAATGAAGTAGATGTCAATCATCCTGAATCATGTTCTACTAAATTGATGCAAACATCAAGGTTCAATCAACAATATACTCCGCTTACCAACAAACATAATGTTACTCAAAATAGGAAGAGTAAAGCATCTCAACCAGGATCGATATATATTGCAGATCATGTTAATGCATCTATGAATGAACAAATACTTGATGCCGACACATTTCAACCTTCAGAATTTTCTATTGATCCCCCTGATAATGGTATGTTGTTAGCTTATTCTACTAATAAATACCATGCACATCTAACAAATATATTAAGTGTTAGTATGCATAAAAAGTTTTAAGAATTAATGTATAAATTGTAAATAGTATTTGATCCAATTTTTGTCCAATTTTCTTTTTATACGATAATTGTTCTTATAATACATTTCTTAATTTTTTATTTTAGGTTAAATGGATGTTGATGTTCATTCTGCTAATGATGGTAAATTCTTAATCTTGCTTATCATTTTGCCTGTTCCAGTATTTTTAATTTTCTATGACAATTGTACTTTAATGATGATATATCCACTTAAATGTATTAAACTCAGATTATTGGGACATCGGTGACCCAAACTGGGAATGTTCATCATGTAATGCGTTGATGTGGTATCAGGAAAGAATAAACAAGAATCAAAAAAGCAAAAATCCAGAATTCTCAATGTGTTGTGCTGGAGGAAAAGTGCAACTGCCTTTGTTGAAAAAACCACCTCAGATTCTGAAAGATCTACTTAATAGTTCTGATCATAAAAGCAACCATTTCATTGACAACATTCGTGCATATAATATGATGTTTTCTTTCACATCAATGGATGGGAAGATTGATTCATCACTTAACAATGGAAAGGGTCCAGCCGTGTTTAGATTACATGGCCAAAATTGTCACAAAATTGAAAGTTTGATACCAAATATAGGATCCACTCTAAAGTTTGCTCAACTATACATATATGATACAAAGAATGAAATTGCAAATAGAATTGGTGCCCTCAAGTTTGTATTACATTTTTCTATGTAATCTTCAAAATTTATTGCTTATTATATATTACTAACTGAGTTTTCCTTTTGTTAATTTATTAAACAATTTAGCAAATAATTCAAAAACATTTGAATCATCGATTGTAGCAGATTTAAAAAAGATGCTTGATGAAAACAATGTTGTGTGTCTCAATCATTCAGGATGGCTAGGGATAGGTTTGATTCAAGAGAATTCAAAGATGTTAAATTAAGGCTTATTGGAAGAAGAAATTGTGATGGAAGAAGGTATAATCTCCCTACTGCACCTGAAGTTACTGGTTTAATTATTGGTGAAATTGGAAGCTCAAATAATGATAGGGATATCATAGTGGAGACTCAGAATGGTTTATTAAAACGAATAAGTGAGTTGCACCCTTCTTACCTTCCAATGCAGTACCCGTTGCTTTTCTCATATGGTGAAGATGGATTTAGACATGATATTCTTCTTAGTGAAAATTCCAAAGGAAAAAGGGGAAGAGTAAGCATGAGACAATTTTTTATCTTTAAGATACAAGAAAGGAAAAATGAATTAATGACACTTTTACATTTAAGAAAATTGTTTCAACAATTTTTGGTCGATTCATACACTATGATTGAGGCAGATAGGTTGTTTTTTATTCGTACTAATCAAAAGAATCTAAGAGCAGATATGTACAAAGGTTTAACTAAAGTTTTGTTGAAAGGAGAAACCGATCCATCATCACGAGGGAAACGAATTATATTAGCTTCTTCATATGTTAGTGGTACACGATACATGATCCAAAATTATCAAGATGCTATGGCGATTTGTAGGTGGGCTGGATACCCTGACCTTTTTATTACATTCACGTGCAATTCGAAGTGGCTAGAGATACAGAGGTTTGTTAATCAAAGAGGCATTAGACCCGAAAAGAAAGCTGACATAATTTGTAGAGTCTTCAAAATAAAACTTGATCAGTTAGTTACATAATTGAAACACAAACAAGTTTTTGGAAGGGTAAAAGCAGGTATGCTCAATTTAATTAAATTTTTATAATTTCATTATTTCATCAAAATCTATTTTGATTATTTTCATCTTTTGCAGTTTTGTATACAGTTGAATTACAAAACCGTGGCTTGCCTCATGCTCATATTCTACTATTCTTGCATCCAGAAGACAAGTATCCTACTGGTGATGATATCGACAAAATAATTACAGCGAAAATACCAGATCAAGAAAGAAATCCAAAGATATATGAAGTTGTGAAAAACTTCATGATACATGGGTCGTGCGGTGTTTCTAACAAAAAATCGCCATGTATGAAAGATGGCAATTATTCAAAGTACTTTCCTAAAAGATTCAATGATCAAACCACTGTAGATGGTGAGGTTTATCCCCTATATAGACGAAGAGATGATGGTAGAACTGTGGAAAAGAATGGAGTTGTACTTGACAATAGGTTTGTTATTCCTTATAATCCACAACTATTGCTAAAGTATCAAGCTCATATTAATGTTGAATGGTACAATCAATCAAGGTCAATAAAGTATTGGTTCAAATATATAAACAAAGGTCATGATCAGATCGCTGCTGCTTTTTATCAGAATAAACACAATACAGAAGAACATGAAGGCCTTGATGAAATCAAAATGTATTATGATTGTAGGTATGTTTCTCCATGTGAGGCAGCTTAGAGAATCTTTGGTTTTGGAATTAATTACAGGGATCCAGGTGTGGAGAGGTTAAGTTTCCATCTTCTAGAAGAGCAGACAATTATATTTGAAGATGATGATCTAATTGACTCAGTTTTAAACAAGTGTACAAATAACCAGTCGATGTTCTTGCAGTGGATGCAGGCCAACAAGGATTACCCAGAGGCTAGAGAACTTACCTATACTCAATTTCCATCAAAGTATGTATGGAAGGATCAACTTGAAAGTGATGGAGTTACAAAGAAGAAAAAATGGTGTCCAAGAAAGCAACGGTTAAGCGTTGGTAGAATATTCTACGTTCCTCTAGGGAGTGGAGAATTATATTACTTGAGGGTTTTACTAAACACAGTCAAAGGTGCAACATGTTATGATGATATCAAAACTATGAATGGGGTTTTATATCCTTCATTCAAAGAGACATGTTATGCATTAGGTTTATTAGATGATGATAAGGAATATATAGATGGCATAACAGAAGCATCATTTTGGGGTTCAGCTCATTATTTACGGAGTCTTTTTGTGACTTTACTATTTTCAAACTGTCTTTCAAGGCCTGAAGTAGTTTGGGAGAAGACATGGAATCTTCTTGAAGAAGATATTCTCAATAAACAAAAAAATATTCTGCAATATAAAGGTATGTTTAGCAATAATATATAAAAATTCTTTTTTTTAGGCAAACGTTCATTACACAAGATAGATAAACTAAATCTTCCTCCTTTATTGCGTTTTATTTTGAATTTCAAAAATCATTTACAATCGTAATGCACATGTTTTCTTTTTTGTATTTGTAATTTTTTATTACAGGTTATATATCTGATAGTTAAAATATTTAATTATTACATTTTTTTGCTTAAAAATTTAAGATTGCTTTGAAATTTATTAAATACATATTACACATTCAACTAGAACCAAATTTATATTTCATAATGAGTTTGTACATTTGCTTTATAATATATCTCCTTCAATTTGTTATCTTTTTAACTTTGACTGATATTTTTTTTAACTATTGCTTTTCTGCATTGATAGTAAATTATATCAATTGGGTTTTAGCCATTATATTCGTTCATTGTTTAATAATGAAACTTTTAATCCACAACCATAGTGGATCCTACGTTTAAATAAGCATAAACTTAAAAAGAAATACCATACTCTACATTAGATCCACCCATCATATAGTAGGGCTTTATTCCAATCAATATCCATGATATCAGTTACCTTTACTAAATTATCACTTAAATATCATCTATATAGGTAGTTATAGGTTGAGTTGTACATGTTTATAGTATTATACATGAATTTCAGGATAACATAACAAATTTGGTACTTTAACAATGTGAAATGCGTAATATATGTGTGATTAAATCCATGCATGACTTGCTACTTCTTTCACATTGATATTATATGTAAGGTATTGTTAATATATTATGATTATAATACCATTTTAAATTTATCTACATAATCACTATTTTTTTATGCCTTCTCTTATAATTCAAAATTTAATTATTAATTCATTAATATCTATTTCCTCCTCGCCAAATTAACTGTCTCATTTTTCATTTTTAATCAATTTATTATCTATGTCACATTTTAAGAATATACTACTTTTTTCATTTTGTTAATTTTTCCAATTATCTATTTAACTTTTAACTTGGAATTCTTATATTTTATATTTTTCTTTCTTATTAAGCAGATTTGGAAATGAGTGATGACCAATTGAAGAGTTATACTCTTGTTGAAATTGAAAAGCTACTGCAAAGCAATGGGAAAACTTTGCGAGATTACCCTACACTGCCTTTTCCAAATTCGATAATTATTGAAGAGGGGCAAAATAGATTTATTCAAGATGAGCTTTGTTATGATAGGATAAACTTGGCAAGAGAGCACAAAACTCTGCTTTCCAATTTAAATAATGAGCAAAGAAACATTTATCAAACCATCATGAATGCGGTCTTAAGGGATGAAGGAGGTGTTTTTTTTGTTTATGGATATGGGGGAACTGGGAAGACTTTTATATGGAAAACTTTGTCTTCTGCACTACGATCAACTGGTGAAATAATACTAACTGTTGCATCAAGTGGAATAGCTTCTCTTCTTATCCCTGGAGGTAGAACAGCTCATTCTAGATTTTGTATCCCATTAATTGTTACTGAGGATTCAACTTGCAACATTAAACAGGGAAGTCAATTGGCTAAGTTACTTAAAAAATCTCGACTTATTATATGGGATGAAGCTCCAATGGTACATAAATATTGTTTTGAAGCTTTGGATAAAACATTAAGAGATGTCCTGAAAGTTACTAAGTCGAATAGTATAGATCAACCATTTGGTGGAAAAGTAATTGTATTTGGTGGAGATTTTAGGCAGATATTACCTGTTATTCCCAAGGCCAGTAGACAAGACGTTGTTTTTGCAACTCTAAATTCTTCATATTTGTGGAGTTTTTGCAAGGTTTTAACTTTAACAAAGAACATGAGACTTCAATCTCGAAATTCAAATTCTGATATAGAGGAGTTGAGAGAATTTTCTGATTGGATATTGAAGGTTGGAGAAGGCACAATTGGCGGAGCTAATGATGGTGAAGCAGATTTAGAAATCCTTGATGATATCCTTATCAAAGATCTGATCAATCCCCTTGCAGCAATTGTTGATAGCACATATCCTAATTTATTGGAAAAATATGACGATGGCTTTTATTTCCAAGACCGAGCCATCCTTGCTCCTACACTTGATATTGTAAATGTAATACCCAGGCCTTTGCTTAAGTCCCACATTGCCCAACCATAAAAGCTTCTCCCCTTCCTTTCCCTATAAATATATAGCTAATTTTTTGTTTTAACTATTAACACTAAGGTTTGTCTTATTTTGAGAAAACCTTTTTGTGTGAAGTCCTTTTTGGTGAGGACCTCCTTAGTTAAAATTTTCAGTATTGAGGGCGTAGGCAGACTTCGAACTTCATAATTTCGGGTATGTTCTTTTTTTTTTCTTTCTTTCTTGTGTATTAATTTAATTTAATTTTCTGTATTATTATTTTATAATTTTAATTAGTATATTTTAGTTAGTTTGTTAGTTAATATTTTGTTATTATTTTGGATAAATATTAAGTATCTCACTTATAAGAAAATGTTCTCTTTAATTTATTAATTTAATTAATGATATGGAGGGTTCAATATATGCATAAAAACTATTAAATACTAATATTGTAGTATTTAATAAAATATATTATTTTGGTGAATAGATTATATTAAGCGAGTCTAACCAATTGCATCTGTTTACGTACTCTAGATGCGGATTCTGTACTCCTTCAGCAATACTCTTGTGAAATTTAATTAATTCGTTTTATTTTGCGTTTCGAATTTCATTATTATTTCACATAATTGTTTCTTGTGAAATTCATTTAATAGTTTCATTTTGGAGTTGATACACATGACTCGTATTTGTACTCTTTGAGTTGGATTATCATGTCTAGTATTTATTTTGATATTTGTAGAGAGGTACATGTTACCTTCTTTTTGAGACATTATGATTATGATTTGATCTGGTTCAATATGTACATATAGAACCCTTTTGTTAGTATTATGTCGCATGTATTGTGACATCATATTTTTATTAGAATATACCGTAGGGTATACTTGAGCTATAACTACCTGTGGGGGTACCACAGGCATGTCGTCTTGGCACAAGAGACATGACACTTCCGTTGCGGTGTGATTAGTCCACGACGTCTCTGTTTTGTGCTCCGATGGGAGTTATTTGGTGATTTGTTGTGAGAGGCGTATGGGTCAGCCCTAGTTTTCTGTTCTGTTTTGTGGATTGGTGATGTTGTGTCGAACACGCCTTCCGATTTTGCATGCATTTGGATTCGCAGTCCAATGTGTGATTGCCTATGTGGCATTACTGACTTGTCTATGTGGTAAGCTATATTTCTGAGCTCGGTATGAAATAACACCCAACCAATTGATTCAGCCTATTACATTCAGCCTATTACTTCGTTGTGTTAGTTCTGTTCGGTTCAGTTCAGTCTATTAATTGATTAGTTAATTCAGTTCATTATTTTTTGTACGTATTCGTACTGGGCAATTGGCTCATGTTGTGTTTTTCCTTCCGGCATGTAATCAGGGGGATCAAGGGCAAGTATGATGAGAGCTCCTCACCTAGATGGTTTAGATATTTTAGTTATGTTTTGATGTTTGGGTCTCTAGTATTGAACATTTATTAAGATTAGAATGTACTAAACAATATGTATTTTGAGCTGGTTGGACAATTATTAATACCTCTTTTAAGACTAATCTTTTCCGATTATAATTTTGATATTAGTTTATATTTCTGTTATATCTGTGTATAGTCTCCTTTCCTATTTTGGGAAGGGGGTGTTGCAGAGTTGGTATCAGAGCATAGGTTCTTTCTTGTAGAAAACCTATTTAGGTTCGACCTGTGAGTTATGGGTAGACTTTGGGTTAGGTTTTTGTTCCATTCGATATTTCGTTCAGCTATCATATTAATCAGATTCAAATTATTTTGCTTCAGTCCGTTGTTTTCTTTATTAGATGGCTCGTAGATCCGCTAGAGTTGCTGGTAGACGAGGAAATAGTAGGGGAAGAGGCGTGCGCCAACCCGATGTACATTCTGATATGCAACATGATGTGCAGCCTAATAATCAAGATAATGCTCAATTGGCAACTTTGGTAAATCAGGCGATTAATCAGGCTTTGCCGCAATTGGTGGCACAAGTTGTTCAGGCAATGCAACAACCGACGCCAGAAATTCCTAATCAAGGTAACCCCGGGAATGGTGGTTCGCAGACAAATGAAGAAGAAGTGAATATTGTTGGAATTGATCCATCTGTTGTTCCGATGTATTTGTGGTTAGGGAGGTTTCAAAAACAAAAACCACATTCATTCACTTCAGCTCCAACTCCAATTGATGCAGAGAATTGGGTTGCCCATTTAGAAAAGATATTTGATGTGCTAGGATGCTCGGATAACCAAAAAGTGGTGTTGGCTACTTATAAATTAGAGGGGAATGCGCAAAGGTGGTGGAAAACAATGAAAGTAACAAAGGGTGATGGATTTTTGGAGGCACTTATTTGGGCAGAGTTTTGTGATATCTTTTATAAACAATACTTCTCAGCTGCTGATAAAGAGGCTTATGGTAGAGAGTATTTATCTATTCGACAGAAGTAAGATGAGTCCGTTACGGATTTTATGACAAGGTTCACTAGGTTGGCAAGTTTTGCAGGAACCTCAGCAGGGACTGCAGCAGAACAAGCTGAGAAATTTAAGTGGAGAATTCATTATAAATATCGTCAACATCTCATTAACATTAAATTTGAAGACGTGTCAGCATGGCTAATGCAGCCAAGAATATTGAGATGGAGCGACAAGACTTTCGAGCTTCTAAACCAGAGGGAAGTCGGAAGAGGGATAGAGATGACCAGCAAAGTCAAGTTTCAAGTCAGCAGGGGAGAAATCATAATGGTCAGTGGAACAAGAACCGAGGTGGTCAACAGGGACAGTGGCGTGGCCAGAATCAGAACACAAGCTATCAACAGTTGCCTCAACAAGGTCATAATCGTCAACAATGGCAGAATCGTCAGCAAGGACAAAATTAAGGTCGTTACTCAGGACCAGTAGGCAGGGGTAACCCTAATCTTATTCTAATAACTCCTTGTGCTACTTGTGGGGCTAACCATCCAGGGAGACCTTGTCATAGAGTTACTGGTGCATGCTTTTTGTGCGGTCAGTTAGGTCATCTTGCCAAAGATTGTACCCGACCACGTGGTAATGATGGAATTGGTGATAATGGTGGCAATGTTGGTCAGCGTCGTGGTGGACGGGTCTTCGCCTTGACACATAATCAGGCAGCAGGTGCGCTAGGTACTGTTTTTGGCACTCTTTTAGTTGGCAATCGTGAAGGTTCCATTTTATTTGATACTGGCTCTACCCATTCGATTGTTGCAAATTCTTTTGTTCGACACCTTGGTGTGTCATCTCAGTCTTTAAATTCTACTATGTCTATTACTACCCCGATGGGAAATTCTATTGTTATCTTTGATTTGTATCGAGATTGTCCTATTAGTTTTGGAGATAAGATTCGTAGGGTAAATATTTTGCCGATGGATATGCACGATTTTGATGTGATTCTTGGAATGGACTGGTTAGATAAACATCAGGCCACTATCGATTGTCAATCGAAGAGAATTATCTTTAGGGATTTGAAGTCCCCAGATTTTGTGTATCAAGGTTCACGACCGGGTAAGGTGGTGAAATTAATTTTAGCTCTGAAAGCTGGAAAATTGGTGGCTAGGGGTTGTGAGGGATACTTAGCATTTGTGAATGATACCTCTATGGGAGAGTCTCGTATTGAGGATGTTCCAATTGTTCGTGAATTTTTCGATGTGTTTCTTGAGGAATTATCAGGGTTGCCACCGCAACGAGAAGTTGAGTTTACCATTGAGCTTGTTCCTGGTGCAGAGCCTATCTCTAAGGCACCGTATAGGATGGCACCATTGGAATTGAAAGAGTTGAAGGAGCAGTTGCAAGAATTATTAGATCGTGGTGTAATTCGACCGAGTGTGTCACCGTGGGGAGCTTCGGTTTTATTTGTAAAGAAGAAGGATGGGTCTATGAGGTTATGTATAGACTACAGAGAGTTAAACAAGATTACCATCAGGAATCGGTACCCTTTACCGAGGATTGATGATTTATTTAATCAACTTCAAGGGGCGAAGTATTTTTCGAAGATAGACTTGAGATCGGGTTATCATCAGTTGAGGGTGAGAGATGAGGATGTCTCTAAGACAGCTTTTCGTACTCGCTATGGGCAATACGAGTTTCTGGTGATGCCATTCGGGTTGACTAATACTCCGACGGTGTTTATGGATTTGATGAATCGGGTGTTTAGGGAATACTTGGACAAATTTGTTATTGTCTTTATTGATGACATTTTGATTTACTCTAAGTCTAAGGAGGAACATGAGGAACATCTTCGCATAGTTTTGGGAATTTTACGAAAAGAGAAATTATATGCTAAATTCTCTAAATGCGAGTTTTGGTTAGAGCAGGTTATATTTCTGGGTCACATTGTGTCTGCTGAAGGCATTAAGGTGGATCCTGCGAAAGTTAAAGCTATCACTAAATGGCCGAGACCTACTACGGTGACGGAGGTTAGGAGTTTTTTGGGTTTGGCAGGGTATTATAGGCGATTTATAGAAGAGTTCTCTTTACTTGCCTTGCCATTGACTCAGTTGATGAGAAAGGGCACGAATTTTGTGTGGAATGAGGTGCGTGAGAAGAGTTTTGAGAAGTTGAAGAAACGACTTGTGACAGCTCCAATACTTATATTGCCATCAGGGACAGGAGGTTACCAAATTTATAGTGATGCTTCTAAGAAGGGTTTAGGGTGTGTTTTGATACAGCACGGTAAGGTGGTTGCTTATGCTTCTAGGCAACTTAAACCTTATGAGGTGAACTACCCCACTCATGATTTGGAGTTAGCAGCAGTAATCTTTGCTTTGAAAATTTGAAGGCACTATTTGTATGGCGAAACTTGTGATATCTTCACCGATCACAAAAGTCTTTAGTACATCTTCACTCACAAGGAGCTCAATATGAGGCAGAGGTGTTGGTTAGAGCTTCTCAAAGATTATGACGCTAGAATTCAATATCACCCTGGGAAGGCGAATGTAGTTGCAGATGCGCTTAGTCGAAAGAGTTCAGGGAGTGTAGCAGCCCTTATTACACAACCACAACTTATTTTAGATATAGAACGGTTGGAGTTGGAGTTATATGTACAAGGTGCAGATGGGCTTTTAGCAGGTATGAGAGTGGAGCCCTCTCTTATCTCGAGGGTTAAGGAAGCTCAAAAAGAAGATGGCGAGTTATGGGCTATAGCGCAAAATTTGGAGGGGGAAAGCAGCCTGAGTTTCGTATTGATGACCATTGCGTGATTTGGTTAGGTAAGCGGTTTTGTGTGCTGTCAGATCCAACTATTCGGGAGGCAAAATTAGCTGAGGCTCATAGTTCACCATTTTCTATTCATCCAGGTTCTACGGAGATGTATAGGGATTTAAAGAAGAATTTTTGGTGGAATGGGATGAAGCGAGATGTGGCTGAATATGTGGGAAGGTATCTTACTTGTCAGCAAGTGAAAATTGAGCATCAACGTGCTAGTGGATTACTGCAACAATTAGATATTCCTGTTTGGAAGTGGGAGGATATTACAATGGATTTTGTGACTGGGTTGCCAAAAACTTTCAAGAAGAATGATGCTATTTGGATTATAGTAGATCGATTGACCAAATCAGCTCACTTCTTAGCTATCCAGGAGGGTTATTCTGTAGATAAGTTAGCACAAATCTTTCAACAGGAGATTGTTAGACTTCATGGAACTCCAGTGTCAATTGTTTCAGATCGAGACCCACGGTTCACTTCACAGTTCTGGAAAGGGTTTCAGCAAGCTTGGGACACTCGACTAAAATACAGTACTTATTTCCATCCACAGACTGATGGGCAATCTGAGAGGACTCTCCAGACTTTAGAGGATATGTTAAGGTCTTGCGCATTAGAATGGTCGGGTAATTGGGATGATTACTTGATTCTTATTGAATTTGCTTATAACAATAGCTGGCATGCAAGTATTGATATGGCTTCGTTTGAGGCATTGTATGGTAGGAAGTGTCGAACACTAACTTGTTGGGATGAGGTTGGCGAGAAGGCCATAGAAGGGCCTGAGTTAGTTCAAATCACTACGGAGAAAATAGTTGTGGCTAAGGAGAAATTAAGGTTTGCTCGATCTCGGCAAAAGAGTTATGCTGATAAGCATATGAGGACTTTAGAGTTCAAACTTGGTGAACATGTATTTTTAAAGGTTTCTCCTTGGAAGGGTATTCGACGATTTGGATTGAAAGGTAAACTCAGTCCGCGTTATATTGGGCCGTTTGAGATTCTAGAAAGGGTCGGCGAAGTTGCATATCGGTTAGCTCTGCCTCCACAATTAGCTCATGTGCATAATGTGTTCCATGTGTCGGTGTTGAGAAGTTATCATTATCATCCATTGCATGTGGTACAATATCCGTTCGATAAGATTCAGAAGGATCTTACTTGTGAGGAACAAACCGAGAAAATTTTAGATCGTCAAGAGCGGATTATGAGGAGGAAAACAATTTCGTTTGTTAAAGTTTTGTGGAAAAATCATTCGGAACGAGAGGCAACTTGGGAGATGGAGGAGTCTATCCGGGCGGAGTATCCGCATCTTTTTCATAATTAGGCACGTTCCTTTTCTTTTGATTCCGGGGACGGAATCCTTTTAAGGGGGAAGTAATGTAATACCCAGGCCTTTGCTTAAGTCCCACATTGCCCAACCATTAAAGCCTCTCCCCTTCCTTTCCCTATAAATATATAGCTAATCTTTTGTTTTAACTATTAACACTAAGGTTTGTCTTATTTTGAGAAAACCTTTTTGTGTGAAGTTCTTTTTGGTGAGGACCTCCTTAGTTAAAATTTTCAGTATTGAGGGCGTAGGCAGACTGCGAACTTCATAATTTCGGGTATGTTCTTTTTCTTTCTTTCTTGTGTATTAATTTAATTTAATTTTCCGTCTTATTATTTTATATTTTTAATTAGTATATTTTAGTTAGTTTGTTAATTAATATTTTGGTATTATTTTGGATAAATATTAAGTATCTCACTTATAAGAAAATGTTCTCTTTAATTTATTAATTTAATTAATGATATGGAGGGTTCAATATATGCATAAAAACTATTAAATACTAATATTGTAGTATTTAATAAAATGTATTATTTTGGTGAATAGATTATATTGAGCGAGTCTAACCAATTGTATCTGTAATTGTGGGTATTACATTACGTACTCCAGGTACAGATTCTGTACTCCTTCAACAATACTCTTGTGAAATTTAATTAATTCGTTTTATTTTGCGTTTCGAATTCCATTATTATTTCACATAATTGTTACTTGTGAAATTCATTTAATAGTTTCATTTTGGAGTTGATACACATGACTCGTATTTGTACTCTTTGAGTTGGATTATCATGTCTAGTATTTATTTTGATATTTGTAGAGCGGTACATGTTACCTTCTTTTTTAGACTTTATGATTATGATTTGATCTGGTTCAACATGTACATATAGAACCCTTTTGTTAGTATTATGCCGCATGTGTTGTGACATCATATTTTTGTTAGAATATACCGTAGGGTATACTTGAGCTATAACCACCTGTGGGGATACCACAGGCATGTCGTCTTGGCACAAGAGACATGACACTTCCGTGGCAGTGTGATTAGTCCACGGCGTCTCTATTTTGTGCTTCGATGGGAGTTGGCCATTTCGTGATTTGTTATGAGAGACGTATGGGTCGTCCCTAGTTTTCTGTTCTGTTTTGCGGATTGGTGATGTTGTGCCGAACACGCCTTCCGATTTTGCATGCATTTGGATTTGCGGTCCAATGTATGATTGCCTATGTGGCATTACTGACTTGTCTATGTGGCAAGCTATATTTCTGAGCTCGGTATGAAATAACACCCAACCAATTGATTCAGCCTATTACTTCGTTGTGTTAGTTCTGTTCGGTTCAGTTCAGTCCATTAATTGATTAGTTAATTCAGTTCATTATTTTTTGTACTATATATTCGTACTGGGCAATTGGCTCATGCTGTGTTTTTCCTTCCGGCATGTAATCAGGGGGATCAAGGGCAAGTGTGATTAGAGCTCCTCACCTAGATGGTTTAGATATTTTAGTTATGTTTTGATGTTTGGGTCTCTAGTATTGAACATTTATTAAGATTAGAATGTACTAAACAGTATATATTTTGAGCTGGTTGGACAATTATTAATACCTCTTTTAAGACTAATCTTTTCCGATTATAATTTTGATATTAGTTTATATTTCTGTTATATCTGTGTGTAGTCTCCTTTCCTATTTTGGGAAGGGGGTGTTACAGTAAATAAGGTCAACGAATATGTGATGTCTTTATGGCCAGGTGATGAAGTAACATATCTAAGCTCGGACAGTGTATGTAAGGTTGATGAAAACTCAAACAACTATGAAGGCGTTTACACCCCAGAATTTTTGAATAACATTACATCTTCTGGAATGCCCAACCACAAGCTAACGTTGAAGATTGGGTTCCTGTAATGTTGCTCCGAAATATAGATCAGTGTTCTGGTTTGTACAATGGCACGAGATTAATAGTAACTTAATTGGGAAAATATGTGATAGAAGCAAAAGTAATTTCAGTCGGTAATTTTGGACACAGAGTTTTCATACCTCGATTGGTCTTAACACCGTCAGACATTAGATTACCTTTTAAATTCCAACGAAGACAATTTCCTTTGGTTGTTTGCTTTTCCATGACAATTAATAAGAGTCAGAGGCAATCTCTCTCACATGTTAAACTGTATCTGTCACGTCCAGTTTTTAGCCATGGCCAATTGTATGTAGCAGTATCAAGAGTTACAAGCAAGAGTGGATTGAAAATACTAATTTGTGACAAGGATGGAAAAACATACAATACTACAAAGAATGTAGTTTTCAAGGAAGTTGTTCACAATTTAATGTAGAAAGGTTTGACTGTTTTTGGCTATTATCTTTTTGCTGCTCATTATTAGTGTAAACCCTGACTATTTTATTCTTATATGTAATGAAATTTTTACTATAATCTATTTGATTTTATTAGGTAAATCTATGATATGCATTTTCGAAGCCATCTCGATCGAGCCAAATTCCAGTTACAAAGACAAAAAAAGGGGTAAACTCTCAAACCTACCCCCTACATAATTGTTTAGTTTTTATTACTCCTTCAAATTTTGAACCATCAACTAGAAATATTGTTAATATATGTTTTGAGTAGAGTTTATGTATATTCATTTGTTTTCTGTGTATATCTATTCATGTCTACAATACATTAAGTTATGGTAGCAAGCAAGCATTAGCACACCTTTCAGTTTTTAGTACATAGTTACCTGCATCTTTAATTTAGAATTTTATTTTTATTTTTATAGATGATTCCCAAAAAGTTTGTAAGGAAATACGAGAAGTGATACAATCCTGATCAGGCTTGCATCAGACGATAACGACTCAACCCAAGCTTCAAGGATTCAGCAAATGATCTTAAATAATTGGGTTGAAATTTATCCAAGGATGCTTAAAATGAGACTCAATTCAAACATTATGAGACTGATCTAATTGGCCAATTCTAATCAGTTCATGCAAAGGAAAGCTAAATATATTACATTCGTGTGGGCCATCAAATGTGGGCAGCTATAATACATTCGTGGAACAAGGATTACCTTAAAGCATGTGCGCTTTTTAGATTAACAACATATTCAGCCTAACAATTCACGTGGGTCCACTTGTTACTTAACATATTAGGCTACTTAATATATGCAGCAAGCTTATTCACATGGGGGCCACGAATTACTAGTGAGGACTTAAATCATATTTGGTAAATCAACAATTCCAATTGATTCCTAATTGATTTCGGCAATTCTTAATTCCAAATTGGAGCTTGGATTCACTTATTTAATTCACACGGAATTTCCGTTTAAGCTTCACGCGGCAATTATATTTCCGAACGCGACAAGGATTATGATATTTTAGGAAATTAGTTTTAATACTAATATAATTAGAATTTTATTTAGTTAGGATTTTCATTATAATTTTAAGTTTGATTGTTATGTAATTTGTTTTTTTTATTTTTAGGATTAGGATTAGTTTGAGTAGTATAAATAGGGCACAAAGCTGATATAATTTAGACACTTCAATCAGATTTATTCAATTACAATTATTTGTGAGGTTTTCTCATCTTTTGGTTCTTTGAGAATTTCTAAGTTATTTCTTAGTTTTCTTTGAGATTCAACTTTGACTTATCATACAACAATACATAGTTGTGTGTGGCGTCTTCTACCGCATCAATCGTTGATTGTACCGAGATTACCGCTTACATATAAGCGAGGGGTCAAGGTGTCGTTGGTGTCCATTCAACGCAGATCTCTAAGGCGAGCAATTGTACCAAGATTACCGTCTACATATAGGCGAGGGGTTAAGGTGTTGCAAGCTATCCACCGTTCAACTTTTCTAGAAACGATTCGGGCAACGACCACCTCACGCAAGCGTGCCGTGGAGTCCATCATTTGGTATCAGAGCTAAGTTCCTAGCGAATTACTTATCCTTTATTTTTCGTGTTTGAATATATATTGAAAAAAAAAGTTCAAAAAAAAAAAGAAAAAAAAAGTGAGATTCGTGAAAAAAAAAGAATTGGTAAAAAAAAACAAAAAATCGTCAGTAAAAAAAAATTATTATTATTATTTGTTTTAATTGATTAGGTTCATAAGTTTCGTGAGTATTGAAGAATTCATTCGAGAAGGGCGTAATTTGGCGATTGTGAAGTTTATATTGGTTATCATTCGTCACACTTGCTATATTTGTTTTGTGATAAGTTCTTGTTGAATTAAAAAAAAAATTGTGATATTTATTTGGTGAATTCAAAAAGAACCTATAAGAGAGAATTAGAGTGGTAAAAGGCAAGAGTGTGAGAATAATTGAGGGTAAAAGCCAATAGAGTGATACACGAGCGTTTCATAATTGTGGGATATACTGTTTGAGCGAAACACGTAAGGGAGTGTGTGAGGAAAATTTTCTTTATCTACTAACCTTTGTTTTACAGTAATCATGTATAGATATAATTGTGAAAATAATTATGAGTGGCAAAAGAGATCTTTTCAAGGTAGAGCGGATCCAGAAGCTTATTTGAGTTGGGAGGAAAGGAAGGAACGAGAGTTTGGCTATCATAATTATTCTGAGCACAAGAAGTTCAAACTTGCAGTTCAAGATTTTTCCGGTCATGCAGCTACATGGTGGGCGCAATTTGAACGTGAAAGGAGAAGATGTGGAGAGCATCCGATCGATACATGGAAAGAGTTGAAAACCGTGATGAGAAAGCGGTATGCCCCAGTACAGCCTAGCAAGAGGAAAGAATATGCAACTTCAAGATATGACGATCAACCTTTAAGGCGTTCAAATTGGGATGATGAAAGGAAAGATCATAGGCATGGAGATTCGCATCGGAGACAACCACGAGACACTCCTAAGGTGTATAGGGAACCAGTATTTTCCAAGAAAAAAAAAGAAGAAGTCATGGGATCATTTAGAGAGATGGCGAAGCAACTACAAAATGCTCGACAGGCGCAAAAGGAGCAAGATCAATCGAGGCAGATGGAAGAAGAGATAATAGAATATGCGGTCCAAAGAGCGTTGTTAGATTCCAATGTCCGAGATGAATTCCGTGATCCCGAGGAAGAAAATACAAGTGAAAGTAAACAACAAAAAGAACGTGAAAAAGAAATTGAAAAAAAGATTGAGTGTGAAAAGAAAAGTGTGAAAAAGAGAATGAAAAGAAACGAGAGAATAAAAAGAATGAGAGTGAAAATAAACGAGAGAAAAAAACAGTGGAGAGTAAGAGTGAAAAAAGAGAGAAGAGTGAGTTGGAAAGTTAGTTGTATTTTGAAAAGCCAATGACTGTACATTCATACAAGACGGCGCTTTTGAATACTAACCAGATTAACTCTTCTTTGTCTAGTTCTGTTTTATCTCTTGTACAGGTTGTTGATGACATACCCCGAGCTATCATTCCATATCAGCCAGCTTGTAGTATTCCCGAGGAGACGACGGAGTTACCAAGGCGGGGTGGAGAGTTGATAGAGTCCAACTTCATCAAAGCGGGTATCGTGGGAGAAAGCGTTAGTGCATGTGCTATTCAGGAGATCATAGTACCTAAAGAAGATAGAATGCCGAGCTTGTTCGTCGATTTTGAATTGGTAAACAAGTATCGCTTTTATTTTCTTTACTTGGATAATATGCTTGATAAATTGCATAGTGCTTATGTTTTATCTACGGTGGAAAATGACCATGTGATGATATTGTCTAATCAAATTAGCATGAGATATTGTGATAAATGGAAAATTGTGTTAACATGTGACGTGTATAGGTGGATAGTTATTTCTGCTAGATTAACTAATGCATCTAGTATTTTCATGAGTTATTTAAAACATGTTTTGCATGCTTCCATGGATAAATTTGTGTTTGGTTATTTTGAGGGTAAAATCGTCTTTATCATAAACTATGGAGGATATTTGATATTTGTTGAGTTAGTTTATGAGCATGCGTTATATTCTCATTGTCAATATTCCTACTATCATTTAGTAAATTCTCATTGTCAAAGTGCATATCTTCGTAGAATTTATTCTAGTGATTATTGTGGGTATTCTCGTTTTCATCATTTGTACTTGCATGAAACTCATTCTAGGGTTTTTCATTCACATGTTGAATTAGATGTTAATCAATCTTTACATGACATGTCATTAATTGATAATGATAGTGATCATGATTCTTTAGTAGAGAAATCTTCATTACATGATATGCTATCATTTGGTAATTTCTTTCCATTAGAGTTGTTATCATTGCATGATTTTGAGAAAACTGCCTTGAATGGAAAGGAATTTGGTATTGGGTTGAAAAGTGATTATCATCGGATTGTATTAAGATATGGTTTACATACATGTTTAGTTAAATCGTTAGGATTAACTAATGCATTAAATGTTTTCATGTTAAATCATATTTTGCATTCTTTTATGAAAAAATTTGTTCATATCTGTTTTGATAATATTCTGACTTTTAATCACAATTGGGGAAATTCTTTAGCACTTGTTGAGTTTGTTTGTGATCATCGTCAATATGCTATTGAGTTTTCATTTTGTGAAGTTGGAAGTGACCTTTTTATTCCATTGATGATATTACGTGATTTTAAATTTGTTAATGTCAATGGAAAGAGAAAAGTTAATTTTGTTTTGCAGATTCGAGATGAATTCTTACTCATTGAGGAGAAAAGCATGGATCGTTGGGTAAATCCATTCAAACAATGCATTGAGAGTCTACAGGGAAGTGTTTTGAATATTGTTCTAGTAGACTATGCATGTGAATTTGAATTATTTGATTTCTTTGTGATTAGACAAAAGGAACATGTTGATTTGTTTTGTTTTGTGTTTAATCCAGGAATTCAAGTATGTTTGCAATTGCGCCATGGAAAGTTTCAAAGATTGTTATTTGATCCAGGTGCAATGGAATGGATGTTGGTGCGAATGATCGAGATCATAAGAATCATTTTTGATCCGGGTATTCGTCAATGGATATATTTACGGATGGACGAGATCATCAGATTGTCTTTTGATCCAGGGAGTCATCGATGGACGGATGTGCAACGTGAAGGGTTCTACATACTGATATTTGATCCTGGAGGAATTGGGTAAGATTTGCGGACAAATCCTTTTCGAGAGGTGTGGGTGCTAGATTTGAGGACAAATCCTTTTGAAGAGAAGGAGAATGATACAATCCTGATCAGGCTTGCATCAGACGACAACGACTTAACCCAAGCTTCAAGGATTCAGCAAATGATCTTAAATAATTAGGTTGAAATTTATCCAAGGATGCTTAAAATGAGACTCAATTCAAACATTATGAGACTGATCTAATTGGCCAATTCTAATCAGTTCATGCAAAGGAAAGCTAAATATATTACATTCGTGTGGGCCATCAAATGTGGGCAGCTATAATACATTCGTGGAACAAGGATTACCTTAAAGCATGTGCGCTTTTTAGATTAACAACATATTTAGCCTAACAATTCACGTGGGTCCACTTGTTACTTAACATATTAGGCTACTTAATATACGCAGCAAGCTTATTCACATGTGGGCCACGGATTACTAGTGAGGGCTTAAATCATATTTGGCAAATCAACAATTCCAATTGATTCCTAATTGATTTCGGCAATTCTTAATTCCAAATTGGAGCTTGGATTCACTTATTTAATTCACACGGAATTTCCGTTTAAGCTTCATGCGGCAATTATATTTCCGAACGCGACAAGGATTATGATATTTTTGGAAATTAGTTTTAATACTAATATAATTAGAATTTTATTTAGTTAGGATTTTCATTCTAATTTTAAGTTTGATTGTTATGTAATTTGTTTCTTTTATTTTTAGGATTAGGATTAGTTTGAGTAGTATAAATAGGGGACAAAGCTGATGTAATTTAGACATTTCAATTAGATTTATTCAATTACAATTATTTGTGAGGTTTTCTCATCTTTTGGTTCTTTGAGAATTTCTAAGTTATTTCTTAGTTTTCTTTGAGATTCAACTTTGACTTATCATACAACAATACATAGTTGTGTGTGGCGTCTTCTACCGCATCAATCGTTGATTGTACCGAGATTACCGCTTACATAGAAGCGAGGGGTCAAAGTGTCGTTGGTGTCCATTCAACGCAGATCTCCAAGGCGAGCAATTGTACCAAGATTACCGTCTACATATAGGCGAGGGGTTAAGGTGTTGCAAGCTATCCACCGTTCAACTTTGCTAGAAACGATCCGGGCGACGACCACCTCACGCAAGCGTGCCGTGGAGTCCATCAAGAAGAATCTAGCGAACCGTGTTTTCCTCAAAGCTCCAAATTGAGCATTTTCATTTTATAATATATATATATATATATATATATATATTCTCAGTTTGTAGAATGTGAGAATGATTTTACCAACATAATATTTATCAGATGCTGAACTATAAAAATGGTTTTATCAGATGGCATTTTATTTTATTGTTTTGGTTAATTTTGACCTATTTTACGTTATTTCTGTCATTAAAAGTTTCTATTTTCAATAAATGTGATTATATATAAAAATTCATACAGGTATTATGTTCACAAGTATTACAAATTTAGAAGTTGGACTTTTAATTTGAGACAAAATAAAAGAAAAGGTCAGCTTAATTTGAGTAGAACTTTTTATTTAGTTATTTGGCATGAAGATACAACATAATTATTAATGTTCGTGCTTTTCAGTTTCTGCATGTAACATGTATTTTTCCTTCACGACTGAGGACCGAAACTAGAAATTCTTCCATTGCTTCCACTTTCGTTTGGATGTTATAATTCTGGTGCAAGTAAGCGTATATGAGACATGGACTCTTTAAAATGCATCAAGTACCTGTGTCAGATATTTGAGGCTTGGTGAGTTTTGTGTAATGTGTAACAGACTTCAAATATGCCACTAGCAATCATATCAATATAACAACTCGATGACATTAAGCATTACACTTTCTAAATATTTGTTACTTCTTTAAAATGAATTAGGTACCCATTTTTAACCCTATTATTTACATTATAAGCATTTTTATCAAGCAATTAATATATATATATATATATATATATATATATATATATATATATATATATATAAACACACACACACACATACTTGGATATTTATTTGCGAACAAAACTTTTACCCAACTATATGTAACATATGCTACCAAATTTTGATCATCGCATAACAATCTACCATCTTCTTATTATACTTTAATTTATTAATTGCACATACACATTTATTATTAACAAAATGAATAATCCCGCCGCAACGCGCGGGTTTGACTCTAGTTATGCCTAATATGCACTTAGATTATAGACATGCGACAATTTTAATCTTAATGGTTCAGATCAGTTGAAACAGATTAGTATCTCAACTCAGGGTTAATTAATGATTAACTAATACTCCTTGCATCTAACTTTACTTGTCCTAGTTAATTTTTTATGGTCAAATTGATTTTTTATTGTCAAATTGACTTTGATAATATATTTAATGTACTTTTTTATTATAATAATTTGGTGCTTATATCAAATAAACTTAAGAATAAATTTTAATTCTAAATATGATTAATTTGATCATAAAAGTCAATTAAGACAAATAAAAGTTAGAAGTAGGGAGTAATACCTATCTCTCCTCTCAATCTATACTCGTTTCATCAAATCAAAAAATAAATTTTCTTCGCACTCAAATCTAACATAATCAAAAACTGATTGGCACATGTAAAACAAATCATGCACGCCAAATCTCATGTACTCTTGCAGGATGTGTTCATCTCCAAATAATGATTGATTATATATAAATTTAAAGTTTCATCTCATCTTCTACATCTACCATGTTATTATCTTTTCTCTATTCTAATTGACTAAACAATTATTTTGGTCCATGTACTCTATAGTATGGTTCAGTTCATTCATATATAATTTTTTTTATAATAGTCTTTGTACTCTAAGATAGAGGAACAATTTAGTCTTTTTTTCTTAAAATAATAATAATGTGGCTTTTAAAAAAATATAAATAAGTGCCAATATGGATAAGGTTTTTTTTTAGTAAGGATAAATAAATCTTTTTATCACTTTTTTTAATTATTTTTTATTAAGTGATGTTTCAAACTTCTACTTATTATTTTCCAAGTAATATATTGGGATAACATATTCGTTAGTCCTCAAACTATAGTTGTTTTCACGTTTAGTCCCTTTTTTTCCGTGTATCTCGTCCTCAAACTATATGTTTCTTTCATGTTAGTACCCAAAATATAGTATTTTTTTCACGTTTAGTCCTCAAATTGTGGTTGTTGTTCACGTTTGGTCTTCAATCTATAGTTGTTTTTAATATTTAATATCATTCAATTATTTTATTTTTGTAAGGTTGGACAAAGATTACAGAAATAATAAAGTCTAATGACGAAATACATGAAAAAAATAGTTTGAGGATTAAACATGAAAAATAACAATAGTTTGAGCACTAAAGAAGAGGTTATCCCTAATATATTTATAAATTCATACTCATTTTCTTCCACAACCTAGTCATGTCTTTGTTCCTCATTGTTTAGATTCTTATATGACGTTCATACTCTCTAAGATGTATATATGAGACTAATTATTTTTTATATATTCCCACACAAATTTAGATTTCTTGAGAATTTACATTTGTACAAACAATAAGTATAAAACTTCAATTTATTTTGCTTTTAATGGTTCAGTGATCATAACATCAAATGACAAGGCAAAATAACAAGATTATAAATGATGAGCACCTAGAAAAAAATGATACTATAAACAATAAACAAACAATAAACATGCATGTCCAAAAAAATAAAACAATAAACATGAGATTATATGCACAAGAGTAAATTAAGAAACATAACTTCTTCGATAAAGAACAATATAAATGTAAGTCTAAACTAGAAAAAAAAAATTGATTTAGCAAGAATTACTACTCAACTTTATATTTATTATATTAAATATCCCAATAAATAAATTCAAATTCTTAGTACTAAATATCCAAAAAATATTACTTATTAAGTTTAGAACTTGAGATTCAGCAAGAATTACTATCCTATGTGCACTATTAGTTTGCTTTGTCATAAGCCTTGTCCGTCACTAAAAGATTTAGGCTGTCACTAAAGGAGGTATGCTTGGTATGTCATTTAAGAGGGTATACTCTTGATCCGTTCTGTTCATTCTAATGTATTTAAAGTGTTTATTTTCTACAATCTCAGAAGTATTCATATGTATCTATAGGTTTAGAAAGACCCTCGATTTACATCAAATTATTTATGTACCTTGAATTTTTTTTTTTTTGTGTATATATATATATATAGAGAGAGAGTTTGGAGAACAAGAAGATGATGAATCTTGCGAGTGGGAGGAAGATGAATTGAATGAAGAGTTTGATTTTTGATTTCAGATTGAGATAGATTGATAGGAAAATAGTAGACGGGTATTAGAAGTTACTGAGTTAACATTTTATTTAGAGTTTAATTTGTTTAAACTAACCTAAATCATTTAAAAATTAAAATTGCCACAAGTCTATAAGCTAGATATGTATTGGGTGAAATTAATTAGACAACAAGTATATTGGAGGGGAGTCGGATCCCAGAATTACAATAAACTCTCATTGTCAACTGAAAATTTATAATAACAATTATTGTAATATCATGTGCACAAATTATACCCAAAAATTATGCACGAAGAGTAGGGTTCATGTATTGTATAACAATAAACATCAAACGGTAAGTCCCCCTTCCTATTTTATTTCATTTTCTGATGTTTGTGCATAAATTTTTATATATAATTTGTATTTATAGCATTATTCATAATTATTTACACATTTTTGGTGAAAATATAACCAAAAACCTAAAAGTCCCAATACTTCGATCCAAAACAATATCAACAATATCCAAATTCTTAGCTATAAAAGTTTTTTGATGGTTTGGTTGTGTGTGGGGAGAATTATGAAGGAAGGAGATTTGAGAGATGCATATGGGCTTTGAGATTGGGTTTGAGTGAGAAACACATGCATATTAATTGATTTGAAAATTAGATTCTTCAACACCCTATTTTGGAGTTTTAATTTGAAGGAAAACAATTAAAGAAAATAAAGAGAAAGGGTTTCTTAGAGTTTTTAATAGAAGAGAAAGTAAATTGAAGTGTATCTTAGAGTTTAAGTTGGGAGAGAAATGTTGAAATACTCTTCGAATCCTATTCAGAAAAGAATTTCTATGATGAAAAGGAAGAAGTCATATTTTAAATATGAGTATTAATTTGGAAAGGAATCTGTTTATGGTAAGTGTTTTATATTAGAAGTGTCCTATTTTGAATAGGGAGAGGAAAGTTGTGGGTGCTCTATAAATAGAGTCTTATGTTTAGTTGTTAAAATGTAGCACAACCAAAATTATGTGGCATCCTAAGAGTTGAAAGAGGGTGTGAGTAGATTTTATATTTGTGTGAGGGAGATGATTTCTGCAACTTTTATATTCCGTGCAAAAAAGTTGTATTGTCGGAGGGAGGATTTTGTAACTTTTAGTCTGTGCAAAAAATTGTGTCATGGAGATTATCATAGTGTATAACCTCAAGTTTTATGGTATAAAACTTGAGAGAAATATTATAAGCTCATTATTATTGATATATTGGAGATTTGATGTTTGGCCCTTGTTTTTTCCCTTTAAGGGTTTTTCACATTAAATCTTGTGTTGTTCGTCTCTTTTTATTTTATTGTTTGGTTTGTGTCGACTTAATTTCCAGGAGATGTGCTTAAAAGAGTGGTTAAAGTTCAGGGGGGAGCTTAATGTCAATGTGGATGGAGAGATCACGCGTTAAGGAGAAGATTGTTGAGGTACCGAGTGATAAAAAAGTCCCACATCAAAACATAAGGAGAAACATTAAGGACATATATGCTATAATAGACCGTAGACCTGATAGGTTTTCGGGTCAAAATATGACTTCAGATGAGTATATATGAGCTGAATATTACTAAAACTGGTATCAAAGTTAGGTTGATTGGATCCAAGATAGAGGGAGAATTAGTCGCATTAATGTGACAAATAAAGAGAGTGAAGATTGAAAAAGTTGAATTTGATGTTCGCCATGATGTTAATGAACAAGAGTTTTTGCTCGTGTGGATGATCATCATTGCAGTCGCTATATGAAGATGATGGAGATGAAGACAATGATGTTGCTGATGATTATGTTATTGAAGTTAATGATGATATGAAAGATGCAGATTATGCAGATAATCCAGATGATTCGGAAGCTAAAGATGATGCAGAGGATGTGGTAATGTAGATGTTGTGAATGTTGCTGATATCGTGGATGATGTGGATGATGCGGATGTGCGGATGATGCAGATGATGGTGATGACTATTGTCGACGCCGGGTTTTAGACCTTTCCAATTTTAGCCTTTTGATTAAGTGATTTTTTGGAAAAGGTCAACATTAATGTCGACGGGGTTTTGAAAGATCGTTTTTTATGATGAGCCAATTAACCAGAGTCGCCAGTTGGTATATTTGAAATGGATGTACCAACTCATCCGAGTTTTTGTTTTTTTATAAATCGCTGGCTCATATGTGACTCCGAATTAATTGGTCTGCAAACCGAGATTCATAGAGTTCGGGGGCTTGCTTAAGCGATGGGAAGGTGTTAGGCACCCCCCGACTTCCTTGAAACACGGTTACCGCAATCTTGATACTTACATATCCTTTAATTCATAAAATGTGTATGTGTGCGTGTATGTGTGTGTGTGTGCCTATATGAATGTTGTGGTAAGTTTGCATGAAGAAACCATTTGGGTTTTCAGAAAAAGTCGTGTTTTCTTGGGAATGCTTTAGAATATCCTTCGGTTTATACGAGAAAGCTTTATGAGAAAATGTTTGATTTTAATTGTCAAAAACTATGAGATTGCATTAGGTGTTGTTTTGACGAAACAAGAGTTTTCTAAATCTTTGTCAAAATAAGAATCGAGATCTATACATTGCTTTCATAACTCAAATGATGGACAACCTCTAGGATCTCTTTAACCCTATGCACAAGGATTTAATAAAACATTATTTATTTTTATAAAATCATTCTTTGTGATGTTTGAAAATGATTTTTTCTTTAGCCTTCTCGTTAAATAGGAATCGACATTCATTAGCATTTCCAAATTTTAGCTTCGTGATTCTAATAACCTAGTTTGATTGATTTTATGTAAATCTTATCGTTTTAGGTTTGAAATCAATTTCATGTCATAAATCAAATCAAACATTTAAATGCATTGGGGCTATTCATGGGCATGTAAGCCATCCAAATAACCCTGAACGCCCACAATCGCATATTTTCACTATGACGGGGCCTTAACCACGATTCTCGCCTTGACGTCGTTTTAAGGCCCGACGATTACATATGTACAATGAAAACTACATCCTTCCTACTATCTACATCAAAAGAGGTCCATCATCGGATTTGGACCACGGGGTCGCTTTCCTAGGCTCACAACCAAATTTCCACACACCCACAACTGGATATTATAAGAAGTAACCCACACGGATAATCTAACAATACCAAGACATCCTAAAATAGCGATCTAAAGGAACCGCGCCCAATATAGCACCGTAAAACAAACAAAAAAATCAATAAATAAATAGCATCGGGTTATTAGGAAGAATTTTGTTCCGATGGAACCCTCACTAATAATCCCTAATTCATTGTTCCATCATCAATTACATGAAAACTACATTTAATTCAACCAAAGGATATGATAGAAATTGCAAAAATAAGGACATTTTCACCTTGCAAATGAGATCACAGTGGAGGTAAACTTATGTATTTTGAATAGAAGAAGTATATGTGATACAATCAAATCAAAAGAATATTATTCCTCTCTTTTTTCTTCCTTTCTCTCCTATTTTGTTGCAAAATTTTGCTATTTTTCTCTCAATTTCCGTGCTGCTACTATGCTGTTTCTTCTCCTTCTCCGTCTGCCGCAACCTCTAACCTCCTGTATGCTGATGAGGGAATGAGCTGAAATAGGCTGACCAGAGCCAGCCGCAGATCCATCTGCGGCTGGCTGGCCGCCAACCCTCCACTCGGCTGAATTTCGGTTTCCGTGTTTTGAATTCCGTATTTTCAAAAGGCGCACTCATTGGCCGCAGATCAATCCGCAGCTGGCTGGCTTGACTTTCTCGATTTTCGTGCTACGCTTCGATTCTCGTATCGTGACATCAGTTTTCACCGACAGGCTCGTATTTTACAGTCCGAGAATTACTGGAAAACGTGCCACATCATCCGGGAATGCTCAATTCGGACAGCCTTGTTGTCACGTCGGTTTCGGTTGTAAATCGTCGCGGTGGCGTCGAATGTTCGCACTTGTCCATCCTTTGCTCTCGCAGGCCGGTTCATTTACCGACATTGCCCTCCTGTCAGGGTTAGTATCCGAAGTACAAAATTTGGGTGTCTACAGCTGCCCCTCTTTATCATGTTTATGAAATGTTGAATGAAATGAACAGGATAAAGAAATAAACACCCGATGCATGAATGACAGTGCACAAAAATGACAATACATGCATGATGCAACACATATAACTTATGATGCGATGCAAGATGTAAGGCATGCAAAACATTCGTAATAGGTGTCGATGCATCAATCCCTGGCCGTATTGTTAGTCGTCGGGTTTCGTCTTCCAATCGATCGTATCGTTAGCACCGGGTCTCGTATCCGGTCGCCAATCTTATGATCACCGGGTCTCGTCTCCGGTCGCCAATCTTGTGATCATCGGGTCTCGTCTCCGGTCGATTGTCTGGTGAGTGCCGGGTCTCGTCTCCGGTCGCTCGGTCGTAATCGCCGGGTCTCGTCTTCAGTCGATCGTCTTGTCGGGGCCGGGTTTCGTCACCGGTCACCCATCTCGTAATCGCCGGTTATCGTCACCGGTCGATCGTCTTGTCGGGGCCGGGTTTCGTCGCCGATCACCCATCTCGTAATCGCCGGTTATCGTCGCCGGTCGATCGTCTTGTCGAGGCCGGGTTTCGTCGCCGGTCACCCATCTCGTAATCGCTGGGTCTCATATCCGGTCGATTGTCTCGTCGGGGCCAGGTCTCGTATCTGGTCACCTATCTCGTGATCGCCGGGTCTCGTATCCGGTCGATCGTCTCGTCGGGGCTAGGTCTCGTATCTGGTCACCCATCTCATAATCGTCGGGTCTCGTATCCGGTCGATTGTCTTGTGAGTGCCGGGTCTCGTATCCAGTCGTGCGGTCAAAATGAGAAGTCGTGTTTGACACCTACTTTATCAAAATCTCGTCTTTTATTATCACATTATGAGTCAAATGGGCTTTAGAATCGATTAAGCTTGCAATGGACCAAGGGGGGAGCACTGGGCCCAACCGCAGATGGATCTGCGGCCAAGATCGGGCATATAGGCGGCCAGCCGCTTCCCAGATCTGTCACTTTCATTCGTACCCCACGCGATTTTCAGACCTTTGCACGCCCTTTTGCCGAGTTTTCTAACCCTTTTTGCAAAAACCGCTCCGGTTAGATCGATCTACGCGCTACAAGTAACACTTTGACCGATTGTTTTCCAATTTCGTCAATGTTTTGCTATACATTTGGCTATTTGCATGCTTAGAGATAGAAATGTATGCTTTATAATGCTATGCTATGTATTATTGTATATACATGCTATGTATCAACTGTGTGAGTCCTATTTTATGCTCATGATGCGGTCACACATATCTGTTGTTTCTTTTTGAAAGAAAATCATGTATTATGGTCCTTTTACATGTTGCAATTACCCATATGAATGCAATTTTGACCTGTTGTGGCTTGGATTAATTGAAAACATGCTTGGTTATGCATGGGATGCCCATTTTACAGACGGAACTCTGCCGATTTTTTTTTTTTTTTTTTGCATACATAGTAAACATGCATCATGTTGTATTAGTTCTACGATGAGGCTAAGAAATCCGCATAATTCAAAAGAAAACTTACCTTCCTTTTCGACTGTTCTATTCCAGCCATGGATCCTGACACTCCTAGTAGCTCCACTGCGTCTCGGACCTCGGGCGTTCGTCGCCGTAGGCCTGCACCTGCCCCTGCTTTACCTCGGACTCGCCAGGCTCGCCGACTGGCGGAGGATGTTATCCGGCCCGATCATCCCGATGTTGAGGAGGCTGTTCTTCCGGACGTGGCGGTAGAGGGGCCATCCTCCAGCACACCAGCCCCATCCTCTCATCGCGCTTTATCTGGCGCCTCTGTGCAGATACCCGATCTATTGGGTCGGGATCTCAGTCGTCACCCCTCGGCATCTCTTGTTGCCAATGAGGTATATTCAATTTTCCTCTGAATTTATTCTCAATTTCTGCTCGTATCTAGACTGATCTGTTAGTGATTTCCACAGGTGCCCGAGTTTACCCAGCCGAGGGGTAATTGGTTTAACATTTACTCCCTCTATACAGCTCTGCACAGCGATTACCGGGAGGTGGTGGATTCCTGGGGCTTTCGTCATTTCTTCACTATCATCCCCCGTCAGTGCCCCTGGGGTTATATGAGGGCTTTATCCGAGCGATGGTTCCACCAGACTCAGTCCCTTCACCTCTTGGACTGTGAGGTCATGCTGACTCCCTGGGACTGGAGGTACATCACGGGTATCGAGTTTACCGGATCCCGTGTCCCTCTGGATCTTGACATTACTCCAGCGGAGGTTCGAGCCTTACTGGGTTTTGCTGCCGATGACCGGGTCTTCAAGGCCCGCAACATTCGGTCTGGAGCTTTGGCTGCGGACGCTGTTATATGCAACGCCATTCCCAGCAGATCAGGCCACTCGTGGTATTCTGCTTCGACGTCTGTTCCTGACCATTATGAGGGGTTGTTTCCTAGGGAACAACTCCTCTACCATTCATTTCAGCGTCGTCGGAGCTGTCAGGGACGTAGACCGGATTGGCGACTATGATTGGGGGTCCTTCACCTTTGCTTACTTCCTCCACGGTCTTCGCCTACGCTCGGAGGGACAGACAGATGCCTGGCTCGGATTCTACCACTTTCTGCTAGTGAGCCCTCTTTTCCTCTTTTCTTACCGTACTTCTCTTCATTTTATTTCTCTTTTCTGCATTTTGACAGTTACTCTTGCCTTGTTTCTGTTCACAGTTCTGGGCCTACGAGCGACTTCCATGCCTGAGGCCTGTCATGACCCTCAGCTTGGACACTTATCCTAGGGGTCGTCGGTGGCACCACAGCACCTTGGAGGAGGTTTCGGTATCTGGCAGCTTTGCACACTGCCGCATTCAGCTAGAGCTGATCACTGCTGCAGATGTCGTCTGGACTCCTTATCTTTCGGAGCATCTGGCTGTGGGGTTTACGGATGGGTATCCTTCCGGCCCAGAGTTCACGCTTTCCACCCGTCGTCTCACTTTGCAGAGTGTCGGAGGATGGGTGATGTATTTGGGAGAGCGCGCATTCAGATGCGTGACTGGAGAGATTCGCATCCCGCATTCCCTTCCTTTCACTACATCCTGGCCGCTGGATTCTCAGCCTTCGGAGATCATGCTCGCGGGGGAGGATGGCCGGATGCTCTCTACGGGTCCCAGTACAAGTGAGGCTTTCCGTACCTGGTGGGTGCCTCATATTATCGGTCCTCAAACTCGGGCCACTTTCTTTCTTGAGGATATGGTTCCCGGCTCGGTGATGATGACTGATTGGGCCGCATGCGTTCGGAGTCCCACCCATGCTGAGTAGATAGCCACTCTGACCCGTCAGGTGGAGCAGCTGTCCTTATATCTTCGGGTGTTGGGCCGGACCCCAGAGGATGCCTACGCCTACGATCCTGACAGTGCGGGTTATGATGTAGGCCCGAGCTCATCTGATGCCACAGCGCAGCCATACATTCTTGACATGAATTTTGGACCTCCGACTTCGACGACTCCAGGGGATCAGTTCGAGGATCCTGCCTTCTTAGATGACCTCACCTTTGATTAGATCAGGCTAGGATAGGGTCTCTTGTACCTGAACCTGTTTAGATTTTATTCTCTCTTTATATTACATGCACTATGTATTGAACTCATTTGTTTATTTATGCACAGTTTTTTTATCCTTTATATAATTCACCTGCTTTATTATTAACTGTACGATGCATGCTTTTTATTTACGAATAGAGAATGACCCCTGTATAGTCTTTTGATACTATTTTCATAGATGTCGTCATCAGATGTCGTGGTACGTTTGGATCTCATTCCTCCCACAGGGTTGGTCGGCAGTCTTGTCCGCTGGCTGGACAGTTTATCGCCGGCCGATAGGATTATCGCAGATGGTCTTTTGGGACACTCTCGGTCCTTATTATCCTTTCAGGTGCCAGCAGGCTTTGTAGATGGTATTCTAGGTCACTGGGTCCCTGCCGGTCAGGTGTTCAGGTTGGGGACAGTGGAGGTGACCCCTACTCTTGAGGAGTATGCCCGCTTTACTGGTTTGCCTTTGGGCGGTCCTTGTGCCAGGGTCACCGTTGATCCCATGCGTCGTCAGTTCTTGACTTTCACTGGGTTACGGAGGGCAGCTCTGCTATCGGTGATCACATCAGATCATCTGGTTCCTCTTCATTTTTTGATTGACCGATTCGGCTCACCTGACAGTTTTCGCCTATTTTTGGGTGATTTTTCCGTATCCGAGGAGCGCTGGGGTGCTCTGAGAGTAAACGTTTTAATGGCCTGTGTCATCTCGGTTTTGTATCTGCCCGTCGGACCTGATCTGTTGGATATGCGAGTTACTGCGGCCATTAGAGCCCTCTAGGAGGACCACACCATCATTCCCATGATACTGGCAGACACCTATATGTCCATCTCATACTATCAGTCTTTCCGAGGCAGAGTAGTCAGAGGGAGCTCGACTTTGTTGTACGTGTGGTTCATGAGTCATCTTAGTCCCATCGGCCATTTCCATCGCCAAGGGTTTTATTTCAGCCATGACATAGCCACGTAGTTTCTGTTTCGTCCCGTGAGCTGTACTGATGCGGCCTCCTGGATTGCATTTTTGTCGGTTGTTGAGGACCCTTTTCATCTCCTGATCTACTCGGGTTATTGCTCCTTTATGAGCTTTTTGACTCACGTGCCCAACCTGGATTTCATCCCTATTGCTGGCTCGAGGGGCGTGACGACTTATCATCCCCTGGCGGTTATGGGGCAGTTTGATCAGACACAGGACTTTCACCTCTTCACGGGCGCGGCCGACTACCGATTCCTTATATCATCCCAGACAGAGAGAGATCTAGTGCGGGTATATGATCTTTGGTCCCGCAGGATCCTTGCCGAGTATAGTGACAGTTGCCCCATCCAGACATTCGCTTATGTGCAATGGTTGCGCGGAGACTCGGATATGGTTGGTTTGAGTCAGACTGGGGCTCTTGATGATTCTGGAGTGATTTTCCCAGATGATACCACATATCATTCCATCTCAGCTAATTCTGCCCCTAGTCGGGTCACTGAAGACAGCCGGATCCAACTGGCCTTGATTGCTATTGAATCTGAGAGGGATGCTGCAATTGCTGAGAGAGATGCCGCTATTCTGGCCAGAGATGCTGCTCTTGCTGACAGAGATGCCATTGTATTTCAGACTAGGGCAGTCATAGACGCTCATTCTGAGACTGTCAGCCGAGCCACTGCTTTATTGGATCGCATCGACATGATGGGGCAGCAGATTGCAGGGGATGCTGATGCTTCAGATCTATCCACCACCTTATCCATCCTGCTTCAGCTAGTTTCAGATTTGTAGATTTTTTATTTCCTGCATAGACTATGTTAGTTTCATCGGTTATTGAAAGAGAAATCTTGTAACAAAATGACTTATATATGTAGACATGCATTTAAATTTAGTCATTTTCCCTTTTTATCGTATTGTTGCCTCTCATTGGATCCTCATTTTATCCAGCTAACCATGATTTTGACATCTCGCTTTCTTTCTCCTCTCCAGTCTTGATGGAGATTTGACAGATATTGTCGCACACCCTGTTGATTTCATCGGATTGAGTCTTAGATTTTGGCTAACTGTCTTGTTGGGCTAGGTTTATGTTACTTGGGATGAATCTGATTAGGGCCTGGTTTCGGGAAGATTTCGAGGGTATAAGAAGGGTTTTTTTTTTTTTTTTTGGCTGTTGGGAGTTGGTTTTGGTTAGAGAAAGGATTATTATTTTTTAAGGAATCGGACCGCACCATGATGGCTGCCTACGTACCCCCACAAGTTGGGAGATCAGGTCCTACGTAGTTCGTTCCTCAAAGAAAAAGGGGAACTGATGATTCAAGCGTAGAACCGCTTCACCGAGTCGGAATTGAGGGGCTGTGGAAATACCTCACCATCCATTTCTTGCAATATGAGGGCTCCTCCTGATAGCACTTTCTTAATCACGAATGGTCCTTCCCAATTCGGGGCAAACTTCCCCTTGGCTTCATCTTGACAAGGCATGACTCTTTTTAGCACCAAATCATTTTCCTTGAACTTCCGAGGTCTTATCCTTTTGTCGTATGATCGAGAGATCCTTTGTTGATATAACTGACCGTGCCAAACAGCAGCCACCCTCCTTTCATCAATTAGGGCCAATTGGTCGTATCGACTTTGCATCCAATCCTCCTCGCTTATCTGAGCATCGATCACTATTCTGAGGGACGCCATCTCAACCTCAACTGGCAGAACAGCCTCCATTCCGTACACCAAAGCATAAGGGGTCGCCCCCGTAGAAGTACGCGTTGACGTTCGGTATGCTAGCAGGGTAAGGGGTAGCAAATCCGGCCATCCCCGATGATTAGCAGACATTTTCTCCATGATCTTCTTGATGTTCTTATTTGCAGCCTCCACCGCCCCATTCATCTTAGGACGGTAAATGACAGAATTGAGGTGTTTGATCTTAAACTGGTCGCATAATCTCTTCATGAGGGCGTTGTTCAAATTCTTGGCATTGTCGGAGACCAAAACCTCAGGTTGCCCGTATCGACAAATGACATTATTCCTGATGAAACCGACGATGACCTCCTGAGTTACTTTGGAGAAAGAAGCTGCTTCTACCCATTTGGTGAAGTAATCGATCATGACGAAAATGAATCGGTGTCCGTTGCTTGCTTTGGGCTCTATCAGTCCGATTACATCCATTCCCCACATTGAAAATGGCCACGGGGAGGTCATACAGTGCAGTTCATTGGGAGGCATATGGATCACATTACCGTGCGCCTGGCATTGGTAACACCGTTTGACATGATCATCGTAGTCAGCTTTCAGTGTTAACCAGTAATGCCCCGTTCTCAAGATCTTTTTGGCCAGCATTGGTCCACTCATGTGTGGCCCACACACTCCACCATGTATTTCGTTCATAATCCTTTGGGCCTGCGTCTCATCTACGCATTGCAACAGTCCCAATCCAGCATCCCTCTTGTAAAGTGAATCCCCACTCAGGTAAAACCTCATTGCCATCTTTTGAATTCTCATTCTCTCAGCTCGGCTCGCCTGGTCGGGAATGGATCTATCCCTCAGATATTCCCTTATGTCGTGATACCAAGGCTGCTTTGGCAGAACCACCTCGTCTGATAATACTGCAACATGTTCCTCGTATGTCGGGGCATTCTGTACTGCTATCTCAATCTGTGGAATGTCCCTGCTCTTGATTACGTGGATTAAGGAAGCCAGAGTTGCCAATGCATCAGCAAAATCATTCCGTCCCCGGGGAATATGTCGGAAAGCGATATCTTCAAACTCTCGCATCAATTGGATAACACAACGATGGTATGGAAGTAACCGGAGCTCTTTTGTGTTGTACACCCCGATCGCTTGTCTGATTACCAGTTCTGAATCCCCAAACACCGTTAATCTCTTCACTCCCATATCGCGGGCAAAACGGAGTCCCAATATACACCCCTCGTACTCAGCTGTATTGTTTGAATTACTGAACTGCAATTTAGTAGCCACAGGGTATTGCTCTCTGGTGATAGAGACCAGTACTGCTCCGGCTCCTGCCCCCTCAGCATTCATGGCACCATCAAAATACAGCTTCCAGAACTGCCCCTCGTCATCACATTTCGTGTGTAATACCCAAAATATATCTTCGCCCGGTAGAGGAGTTTCTAACGGCTCCATCCTCCTGATGGGGTTTCTGCCAACTGATCTGCAATTCCCTGCCCTTTCATGGCTTTCTGAGTTACGTATACCATGTCGAACTGTTGTAAGATTAACTGCCATCTGGACAGTCGACAGTTCAGCATGGGCCTTTCAAAGATATATTTCAAGGGATCCATCCTCGATATCAGGTACGTAGTATGCCCATGGAGGTAGTGCTGTAATCTCCCTGCAGTCCAGGCCAGAGCACAACAGGTCTTCTCGATGGGAGTGTAATTCTGTTCACATTGGCTAAATCTCTTGCTGAGGTAATAGATGGCCTGCTCTTTACCTGCTTCATTTTTCTGTCCCAGCATACATCCCATCACGATGGCATTGACCAATATATACATAAACAGAGGGATCCCGTCCTTCGGGGGTACCAGCACTGGTGCCTCTGCCAGCTGCTTTTTAATGGTCTGAAAAGCCTTCTGACATTGCTCATTCCATTCTTGGGAAGCACCTTTCCTTAACAGTTTGAAAATTGGCTCGCATGTAGTCGTCAAGTGGGATATAAAACGGCTGATGAAGTTTATTCTTCCCAGGAATCCTCTTATCTCCTTCTCTGTGTGAGGTGCCGGCATATCCACAATGGCCTTAATCTTCGCCGGATCCAACTCAATGCCTCGATCACTAACCAGGAATCCCAAGAGCTTACCCGACTACACTCTGAAAGCACACTTTGCTGGATTGAGCTTCAAATTATACTTTCTGAGCCGATCGAATAGCTTTTTGAGATGGGTTATATGATCAGATTCTACCCTTGACTTCACGATAATGTCATCCACGTAGACGTCTATCTCCTTGTGCATCATGTCATGGAACAGGGCCATCATGGCTCTTTGATAAGTGGCCCCCGCATTTGTGAGACCGAAAGCCAACCGCCTATAGCAGAAAGTGCCCCAAGGGGTGATGAACGCGGTCTTTTCCCGATCTTCTTCCGCCACCATTATCTGATGATACCCCGCAAAGCAATCCACAAAAGAGTACATCTCGTACTGGGCTGTGTTATCCACCAAGATGTGTATGAAAGGCACCGGGAAGTTATCCTTGAGACTGGCCTTGTTTAGATCTCTATAGTCTACACATACCCTCACCTTCCCTCCTGGCTTAGCCACTGAGACTACATTGGACAGCCATTCTGGGTAAGTGGATACCATAATGATTCCGGCCCTGAACTGTTTGATGATCTCCTCCTTCACCTTCAAGCTCCACTCCGGTTTCAACTTTCTTAGTTTCTGCTTGACAGGCCTGAAACCCTCCTTGATGGGCAACTGATGTACCACAATGTCGGTGGACAATCCAATCATGTCCTCATGAGACCAGGCAAAAACATCCTCATATTGGCTTAGCAACTTGGTTATTTTCGCTTTCTGGCTAGGGGTAAGGTCTGTCCCTATTTTGAGCTCCTTGGGTATGTCAGGGGTTCCAATATCTATGGTGATGGTTTGGTCTAAGTTGGGCGTCGTCGTAATCTGTCTCGTCTTGCTCAATGCCCATTAAATCGAAATCCAGCTCAATGTCAAAATCATAATCATCATTCAAATTTGAAAGACCGTTTGTTAGGCAAGGATTACTCAAATTGGTACACTTGACATGAAACAAAATATTTGTCATATATTAGTTATTTTCCATAACAATCACAATTCGGATAACATGACGAAACAACATAATTATGCAAAATACAAAATAACAAAAATAAACTTCTTCATCCTCCCATCTTCTGGGGTCTACCACCCTGATGTCGGGTTTTACCCTTGTTTGGATATCACTGGTTTCATGGTCCAGTTGTCAATGGTCAGGTCAGATGAAATGCGCTGGATAAAAGGTGGCTTCCCATCGGAAACTTCCCTGATGATTACGGCTACGTCGCCTGAGTCCCTCTTCCTACCTTCTTCAGGAATAATTAGCCCTGCCCAATCGATGATAGGCACACTTTGTTGGGCTCCCGGTGGCGTGACAACATCTGTCCCCTCTCCATTGCTTGTTAATTGTCCGAGGATATAGCACCTGGTTTCGAACTTTTGCGCGACCTCTTGTAGGAAACTTTCCCTCTTGGTCGACTCATCACTTGCGGGGGTCAATTCTTCATCCCTTGCCCCAATCACAGGCTTGCTAGTCCCTCGTTCATTGTCGACCTTAGTCACTGGTTTTCCAGCCAGTCGAATCGGAGCCGCACCTTGTCGGTGTCTCCGTGCTACACCTTCACGATATCCCAACCCTCCCTTACCTATTTAATGGGGTAGTTGAATGGGCTCGGTGATTCCTTGACTGCTTTTTCCTAACCCCTGTCCAGGCTGGAATTTCATTTTCATCATTTCCTTTGCAACAAAGGTAAGTTCTGGAGAGACCTTAGGTTTCACGGCTGGAGCTCCCAGGCATCTGTAGTGGGGAGTGCTGATTTCCAGTGCCTGAAAACTGGCAGGTGCTGCCGACTCGTCCACATTAATCACAGGCAGGCCATTCCTAGAAAAAGAAAGGTCATCACACTCCGCCGAGATCGTCACTAGATTCCCGTCGATGATAAGTTTGATTTGTTGATGTAGCGTGGAAGGAACTGCCCCGGCCATGTGTATCCACGGCCTCCCCAATAACAGGTTATAACTTGCCGCAATATCTAGGACTTGGAAAGAGATATCAAAAGTACAAGGTCCTATTTCCACTGACAATTCTATCTCTCCAATTGTATCCCTCCGGGAACCATCGAAGGCTCGCACCACTACATGACTGTCCCGTAGGCGCTTAGGATTGATGTTCATCTTCTGCAATATACTGAGGGGACAGATATTCAACGCCGATCCCCCATCAATCAGCACCCCATTGATGACATAACCTGAGGAGATTACCGCAATATGCAACGATTTTCGATGTCCCCTTCCCTCCTTGGGGATATCATCATCTATAAATGATATTACATCACTCTCCAACAGATGGCCCACCAGATGGCCGAAACCTTCCTTGCTAATTTCTTTGGGAACGCATGCCTCCTCCAGGATTTTCGCCAGAATTTTGCAGTGATCACTGGACGATAACACCAGATCCATGATTGAGGTCAGGGTCGACTCCTCGCTTAATATCTGGATCCCTCTTGCTTCCGGATGATCCATCTTCTTCAAGAATTCTATGGCTCTCTCCTCGGAGATCTCTTCATTTTTCTTCGTTTTGTTCTCAAGGACTCGTCCAGGAAGATACAAAGGATTCCCCCTTGTTGTCACAGAAGCACAATTGGCCGCTTCCTCTGACACCCCCCCCCCATAATTCCATGGTACCGTCTTCAGACTGTGGACAGGGATTTGCGGTCTCGCTGTAAGGGTGAGGGGTTTCGGAGCTGCTAACTTGACAGGCCCCTCCATGATATTTCTGCTTACCCCTGCCAGTCTAATTGGCGCTCCCCGTGTATTCCCGTGATCACCTATCATGTTGATCATTTCATCAATTTTCTTTACATAATTCAGCCTTGACGGCCCCTCGGCTTCACTGGCTTCCGCCACATTGACCCCTCCTCCATCATGCCTTGGCAGGGGATTGATTTTGACATTCGGGGAGTCTGGCTTTTCCACCACGATTTCTCCACTATCAATCAAGTTCTGAATTATATGCTTCAACGTCCAACAATCCTGCGTATCATGACCAGGGGAACCTGAATGGTATGCGCATTTCTTGTTTGGGTCAAACCTTCTTCCATTCGGGTCACTCGGGGGTGCCAAATCGACTATTTTCCTCTGGGCTATCACTACTGCCAACACCCGCTCAAGAGGATCCCCGAGGGGGGTGAATACTCGATTTTTCGAGGCCTCGAATCTCCTTCGCCCTTCCGCCCTCTGATCAGTGAAGTTAGGCTATCGGGATGGCCCCACTCTCTGCACCTGTACTGGAAGATTGTTTTCTGCCTTTCTAGATGACCCTTGAAGGATGAGGGAAACATCCTCCTCCTTTTTCTTTTGCACCCTACGGGAAGTGCTGCCATAATTTCTACTCTGTATTTGTTCTGCAGCTGTTTCCAAAGCCGTGAAATCCCGAATCTTACCAGACTTCAACCCCATGTCCACCATTTCTCCGTGTTTAATCATCTCGGCAAAAGGTCTTCCAATCCCCGATATGACCCGCTCATAATAAGGTGCTTCTTGAATATCTACGAAGGCCATCACCATCTCCGACTCACTCATTGGGGGATTCACCTGTGCAGCCATACCCCTCCATCGCTGTGCATAATCCCTGAAAGATTCTTTTGTCTGCTTCTTGATCTTTGTCATTTGGTATCTATCAGGGGCCATTTGTGCCTGGAAGCTATACTGTGTTAAGAAGGTATGGGCCAACTCCTCCCAATTGTGGATCCGGGCATTATCAAGACGGGCATACCAAATTCTTGCCTCTCCCGTCAGGCTCTTTTGGAATAATTGCATTCTTAGACCCTCGTTTTCTACATAAGATCTCAACTCCCCAATGTAGATTTTCAGATGTGTGTAAGGATCCCCCTTCCCATTGTATTTCTTAAATTCGGGGATTTTAAATTTATCCGGGTATCTGGTTCCGGGGAAGACACATAGATCTGAATAATTAACCCTGCCTAGGGAGCCTATGCATTTTAGAGATTGGATGGTCTCCTCCAATTGTTTCATTTTTTTTCCGAAGGTCGTCAGTGTCTCCTTTCTCTGGGATAGTAATCACTGTCCGGTCAGGTATAGGGATGACCTTTGGGACGACGGGTTCGCCCTTAGGTTAAGGTGGATCCTCTTTAGGTGGATCCTGTCTAGGTAGCAATTGTTCCTTCAGCATTATGGCCATCTCCAACATCTGTTTCTTGAAATCATCAAATTCCTCCTGAGATATGGAACCCGGATTAGTAGGTGGAAGATCAGCCATTTCAGATGTACAGTTTTGAGCCCTTTCACATTGCGAACGCGTTTGAGGAGCAATCCTGCAGAAAACACGGTTTGGAGTTTAATCTTTGGGAAATGAGAGATGTGGATGCATGCTAAAACGGTAATTTTTTGTGTTTTTTGGGGTTTTTTTAATCTTTTCCTGCAAAACAACATGTTAGTAGTCCCTTATTGCAATAATAATTGACAGACATGACTTATTATGCCTTCCCAGCTATTCCCTGCAAAACATGGAGGTCAATACTTTCTTTTGACAACAGGGGAGGCATATATGAATGGGATCATGACATTTATACGCGCGAACGTAAAAGGGCATGAAGAGACTTTTCCTGCGTTGGGTTAATCTGAGGCTGACCTATCCTAGGTTTACTCTCACGGGCTTTTCGGCATGAAGGTCCCCAAATCTTTGTAATCTACTCGTCTGAGTCCTTTCGATTGGAGCGGATTTGGGTGGTGCGTTTCCTGAGCCATCTCCGGGGAGCAGCCCCTTCGAGTCCAGTAATAAGCAATCGACAGGTTCGCCTCAGGAGGAGGTACACTCTCAACATACATTCACATTCATCGTCTTCACCGTATGCAAATGATTACTTTAAAGTAAAGCCATTCCATTCAATCAATCATTCATTCGGGAAAAACACACATTCACACAACAATAAGTAAAACAAATCAAAATATCGCACGTACATACACATTTACGAATTTTAAAGGATAGGATAGCATCAAGAGCTGAAAGCGGCTTAAGCCCTCTAATGCTCCCCAGCAGAGTTGCCAGCTATCGACGCCGGGTTTTAGTCCTTTCCAATTTTAGCCTTTTGATTAAGTGATTTTTTGGAAAAGGTCAGCATTAATGTCGACGGGGTTTTGAAAGATCATTTTTTATGATGAGCCAATTAACCAGAGTCACCAGTTGGTATATTTGAAATGGATGTACCAACTCATCCGAGTTTTCGTTTTTTTATAAATCGCTGGCTCATATGTGACTCCGAATTAATTGGTCTGCAAACCGAGATTCATAGAGTTCGGGGGCAAGCTTAAGCGAGGGGAAGGTGTTAGGCACCCCCCGACTTCCGTGAAACACGGTTACCGCAATCTTGATACTTAACTATCCTTTAATTCATGAAATGTGTATGTGTGCATGTGTGTGTGTGTGTGTGCCTATATGAATGTTGTGGTGAGTTTGCATGAAGAAACCATTTGGGTTTTCAGAAAAAGTCGTGTTTTCTTGGGAATGCTTTAGAATATCCTTCGGTTTATACGAGAAAGCTTTATGAGAAAATGTTTGATTTTAATTGTCAAAAACTATGAGATTGCATTAGGTGTTGTTTTGACGAAACAAGAGTTTTCTAAATCTTTGTCAAAATAGGAATCGAGATTTATACGTTGCTTTCATAACTCAAATGATGGGCAACCTCTAGGATCTCTTTAACCCTATGCACAAGGATTTAATAAAACATTATTTATTTTTATAAAATCATTCTTTGTGATGTTTGAAAACGATTTTTTCTTTAGCCTTCTCGTTAAATAGGAATCGACATTCATTAGCATTTCCAAATTTTAGCTTCGTGATTCTAATAACCTAGTTTGATTGATTTTATGTAAATCTTATCGTTTTAGCTTTGAAATCAATTTCATGTCATAAATCAAATCAAACATTTAAATGCGTTGGGGCTATTCATGGGCATGTAAGCCATCCAAATAACCCCGAACGCCCACAATCGCATATTTTCACTATGACGGGGCCTTAACCACGATTCTCGCCTTGACGTCGTTTTAAGGCCCGACGATTACATATGTACAATGAAAACTACATCCTTCCTACTATCTACATCAAAAGAGGTCCATCATCGAATTTGGACCACGGGGTCGCTTTCCTAGGCTCACAACCAAATTTCCACACACCCACAACCGGATATTATAAGAAGTAACCCACACGGATAATCTAACAATACCAAGACATCCTAAAATAGCGATCTAAAGGAACCGCGCCCAATATAGCACCGTAAAACAAACAAAAAAATCAATAAATAAATATCATCGGGTTATTAGGAAGAATTTTGTTTCGATGAACCCTCACTAATAATCCCTAATTCATTGTTCCATCATCAATTACATGAAAACTACATTTAATTCAACCAAAGGATATGATAGAAATTGCAAAAATAAGGAGATTTTCACCTTGCAAATGAGATCAAAGTGGAGGTAAACTTGTGTATTTTGAATAGAAGAAGAAGTATATGTGATACAATCAAATCAAAAGAATATTATTCCTCTCTTTATTCTTCCTTTCTCTCCTATTTTGTTGTAAAATTTTGCTATTTTTCTCTCAATTTCCGTGTTGCTACTGTGTTGTTTCTTCTCCTTCTCCGTCTGTCGCAACCTCTAACCTCCTGTATGCTGATGAGGGAATGAGCTGAAATAGGCTGGCTGGCCGCCAACCCTCCACTCGGCTGAATTTCGGTTTTCGTGTTTCGAATTCCGTGTTTTCAAAAGGCGCACTCATTGGCCGCAGATCAATCCGCCGCTGGCTGGCTTGACTTTCTCGATTTTCGTGCTACGCTTCGATTCTCATGCCGTGACGTTGATTTTCACCGACAGGCTCGTATTTTGCAGTCCGGGAATTACTGAAAGACGTGCCACATCATCCGAGAATGCTCAATTCGGACAGCCTTGTTGTCACGTCGGTTTCAGTTGTAAATCGTCACGGTGGCGTCGAATGTTCGCACTTGTCCATCCTTTGCTCTCGCAGGCCGGTTCATTTGCCGAAATTGCCCTCCTGTCAGGGTTAATATCCGAAGTGCAAAATTTGGGTGTCTACAACTATGATAAAGGTGGCAATGACAAAGTTGAAGTATTTGCGAATACGAGTCAAGAGAGGACTGTTAATTTATATGTTTTTGTTTTAATGATGACAACATATTTTATATGAAGATGTTTGTGCTTTACAGGTTTGATCTTTGGGCTGATCATATATGGATTCCAAATGAGTAGTGGATTTCAAGAGGCCATCATGAAAAAAAAAAGTCTATAGAGACACTACTGGATTAGGTCTCTAGGAAATCACCTAGAAAAACCATGTAAGAATTTCTAGCCTAAGTTTTTAATTGTAAGGCAACTTTATTTTGCTGTAAAAGTTTTTTTCAAAAAGGTTTATGAGGTTAAAATTCTAATCAGTTGAGAAGTTATATTAATTTAGAAACTAAAATCAATTGAACATATGTTAAGCCATGATTTCCAAAGAATCAGTAATCTCAAGATCTTTCCTTAGTTGGGCTGATTTTCAAATCTTCCCTATATCAAATCAGTTGAGATCTTATTCCTTAATTCAAGTTACCAGTTTTTCAAAAGTCAAAATCTTTCCTTGTCAGTTTAGAAAATATATTCCATTGAGAATGCTAATTTTTAGTGATATATTTCCCCTTCCAACGTGAATAAAATTTTGTGTCGTTTCCTTCATCTCTATATATTCCTATTGGCTAAAGCTTCAGAAAAGGGGGACGAACAAAAAGAAAAACAAGACAATGCTTTCATAGAAAAGTTTTCTAGCAAATTGTTCTTGCTTTGTTCTTAAATTTTTATTACTGGAAATACATATTTATATCTTGTAATCATATTCCTTCTTGTTAAAAATTGTATAAAAGCCTAGATTGGCGTGTGGTTGATCCAATGGTGGATAGGGTTGTACAAAAGAAGTTCTAAAGTTGTAGTTGTGCAGAGGGGGCAGTGGTGTCCAACATTATTCAGAGCTTCTTTATACATGGAGTTTTATTTTGTAATTGATTGAATAATTTATTAATAAAAGAGTCTCCAATACCAGTTGAAACTATTGGACTTGGATTATGCCATTAGAATAGAGGGTAAGGGCCGAACCACGTAAAAATCTTGGTGTTTATAGTTTGCTGATTATCTTGCTTGTCTTGCTTAATTCTTTATTAGAAGACTATATATTCATTTGCATACACTGCACCGTTGAAAACAAAGTAATATAACGAAGGTACTGCTTAACAGTTTCATACAAACATCAAAGTAGACAGGTTCTACCTGTCTGTATTAATTTTGTAGTTAGCAACAGTTTATGCTGACACCAAAGCAGATAGGTTCTACCTGTATGAATTAATCATGTAGCAGAAAATTTAAAATTTGTCATTGTTAATCAATTCAATTATATACACCTATTTAACCCCCCCTCCCTCTAGGTGTGCACACACTAAATTTCATTTGGTATCAGAGCTTGGTTCTACTAACGATTGTCTTTGCATACCGTAGGGTAAGATCCTATGGCACACCTTAATTTCCAAGAAGGACAGTCCACTAGCAGACCACTATTATTTTTAGACAGTGAGAATTTTACTTTCTGAAAATTCGGAAAGAAGATATACCTCAACCAGGATCCATGGGAATGGTGGGTAATAGACAACAGGCCCATCATTCCAAGGCATGATGATGGCAGGCTAAAAACACTCATGGAGATGGATGCTAATGAATCATACATGGTGTCTTACAACTCAAAAGCTATGAACACTCTGCTAAGCAGAATGGTCCAATTAGAAATTGATAAAGTTTCTACTTGCAACACTGCGAAAGAAATCTGGGATACCATCATCATGAGTCATGAAGGAACTTCCAAGGGGAAAGAGGTGAAACTAAGTATGTTGATGCAAGAGTCTGAACTATTCAAATTAGAGAAGAATGAGACGATCAAAGAAGCTCAAGCAAGATTCTTTACTCTAATGAATTCTCTTAGCATGCTAGGGAGAAAAATTTATCAAAAGGAAATCAATAGAAAGCTGCTGAGAATCATGCCAAAAAGATTTGCTCCAAAAGTTACCACCTTCTAAGACTCACTAACAATTAGCACTATGGAGACTCTCACACTCTTTTGTGAACTTGAAGAGTTTGAAAATCAACTTAAGAAGTATGATGATGATGAGGAGACACCAATAAAGAAGATATTGGCACTTCAAGTTGAGAGCAGTCATAATGATCCATACGAAGATTTCGATGAAAAAATTGAAATGCTATCAAAAAAACTCGAGAGCCTACTCCAAAGGAAGAAACAAATGAAGAATTAAAAAGGTAGCTCAACTCCAGTGAGTAAGTCCAAAACAGAAGAAGAAGAAGAAGAAATTGTCCAACTCTGTTTCATGGGACTAGAAGATGATAATTAACTTGAAGTAACCATTTTTCATGAAGCTTTTGAAATAACTACGTCTAATTATCTTGCTTTAAAAAATGAAAATCAACAACTCAAAAAGAAAAGTACATATTTAAAGAATTGCGTAAATGAGCTAATGAATAAATTAAGTCACTTATTGAAGAGATAAAAGAAAATGAATATCTTAAAACTGAAAATGAATTTTTTTAAGAGAAAATTTGAATATGAGAGATACATGCATAGATGCTTTTAATAATGGAAAAATGATGGATGTGCAACATGATGATAATGTAACAAATGCATAAATAACATTTTAAAAAATAATCTTGCTAAATTTGTGCAAAGAAAAGATAACCTAAGAAATAACCATATGTGAGTCAAGTGTAGGAATTGGTGTGTAATGGCTAAAATGGCCAAGAGTGGTTAATAACCAAGGTAATTATGAAGGGACAATAACCATTGTATATCCAAGTGGTTAATAACCAATGTAATTATGGCGGGATAATAACCATTGTGTTTAAACAATGTAATTATGGCAAGATAATAACCAATGTCTAATAACCAATGAAGAATGGTTAATAACTAATGGATAATTAAGATTTTGCGAAAAGACTATTTTAACCTTAAAAGAAGTTGGGTAATGATTAAAATACCCTTGAGAAAGTTGCTAGGAAGCTTCTTATTATTGATGAAGTGATCAAATTGCCCTTGCCTAGTCATGATTAATGACTATTTTGTCCATGGTCTCTACTTTCCTATAAATAGGACCCCTCACCAATGATAGTAGGGGTTGGTTCATTTATTATTCACCAAGTATAGAGAGTAAGAGCTTAGAGAGAAAAAGAGAGTGAGATTAGCATAGTTCATGATCTCAAGTTCATCACATACTTTGGTAGATCAAGGAGAGTAGCTACAAGATCAAGGTGAAACCCTAAACCATTTCCTTCTTTCTTACTTTGTTTTATTTTCATAGTTTTTGAGATATTTTGTTCTAAGACTCAAGAATTATTAGATATTCATGCTTCATGTATAGATCTAATCCTCTTGAGTGTTAGAATGGAGATTCAAAGGAAGAAAATGAACTTATGTTCTTAAAGGGTAAAAACCCTAGCTTTTCTTCATTTGGATCACCCATAACTTGAGATCTACAACTTGGATTTGTGATCCGTTGAAAGGGGGTGCTAGGTACATGAGTTAGCTAGTAAACCCAAGTGGTAGAACACAAATCCAATAATTTTTGAAGCCTTGGGGGCTATTTTCCCAAAACAGTCCAGCTATAAAACTTAAAGCTTTAAAACCCTAAAAGCTTGCTATCCTCATTTTTCCAAAGGTTGTTTCGGCCAGTTATGGATCTGTTAAAAATCTAGGAAACATCACAGAGGTACCTTAAGAAGTTATCTACAAGTAACAAAAAGAATGAACACGTTTCGATGTGTACATTTTGTGTAATGGCTTCTACCGTGAAGGACTCCTAAATATTCATACCCGGCTTTCTCACTGTGTGTACCTTGAAAACATATGAAATTTTTACAGTATGTTTATGCATGTTATGAGCGTGTACCCTGAAAATGTTAGAATTTTCTGAGCAAAACGTGATTTATGAAAAATGTAACAAGATTCAGAGGTTTTGAGTACTTTAAAAATAGTAAATCACTTTCTAAAATTCCAGAAAAATTTGTGGATCATTGTTGGACCATATACTATCCATATCCAGAGGATAATAATTTTTAGAATCTATTTGCTATTTTTTATAATAATGTTATAGTTATGGTTAAAAGAAAATAAATGGTTAAATGATGTCATAAATAAGGAAAATATGATTTTTAAGCTTGGATACTCCTAATATTATATATTATGACTATTGAGAGGTATTTTGGTAATATTTAATGAGAAATAATATTTATGACCTTTTATGGGTAGTAAAGGAGTTGTTTAATAAAGGGTAAAACAATTAGAATAAATTGTTTATTCGCCTAATAACTTATTAAAATATTACTATGATATTTGTAATATAAGAATTCAATATTTTTAAGTAAACAAAGAAATATTAAGATTAAAACTTTATGAAAATATTATTGAATGGGTAATAATATTTATTTTAAGCATTAATAAATGATTAAGATATTATTAAAATGGTTAATAATATTAGATTAAAATATTATTAATGATATGAGAATTAAAATATTATTAAGAGATTAATAATATTAGATTAAAGTATTATTGGATGATTAAAATATTATTAAGATGTTAATAACATTAGTAAACGAATAAAAGTGTTATTAGTGGACTAATAATACCAAGAGGTGAATTAAATATTATCAGGATTGATAATATTAAGTGTCTTATAGGATTTACGATAGTCTATTTGTTTATGTGTGCTATGTGATTGGCTTAATTGTTAAATAAATAGCATAAGTAAGCGTGTCGATATACAACTACGCAGTACTAATTGATAGGTCGACATTATCAATGTTAGGTTCTTCAAGGCGAATTAGTTAAAGCTAAATTATTTGTAGCTGAGCAGACATGCAAGTTCCCTAACTCAAACTCGAGTTATTATTTTTGAAGTATGTTAGTGAATAATTATTGTTGATTATTCACATCTATACTAATTATTGAGATTCGCACCTTGTGTAATTGAATTCCTATTCTATTATTATTGAATTGTGAATTTAGTTAAAGATCTTTCAAGCATGAACTGTTTATGAGATAGATCTATGCTATTTGTATCAGCTAGATCAAGCATGTCTAAATTTGTGAAATCAAATGTATTTTAAAAGCTGTTCTTATTAAATCGTTATGGTAAGAACTCTTGGCTAAGAAAAGGATAAATTTGATTAAGGCATGATATCAATGCTGGTTATTAAGTGTTTATGCATAAATCACGGGGTATGAAAGGTTGATCCCCTTGATTACCAAAACATATTAAGAGGTCCAGTTTAAATGTTGAGAACCTTGGCAAATGTCTATGGTTATTTCCAACCACTCAGTAATTGAAATTCAATTGTTCGAATATTCAACTGTTGACTATTAATTCATGTTTCTTCACAATTTTATACTGTCGTTGAACATTGAAAGCAAACTTCCTTCTATTCATGATATATCTCCCTTGTGTATAAACTTGCTAAGCAAACTAGTTGCTTACCCTTGCTATATCATGATTTTTATTTCAGCTAAGGCAGAAACGTCAAAAGGGGACAAAGGAAAAAGGAAGGTGCAAGAATAGTTGCCTGATAGGGCTTATGTATTAGTTATCTGAAAATGTTACTTGGTTATGTGAACTCTTATTGTATTAAGGGTATGTTTCTAAGTTAAGGTTAAAGAACCTTGGGACCATGTTGTAAGACTTTATTATTATTTCGATAGTCTTTGTATGATTATTATTCCGCATTTAGTTAGAAAGCATGTTTGTTATTGAGAATCGTGAACACCGAATTCGAGGTTAGGAAACCCGAATTTGGGGGTGTCACAAAACCAAAGCATAAACCACTTTATTGTTTACCATTTGTTTCTTACAAAAAATCTGGTTTTAAAGGTCATTTTGATTCTAATTGTAATAAAATTAAAATAAAACAAATTTGGGTAAAGAAATGTGATTTATATGCTACTAACCTAAAAGGACCCAAGAAGATTTGGGTACCAAAAAGATAAAGACTATTTGTTTATCTTGTAGATGTTTTAAGTTCAAAAAGAAGACGAAGAGTACTTTACTTTGAGAGTGTAAGTTGTCTAAAAATTATTTGGCAGAATCTATAAGTACATCATATTATTTTTAAATAGAGTTTTGATTTGATATATTATTATGAAAACTTTATGGATTTCGTAACATGAGGGTACCTAACATCATTTATTCTAAAGTTTTTATTGTGCTAAATGCTCCATATTTAATACACATGACAATCTTGATAAATTTAATATAAGATCTATAGTTGAGAAATCAGTGCACATATTATTTTTGATGATCTTGACCATGATCTGTCAAAAGAAGAGGATGAAGATTCTACAGGAAATCAGACAAGGAGGCTAGACTATGTAAAGCAGACAGCCTGACCCGTCTACTTCAAAAGTCAAAATAGACATTCTTGAGCACGAACCAGAGGAACAAATGACTGAAGTTAGGCTTCTAAGAACAACCAGAACAGTGAAAAATCATCCTCATAACCTGAGCATTAAAGACCTCAACATTGGGATGTCCACAAGAAGAGTTTCTGAAGAGATTTGGTTATAAAAATACAAAATTCAAAGCTATACTAAGGAGCACAACTATCAAGCTTACTACTAAAAAATATTGTTGATATATATGTAACAAAATACAAAGGTATGATCATTTTGTTTACTTGTTATATATGATATTGTTATAAGCTTACTCTAGTTTTCTTCTTTATCTTTGCGCTTATTTTTTTTGTTGATGACAAAGAGGGAGAGATAGTTAAATTCTGACTTTAAAAAGTTCGTTCTTATGAATTATTTTTTGTTGATGACAAAGGGAGAGAGATAATTCGGATGGGGGGCTTCACATTTTGTTCAGAACTTCTTTATATTTGGTTAACTGTTATATGATAGAAATATGATGGATTTTATAAGTTCAATTTATGTGATTTCTCGATTTATAACAGCTTTTCTCTGATTAGTTCCTGTTTTATATGAATATACATAATTTTAGGGGGAGTCATATATTTAGGGGGAGTTATATATTGTCATTATCAAAAAGGAGGAGAATATTGATTTATATGTTTTTATTTTAATGATGACAATATATTTTGTATGGAGATGTTTGTGCATTACAGGTTTGATCTTTGGGCTGATCATATATGGATTCTAAATGAGTTATGGATTTCAAGAGACCATCGTGGAAAAAGAATCCATAAAGACACTACTAGATTAGGTCTATAAGAAATCACCTAGGAAAACCATGTAAGAATTTCTAGCTTAAGTTTTTAATTACAAGGCAACTTTATTTTGCTGTAAAGTTTTTTTCAAAAACGTTTATGAGGTTAAAATTTGAATCAGTTGAGAAGTTATATCAATTTGGAAACTAAAATCAATTGAGTATATGTTGAGCGATGATTTCTAAAGAATCAGTAATCTCAAGATATTTCCTTAGCTGGGCTAATTTTCAGATCTTCCCTATATCAAATCAGTTGAGATCTTATTCCTTAATTCAAGCTGCCAGTTTTTCAAAAGTCAAAATCTTTCCTTGTCAGTTTTGAAAATATATTTTGTTGGGATTGATGATTTTCACTAATATGTTTTCCCTTCCAACATGAATAATGTTTTGTGTTGTTGCCTTCATCTCTATATATTCCTATCGGCTAAAGCTTTAGAAAAGGGGGACTAACAAAAAGAAAAACAAGACAGTGCTTTCACAGGAAAATTTTTTTAGCAAATTGTTCTTGCCTTGTTCTTAAATTCTTATTGCTGGAAATACATAGTTATATCTTGTAATCATATTCCTTCTTGTTAAAAATTGTATACAAACCTAGATTGGCTTGTGGTTGATCCAGCGGTGCATTGGGTTGTACAAAGGAAAATCTAAAGTTGCAGCGGTGCAAGCAGTTGTAGTTGTACAAAGGGGGCAGTTGTGTCCAACATTGTTCAGAGCTTCTTTGTACATGGAGTTTTATTTTGTAATTGATTAAATAATTTATTAATAAAGGAGTCTCCAATACCAGTTGGTATTGGACATGGATTAGGCCATTAGAATAGAGGGCAGAGGTCGAACCACGTAAAAATCTTGGTGTTTATAGTTTGTTGATTATCGTGTTTGTCTTGCTTAATTCTTCATTAGAATACTATATATTCATTTGCATATACTGCACCGTTGAAAACAAAGTAAAATAAAGAAGGTTCTGCTTAACAGTTTCATACAAACATCAAAGCAGATAGGTTCTACCTGTCTGTATTAATTTTGTAGTTAGCAACAATTTAATACCGACACCAAAGCAGACAAGTTCTACCTGTCTAAATTAATCTGGCCTGTAGCAGAAAATTTAAAATCTGTCATTGTTAATCCATTCAATGATATACACCTATTGAACCCCACTTCTAGGTGTGCACACACTGAATTTCAAGGAATTATTGAGATACTCTTCAAATCTTATTCAGAGATGAAATTAAAGTATTTGGTGATTCGAGTCGAGGGAAGAATCGTTGGGATACTTCTCGAATCCTATTCAAAACTGATTTGCTATTATAGAAAAAAAGAAGTTCTATTTTAATAGAAGTATTATTTTAGAAAAGAATTTATTTGTAGTAAGAGTTTTATATTAGAAGTGTTTGTGTGAGAAATAGGGTTTTTGAAACTTTTATATTACTTGCAAAAAGGTTATATTATGGGAGAGAGGGTTTTACAGTTTTTAGTACGTGCAAAAAGTTATGTCGTAGAGTTTACCATAGTATTTAACATCAAGTTTTAGGGCGTAAACTTGAGAGAAATATTGTAAGCCCATTATTATTGATATATTGGAGATTCAGAGTTTGACTTGTGATTTTTCCTTTAAGGGTTTTTCATATTAAATCTTGTGTTATTCTTCTCTCTTTATTTTACTGTTTGGTTTGCATTGAGTTAATTCCCAACAAGAAAAGAAAGTTAGGAAAAGCTTATTTGGGCCCAAAAGTTTTTGTTTCACTTTTGAAAAGAAAGCTAAGTGAGAAAAATGAAAATAAGTCACTCTCTTTTTTTTCTTTTCTTCTGCTAAAAACTCCCAAACACATTGAACTTCATTCTTTCCGTGAATATAAAGTTTAGTCGAATCACGTTAAATTGCTTGTTTCGCGTGTTGTATTGTTCTTATTCTTCTACTAATTATATAAATTTTATTTTTCCCCTTCAAATCATATATCTTATGAAAAAATCTCAAAACCCCTAATATATTTCTTAAGCTTTTGTTTCATGTTGATTGAAATTACTATTTTCTTTATAGAAATTGAAATTAAGGCGGCTGATATTTAGTATACATATAAAGAATAATATATGTAGGCAAGGCAATCGTATATCGCTCAATTATCGTTTCGAATTGGCTGAGAAGGAGAGAAATTCACAAAGAGTATGGGTGTGATCGAAGGTTCAAAGAGGGGAGAAGAATGGGTAAGTGATCACCAAGGCAACACGTGACATAACTCAAGAGAGAGCCTTCTTGTGTGTCTTGAAATGTGAAGACAATCAAAAAATCCCTTCCTCTGAAATGAGGGGGATACTTATATGTAGAGGTAGCCTATCTAATAAGTGGTCATGTGCCTGACACATGACTAAGTCACGTCCCTAGCATGTGACTCCAGGTCAAATACTAGAAATACCCCTCGTTGCCAAAAGTGATGCCTAAATCACCCATTCTTCTAGCCACCAATCCATGTTATTAGTTAGATGATATGGATGATGTTAGATAGTGAACACCAGATCTGTTGTAGTGAGTACACGAATTTAGGGCGTCACACATCCAATTTCTTGGCAAGAGATACTCTTGAGGACTTAAACCACCATTTTCGGTGGACCACCATGCATCTTGGGTAGATTTTTGATCTATCAATTCTAATGTTTCCTCCCGTGATCATCCAATTTCTTGACAGGGATACTCTTAAGGACTTAAATCACCATTTTTGGTAAACCACAATCTTGGGTGAATTTTTGATATTTTCGTCTCTATATTTCAGAGATCTTTCAATGATAGAGTCAATAGTTGGGTTGTCCATCATCTTGTGCTGATGAAGTTTACATAACAAAACCTCTCATAGTTTCGTCATTAGCATCAATTATTGATTCTTGAGACTTGCTTATTGCATGTTATTGAAGCATGTTATCTTGAATTGGTTATTGTTTTTCTTGATCATGTTTCTTGAAATCTAGTTCAAGTCTTCATCATTCTTACCCCTTGCGGCTTTAGCAGAGCATTAGCCATAGCCGTAGCAGTTGTGTGCTAACCCATCCATATCAGTGGTAGAGTAGGTTGGATACAGGGTGGGTAGGGAGGGGTGAAGTCGAAATTCAACTTTATTTGCTCCCAATTTCCTCTATGGGCTCATTTAGAGTGAGATCCAGTGAGAACTTTTGGTGTCATGCCCCCTAGCTATGAAGGTGTTCGGTACGTGCAACTTCGTAGCCATTACATCGACTTTTCCTTGGTGGAAATAATTTTGCTTTGTATTATTCCTTTAGTTTGGGGCTAGCTCCTTTGTCCTCCATCTCTTTTGCCCTTTCGCATGTTTATTTATCAAATTATGGGATCGAGTAAGGAGAAGGTGAAGTTACATACATTTTCGTTTGCCTCTTATGGCTTTACTAGAGCATCAGCCATAGCTGCATTAAATGTACTCTTATTTATATTGTCATAGTAGAATAGTCATGGAGGAGGTAAGCAGGGACGGACATATATAATCACGTGTATTCGGCTTAGACTCTCCATTTTATTGATGAGTGAATTCATCTCTTTCCCATAGTGCATTTCTTTGTGGACGTTTTTAGAATGAGTATGGCTATATGCTTCCCGAATTTGAAGATATCTCTTGATCCATATAATCTTTTTATATATTTCTTCTCTTAATAATTCATATATGTAGATTAGATATTACTATGCTCGAAGCTGTCATCAAATAGCTTAATATTAGCATATGTTTCTGTGAGTGAGATTGTCTTGATATCTACACCTCCTTGGTGATTAAGCTCTTGAGTGTAGTCTTTGACATCTAAACTTTTTAGTTCTTTACATCGTGTTTCTAAGGCAAGTTTCTTATGTCCTTTCAGATCTATGTCAAATATATTTCTGCCATGCTTTGTTCGAGCTCCACGTATTCTTTTTTGAGCTTAAGCATCCTTCAGGCTCTTTTGTGGAATTACTTCTTGGTCACTTTCAATATTTGATTTGTTAATCCTTGCATAAAGACAAAATCAAAGAGCCAATTCCCTAGATAATCTAGAGTTTCAGAAAATGCTAAGTGTTTAAATTAAATTAAAAGTAATATATTTCCCTCATTCTGATAAGTAATAGTCTACAAAATCTGATTTGCCCCTGTCATTTCCTCCGTGATTCTTGGGGTCCACTATTGTAAATCAATTTGTTAATTTGTGGTTGTAATGAAAACTAGTAATTTGATGCAGAGTATTTTACAACCACTCGTGTTTTGGGTTGCTCTTGTATGTGACGAGGGAAGATTTTTTGAACTTTGATAATCTGTTCCCGATACATTTCTTCATTATTTCTCTAATAATGATATTTAGTAAATATTTCGGAATCCATACTCATGGTTGTGAAGCATTCATATAGCACATCTTTGCAGCTATTGGAAAAATTTTTGTAATATAAATGGTGGCGTGGATGTAGTCTTTCAACTTGAGCTCTGAGTTCCTTGCTTTCATATTGCTAAATCAGGTTTTGGTCATACTCCGTTTGGGCCCTTCAAGCTTTGATTATGTTTTAATGCTTTTAGGGCATCTATAGAATGCAATTTTGTAATCACAAGGGTAGCCTAGCTATCTTCGTACAAATCATCCACTCGGAGGGAGACCACTTGAAAAGGCTCCATCAGAATCGTTTACCAACTTTAGAAATGTTCCATCAAAAATATTTGTCTATAAATGTCTGGTAACCTCTGATAGAACAAGGTCTATTAATATATATGGGCATTTATATATCAACACGTGTACATAGGTATAAATAAAAATAGGTAGGAAGAGAGTAAAAGTTATCTCTTATTGTTCGTGCAACACAACTTTTAAATGATCGAACTTATAGTCCGAACAAGTGAGGAAGTATGAGTTGTCTTCCTTTCGGTGGCAGCCATTCGAGTAGGTCAAATATCTTGATAGGATCTCCACTCTTTCCAGACAATCGCTATAAGACCCCAACTTTTAATAAATAGAATTTAATTTTCTTATAATTCTTATTTTAAACAGTAAGGTGTTAAATTGATAAAATGATAAAATTAAGGGTGATATATGTAATTTATTTTTTCTCTTTTGTGAGTCCCACAATATGATTTTGATTTGGCAACCTGTAAGATTGGCATTTTATATTATTAATTTTACATCCATTATTGAGTCACACAAATAATAGTACTCATATTCTTATTATTTGTATCACTTTAATAGTTTATTATAATAAGAATAATATCACTTTCTTTGCTACTCATTTAAAATTTATTATTGATAAATTTATTATAATAATGATCGCCATATTGTACTAACAGTTATTATATAATTGTAAGTGATCAATAATAGCAAGCGGTATTCTACACTAGCACGCGGTATCCTACAGTGGCATGCGGTATTGCATAGTATTTCATATTATTGATTCAATTATTATTACAGTAGCAACTGCATAGTATTTCATATTGTTGTTACAGTAACATCTGCACAGCATTTCATATTATTAAATCAATAATTGTCACGACACAGTAACTTATATTATTTGATATGATATTATTAGAGCGGTAAGCATTATTAGCAATGTCTAGAAGTTCTGTTAAGGAAAGGAGTTATTTAATTGTACGTCATTTCTATGGAAGGCCCCCTCTTTCCTGAGAACGATCTGGTTGTCAATATTGTGATTCTATAATATTAATTGGGATTAATTGTTGAAAGATTAAAAAGGTGTAAATAATTGATGAATAAAAGATGTTGATTAAAGATAAGTATAATAAATGATGTATGCTAAATATTTGTTCAATTTTTGATATAAATAGAGAGATTTAGCATAAGGCGTTTGTTATAAATTTGACATATGGGAACCACAATTATCTTCTCCGACATTAATATTCATTCAAATATATTAGTATAATATTATATTATCATATTATAATAATATAGTTTTATCATAACTTTTTAATATAATATTATAATGATATAGTATTATAATGTTATATTAACTTTGTCAGATTGTAAAGTTTTTCAAAACTTCTCATGCAATTCTACATTTCCAAAACGGTGGGCTAAGATTTTATTCTCCTACAATTCTTTTTCCCAAGTGGTGTGCTAAGGGGTTAAAAAACGCAACTAAATTTCCTTAAATTAAGGAGGTATGCCTCCTAACTTTGCCTAAAAAAGGATACATCTTCAAAAGATGAACACACACACAAAAAAACATAAAATTCTTCTACTACAATATTGTGAGTATTTCTTTTGAGTATAACGATACTCTAAGAGTTGCTAATAGTACAAAAATTTCTCAAGTTAATCTCCTATATACAGTCAGATCTAGTCTCCTACTAAGGTAAGGGATATCATTTTCTTTCATACTCCTTAATTTATGGTCAGACGTTATTATTCGTTTCCATAACCTTATTATGAAATGGTGAAAATTCCTGAAATTAGTAGAATTAATATCCTTAATAATTTGTGCTTCATCTAATATATTTCACCTGAATCTTCCTATTAAATTTTAATTGAACTATGAGTTTTATATTTTCTTGAATTTTATATTCAGTCAAGAACTCTAATCGATTTTCTGGATATCGTGTTGATAATTTGGACTCTAGATAAATTAAATTAAAAATTATTAATGTTTTTGCTATATTTATTTATGCTGATTATTTATGTCCATTCATCATATTATTGATTTGTATTAATTATAAAAATTAAATTGTTGAGAATGTCTTTGGCCTGGGTGCAAAGACAAAATGATTGTTGAGTATCTTTAGCCTGTGTGGCAAAGACACGTGGTAAAAATTCTCTTTGGCCTAGGTGCAAAGAGTAATTGTAGATTGGCATGATCATGACCATTGATGTTACAAATAAATATCTTTGGCCTGGGTGCAAAGATGAATTTTTTTTGTTGGTATGATCACAACTATTGGTGTTATAAATGAATATCTTTGGCCTAGGTACAAAGATGAATTGATTGGCATGATTATGAACAGGAACTGTGAATTGGTATAATCATGATCTTTAGTGTTACAGGCAAAGACAGGTGGTGAAAGTTCTCTTTGGCCTGGGTGCAAAGAGGAATTGTTGATTGGTGATACAGGGATAAAATATAAATGGTAAAATTTTCAAATAGGAGAAGATAGTAGACATTATGTTCTACTTGACTCTTTTAATAGATTGTTTGTTCCGCTACAGTTATCATTAAAAATTTATCTTTAAATCTCTAAATTATTACTATTGAAGGTTAAAGATAATTTATTCTTCGTCATGATATTCTTTACTGGGCTATTTGTCCTCATCCTTTTGCTTCACAATTCCTTTCAAGTAATAAGAGTGTAGTTGGGTCTAGCGGAAAAAACAGGAGAATGGAGTGATAGTCTGAGTTTGTAGCTGTAGTAATCCTCAGTATATTGTAAAATAGTGTGGCAATAATTGTATTAAGGACTTAATTTGGGTCTGAATGCTGTCATATTATATATGACACAATAATTGTACTGAGAACTTAAAGTGTACGTGTTGTCGTACTTTTCACGACATTATAATAGTTGTAAATAGGAAGATTTGTATTTGTAGTATGTATTTTAGCGACTCAAATTGGGTGGTAAAGACCCGAATTTGGGGGTATCACAGTCGCCTTCTTTTCAAAGCTAGCATTCCATCTCATGTCTTTAGTTGTTTAGGAATACACAACTAAGTTAATTTTCTTCCTACTCAAATTTCTCTAGGTATTTAGCCGCTCACTTCTAGGTATCCGATCGTTGTAAAGTCTTTGGGCCCTAGATTTGATCTTAGCAATTCATTGGTAGTAATCGCAATCCATTATGTCTTTCCTTTTGGCGAGGTTCAATCTTCTTTAGATCTTAGACTCGTCATATTCATTGAGCTGCTCTAACTCGAGGAGCTCATTCATGTGGTGATCTGGTGTGCCACTTGGTCATTCTCGGCTATGATTGATGAGTTCCCAATACATTTATGACATCTAGCTTGATTCCAAGTGAATTTCTTTTTTTAATCTCGACAAACTCATTCTTAATACAAGTGTTAGCATTTTGTAATGACCTGGACATGAATTAGTCATATGTATCACTGAGAGTGATGTATAAATGACAATATGTATCAATTTGTAAAATAGCATATGCTCATAATATAACATTATAGTAATATTATTATGCAACAGAGTTTAGAGGTTAAGGAGGGTTCGGGTCATGGAGGGCTCGGCTGGCCCTATGCTCAAGTACATAAGTTTTGAGTTCTTTAGTCGATATATAACTGACCTCCTTTCAAAAAGCTTTTGGTTTCAGTTGCACATCTCTCATCTTCCTTTTCTTTTCAAACATGCATTTGGCTAAAGAAGAGCAAAAAACTTTAAAAGATTGAGATTTTATTTCATTCTACAAAGATTTTCTTTCTTTTCCTTGTCGAATCAGTGTAGTCTTGCTTCCTTATGAAAGCTGGGTTTCGACTATAAAAAATTAGAGTTTGTTCATGTATGCTGTGGAGGAGGCCAAAAACATGTAATATACATAATGCAAGTACAATGTGTATCATTGTGAAGTGTAGGATTCGGGTATCATGTACACATGGTGCAAAGTAGTCTTTTATTTAGATCTAGCTAAATACACTAAATATCAAGTCAGATCCAAATCACATGCTAAATGTATCAATATTCTTTACTCAAATATTGATGGTCCATGCATGAAAAAAATATTAATTAATCATGTCGAATCCTACATAGGCAAGTTGAATCCTAAGTTGGTCTTAGGAATTTATGAGCTTAGCTAATCTTTTTTTTATAATTATTTTAAAACTCCTTCATATCTTGATCATGAATAGATCTATTAATGCAAATTCATACTTTAATTTTGTATAAAAATGAAAATCTCAATGAATTCAAATGAACGGTGTAGTATACTTCCCTTGGTATGAGAAGTAGGAATTATGGAGTCTATCTTGCCACTAGTTTTCTTTACTTTGAGGAATCGAAAAGTAAAGAAAACTTCTTGAATCACTCTATTAAATATTTTTGTAAGCTCATTTTTTTTCTTGCTTGTCATAATTGGTGGGCTTCTAACACTAGTCGTTTCAATTGATGAAAAAATTTCAAATCTTATTTTCGATGACTTTTATCGATGAGACCTCCTTAGCTCCAGTCTTTTATGGTGCCTACCCTCGGTTAGATCTCCTCATATCTAGTCCTTAATAGCATTAATCAGTGAAATATCTTCAGATCTAGTCTTTGGTGACTCCAATCAATGAGCTCTCTTTAAATCTAGTCATTGGTGGTTCTCATCGGTGAAAAAGATGTAGAGTTTGCGAATTTTGTTTTAGATTTTATTGTTTGTTCTCCCACTTCTAGTCGCCAGAAAAATAGGCAAGGAAATCATACCTCACTCAATTAGGGTTTCAAATTGGCTAAGGAGGAGAGAAATCCACAAAGAATATAGGTGTGATCGAAAGTTCAAAGAGGGGAGAAGAATGGATGGGCGATCACCAATCTAACACGTGGCAGAACTCAAGAGAAAGCCTTTTTGTGTCTTGGTATGTGGAGAGAATTAAAAAGTCCATTCCTCTGAAATGAGGGGGCTATTTATAGAGGTAGCCTATCTGATAAGTGTTCATGTGCCTGGCACATGACTAGGTCATGTGTCTGGCATGTGACTTCAGGTCAAATACCAAAAATGCCCCTCATTGCCAAAAGTGATGAGTAAATTGTCCATTCTTCAAGCCACCAATTCAAATCCCTCAACCATTTCCCATTTAAAGTTGTCTCCATAAGTCTTCTGCCTAGGGACTTACGGAGGCCTCTTCAATCTTCGAATTTAATTATTATCGTATTGACCGTAATATGTTTTTCCTTCATTTTTACCTTCATTATCATGCCTTGATCCAAAGATTCACCTGAAAATATCCTCGAACCAAGCCTTGGTGGAGCCATAGGGGAGGTTGAACCCTAAGAGTCTCTACCCTAGGTTTGTGCCTCTTTCGATCCTCTTTGTTCACTTTTGCTTGTTTCGTTCGTTTCTCATCCTTTCATCACGATTCTTGGCTCTTTTAGTAGCTTTCCATGCCATAAAGGACTTGACGGAGATTATCCCTAAGTTCCCATGTATTTCTCGCCTCTTTTCTTTGCTTTAATCATCTTGAGTTGTCGTTGAGCTAATCTAACGTTCGCTTAGGAAATTATTTTGAAGCTTGTGAAGGAGTGTGCCCCCTAGGTGGCCAAACCTTGGGGGCGAACATAGGGGAGAGCCAAACTCTAGGGGTCAAACCTTAGTGCAAGGGGGCACCCTCAAGATCCTCTTCTTCTTTTGCTCATTTTTCCCTATCTTGTCCTCGTTTCGTTCGGTAGTTTAACTCGCATCAAGAAGGGAACATTCATCGGCATCATTTAGAGAGGTTGAACCCTAAGGAGGTGAACCTGAAGGGGGATGAACCCTAAGAGGGTACTCCCTAAGTAGTCATCCTTTCTCTCCCGATTTTGTTGATCTAGTCATCTTCGTTTCATTTACTAACTCAAATCAAATCAAGAAGACATCATCAATCGAACCAAGTTAAAGAGATGTACCCCTAGAGGGGTCGAACCCTAGAGAGGCCGAACCCTAGGGTACACTTCCTAGTTTGGTTATCTTCTTTTGTTTGGTTTATTCATTTCACCTTTATTTTGCTTGGTAATTGGGATCAAAGCAAGAAAACATCTTCGACCGGACCAAATCAGGAGATTGAACCCATAGGAGGCTGAACCCTAGTGGGTGAACCCAAGGGGGTCTTCCAACACTTAGTCATCTTTTCATCGATCTTGTCCAAGTTTTGCTCGAAAATCTTTTGGTAATCCAATTAGGCCAAGAAAGCATCATTGGTTGGCCAAATAGAAGGTTAAACCCCTAGCTAGGGGGCTGAACCCTAGGGTGACCGAACCCTAAGGGTTCTCCCACACTTGTCTGTTTTTTCTGATTTTTTCGTTCTGGATTGTCTTGTTCGGACAATATAATTCAATTAGATCATTAGAGTCCATTCATTGAACACATACCCTTTTTTTTGTCATATGCACCCCTCTTTTATATTTAAGGGCTCACAGTAGAATAACACACATTAGAATTTCGTACCAAATGGCTCATAACACTAATTGTTCATCCACAAAGGCTAATTCACAATGTTTAGATATAAGGAAAGAAAATGGAGTGACTTAAGAAACTTCTTTTTTTTTTAAAAAAAAATCTCTTATTTTTAATTCCAAAGACAGAGAAAGAGATTCTTCACTTTATACACGAAAAGTGTATTAACATTTTATTAAAATAGAATTGAATGTTTGAACAAGAGAGCACGAACATGTGCATATCATGTTCTCATCTGCCTGAAAATTAACAAATTAAATTATCATTTTGCCCATGTCACAAATTTAAATATATCGTCTTATTTTTATTGTATTCTTTATCACTTACAAAATTAATTGTAAATAAATAGATAAAAATTACGTAACAACAATATACGAGATTGAGATAACAGGTGAGACAGAAGATGAGTCAGGGATATAAGTTATCTATTACTATATATAACAAGGATGAGTCAGGGATATAAGTTATCTATTACTATATATAACAAGGCAAATAAAATTTTTATCCAAATTAACTGAATCAATTCGTTTGGCCATCGAGCTAGTATCGAGTTGGTTCGAGTTCACCTCTATTGAATCAATGTATATCATGTTTATAACATATCAAACTTTTCGTATTTTTTGTTATATTATTCCAAGGGTCATGCATTTATTAAAATATATATACAATAATTTTAATATACCTAGAACTCTTCAATATCATCCGCACTAATATTTTTTACACTCAAAATGATAATTCCACATAACACACTACAATTTTAAATAATATTATTTATACTAATATGTGCAAGGCACAGGTTATGAGTCTAGTCTATATAAACATACATTCTAAATAGTAACTAATCATTATAGTTTCCCAAAAGCTCAAGTTCTCAAAATCTCATTAACTAAATTATTCTCGAAAATGTACAAAGTTATTCCCATGCTAGAACTAGACAACTGCAACGCGGCGGCGAAATAACATATTATCAACTTGGATCGATAGAGACAATGCAACAGTTCCTCTCAATTTCAACACCCTTAAAACTCTATCAAAAACATAGGATTCTAGTAGAATTAATCATATCATACCCTAAAGAGATATATATATATATATATATATAGAGAGAGAGAGAGAGAGAACTGAATATGAATTAAGCAATGACATGGTATAAACTTAGCTGAATGTGGAATTTCCCACAGAAACCACCTTTTCTGACCAATTTATTCTCTATGGTAGACCAACCCTAGGTGACTCCAAGGGTGTACTGTGTGATGGAACAAAACAATCTCTTTTTGGCTTCTTGGAGATGGGGTTTTGCTAAACCCTAACAAATTACGAGAAAGAGAGAATAGGGGCCGATCCACTTTACAGTTAAGGTGAGCAATTTTCCACCTTGAATTTGAGAGGAAAAGTATATTTCTAGTAATAATTAAACCAGTTGATAATGACAGAAAAAATATGATGTTAAAAAGACAAAAATGATATTATCAGAGCAAATATATATTTAACAATATTTTTTCTACTGACACTTACACTTTAAGTGACACTTATTTCTCTGATAATATTATTTTTGCTCTAAAAATATTGGCAACCTAAAAATTAAATTTTGATCAATTTAAGAAAATAGGGCAAAAGCATAAATTGGTATTTGACTGTCTTTTTTTATATATAAAAAAACCTATACTGTTACATTTCAATAGCTGGGAGTAGAGTAACCGGGAGGAAGTTATAAGAAACCTATATTTACTATGTAGTTCCTGTGTTAATTTTGTTACCGTATAAACTCGAACATGTGATCATGCACTGTAATAAGAGAGACATTACCATTATTTAACTACTCTGATTTGAAGAAAAAAATATATTTCCATTAGATTTTGACAACCTTTATTATTTTATAAAATTTAGTAGATGATATTTTATTCAATCACCTTGACAAAAAATTATGAGTGAAGAGACAACATGGAATGGGTGACAGATAACCAAACACATAATTTGCAATGTTTTTTTCTATCCGTATGCATTTGGCTTGATGGAAATGGACACTTATATAACATTAATGTCCTTACGTTACGGCTCGTGTATGCTCATGCATAATTGTTGCGACCATGCCTCACTTTATATATAAATTGTCTGATCAAATAATACATGCCCCTTGATGTTATACTCTAATTCTTTGTGTGTATACATACATACATACATACATACATATATATATATATATACACACACACACACATAGAATTATATATACACACAAATATATTGATATTATTGAGAACATATTATATCGTTTCTAACCATGTCAAATAATGCATGCCCCTTGATGTTATACTCTAATTCTTTGTGTGCATACATACATACATACATACATACATACATACATACATACATATATATATATATATATATACACACACACACACGCAAAGAATTATATATACACACAAATATATTGGTATTATTGAGAACATATTATATCGTTTCTAACCATGTTCCTAACCATGTCGATACTGAAATAGGTTGTTATATGCAACATTAAGTTGCTTATGTTAAATATATACCCTCGATTCGGATAACGCTAGCTTGCATTCTCTGTATTACCATGTTGCTGGCACAGAGATAGTTGATATTTATTTCTTAGATACTGTCGTGGCTTTTTTTTGAGAAAAGAAGTTTACGACCCGTGGACCTTCTACCCATAACATAGAATTAATATTGACTTTTTGAAGTCAATTTAAAATAATTTTATTTAAAATTGATATGAATTAATTTAATTTAGATGATACGATTATGAAAATTATAACCTGTCTAACTATATAGTTACACTAATTATAAAATTTATTATTTTAAAAATTAAATAAATCACATTTATTTTAAATTTAAAAATATATTAAGTTGACTTTGAAAAATCATTCATCCTATATTTTAGAATGAAAAGAGTATTTGATACATCAGGGTTAATTCATTAAATCACATGTCTTGCTCCAGCACATATTAAAAAAAAGAAAAAGAAAAGAAAAGAAAATACCATATGAAGAATTTGTGTGTGCTTGTGCAAGACCAATGTCCAAATAAAATGCGGACAGACAAGGGCAAAGCCAGAATTTATGGGCAGCAGGGGTAGATTTTAATAAATAAAAAAAAATTGTAAATTAAACAAAACTTAAATAAAGTGTTCAGATGTCAATTGACAGAATAAAAATGTCATTCAACCTTTAACTGCGGATGTATATTCCTATAATATAAAGTTGAAAAAATAAAAGAGAATTTTACTTAAATTTCTCAACTTCTGAAATTGAGTTACTTGAGAGAGCTACCATGCACTTGAAAACTCACATTTTTCCTACGTTTCAACAAAATCATTATGTTGTAGTTTACATTATAAGCTCTAGCTCCAGTACTGTCTGCAAATTATAAGCTCTAGCTCCACTGTCTGCAATCATTTTTTGCTCAAAGTTCCTAAAAAAATAAATTTGTGCCCCTTGATTAATAAAATATTGCACTCCATCCATTCTAAAATAAAAGAGTCATTTTTACGATTTTGAAGTAAATTAGAGACAAGTTTAAATTCAGATTTTATATAATATTTAAATTTAAAAACAAGAAATATTATAATTAGTAATATTTATAATTTAAAATATTTATTATAAATTAAATAAATTCATATTAAATTATATTTATAAATATTTTGTATTGACTAGTGAAAATATGATTGTTATATTTTTGAACAAAAGAAATATTAGTATATATCTCACTATTATATATAAAAGGGGATTAGTAAAGCATGAATTTCATGGATTAATTTGTAATAATACTCATAGTCATGGGCACCTCTTTGTCATGTTATTTTTTTTTTTTTTTTTTGCTATTTTGACACACACACCCTCCGTACTGCCACCAAGGATCGAACCCCCAACCACATATTTGATATGAATTGTGTCGTACCACTGGCCTAAAGGCCACTCGGTCACCTCTTTGTCATGTTGGACCCTCCAAAATATCGTTCAAGGGAAACTTGATTGTTGTCCACTAAATCTTAAGGACCACTATGTTTACATAAAACTTCCAATAGTTAATTTCAACTAATTCAACCCTATAGTTAATTTTCCAAGTTTAATGAGGAAATTATAAATTGAATTTCGGGAGTTATTTTAAGATGAAACGTGGCGAGGGGTTTGAGTATATTATTTCTAGTTTATTGAACAAGTTTTTGATTAATTTTGGAAATTTATGATTTTTTTTCTTTGGGGTAAAGAAAAAAATTATAATTAGAAAATAATTACAAATTATAGAGAAAAAATTACTTGAGAAATGTAACTCTTGGTAAAAAATCTTATAACAGTATATTAAAAAAAAATATTGGGGGTGGTTTGAGGGCAAAAAAGTAAGTGATGACAATATTTCTATTTTTAAGCTATTTAATACTCCAGTTTTGAGTAAATAGAAATAAGTATATAAAATTGTAACAATATCAAAAAATTATGAGATTTTGTGGGAAAATCCCAGAATACATTCTAAGCACTTTTAAGTCTTGAGCCCTAGAGGTATCGGGAGGTTAAAAAATGTGTGATCGACTATTCAAGGGTATAACTGTCATTTCACACAAAGTTGTTTGGAATTATGTAGGAAAGTTTATCTATACTTAATATAGTATAAAATACTATGTTTAGTTTTAATATATCAGTACTATGGATTATGAATTAGGATTTTGGCTAAGTTCGAACCGGTTTTACTTAAAGTTAAAATACGAGTCAACACATTCTGACATTAGAGATAAAGTTATATTACTTATATTTTAGAGTAAAATACACTAACATCTCTAGTAAATAATAATAATAACACTTATTTTATTTTTAGTTTTTGAAGTAACAATCAGTACCCGTCTAGTCTATAATATGTAACATTCACTACCCCTAATGTAGTTGACTAACTAATATCCAAAAATATTTTTAATATAATATCTAAAATACCCTTTAAGTTATAATGTTTAATACATCCACTAAATATAAATTTGTATATTATAATTTTTACTTAACTTGATTTAATTAATTAAATTATAAACTTGTGTAATAAATAACATAAATGTCAAAAAATAATAAATATTCATTTTATTAAGAAAATAAAGTCATACACTTTTTGCTAATTAAATTTTTCAAAAATTAAAATTTACGTAATATACACTCAAATATATATTTTTTTATAATTAAAAATAAAATTTTAATACTCATAAAAAGTATAAATTAAAGCAAAAAAAATTATAATTATTTTTTCCAAATATTAAAATTTACGTAAAACAAACTTATATTACAAAACGAATCTTATTATTCATATAAAAAATATTAAAAATTATATTAATTATTTTTCTCAAATATTAAACTAAACATAAGTCAAAGAATCTTATTATTCATATAAAAAATATTAAAAATTATATTAATTATTTTTCTCAAATATTAAACTAAACATAAGTCATACTTAAGCATAATTATTTACAGTATAAAATAACAAATGTAGTTACCTAAAAAAGAAAAATATATTAAAAGAAAAATCTTTTTACAAGATAAAGGTAGTAATAAATATTATTATATTTTCTTTTATTTAACATTGCACAAAAAACAGCATTAATTGTATACTAAAAAATGTAATCAAAATCATAAACATCCTAAATTTTGACATATACTCCAAAAAAATTAACATATAAAAATATAATATGAAACTAAGAGTTCAAATAATAATATTTTTTGTTAAACACCAAAAACTAAACTATCAACATACTCAATCACTCTAATTCGAACAACTTCATTAATAATTTAATTTAAAATTCTTATTAAGATTAGTACTCCCTCCGTCCCAAATTAATTGTTTTTTTAGGACTTTTTAAAGTCAAATTGACTATTTTTAAAATTAATAATTAAACATATATAAATATATTTCTAAAATTATAAAAAATGAAATTAGTAATAAATTGTATATACTTTCTTTTGGTTATAATATCTTTACCTATATGTTAGCAAAAATAGTAAAAAAATTAGTTTTAAAAATAGTCAATTTGACTTTAAAAAGTCTTAGAAATGCAATTAATTTGGGACGGAGGGAATATCACTTATCCAAAAATATATGTTAATTAAACTAAATTAGTTTTTTTTATAAGTTACCAATAATTTAAATAAGATAGTCTTAATTATAAATAAAACTATAATTAAAATGTATTGTATTAGAAAAAGATAATTAAACATATATATATTATTCAGGAATTAAAATTTGATAACATATAAGGTAAATATGTAACTTAATCTATTTAGTCAACCGTAAAAACTTACAAGGGTACTAATTATTACTTAAAAAATTAGAGGGAAAATGAGTATTATTATAATTATCTAAATGAGTATATTTTATGTTTAAGTGTGTTTTGCATATGGCTTTACGTACTTTTATGTTATAATGTACTATGAGTAGGTGGTGTTGTATCACTGACACAACAATTATTCTTTTCAATTGTTTGTCTAATTTGCTACTTCTTGTATAAATCTTGTGAGATGAACCCATCATCAATGGATTCACTCCTAGGTAACATGGAGTGAAAGTCAAATGACCAAATGCATTTGATGAAGGTGAAATACAAAGGTGAAAAGTTGTAACCAACTCGTAAAGCCGATTAGTCAATATTGCGTGCTAAATAATTTTATTTAAGATATTGTTATTATTATTTGTATGTGAATAGTGTGTTAGGTAAAACTATGTAAATATTTTCGTAAAATCTTAGTTAAATTTACTATAGTGATACATTTGTTGAGCAATTAATTTTTTCATAAATTATTTTTTGTACATTACAATACAATAGAGAATTAAAGACAGTAAAAGAATTAGAAATAATATCAAAGAAAATTAGAGTCAGCTCGATACAGGATGACGTTGAAGGCATATTTTATCATTTAATAATGAATAAATTTCAATCGAATTTCTACAATTATCAGGCCCGTAACGCTGCTAAATACTAAAGTACTTGATTTTGTGGAAAAATCCTAAAATACATTCTAAGAATTTTAAGTATGGGAGCCCTAGAAGTATCATGAGGTTAGAAAATATGTGATCAACTACTTAATTAAGGGTATGACTGTTTCACACAAGGTTGTTTGAAATTAACAATTAACTAAGAAAATTAATCTATATTTACTATAGTATAATACGATGTTTAGTTTTAATATATCACTATTGTGAATTATGAATAAAAATATGCCTTTAACGGCATTCCCTATCAAGCTTACCTTAATTCTCTGTGATATTATTTCTTATTCTTTTATAGTTTTTAGCCCTCTCTATTATATTTGTAATGTACAAAAGATAATTTTATGAAAAAATTAATTGCTCAACAAATGTATCATTATAGTATTATTTTCATTACCATGACGCCACTAAAACACTTGCATTACAACTTCTTAAATAAACTTTTTAAAATAAATTATAATTTTTTAAAAATAAGTTGCGACAAACAAGGCCACACACACACATATATATATTTGGATGAATATAAGAAAATCATTTTATAGAGTATATTTCTATATTTAAATTATGTTATAAAAATATAAAACATAAAAATCTACTAATAATTTAATATAAATAACTAATTAATACATGAGGTCAAACAAAGTCGATGACGTGTCAATATCAGAGTAATTTCTCTCCAGAAAAATAGCGGTCTTTCTTTCCTTCCTCTTATAAAAACAACAAAACAAAAACACCAAGACGCAAAAAAACAAAAACAGAAACTTTTCAAAACACAGAACTAACCCCCCTCTCTCTCTCTCTCTCTCTCTCTCTCTCTCTCTCTCTGTTGTTTATAAATTCCGTACCATCCTGTATTTGCTTTCTCTCTCTGGAAGCAATTTCGTATACTCGATCTTATTCTCTCTCTATAAATAATATTATACTATTATGTGTTTGTATTGGGAAGCTGGGGTGTTTTTGTATAACACTGTATCAGAAGAACACGCTTCTTCTAGGTACGTTTTGGTTTCCATTAATTTTTATTTTTATTTTGTTTTTGTTTCAATTGATTGTAACAGCATTTCTGTAGGATTCTGATTCGTATTTGTTGGTGGATCTCGGTTTGATTCGGTTTTAATGTTGGGTTTATTATTTTTGTGTTGAATTGTGCGTTATTGTTGAAGAATGCGATTTTGATGTTTGCTTTGATCAGGTGATGTTTGGAAACTGTGATTGTTGTCCGTTGAGGCATTTTTTTTTTTGGATGAATTCGCTGAGTTTTGATATTGAGTTAGCGTTAGGTTAAATAGTTGTGGAGATTGGACAATTTTTGTGTATATTATGGAACGTTTGGTTTTTAGGTTTAGGAAAAGGTGGGTTTTTTGTTTGTTTGTGTTTTGGTTGGTTGGTTTGAAGTAGGGATTGTTGGGTGATTACAATTCAGTGTGGTGGCGGTGGCGGTGGGTATTTTGGGTAAATATGACAGATGTAAGACAGCAACCACAACAGAAGCCTGAGAGCACAGCTGATGGCCATGTTGATTTTGAGTGTGGGTTCGAGGAATTAATGAGGGGGCACTTGGATGATTGTATGTCTTATGCGTCATGTAGCTCCACGCGTAATACTGAAGATGAGGATGATGAAGGGGACCAGCTTGTAAGGAGGAGGAGAAGGTCGGATCTTGAAGGCGATGATTTGGCCGAGTCTTCTGCTGCTAGGAGGCGCCACTCACGGATTCTGAGCAGGTGGGCAGCCCGGCAAGCGCAGGAGATGATTACAACCATTGAGAGGAGGAATCGTGAATCGGAGTTGATGGCACTTGCCGGTTTACATACTGTTTCTATGCTTGATTCGTCGTTCTTGCGAGAGTCTCAGTCTCCGACTTCAAGGAGGCAGGGTAATGTGGAGAGACCAAGCTCGCAAGCGTCTTCCATATTGCAGATGTGGAGGGAGTTGGAGGATGAACACGTGCTGAATCGTGCCCGTGTAAGGGTCAGAGAAAGGCTGAGGCAGCAGAGAAGTGTGGAGTCTAACACGAATGTTTCAACTACGAATATGTCTGAAAGCCGAGAAAGTGAAAACCAGGGTAGTTTGGAGGATGTTAGTGAGAGTGAGAACGACTATGGAACTTGGTCCCATGATCAAATGGAACGACAAAATGAGCGCAGGGATCATGACAGTTCTAGTCGTGAGCTGTCTCCTGATTTTGGCGAAGTTGAAAGGGAGAGGGTCAGGCATATTGTTAGGGGATGGATGGAGAGCGGCATCAGTGATCCTTCACCAAACGTTGCACAAAGGAGTGATAGTCCAAGAGCAGAATGGCTCGGTGAAACTGAGCGTGAAAGGGTGAGGGTTGTGAGGGAGTGGGTGCAAATGACAAGTCAGCAGAGAGGAGCGCGTAGTGGTCGGAGGGAGGAACAAGTTGCAGCACCTGGTTCTCAAGTTGAGGGACCTCAGGAAGGGTTGGTTACTGACCATGATGACGGCCATCCTGAGCATATTCGCAGAGACATTCTGCGGCTGCGTGGAAGACAAGCTGTGATTGACTTGCTTCTAAGGATTGAGAGGGAAAGGCAGAGGGAGCTTCAGGGTTTGATGGAGCATCGGGCTGTTTCTGATTTTGCTCATCGCAGTCGCATCCAGGTAGTTGGTTAATATTTATGATTTAGATGTTTTCAAATGTTTAATTTTTCTTGCTGTTTTAAAATTTCTTAATATAAAGTTATAAATAATATGCTTCCTAAAACGTTGACATTGAAGTTCTTTTGTTACTATGCAAGTTATTTCTGAACTCCTGGTTACAATATAGGCCAAATCAGCTGGTTCAAGAAGTATGCATTAGTTAGGATAAGGGCGAAATTATGCCCCCTTTCCCCTAAGATTTGTACCTGTTTTATGAGTAGTGGAGGTAGAGCAAGGTTTTACCTTAGCTTATATCTTTTTATTTGTGGTGCATTATTACTCATATTTCACTCTGGAGTTGTTAAGTAAACATTCACCTGCTGAGTCTCCTCATTTTTTGTCCTAAATCTGACAGGTTGCCTTTAGATGAAAATCCACTTGATGTGTGTTTGATTCATTAAGAAGTTTTGATGTTGTTGAACCTTTAATTGTACAAAATATCTTTTGCTGAAAATATGTTTGATGTCTTTCTGGAATCATTGGATTGTAGCAATGCTCTGATAATGGGTCAGATTTCAATCAGAGGACCTTGGTGCATGTAGAGTATCTTGAATTACAATATATAACTGTAAAGGTTGCTCTGAAATGTATCGTGTGTTTATTTACAATAGCCATCATAAGTTTAAAGTTCGGACTGATATATCTTCATTCTCACCATCTAGATATTGCCTTTTTGTCCTTTCCGTTATCAAAAAATAAAAATAAATTGTAATAATGAGAAAAATCTTTATAGCACTGCAAATTATTTGTCTAATTGATGTTGAGCATTTTAAAGATTATTGAGAGTTCAATAGATCTTTTCAGCAAAATGTGCAATCATGAATTGAATGATATACATATTTTTGCAGTCTCTACTCAGGGGCAGATTCTTGCGGAATGAAAGTTCTGTAGAGGATGAGAGACCGCCTTCAGTGGCTACAAGTGAATTAGTTCAGTTAAGGCAACGCCACACAGTTTCTGGTTTGAGGTATGCAGCATATTTAATCATACATTTATTATGGGAATTTCTTAATTTTCACTTGTGGTTTGTACCTTTTTCTTGTCATTACTAGTGTCTCTAATAATTGTTAAGGTTGCACATTTATGTTTTCCCTCTGAATGGTGTTCAAGCCACTTAGAGAACTTCACTGGCCCAACTGGTCCTTGCCAATTGAAGTAGCCAAGGATATAGGACATAAAGAGGAGCAGAACTTGAGGGTATGGGTGAAATGTGGGAGGAATCCACATCGTTGGAGTAATCTTATAACAAGATCTGGTCCTAGAACATTCAGCTATTAAAGCTGGAAACTAGAGAAAAACTCAGAAACATAATCAATTTATTGAATTCCCCAAAAGATTACAAGAAAGCGTTTATGTAGTCATTAGAACTTTTAAGGACTAGACTAATGTTGATCTTGGTATTATATTTGACTGATGATTAATGGCTACATTTTGAATTTACGTGCGAAAAAATTCTTGAGAATTCTAAAGACTCAAACCACTTTTGATACTAAAAGACTCTGACTATTATAGGTACTTAAAATATAAAATAATAAGTATAACAGCAAACTAAACTTAAGCTGAGCCTAACAAAATTTATAACGGCACCTTTTGAAGTTGAGCCAAACTCCAAAGTTCCTTTCTTGTTTAGCCCTATTCTTCCTTGGGTTTCACAGTCTCCGTCACCGACTCTCGCAATCCTTCAGTTTCACATGGCAACAACTTAATCCCCTCTGTTTTCAGTTTCTCTTCAGTAACATTTGGTATTATGTTGTCATTATTTTGTTTCTACATATTTTATCTAAAGGTTTCTTTTCTTTTTATAATGGTCCGAGGTGGTGTAGTATACGTTGAAAACTTTCACTTTTGATTACAACATATGCAAAAAGTAAGGAAACATTTTATGATTTAAATCGGTATTTAGAGCCCATTTGGTGGAGTGGTGCTATGGAGTAAAAACACTTTTAAATTAAAATTGAGAACATTTTTAGTGTTTGGTGACCCTTTAAAAGTGCTTTTAGTGAGTAGAGATTTTGGATAAAAAGTACTTTTGGCATAAGCAGAAAATTTATGCTTTTGGTAGAAGCACTTTTGACCAAAATACAACCTACAAATTCGTCCTTAAATTGTTGAACAAAAATTAGAAGTCCATAACACACACTTTTGTATGATAGTGTCTTTTATTATTTCAAAAGCACTTTAACAATTGTGCAACCAAAAACTATTTTAGCTTCTTATGAAAGAACTTTGGTCAAAAGTTCTAAATTTGAAAGTGTTCCATCCAATCCATCTCATCGCACCACACTGCACCACTCCACCAGATGGTCACTTAGTGCCAGGGCCGGCCCTGAGTTTTTAAGGGCTTAAAGCCACAACGAAAAAAATGGGCCCTTTTCGAGTCAGTGGCGGAACCATGACAAAATTTGAGGGGGGTCAAAATTTGAGGGCGGTTAAACTCACTTTGATTCACCCAATCCACTTGGGTCATATCCTAATACATGTATAAATGTTTCTTAGCTCACCACATTAGCTATTTATGAGTTTTTAGCAAAATCTTCCCATTCAAGCATTTTATCAAACAACTTGTCTACAATGTGAAAATTTCCAGATTTTACAAAAGTTTAGGCATGGTTTAGCCCAGATTTCTTCATAGAAATCCTTCCTTATACTTTCGTATAGTACATATTCTCATTACCCAACCAATTCCACAACTAATTCACATAAATATATACCAATTTTACATATGGATTTATCCAATTTATAAAAATATAGCAAAAGTAGATGGATTACCTCTTGAAGCTTTGCAGAATTGGGGGCCCTAAAAATAACATTTTTTTGGTGGGCCTAAAGCTCCCGCACCTCTGGCTTTAGGCCAGGGCCGGTGCTGCTTGGTGCTAAATAGTCTGCATAAACATGTAATAATCTGATTACAATGCGAGACTCTTAGCCTGAAATATTAAAGCTAGTGTTGTTTAACCATTATAGATTAAAAAAGATTATAAATCAGTCCAAAATTAAAACAGGAAAATGAAAAATACTACTTCGTTAAAAGCAATCACCTGCAGTGCTCTTCATCTGATCCACTCAATCTTTTGTTTTGCTTCAGGAGCTAGGTGCTTGGAAGATACGAGATATCTTTTGTTAAATTTTTCATAGATTTGATGTTCCTTGCTTCCTTCCAACAACAACTCTAGCCTTGTTGTTTCTTTTAACAGATTTGTGTTCTTAAGCATGAACCTTCTTTTGATGGTTGTTGGGTGATGTATCCCTACTTAGACGGAATATTTATCACATATTTTAGTGGAAGACATCTATATTCTTTTGACTTGAAAGTTTTCTTTTTATTCAGTGTGAGATTTTTAAATTTGTTACTGGCTAACATGATGATCTCTTATTTTTCAACCAGGAATGGATTCCGCTCCAGATTAGAAAATATTGTTCGTGGTCAAGTAAGCAGCCACCCTGAAACCTCATCTAACACTAACAACATTGATCATAGAAGTGATCAGACTCGCACAAATCCTTCACAGGAGGTTCAACATGAAAACAATGAGCAACTACAAATTCGGATTCAAGAAAGTGATATTCGTCAGACATCTAACGGAAATTTGGAAGGCATCGCAGATGCCCAAAGTATAAATGAACAAGCCGCTGCTAATCAAGGAGGTGAGAGGCAGGAGCAAGTTATTGAAGATGAGAGAGGAAACTGGCAACAAACAACTTTCAATGAGTTCAATGAATGGAGAGTGGGGACTGCTGTAGACATGGGTGGGAATTGGCAGGAAAATCCAGGTACTAATTGGCCCCAGGAAACTTCAGGAAATGATGGAGAAGCTGGTCATCTCCAAGAAGCCCGTGAGGTTTGGGATGAGGATGCCTCTCAAGGGGCTGCCGAAAATTGGTCAGAAGGACCACCATCTGATCCCCCTAGAATACGGAGAGCCGTTCCAGTGAGAAGAATCAACAGATTTCACCCACCTGATGATGATAATGTATATAGTATGGAACTTAGGGAACTTTTAAGCAGGTATTTATACTCGTTCTGTCTTTGTAGTCTTTGGTGCAAGTGTTTGAGCTGTTTTGCTTTAACATGTTACTAAATGAAATTTTCTGCTGTCTGCAGGCGAAGTGTTTCTAATCTTCTTCGTAGTGGTTTTCGTGAGAGCCTGGACCAATTAATTCAGTCATATGTGGAAAGGCAGGGCCGTGCTCCCATTGACTGGGATCTTCATAGAAATTTACCCACTCCTGCTTCACCAGAGCGGGATCAGGATCAGCAGAGGGATGAGCAGAATGAGGATCAGCATGATGCTGTTACTAGACCTTCACTACTACGGTCTCCTCCAGTACCCCCACCACAGCCTATTTGGCACCAGGATTTGCATCATTCTAGCTGGTCTCGTCATAGCATGCATCGCTCTGAACTTGTAAGTTATCTTCCTATTGCACTATTGAAAGTTTGAACTTGTAAACTGGTGTGGTTTCCTTCCTACTTCTTGAGGACATTTTCTCTTCATACATATATCATGCATATAATTTACCTCCTGATAATTTTGGTTTAAAAAAATGTTGCATATGATTGTCCTGTGGAAAATGAGTACCTCCGCCCTTGTTTAACATGTTATTTCTAGGTGTAAACTCATCTGATTGTCTCCAACGGTCCTACTAAAGGAGACTATTATTTTCTTTACTTTTAAGTTGCAGTAGAGGGCCTTTGCCTCCTCTTATGGTAGAGAAATTATTGTAGACATTTAGGATAGGATGGATTATCTTTCTTGATTATAACTCATATTGTTCCCCCCTTCCGGGTAAGGATCATGTCAATTGGGTTAGCACTGGAGCTCTATACTTGGCTGTACAATCCAACTAAAATAAGTGGCTTTTATAACACCTATAAATATGTCCAGTCTAAAATGGGAGTTTCAGAACATTTTCAAATATTCAAGTGGTTGAGGGGATTTAGCCACACTCAATTATTTTTTTTTATTAATTATTTTTAGCACCTTTATACTTTTTGTGCTGGACAATTTTAGTTGTTAGGGCTGCATTTGGTGAGATTAGATTGCCCACAATACCCGAATCTTATGTCCGATGTTTGACTCTCCTGCAGCCTTGACTGAAACAATCAACTTGTTAATAATAATAAACTGATTAACCTCGACTAATTATCTATTTTTTCCCCTAGGCCTTTCTATGCCAGTCAATACACGTGTCTCTGAATTTTGAAAGTAATTCGATGATTGATGCTCATTTGACACACAGGAATGGGAGATGATCAACGATCTAAGAGCAGACATGGCAAGGCTTCAGCAAGGTATGAGCCACATGCAGAGGATGTTGGAGGCTTGCATGGACATGCAACTGGAGTTGCAGCGCTCGGTCAGACAGGAAGTCTCTGCTGCTCTGAATCGGTCAACTGGTGATCAAGGTCTAGACAGTAATTAAATTTAATCATCCTTGTTACTGGTTTTTTTTTAGAACTTTTCTATAAGATAGAAATAAAAGCTCCTGCCTCCCCTTGAAGATTCCAGATATTTTACCTTCTGTTCCATTTGCTTCAATCCATAGTTATTTCTATTAGTTACAATAACTTTTGTCTCTCCAATTTAGACAAAGGACTAAAATAATTAAATTCATTGCACAGGGATAGTCGAGACTTCTGAGGATGGTTCTAGATGGGGTCATGTGAGGAAAGGAACTTGTTGTGTTTGTTGTGATAGCCAAATTGATTCTCTATTGTACAGGTATGCTGGCTATCCTATTATTCGTCTACGTAACAGTATATAAACATTTATTTTATCACCGCCCAAACCTTCCGAACAAGAAATTAAAAATACTTTGCTTGGAAAATGGAATTAGAAATAGCACCAACTTTATACACCCATAATCCATTAAGCAGTGAATTTTATTTGTTTATTTAAATTTTAAAAATTGTTGCGGAAATCTTTTTTTATTTATTTATTATTTTGTGTGTTTTTATTTTACATTATATTATATGCTGATGCTCCCTCTCACTTAATATTTTCTCCAGATGTGGGCACATGTGCACTTGCTCAAAATGTGCAAATGAGTTGGTGCGCGGCGGGGGAAAGTGTCCATTGTGCCGGGCACCGATTGTTGAGGTGATCCGAGCCTACTCCATACTGTGAAAAGATAGGATAACAATAAGTGAAGATAACATTTGAGACCGAGTGAGAGAGATTCAGGGGGAGAATTTTCAGTCCCCTAACTGGTCTTTAGCTCCTCAGGTTCATCTCTGTAGGGTGTTTCTTTTGCGCATGTTTTTCCAATTATATGTGGAACGCTTATGCATTGTATATTGGAAGAACAAATGGTGCTTTTTGATTCTTGATTCACGAGTAAATAAAATTTGAAGAGAAAATTCTTTTTCTGTGTTTTGGTAATAGTAAGAAAAGTAAATCATACTCCCTCCGTCCCAAATTAACTGCTTAGTTTTGACTTTTTAAAGTCATATTGACTATTTTTAAAACTAATTTTTGTACCATTTTTGCCAAAATATAGGTGAAGAGATTATAACCAAAAAAAAGTATATACAATTTACTATTAATACTAATTTTTATAATGTTAAAAAATATATTTATATATGCTTAATTATTAATTTTAAAAATAGACAATTTGATTAAAAAAAGTCAAAATTAAGCAGTTAATTTAGGACGGAGGGAGTAAAAACTATTGAATTTACACTTAACTTTTTTTTTAAAACTACACTTATTTTCTGTTTTAAAGTTGAGAGAATCTATTTTTTTATTATATTTTAACACTGTTTGTTGACTTTTTTGACTGTTTATTTTTAATGACCGAATTTTTTAAGTTATATTTTTTTTAAAAGTTCTTCTAAACAGATATGAAAATTAGATTCGAGTATATTTAAATTTTACTTATTTATATTTTTATTCATCATCAGAGATTAAAATACAAATAAATAAAATTTAAATATATTCATGTCTAATTTCACATAATTTTTGTTTGTTTTCCCAATAAGTAATGACAAGAAAATTATGACAAGGATATTAAGGGTTTCAAATTAATGGAGAAGAAGAGCAGGATTTAGGCCAAATCTGATCGGAGATGCTCATTATGAATGCAGCGGTCTTCTTCTATTTCTTCGTTTATTACTTTTATGCTTGATCTGCTATATCTTCTATTACCTTTTCAATTCGTAAGTTATTGGATCTGACTAGGGATGAACGCAATGAACGGTAAAGTAGTAGATCTGGTGATTGCGATGGATTCCGTGATGATGGGTAAATGCAAATCTTAATTACAACTTACAAATGGAAGAGACCAACAAGGGAAAATCTCCCTCCTCTCTATCTTCTCTCTGCTTCTCCATCTTCTCAATATCTCCAACGCTGAATACATGAAAAATCATCCTTGTTTGTGATAGATTGAAGAGGCTAATGGCTCAAAAATACATATTCTCCATCTTTGTTTGAGATAAATTGCATTATGCCGATAGGATGCAGTTCGAGATGTAGGGTGAAGAAGAGTCTGGAGATGCAAAATGGTATACCATGATCATTTTCCCCCTTTAAATTTACTTTTAATCTATTTTATTTTTTCTAATGAAATTCTGGGTTTTTTTTTATAGAGAAGATCTTAGTTGGTTTTGATGATTATTTAATTTAATGCTAATTAAGTTTTAATATAAATTTAGCTTTCTTGTTAGTTTAATTTTAATGATGTCAGTAATAAATTATCCATATCAGCAATTAAATAGTTATGTCATTGAAAAAAATAATTTAAAAAATCAGGTCATTAGATAGACAATCAAATAAGGTTAATAAACGTCTATTAAAAATAATGAAAAAATAGATTTTTTTTTAAATTTAAAGTTTAATGTGAAAAAATTATTTTTGGTTGATTAAAATAAAAAATAAGTGTAAGTTTGTTGATTTTAAAGTCAACCTTTGTAAGAAATTACAAGTGTAAAGTGTTAATTTAGTGGAAAGTTTGATACGTTAAAATCTTAGATAAGTTTTATCAAAGTCCGAGTATGTATAGATATAGGAAACTAATATTTTTATATAAAAAAATAATATTTTCACACGAGTCTATCTCATATGGATGTGAGACTTATGATTCATGAGAGAGATCATGTGTCATATTTGGACGAGGATGACCAAGATTTTATTTTATTTTTTTGTTGCTATTTATTGATAATACTGGTGAATTTTGCTAATATAAACAGTCTATGGATGAATGATCAAAATGCCCTTGATTAGAATAAATTATTTAAGAAAATTTTTAAATGATTCACTATTATTAATAGCAGAGTAATTTGTGCTCTTTTGAATAAAATGTCTTTGACGGTCATTTTTTTTTCAATTTAAAATTAGATATATATTTTTATTTTAAAATTATAAAATGATAAGAATTTTCTTACTTACTATTACTTTTATTTTTAATTGATCGAATTTTATCGTGTTATTGAATAATACATTTCTGGCCAACATAAGTTGATATTTTCTTTAAAAATAATTATATTTAATGTTGGAATGAGGAAGTATATATGCTTTGTCGGTCCATTCTTTTGGACCAAATTGCATTTGCTAATTAATATATGGAAAAGGGGATTATGTATCTTAGACATTCGTAAGTTTGTGTGTGTCCTACGTCTAATTCAACATAATTTTGAATGACAAATTAGTGAAATGTCAAAATAACCATAAATAAAAATAGTGAAATACTAAAAACATTATTAATAAATTTTTTTTAAAAAAATAATAGAACACACACAAATTTGTGTACGTCTAAAACACACACTCCTTTTTCCCTTAACATATATATCTAATAAATAGACTAGACTTTTTGTTGTAGCCCAAACAAAAAATCTTGCAAAATTAGAATCCAACTGTTTGCAAATTTTACTCAACAAACTATCCCTAGGTTTTTTTTTTCAAATAAATTATCAACATTAGCACCCGATGACACATGTATTGCGTGTGTAAATTATATAGGATAAAATAAAAATTTCATAAAATTTGAAAACTTTAATAAAAAGATAAAAAAAAGTTAATATAAAAAGGATAAAATAAAAATTATCTTAAAACTTGAAGGGTATTTTTGGAAGCAAAAAGGCTTCAGAATTTTTTTAATGTCAAAACCTCCCTCCCGCTTTATATATTAGATAGACTTCAATGTTTGTCTTCTGACTTTAGACTAATAAAAATTGTAGATTTATCAAAATTTAAATTTTGGTCCTCCCTGAAAATAAATTAAGAACTACAAATGCATAATTAGTAAAAAATTTTTTTACAAGTTATGCTTATTGACAACATTAACCTTAATACCCATATTAATCTCTTGGCAAGGCTAAACATTATCTTAAAACAAATGCAAAAAATTAAATTTATTTCTTTATTTCCTCCACTCATTCTACATCACATCTAACTCATAACTTAGTAAATCTAAGAAAAATTATATTGCATTCTAGATTTTTCTCATTTGCGCGCCACATAAAATAAAATTTTCATTATTTTAACTTTGTAGTAGAGCACAAATGAAAATTTTTAGAGCATATTTATCACTTCTTAGTTAATCGTAAATTAAATAACTTTTTGAGACTTGCAAAATAATTAGAAGAAAACAAAACTTAAATAAATATTAAGAAAATAATTTTCCTAATGACTGTAAATTGAATTATTATTTAAAAAAAATTAATATCAATTAAGAAATTAAAAATAAAAAATAGACAGAGAGGGAATAAAGGAGGGAGAGAGGGAGAGAGAGGGGGAGAGGGGGAGAGGGAAGAGATTAGATGTAATTTATAAAAAAGAATGAAGGATAGAATAATTATTATATTTTGTTAAACTTATTTATTTTTATAAGTTATTTTTTAATAAATAAAAAAAATATTAGTTCTCAAAAATAACTTAAAAATTAAATCATAAATAAACACACCAACAGGAAAAAATTCCCATCTATTTATGGGACAGATATCTAAAGAAAACCGATGACCGTTTTGCTTTGCTGATTCCATCTGTTGGGCAGTACAGTACATAAAACTAATCTCCACACAGATCGATATTAGTTTGATCTACGGCTAGATTTACCGGGATCGGACAACCACCGAAGTCTGATCTCGGCAAATTCTCTCTCTCCTCTTCTGTTCGGATCCAAGTCTCTAGCAACAGTCCAGCAGTATTCTGGAAGTATTTAGGTAGGCAACATAGCCCCCAAAATTCTATGATTAGTTGAGTAATTGAGGTTTACATGGGCTTATCATTATCATTTTCTAGTTATATTTGATATAATTGGATTGAATGTAATGTAATGTAATGCAATGACGATTGTGGTAGATGGCAAAACGGCAAAAAGAGTCTAGTAATTCATGTAAGTTGGGATGAAGTAATTTAATTGTTTTAACTCCATTGTTTTTCTTAATGATTTGTTGAAAGTTATTGGTAGCTCGGTAAATTTAGTATAGTTGGATTGAATAATGTAATGCAATGCTGATTGTGATTGATCATAGATAGCAAAACGAGAAAAAGAAAAGAAAATGAGACTAGTGATTCATGTAAATTGGAATGAACTAATTTAATAGTCTTTACTCCAATGTTTTTTTCTAATGATTTGTTGGAGTTTTCAAGCTTATTGGTAGCTGGGTAAAACAGACAAAGATTTACACCAGTGTATTAAACAAACAAAGATTCAATCTCTTCATGAGAGTTTGAGTAATTAAGGATTATCCCTTTCACACTTTCTTTGTGGATTGGTCTGCCAAAATCCTATTGTTAGCAATGCTTGTATGTTAACTCAATAAAATGTTAAGAACCTTGAGCAATTTCCCAAAAGCTCCAGGACTGATTGAATTTATTAGATCAAAATTATTTAACACAATTCCAGTACCTTGAGTTGGTGCAGCATGGGTCTATGCTAGATGATATTCCCAGGATCATAACATTGAACTTCGAAGATACTTATCTTATTGCAATGGATAAATTATCAATTCATTTTGAATGCTGTAATGGTCATGCTTTACCCATGACCGAACCCAACAGAGCCTTTCTGTCAACCCACATCTAATGCTTTGTCATATATCATCACGCCCCCATATCATTGTCCTTAGTTAGATTCAGCCTGCCCCTTGTATTTCCTTCATTCCAAAACACCAACATGCTTTACACCTGTGTATTAAGTGCTAGTTGTTATACATGTGAACAACCTCAGATTTTCTATTGATCTCTCTCGCCCCCTTCCCCCCCCAAAAAAAGGTGTGTTTACTTCTTATAGCAAATAATCCATGTAAACAGCTCATAGACAGTAATCTTACGCGTGCGCGCATACACACATGCAGTCGAACACACAAAAGCCATCAATAGTTCCTGTTAATCTCTATGCTAAAAGTGTTCATTCTATTTTCCAGCCCATATTCTGAATATAAATTGCAATTTTTTATTCCCCTTTTAGCTACTAATGATAATGAGTATTTTTTTGCATGTTGTTATACTTATTTCAGATAATTGTTACTGAATAAAGCTCAGTACCCTCTAAGAAATTTGGAATGGGAACAGAGAGTCAAAATTGGCATTTGGATTTAGGCCATGATCAGTGGGTAGCACTCCCTGTATCTGGTCCACGACCATCAGCTCGTTACAAGGTTCTCTCCATGCTAGAGACTAACCTAAGTTTTTTGTTACTGAAAAAGCTTGTTGATTCTTCCATTTGTTTTCTTTGCCTTTTCTTCCTTCAGAGCTGTGAAACTGAACACGTTGAACTGCATTTATTTCTTGCAATTTCAAGCTTAAAGTGTAATCTTTTTTTATTTTGTTTTCACTGTTTAGTGCCGTCTTATTTTTTTTGGCCATTGGTATACTATGACAATTTCTCCTTGTACATAGCATGCTGCAACCGTGGTTGATGAGAAGTTGTACATTGTTGGTGGAAGTCGTAATGGTCGATACTTATCCGATTTTCAGGTTAGATCATACCCATACACTTTTTCCTTATTGAAGTCCTTATGTTTTTTCCTCACGGGACTTTTGATAATCGCTACTTTCTGCAGGTGTTTGATCTCAAGAACTTGACCTGGTCTACATTTAAATTGAAAGTGGAATCAAATTTGGAAAAGATTAATGACAGCAGCCCAGATGAAGTTTTTCCAGCTATATCTGGTCACAATATGGTTAGATTTTAGTCAGAATTGTCATTAACGTCCATAATTTAATTTGATCCTGCTCATTTGCTTAATTGCTTATAATTGGTTTCCTTTCGTTTCATTTATTTTTTAATTGGTTGATACATTCTGTGCAAAAATCTTGGCAGATTAAGTGGGAAAACCGGCTCATTCTTCTTGCTGGTCACTCAAAGAACATATCTGATAATGTAACAGGTTTGTTTCCTTTACAGTCATTCTAACTTGGACATAATACTCTTTGATTTTATTCTCATGGCATGTAAATGACTTATTGTAGTGCGGTTCATCGATCCAGAGACACACCTCTGTGGTGTTATAGAGACCTCAGGAAACTTTCCGGTAATTGACTTCCCTGACTGAAAAAAAAATATAATTATGTTTTTGGGCTTAGTTCTTCTCCATAGTATAATTTTCTATTTGATAAGTTTTTTTGCATTAATGATATAATTAACTTAGAGATAAAGCCTTCAAAATTTTCTTGACTCTATATATGTTTAAGTTTTCAATGATTTATTTAAGTGCTGGTTTATCTACTTATGGGTCTAATCTTTTCAGGTAGCTCGTGGTGGGCAGTCTGTATCATTGGTTGGTTCCAGACTTATAATGTTTGGTGGAGAGGACAGGAACAGACAACTGCTGAATGATGTTCATGTTCTTGATCTGGAGACAATGACTTGGAGTGTCTTAGAGACTACGTAAGTATCTATTCAACTTTGTAGGCCACCCAATTTCATGCACTCGAAATCTCTGTCTCACTTTTATTTGTACTTTGATAGGCAGACACCTCCAGCTCCCAGATTTGATCACACAGCTGCAGTGCATGCTGGACGCTACCTTCTAATTTTTGGTGGCTGTTCTCATTCAATCTTTTTTAATGATCTCCATGTGTTGGACTTGGAGACGGTAAGTATTAATCTTTTAAGATGTTGGTCTCAAACAAATTCAGTGTGTAATTATTTAATTTTATTTCAATAAAAATTTCTAATCAACCATGGCAATGTCCCCCACCCCCCCTTACTATCACCAGAATCAAATGCACTGGTTCCAACTTTTATACTAATATTTGATGCTTGTATAACACTTGAACCAAATTTAAAATAATCTTGTCGAAGTTTAATTACTTTTGAATCCTTCTTATTGTTTCAATAGCAACGGGATATTTAGGTTTTCCTCATGCTTGATGATGACATTTATATGATTGGACTTTATGCTAGCAGTCTCAGTTTCAAATGCTGTGTTATGATATATTCTTGTAAAATTTTAAAATTAGCTTGTTCTATTTCATCATCTGCCCGTTGCAAAACTTCTTGTTTATACCCATTAAGGAGAAACATTCAGTTGAGTTTATGTCCAAGTTTTGGATGTTTCTCCTCTGTGGATTTCTTCTGGGCCATTTTAGCAATTGGTGCAACCTGATGTATCCTTACTGTGATTGAGGCATTTGCCAACCTCTTTGGCTGTGTTCAAATTGTTAAAATATCACTTGCACCAGCCTGATGGATTCCCCCTACAAAGATGTCTGCTGCTCAATATACCTTTTCTTAATTTTAGCGGTTTGATGCTTTAATGACCATGTGTTACTGTCTCCACGTAGGACTTGTAAAAGAAGATGCATTAGTAAAGATATCCTTCCAGATACCTCTTTAGGAACTATTCTGGTTAACTTGGTCTGTAAAACCAGTTGTATGACTACTGCAGCATTGTCATCATATCGTCATCGATTCTTCCGAGAGGCCACAATTGCCGTGAGCAAACATATTAATGATGAGGAACACATTTTTGTTATGCTACCAACACTTGCAGGAAGCTAATAATAAAAACTTTACACTAATCATATCACCTACTACTTAGTAATGAATGAACATTTTTTATAACTAAATATATTAACATGTTAAAGTCCCTTGCGTATTGCAGTTGGAATGGTCCCAACCACAAATTCAGGGTGATTTGGTGGCTCCTAGGGCAGGGCATGCTGGTATAGCCTTTGATGAGAAGTGGTATATAGTTGGTGGTGGAGATAACATAAGTGGTATTTAAATACTTGGCGATGATTTAGTTCAACTCTGGCATCTGATGTATTATGTTTTTCTTGATTTCTTGAGAACTGATATGGATGTTTTTGCTAATTTTTTTGTTGCAGGTGCTCCAGAAACACTAGCGCTAAATATGTCTAAACTTGTCTTATCAGTGTTGACTAGTGTAAAAGGAAGACATCCGCTGGCCAGTGAGGTTAGTATACCATTGCCTTCTTTTGGGGCCAATTATTCCTGTGAGGGTATACAGATGTAATGAATTTAGTCCTGAAATTGTTTTTTTAAATAATTGAAGATCATAGATATCTATTTATAGCCAGTTTTGTAGTCTGTTGTTTCTCTCAGAGCTTCTTACAACCACATGCTAAAAAATTTAAGACTTCTGCATTATCACTGACTGTTATATGCCATTTATATCCTTAGGCTTCAATCACAAAGGCACTCCGAGGTTGTATGTTACACAAGATGATGTGTTATATCAAGCGTTGACTCTTTCCAGCCGACTTATGTGGTGTATTGTAGTAGACCATTTATATAATTTCTTGATACAGCATTACCCAAGGAAAAAGGGGGGGAGGGGGAGGTATTACTTCCACAAGGTCTTCTGCTAGTTCCACAGGTCCCCTTCTCATGTGAGAGACGAACTTTTGGGAGTAAAAACTGACTTGTGGAAGCAGCAAATTCCTACTTGTGACTTTCAGCTACTCCTTTTGACTTTTCCAAAGATTTTGAAATCTTCTAAACTATCCCTTAATTATTTCATCACACTTTTGGGTGTTGAATATGTTGTTGGTTGGTCTTCTCCATTTTTTTAGGTCATTATGTGCTTTTTTACTCCATGTAATGTCATTTATTGACCTTGCTTTGTCGTATATCAAATTTGCTCCTTTTTATGAGTTTTAATCTATGTAGAATAGAATAGCAAATCAATACATTTCCCTTTTTTATGAATGTTAATCTATGCATCTTATGGGTTTTCGTGTGCAATGAACCATACATTTCCCTGTTGTACCACTTAATTTAGTGGAACTTATCAAAACAAGGTTTGAGGCTGATTGGAAATAAAGAACATATCTAGAACATGTAAGAAAACACTTCAGGGGTATATTCATCGTTTTCTGTTTCCCAAGCTTATCCTTTCCCTTTTGTTGGTGTCTATTGCTTTTTAGAATATTTCAGATTCATCTATCTTAACTTTGTTTCCTTGACTAGTTGACATCAATATTTTCTTGTTGGTTTGTATGATTCGCTTCAATAGAATGACTCATTGAAACTGTGGTTAGAAACTAATCAAGATTCTAATTTTTTTCATTATCTTTAGCTCCACCTTTCCTAGAATTAGCCTCCAAAAAGTAGTCTATATTGAACTTAGCTTGTGATTCACTTCAGCCAATACATTATTAATGCCCTGTCCATTTCGGATCATAGCTTCCAGTCTTGAAATTCAAATCAATGAATTTATGTGAAGAAGTTTAAATCGAGTTGTTGGTGACAAGAAGATAGGGATCTTTTAGCTTTTGTAAAATCTAAAGTTCAATGACTCTACAATAACTGGAGTTAGCCTATGATTTATTTTTTGGTAGAGTAGATTAAAGAAAGCTTTCAGAATTAGGTTTGTTTTACTGTGAAGAAGAGCTGAATGTACTTAATGTGAAAGATAAGGGTTGAAAAGTCAAGGTGGTGGGTGGGAGTCGAACATTCTTATATGCAAAGATGCTTATTGCAGAAGTTTTAAGAGGTTAATGAACGTTTTTGCGCAACAAGTATGTGAATATTTTGGAGGTGCAAAGACTAGATGAAAGTTTAAGATTGGATACGCTCAACACTAACGAATTGGTGCCACAGATATAGGCCCTGCAAGTTCTTGTCTCCAGATTAAACCATTTAAGTCTTATGCTTAAACCAGAAATGCCGAGGAATTGTATAGGAGATTATGTGCAAACAAAGCTTGGAATCAAATGCTCATCTATTTTATCCTTGCCCATGGCAAATAGTTTGTGGAGTTCATTGTTTGGTTTGTTTTGCGATGTTTGGGTCTGCCCTTTGTCGCTTGATAGTTTTTTGCAGATCATATTCTGGGTTTGTTAGTAGAAAGGATGCCAAAATTTTGTTGAGGTGCGGTTTTTGCTATTCTGTGGGGTATTTTGACTGAGAGCAATGCATGGAATTTGATATTTATCTCCTTCCTAATTTGCTATGCGAGAAGGTCTTTTTTAGCATCTTTATGGGCATTGATGATGGGGCTTTCTTGGGGTAACTATGTCAGATATTCATAGGGATTGAGACCTTTCCTTAGAAAAAAGATGTGTATTTTCAACTTTTTACTGCTTTCTTTTGGTGGACTTCTTGTCCTTCGTTGATGTTTCTATCTCTTGTCCATCATTGATGTTTCTATCTCTTGTCCTTCATTGATGTTTCTATCTTCTTTATATTAAAATTATTAGTTCATCTAAAAAAGTGTTTCTCTTTTCGGTTACCTTATTGGTTTTGAGTTGTAAGGATAGTGTTAAAGTAGTTTATTTAATTAGGATATCTATGGTTTCAGAAAATTGGTTTTAAAGATTGATTGGTACTTTAGAAAAGTAAATAAGGAAACAAGGCTGTCAAGCTGATTTTAGGTTTGATATACTCACCTTAATTTCATACCTTAGGCCATTGGGCATGCTGTCACGACCTTTTCTTGTATAACTAAAGAATCTACAAATCTCATCTGTTTTAACTTTTGCAAATTTGAAATTCATGTCTATTATCTGAAGAATTTTACATTTTTTTTTATCAAGGTTACTTAAAGCATTCCGGGCAGTCTGTATATCTATTTGATTCCTCTTGTATTTTAAGCTCCAACAGTTTTGTAAAGTCTTGTGTGTTATATGATACTAAGTCTGCTGATTTGTTTCAATATGTTTGATTTGGTTTCATAGTTCCATGCCAGATAAATTTATGTTTCTGCCAATGTCATATACATAAATACATAGCTGGATATATTCCATATATAATATTTTCTCATTTGGATCAGGGACTGAGTGTCTCCTCAGCAGATATACATGGCGAGAGATTTTTGGTTGCATTTGGTGGCTACAATGGGAAGTATAATAATGAGGTAATCTTGTAAGCTTTCAATTTCTGGTAAACAGATTTTTTATTTTGAAAGTGCAAAAGGATGCATTTCTTTTAAGTTTTTGCACATGAGTGCATAACTGCATATCTAAGATGTGGAAAGACATTGTATGATCATATATTGCTCAAAGATTGAATAAACTTAGTATTACTTTTCCTTCATTGTTTTTTAAAGAAATATATGCAGTGTTTCGCATGACGACGCCATGGTGATTGTTGTTCTTTATCTCACCCATTTGTTTATTATTGCGACAAGTAAACCTTAATACCTAGAACACCTACATAGCTGGCGCCGCGGGCAACCTTTTTCTTTTGGTGGGTAGGGGAAGCAACCCATGTCCATACAATCTGTAGTTATATAGATGAAGAGTTTTAGAAAGGGCACGACACCTATCCCGAGTCTCATACCAAAAACCATATGCAGAAAGGTAATGCTAGGCCACTAGGGTCTCGGCTCTCAACTTTTGGGGTCTCAAATACATATCATTATTATGTTGGTTGCTTAACATTATGGTCGGTCCTAATCAGTTATTATATACCAATGCAATGATGATATGCGTATTTGAGACTAGCATTATTCTACAGATAACCCTTCCCTGGATCCAAAACAAAAAAACAAGGCAGAAAAAAAAGCTCTCCCCCTCTGCGTCTCCATTTTTAGGATTAAGCTATGTAGCTGTCCGATCAAAGAAAGCAATTTTTGCTGTTTGTATAATGCCCCGTCTGTCAACATTTCATGCTCGTTCTGATTAATATTGATATTGCTGCTGTTTTTTGGTGGTGGCTAAAACTGGGTCTTTCAGCTTTGATACTATGATTTCAAATTTAATAATTTTCTAGCCATGGAGTAATTTGTTATTGTTAGAGGATTATTCTAGAATCTATAAAAGTGGTAGCATTATTATAGGAGTGATCAGTGGTAGCATGATGATTATAAGAGTGATCAGTGGTAATCACTAATTGATTTCCTTTCAATGTATAGCTTAGTGACTTAGGAATCCGGACCAGCTGTCCCAAATTGTGTCTCATCTACTGTCCGAACAAAGAGATTGTGCCATGTGATAATTTTTTATGGTAATTTTTAATTAACAAATAAAATAATTCAATTAAAAAATAAAAAAGGAAACTACTATTTTTTTCCCATCCCAATTGCTCTTTCCATATCACGTTGTGTCTTCTTCCCAGCCAATATTGTGTAACCCAGTAAGCACTCTGAATAAAACTTCATATTTGTACTGATGCGGTAATACTCTATCGATCACATTAATGTTTAGTACTGAAATCACATTACACAAGGAGGCATAATAACAATGATCGAAACTATTTTATTAATAAATATTCATTCCTTCCATAGAAATTATGATACTTATAGAATCAACAAATTTTAAAAATTACTTTTATTCAGTATTATTTAAAATACTTGTCATGCCTTTACTCCCTAAACCTAAATTGGTGGTCTTTTTGCGGCAAAATAAAAAAAAATCTTAGCAGAGGTTTTAATCCATTCTCTTCAACTTCATAAAGTGACTGAATCTATTTCTCTTGTCAATATTTTGTCACATTGCAAGAGGTCTTGCACACGAATTAGAAAGGAGAGGAGATAATGCTTTTCCCCCCTTTCCTTTACTGCAATCCAACCGAGAATATAAAGAAATACAAAGTTTTGTGAAGTATGTAGAATTTTGTTCATGAGAGAGTGTTTACTGGGTTACAGTATTGGCTGGGAAGAAGATATAATCCTAATATGAAAAGAGCAAGTAGGGTGGAATAAAATAGTAGTTTCTTTTTTTCTTTTCTATTTTTAATTGAATCCTTTATTTGTTATTTAAAAGTTGTATAAAAATTTACCACATAGCACAATTTTCTTGTTGGGACAACATATAACATATATGAGACACAATTTGGGACAGTTGATCCGGACTCAGATAAAGGGCTCTCATTGTACATTGTGAAAGCTAAAAACCAATATTATTCCATATCATAATGTACAATATGAGAATTTACATAGGCTAAGTCTCTAAGCTATACATGGAAAGGAAATCAATTAGTGATTTTCACTGATCACTCCTATAATCATGCTACCACTAATCACTAATCATGATTCTAGAATACTCCCCCTCAAGTTGTAAGTCTTGTATCACGACTTACAACTTGTTATATAACATAATCCTAATAATAAAAGACTCAAACCAACCACAACACGGAATTATTTTATCTTCAACATTCCCTCTCAAATTAAGGCCCTATTCAATTTGTAGGAAAAAAGAAATGATTTTTTTATGTCCAAAGTTTGATTTATCACCCTCAATATATAACTTCACATATCCACTTTCTGAGGATATCATGCGACGGCAATAACAGAGAATACTCAGTATCCTACAACAAAATGCAAAAGATTCTCTATCCTTTAAAAACAACTGCGAAGTACTTTCTTGCCTTCCTCAACAACGGAGGACTCTCTACCCTCCCTACAAATTGAAGGACACGCGCCTTCCTGAAATCTCAGCCCCATGCAATTTTTTCTTTCCAATCAACCATCCATTTGCATATTCAATCAGAGAAATAACCACAAAAACAAACGACCGTGGATTTTTTTATTTTGTTTTCTCTGAAATAAAATTATAAAAAAAAATTGCAAGAAAAAAATATATCCGTCGTCGAATATGTGCTGCTAGCAGCGGAAGCAAGACTTCTAGTCGGCCTCTCAAGATCAAACTAACTCTGATACCATGTGAAAGCTAAAAAACAATATTATTTCATACCATAATGTACAATGAGAGCCTTTATATAGGCTAAGTTACTAAGTTATACATGGAAAGGAAATTAATTAGTGATTACCACTGATCACTCCTATAATCATGCTACCACTGATCACTCCTATATGTTACCACTAATCACTCCCATATTCTAGAATAATCCTCTAACGGTTATTAAATCAATCTCAAAAGAATTGGAGTACGATTTTAACAACAGATAGCACACAAGTGCAACAAATTATTTTAATCTAATGGATGTCACTCGTGCCACTAGTCACTCTATGAAGGCAATTTTAATGAGGCCTTGGATGGAAAAATTAATCAAGCTTTAACACATAAAGGGAAAAGGTTAGAATGATAGTAGGTTAAAACTGGTGAAAGCTGCTCCTCAAATTTGCTTTGGGTGAAAAAACATACCCATCCCGCTTCACCAAATCTCTGCTTTTGAAGAATTAGGTTTTCATTAATGTTTAATGTAGCACCTTCCACCAACCTTCCACCAACTTCGTCTGTGTAATTTCTTGATTTTATTCGTTTGCATATTTTAGTCAAATCTATGCTAATCCTGATGTTTGTTATAATTTTAGCATACTCTCTTCTCAATTACTATCCTTTCTCCAGTGAAATATATTCTCTTAGTTATGGAGTATATTTTTCCCTGACATTGTAGGTATTCGTTTTGAGACCCAAACCAAGCGACTCTGCGCATGCCAAGATTTTCCAATCACCAGTAGCTGCTGCAGCAGCAGCTTCTGTGACTGCTGCATATGCCTTAACAAAATCTGAAAAGTTGATCCTCCCTGAGCCACAGGATTCAAATAAGGTGGATCTTTCAGTTGAAATCAATGCAGTTAAAGAAGATAAAAAGCTGTTGGAATCATCGCTTTTGGAAATTCAAGCAGAAAATTCTGCTGTCCAAGCTAAGCTTATTGAAACTAATAGTACTTATGTTGAGTTGTCCAAGGTATGCTTCTCATAATATATGTCACTGATATAAGCTATTGTCAATCAATTAATAAAAAAAAACTTCTCACTTTAGTTGAAAGAGCTTTCTCACTATTATCCTTGATATAAGTTATTGATAATCAATTCGTAGTAAAACTTCCAACTTCAATTTTGGTAAAAAAAAAAAAACGAAAGGAACATGAAAAAGAAATAAAAGAACTTACTAATTTATCATTTATCTCAGGAACTCCATTCTGTTCAAGGTCAGCTGGTAGCTGAGAGATCGAGATGTGCTAAACTGGAGGTTTTCCTTTTATTAATATCTCTATTTTTTAGACAAGTTTTATTTAACAAAATTGTTGGCTAAAAATCTGGGATTAATTTCTATTGTGCTTGGTGTTAAGAATGTGATGGAGAGTTCAATTTCCAATATAATTTTCGTTTGTTGTTCATCTTGTAACTTATATATCTTTTTCTTTTCTTCACTGGCAATCGTGTTTTAGGCACAGATTGCAGAGCTACAGAAGATGTTTGTGTCAATGCAGTCCATAGACGAAGAGGTTCAAGAGCTACGGAGACAGAAAGCCAAATTTGACCATGATATAGAGGTTGCTGCAGCTGTTCAGAGACAAAGTTCTGGTGGCGTTTGGAGGTGGGTGGCCGGATAGTTGGGTGTAAGTTCAAACCCTGCTTTTGCAAGGTCAGTATCTCGAAAACATGGCAGGTCGCCCTGCAGATGTAGGATCTTTCAGCAGCCATTGCTATTTCGCAATCAATGCCACTGTAAACTTTATTTATTTATTTATTTTTATTTTATTTCAAAGGCAGATGAAGAATGGGTAGATATTACATTAATGAGGTCAGCTTGCATCAAGAAAGAATCTTGCATTGTTTGTTAACTATATTATAGTTCTTCAAGACATTCGGCAAAATTACAAGAATTTTTCATGTTCTACACCTGTTTCTGTAATTTATTTGCGCTCCTTATATTTGTTTGTATGGTGTTATTCTTTTGCAAAGTTTCCTTTTCCATGTAATAGTAACTTCATGTTGCTAATTGTAACTTTTGGCAACTCTCTTTTGTTTAATTTGTTTATCTAACTCAAATAATCTCGAGTTGGTGATAAGACTTATATTTTCATGCTTTGTACCGAGTATTCGAGTGCTATTCAGATTAAATTCTTCTCTTTTAAGCCAATGAAGTGAAAGATGTTGTATCACTAAAAGGCTTTGTTTGGGTCTGAGTGAAGAAAAGGAAAATGAAAGCTTGAAGAATGTCTACTAAGTTGTGTTTGGAGACATGAATATGAAACCTTGTGTATATGTGTATCAGTTAGCTTTAATTCTTAATTTTATTTTATCAAAGGTGGATTCTTGTAGCAAGTATTCCAGTCACCTTTCTAAATACATGTTATTTTAACTTCACATTATTAAGGACACTACATTCATATGCATACTTGGTTGAATTTGAGATCCAAAGTTTGTTGATAAAAATTCAAGATTAGCATATTTTTTAAATGTACTTAATTACTCTAGATTTTAAATTATTGTTCTCGCTAAATGGGACATTTAAATTAATTGCAACCTTGCACTTAATTTCTAAACTTATACTTGATAGTCCCCCTGCCAAAAGTAACTTCTATTTTCCTTTAGACTAAAAGTAACATGCCATTCTATTGATATTATTATTAGGGTTGGTACTTGGAAGGGCAGAGCAAGGCCCCTAGGGCATATTTGTTCTCTCTCTCTTTTTTTTTCCCCTTTTTTCCCAGCCTTCTTCTCTTTCGGCATGGTGTATCCTGGGAATTTTATAGATTTTTGGGAGAATTTGATTTAGGAACCTAGTGTAGGTACATATCTTTTGATAGGTTCCTAGCATCATAGGGAGGGATACTTCTGTTTGGGGCATAGGTGTGTGCCTTTTTCCCTGTGTACTGTGCCTTTACTTGTAAGGTGACTGAGGTTCCTAGATCCTTTGTGCAACATGTTCATGTTGTTGCCTATGCTTGAGAAATTTTTTATTACAAGCAAAAAGTGATACGCTGCAGATACAAGTACGTGGTACTTAGTATATTCTAAAATGCGGTATGCTAGTGTAGCTTTATATGAGTTTTTATGGTTATGAATTCTCTTAGAATTTAAATGCAATAAATCTAATTGTTGTAGAAGAGTTTTAGTTGAATCAACAAGTTGATTTTTATATAAATAATTTAGTACAAATTGATGTTTGAGCATCTAATATTAAGTTGGAATATTAATATTTATTAACTATAGGTAAAACAAAAAAGAAATAGTTCGTACGCTAAACATTGAGTATCAATGCGTACAAGTAGTATGTTTTAAGTGCCTATTTATTTTCGAGAACGCAAGTACCAATACACAGTTCGCTAGGTCAATAAGAGTAGTTGATAACTCTATTAAGGAGAACTATGGTAGCAGTAAGTAGTGAAATAGTCATATTGTACTCGCTTCTATCTAATCTTTTTCTGCTATAGCTTACAGAATGAGTCACAACATAGTTACACAAGTGCATAATACCAGTTGTCAAGGACATCTCTCTCTGTCTTATATATATATATATATATATATATATATATATATATATATAAGCTCCTTAAATATGTAAATGAAATTGCTACATTTTGGAGATGACTTTCTGTTGACTTTGAGACACTAAATCTTTCCGCAAAATTTTGCCAGCTGCTGATCTTGGTATGGCATTGATGAATGCAACTCTTCTCACTTTCTTGTATGGAGCCACCTGAAATTAATTTATAATATATACATATATATATATATATATTAACCTTAGCAGATGTTTTCCTTGTAGTAGCTTCTGAATGAAGGAGAAGAAAAAGGGGCTAACAAAAACCTGGTTGGCAACAAATTGAATGACTTGTTCTTCAGTGAGTTCAGATGCAGTTGCTCTTACCACATATGCCATAGGTATTTGTCCTGTCTCTTCATCTTCAATTCTGCAAAATCTTATAACTGTCATACATGCACTAGGTGCAGCCTAATTCATAACACTAAACATGAGCTGCGCTTGAACGCCTGCAGAGGAGTAGCCAAAGCCCTCCTACCTAAGATGGGAAATTATTAAAAAAAAAAAAAAAGTTGCAATGTCCATCGAGTTTGTCCACTGAATAAGTACCGAGTACAACTTTGTTTTTTGTACAAATGCAACTCTTCTACATTAAAGGACAAATGTAGATCTTTTGTATTAAAAGAGTTGCATTAGTATAGAAAAAAGTTGCATTCTCTTTGGTAAATAAATTCGGTGGACATAGTAGTGTGGGGGTTATTTGTTAGTAACTTCTTAAAAAAGAGAATAGTTGTAGTGAAATGTTGTATACTAGCATTAGACTGAATTTCAAATTCATGAAGTTCAAATTCGGTCATGTTTTAGTCAGGGTAATACAAAAATGTTGCATCGTATAGCACATACAGACAATAGCCTTAATATGTTATTCACCAATGCAACTATGTGTTACACACATGTACAACATTTTTCTATAGCCTCGACAAAAAATTTAACCAATTTCAAAATTAGTGTATAATATCTTTGACCCATTATAGTAAGGTGCTAACTCTGAGCTAGGGAGAGTTCACATACGGAATAACTGCTGAATCAAGTATCTGGGGATGACTCAGAAGTATGGCTTCCAATTCTGCCGGAGCCACCTGCAATTGCATAACATAATCATTTACATTAGATTGATTCTTGACACAATATCTTAGTATCACCTTTTTTTTTATTATTATTTTATATTTTTATAGCCCCACCTAACTATTAGGTTTAAAATTGTTGCTAATACCTGATATCCATTATGCTTGATAAGCTCCTTTATCCTATCAACAATGTAAAGAAACCCATCTTCATCAAAGTAACAAAGATCCCCTGTTTTCAGCCAACCATCCTCATTAATCATCGCAGCCGTAGCCTCCTCATTCCCCAAATACCCTTTCATCACAGTCCCACTTTTCAACCACAACTCCCCTTCTTTATACGGCGGCAATGCTACCCCACTCTCACAATCCACCACCTTAGCACAAAAACTCGGCACCAGCATCCCGGACGCGGCCGAATGTGCCATGGCTTGCTCATTCGTAGGAAAAAAAGTAGCCGCACCGCAACTCTCAGTTAGTCCATACCCTTGCCTTAGCTCCACCCAAGGAAACTTTTCCCTAAACCCCTCACCCAATTCTTTACTCAATGGTGCAGCCCCTGTGCCCACTCTTCTCAGCGACGTCAAGTCGTAGCCGCAGTTCCCGTACTTCACGAGCCCGAGGATCACCGGAGGAACTGCCGCAATGTTGGCGACTTGGTAAGTTTGTATTGACTCGAGCATTGCTTGGTAGTCAAATTTTCGCATTAGTATTGTGGTATTGCCTGAGCAGAACAAGCCCAGAACAAAAAACAGAAGGCCATAGATATGAAACATGGGGATGAAACATAAGAACACATCATTGTGGGACAATGATATTTCTACGGACCATTTCAAAAGTGTCAGTATAGATATGAAATTTGAATGTGTGAGTATTACACCTTTACTTGTCCCAGTAGTCCCTGAAGAATATAAAATTGCTGCAGTATCTGATTGAGTTATGTTAATTTTTGGTAATTTTAGAGGTTCACAGCAATCAATAAGCTCTTCAATGGAAATTGTAGTGTCATTTGTTGGCCCTGTTGTGAGGGTAGGAATTCCTGTTGGCAATAATTTGTGCATTTCTTCCGGGGCTGCGATACCAAGTTTAGCGCCGGAGTCACGCACCTGCTTCCCAATTTCTGACTCGGTGTTGAGCGGGTTGGCGGTGGTTAATATCGCTCCAACGGATAGTACCGCAAGGCAAATGGTGGGGTACAGGACCGAGTTTGGGGATAGGAGGAAGACCACGTCCCCTTTACGGATCCCAAGGCCGTGGTAGAACCCGGTGGCGAGGGACTTGATGGAGCGGTGGAGTTGTGCATAAGTGACTCGTTGTTTCGTGGCTGAGTCAACGAGCGCGACTCGTGATTCGGCCTGGTCTGGTTGTGGGAATTGTGACAGCACATATGTGGCTGTGTCAAGGTCATGCCTAGTAGGGACCTTCTGATGTTTAGTGAGTTGAAGCAGTGAGTGATATATGCCGGTTTGTGGATCAAATCCGCTCCGCGGATTCATGATCCGGCTAGGGCTTATCAGTTCTTCTTTTCCGCTTACAATCCAGCCTTCTTCACTAGACATTTTTGAAAATCTTTGGCTCGTGTATAATGTTGACAAATGTGGGCTGAGGAATTAACTTTGGTATTGGCTTTTAAATAAGATTAGAGGTCGATAAATCCGGAGTTTAGAGAATGTTGTTGAGGATTATTCTAAGTATATTATGCTTAGTTGCCGGCTATTAGAACAAGTGACCGAGTCATGCATTAATATTAGGCTCAATTTTGTGTCATTTTTTGCCTTAGGGCAATGGTTTGTGATGTGAAGCCATAGTATAAATTTGTCCCTTATATATGTCTCCACTTATTTTAGAGTGAGTGTGTTACATGATTAAGTATGTAGTTGCCGCCTAAACAGATAAATGTACAATATATAGTTTAGAAAATTTTGATTTAAATTATGGCATTCTATTTTTTTATCACTAAAATTTGGATTCTAATAGTTGATCTTAATGACCGTGAAGCATCACGTTACTCTCACTATGAAATTCACTAGGACTATATATATGGGTGCTTATAGACCCCCCCCACCCCCCCCCCCCCCCCCCCCCCCCACCCCCACCCCCCCCACCCCCCAACGTCTGGAAAAGGAAATGATATGTCTTGGAATTTTATGTACCAATTTTTCTATGGTTAGTTATCTGAATAAATGTGAATGGTAACTCCTTTAAACAGATATGTAATATGATGGGTCATCTTTATAATTATATTTAATCTCATATATTGATATATTTTATAGTTATAATTGGGCAAAGATTTTTGTAATACTTAGCAAAACTCTTTTCAAAATAATGTAGGACTAGTTTTTACACTAAGTTTCAAAACTTTCAAATTTTTGTTTAATTTCGTAATTAATTCGTAAAGATTGTAGATCACAAAATTTTTAGTTAGTTAAGGAACTCATTATATATTAATTTGATAAAAATGACATGAATATGAGTAAGTTGGTAATATAACTTTAGAAAAGTTTTTAAAAAAGAAGCGTTACAATTTTGTTAAACATGCCAAAAAGAAATGTTTAGACATGCTAAGAAGAAATGTGTTATAATATTTGTAGGACGAAGAGAGTATAAGAATAGAAGATTGATCATAACTAGCAGGGGAGGGCAACAAATTCATAAATCAGACTGCAACCGTACCGTCACCGGCAAAATCTACACGTGCGGTGCAATGCAGTGCGGTTTTTAAAATTAAGAATCGTACATTTGCAGTTGCGGTGACATCCAAGAACTGCATTTCGACCGCACAGGCAAAATCGCTCATATATATATATATATAAAACTTTATATGATTAAATTATATATAATTATATCTACGTATATGTTAATATATAAATCTTTATATATATTAACAAACATATTACCAAATAAATACAAATATTTGTAATACAATAGATCTTTTTATATTTAATATTCTAATAATTAATATTTTTTTGAGAAATTAATTTCATTCCAAAGTTTAGAAATACAATTATCTTATTTATATATTTTTTTAATTTTGCTAAAAAGTAAAACAAATATAAAAGTCATTCATGACTTATTCATTTTTTGTTTTTACATTTGACAAAATTAGAAGGAAGATAATAGAACTAAAAGACTTCAAAGAGCAATGTTTTATAAACTATGTTGTTAATTGTTATTCTTTATTTGAAACATTCTAGTTATTGTTAAGAAAAATATTAATTTGGTGTTAATTTAATTTGAATAAAAATAATACTAATTAATATTTTTAATTTGTGTAATGTATATTTTTTTCTTCTGTATAAGTGTGATTTTGCACTCGACACCGCACCTCAACCGTAAGAAACCGCATTGACGCGGTTGCTAAAAGTTAAAAACCGCATATTGCAGTTACGGTGAGAGCTTAAAAACACACCAAACTGTATTGCGCTCTCCCCTAATAACTAGTGTTGGCTATAGACTCTTATAGCACTGAACATTTGATCACCGACCATTTTTGTTTGGACAGTTGAGACTTAAAAACAACAGTAGTGTGTTCGATAGTAGTAGTAGTGAATGTCAAATATTTTACAAATTGACGCTATTTTTTTTTCTTTTACAGTTAAATTTTAAATGGATAAAGATTATATGTCACCGATATATGTGATGAGACAATAAATAAGAAAGGGACAGTAGATCTGAATTCGTACTTACGAGGGTGTTTACCAAGCATAGTTTTTTCCAAAGAGGAAATTGTTTTTCTAGCACTACAAATACAATTATAATCATAGCTCACTTTTGCTTTGATTCTCAAACCCTAATTTCTTCTTTCAACCTTTCATTCTCCCCCTTCGGTTTGGCATATTCTTTTTTAAACACTTGAAGTACCAACTCATTTACTCTGTTCGTTACCAACTGCAGTTGCATTTAAATGTTACTCTTTTCCAATGACTGCACCTCGGCCACATTAGCATTATCAATTCATTTGAAAAACCCTCAAAATAATTCGTTTTATTAATACAAAATAAATACAAACCAGTTAACATTTTCAAATGTGAAATCAAACAAATTAGGTCTCATGCCATATTGGAGTTTTATTCCCAAAATAGATATCTGAGATATAATTAAATTTAAAAATAATTTGAATTCATTTAGTTTTTGATAATATAAAAATTATAAACCACTTAAAAGAACTACTAAATAAAAAAATTTATTGTATTCAAAACTTTAATTAATTACACAAATTTTAAGTGTAGAAATTAAAACCTATAATATTGACCCTTTTATTAAACTAGCATTCTAACCCGTACGGGTATATTAAATTTATTAAACTAGTATTCTAACCCGCACGGGTATATTATCACATGGGTTAAACTCGATTGCTTTTATGATCATATATTCCTTCTTTGATAGATGCAATCAGAACTCCAAAATAAGGATTCCTACAACACACTTGTTAAGACATGGTCAGAGAACCTGGTAATAGAAGAAAGTCACAGTTTCTTACATACAATACCAGTAATTGTATGTGATTGAAAATGCACTTACAACACCAAAGAATATAATCAACCAACATTGCTTTTAGAAGAGTAATAATGCAAACATTTCCTTGAGCATTAAGATGGATGGACATAATGCCCAATGGCAAAAACGTTAATACTGAAAATCAAGGTTAATTCAACTAAAGATAATTTAATTTTATGCACCAAAATGTATGATTTACCATATAGTACTAACCATCAACAATATTAGTTAAACTGTCTTCTTTCACCATGTCAAACCAAAGATGGAAAGACTTGCACACTACTTTAAAACATTCTAAAGTTGTTGGCAAGAGATCCCAATAATCCTGCACTGTGATATGTCTAGCTAGTAGCTATAAATAAAAAACTGACCCTTTTTTATTGTTGTTTTTTTTTAAATATAAAAATGCCAGCATTTCAGAAACCGAGTTATGCCATGGATTTTTCAATGTAGATCTGCCAATGGTTTTCCTTTAATGGAATTAATCATATCAAAAATAAAAGAAAAAAGTCGACTCTTATTCATCTAGAACAAAATGTATCACTAATTTTGAAACGAATATAATAATAAATATGAAAGTAGACGATGTATATCATAAAAAAATGAAATCGAAGACATAAAATAATGAGTCTAGAAAAGTCGTTACCAATTAAAAAAAAATACAAATAAGAGAGAACATTATATAATTTTCAAACATAAAGACTTTTATCTATGAAACATCATTAAGCAATATTGAGAATCATCCTTTTTTTGCACCGACTAATACATGCCAAGGTAAGCTGAATCATATATGTATGAAGGGAAAAAATGATGCAAATTGGCTGGCCATTTTGGAGTTTTCAAGCCCTATAAGGTTTACTGAGTAATTTCATCCTCATTTGGTGTTGATTATACTTAATGTTGAACTCATCCATATACACAAATCTAGTTGGAACGTTGTTTCTTCTTATAGATGTAGTCCTACTTAGTGTAAAAGATATATAAAATAATAGAAGGAAAAATATAAAAACAAAATATGGCATATATACTTTGGAACCCAAAATTATATTCCAAAGCTCTCTTACTAATTGGACCATTCTTGAATAAGAAGGTAGATATGGTATGCATAGAGAAAATAGCAAACACTTACAATATATAGATATTTTCCCCTGTCCTTATTAACACATATTTTGGTAGGCAAGTGATTTTATATTTTGCAACGGAGAGATTATAGAAACACCACACACTTTACTGTTGAATAATATGAAGAACTTATCTAGTCAAAGCAACAACTTGAATGAAGTAATGTTAATATTATACCTCTCATGTCATGAGCTCATTATAGCCCAAAGGACATGATACACATCGCATCCGATCTTCATTCCGTGGCTATCCTAAAAACTTCGGGCCACAACTAAAAATCAGCACAACTATTGGCTACATTATCGAAGACTAAAAAATATAATTTTACCAAACCAATATAAACTCACTTTAGCTTTAGGCCCGGTTCAAAGATAACCTGTTGGATATTTTCAAATCTAAAAAATATATAGTATATATATGTTGTCCATATAACTAATAAATGAAACGATTCAGTTGGTTAAGAGAAATGAGTTGTAATGTAAAAGATTTGGGTTCAAGTCATGACAACACTAAAACCAAATTAAGAAAATGCCAACTAACATTGCAACGGCTAAAAACGATGTCAACGGTTAATTGCAAAATACATTTTAAATTAAGGGGTGAACCAATTCAAAGGGGTGTTTGGAATTCAACATATCTATTCAAAGGGTGTTTGGAAACCTATAAATAGGTTGCAAATCTACCCAAAAGAAGTATTTCAATTATTTCAAATCCTTCTCAAGTTCTTAGAAAAAATAATAATATTTTTTCTTGCTATAATTTTCTTCTCTCTCGTTTATAGTTTTGCACTAGATTTGTTTCTACACAACAAATTTTAGTACAGTAAAATTTAGATATTCCTTTTAGCGGGTCACGTTCAATGAACTTATTATCCAATAAACACCTACATACTTGTTTTAGTGTCTCCACACAAATGATTATGAGATCAATCATCATCTTTCCAAGAGCAATCAAAATATATACTAATCTATCCAAATTCACTAATCCCCTTTTTAGTTATCCAACGATTAGGAACAATTTTAGTTTTAAGCTTTCTACGAATTTAGATCTCATTAGTATGATCATCATCATAATTTTAAAATTATTGCTCAAAACTATGAGTTTATCACATATAATATAACAATACTATCTAGATAAAGTAAAATGCCTTTAATAAATTAATTCTTTTATTAATAAATGAATAAGATTATAAAGTATATGCTACATCATATCAAATATGATTGACTTGTGTGCATACTACTTTCATTTTCCTGTTGTATTATTTTCAGTTTTCTACGATTTTGTTTTAAGACTTAATTCCATATTTGCTTACTAAATTTAGAGCTGAAATTTTCTTATAATCTTTGAAGGAGTTTTCTAAAATATCTTTCCACTGTGCATAATCAACTAATTAACTTATTTAATTATAAATTGATAATAACTCTCTAAAACCAAAAGTTTTTAAGGATGTTTTCAATTCCCTTCTAGATCTCTCAGTGCCTTTGCGAATAACATGCTTATTTTATTTAACTAATATTATTTATTTTGTTTTGTAGGTTTTATTTTTTACTGATTTTGGTGAGCAAGTAATGGATAATTTTTCAGCTTTTAAAGGAGAAAAAGGACTCTACAAAATTACCATGTAGAGGTTGAAGTCAAGAAGGAAAGAAGATGATAAAAGGAAATCTAGATTATGGCACAAATTATTTTTTCCTATAAATATGACTTTTATTTTAGAGGGGGGAGATTATTAGCTATTAATTTATGTATTAGTTTAGATTAGGAGTATGAGTAGATTAAATTATTTTTTCATTGTACGCTCGTTGGAGAATTTTTAGTAAAGGGAGTTTTCTTATCTTATTTTTAATCTTCTTCTTCTTCTTTATCTTAGTTAGTTTATTTATTTTCATGACTACCTAATTTTTTATATTTAGGATGAAAATGAAATTAAATAATTATTCATGGATGAAAATGAAATTAAATAATTATTCATGATAATATTTTCTCTCTTCTATTAATTTTGCTTTAACGTTAAATTGATTTCGCCTTCATGCATCGTTATTAAAATACATTCGTTTTATATTTCTTATGTGATTTTAAATTACTTAAGAGATTTTGATAGATTATTGTTAAGATATGAGTTTTTCATAATCCATGTTTGTTCGAAGAAGTTTTGATGGTTATAGTTGATCCTTAAATTTAATTTTATAGTCTATAATTATCCACGTTAATTGTAAAATTACTAAATTAAAGGGAATGGAGATCAAAACTATAGTTAATAGAAGATATTGGATTACTTGTTATGTTTACTATTTAGTGAATTTGAATTCCTATATTGCTTCCTTATTATTAGTTTTCATATTCTAATTAATTTAGTTAGTGTTTAACTGTAATTATTCAACTCTCCATCTTTATTTTTAATTTGTCTAAAATACATATTAAGGATACATTGAAATTAATCTAGTCTCTGAGTGTTCGACATGTACTTTTCATTCTTCAATTTGACACTGTACACTTGCAGTACATAATTTTTATCAATTTGACATTTTGCACTTGTAGTACATATTTTTATCACATTAAGTTTTTGACGCCGCTGTCAGGAATTAGAATTAATTTTTTATTCCTTATTTTTATTTCTTCGAATTAGTTTTTTTAGCTCTAATATTTTTTATATTATTTTATTTTTGCATTATTATTGAAGCGGATTAGATGTGCGAAAAGATAAAGATTTTGTTGCTGCGTTTTTTCCTGGTATTTTGTACCTTAACTCCAAAAAATAATCAAAAAAATAGTTTATTTTTTTATATATTATTAGTTAGAAACTTAATTGTTGCATTCATGCATTCACTCACGTAGAACACATTCTATTTAAGTTTTTAATTTTTAATTTTTTTTATTATGTTTTTTTCTCATTCTTTCGTAATTTATATAGTTTTAGGACACTTTATTTGTTTACAATTTTTTTTTAGTTATGCATTCTCATTCTTAATTTAACTTTAAGGGCACAAACCCATAACAAGATAAAGTGGGGATTTCATGACCCTTCCTTGACCCATAAACAACCCAACTTGCATTTTACATTACCTTGACTGAATAAAATCAATTAAACATTGACCCTAAGAATTTCGAGCTCAATTAGGACACGGGACTCCAAGAGGAGGCTAAATGTTAAATTAATCATAATACTAGTGTCTAGGCAAGTGGTTTAAAAGGCAAATGCCTCAAGAATGTGTGATATTCAATTAGTCACCGTACTCACGGAGAGACTCCCACCGTTCTTACACTTACCTGGCTAATGTTTGATTAATTTCGAATTTGGTGGACCTTAAGGCGTAACTTGGAACAATTAAGAGTTGTATAGATTTTATTTAGGTTAACCATAGAATTAGAATTTTGTTATTTTTATTTATTTATTTTATTGTGTGACTTTCGTAGTTAGTTGCTTATTTGTGTAGTGGTTTGTGGAAAGATTTACTCTTATTATGATTGGAATAATAACTTTGCTTGGAATCAAGAAGCCTATGAAAAATGTAATGCACACCAATTAAATCAATTTTTTTCGACTTACCAAAACCCTTATCTATATCCATATTCAGATCCAGAATCTCAATATCTACAAGAATTTTAAAAGAAGAAGAGGAAAGATTCAGCACCTTAGAGAAAACTTTAGAAACTTTAATGGAAGCTCAATCTAATTTCATGGAATCTCATATTAACTTCATGCAAAACACTAATCAAGTCATATCTCATCTAGTCGGTTAGTTATCATAATAAATGAGCAAGAGATAGATGAGTTTTCTAATGAGTGTGAGCTTAATCTTGAAAATCATGATGGTTGTGGAAATGATGAGGAAAATAAAAAACTTGTATTCAATTCACACAGTTTGAGTCAAGCCAATTTGAGGAGTCTAAAAATTATAAGTCTATGCCTAAAATTGATTATGTCAAATTTAATGAGTTGATGAGTAGGTTTTATACCTACGAATTTAGTGCTTTTGAGCTTAATTTGTTGTTATATTTGAGTATTTTTATTATCATTTTATTCGTTTTTGTGTTTATGTTGTGTAGGAGGGAATTGGAAGGGTAACAAGGTCAATTCAGGTGTCTGGGAACTAAACTTGAAGCTAGGGGCATTCTGGTAATTTTGGAATATGGCGTCGGGGCGCTATAAAATAAAGGGATATGGCGCCGGGGCGCCAAAGGCATTTTAGGCGCGACAGTTTATCTACTAGAAGCAGAATTGGATACAGAAAAGGACTTAATGCTTATCTTATGTAATTAGGGCAACATTAGAATAGAGGGGGATTATTTGATTATTATTCTACCTTTCTTGAGAGAGAACTGAGAGATATTTTTGTGGATTACTTTTGTTCAAGCTCAGGATTTTGATGTGGGTTAAGCTTACTTTGAAATTTATTCACAATTGGGTTTGATAAAATTACTTCTTCTGAATTCAATTAATTATTTATTTTACATGGATAATTTTGATCCCATAATGGCTTTTGGTTCAGACATGAACTAATCTCCATTATGGGATTCTAACGGATTTTAATATGTAGTTTAATTACAGTCTTGATTGTTAGCTTGTTTTATATATCATAAGGAATTTCTATCATGATTGTTTTGAACGTATGAATGCTTGATCATCATTCGACTTCAGTACTTGTATGGAATTGAAAAATAACATATAAGTATGGATTGTAATCATGATAGCTTGCGAATATGAGGCTTAATTGAATAGCTTAATATTTTGTGAATCAGATAGAAATATACTGCTTCACCGTAAGAGTCAAAATAGGGACTTGTGCTTAAAATCAATATAATTACAATTTCACATATAAATATAGTGATTTTGGTTATAGTGGTGATTACATGGTGTCTATCAAGTATGGATATTATGTAAGTAGGTCATAATGCATTGACAAATGGTTATGTCTATCTTAGTGTCCTTGGCTATTTTCCTGTGATATGAGATTCTTCTAGCATGATGATTGTAAATTAGATGAACTATTAAATGAAGTTAGGATCCCATTAATTCCAGGCTTGATATATTTTATTAGTATTTGCATAGTTAGTTATTAATTGATATAGGAATAATTTTGTCACCAAAAGTAAGTCATTAGTTTAAGCAAATAAGTATAGTGATAGAGCTGATGCATAGTGATTTAATTTAATCCTGTCTCTGTGGGACGATACTTTACTTTCTCTGTATTACTTGTTGACCACGTATACTTGCGTGAGTTAGATCTCTTTTATTTAAGACTTAAAAAGAGGCAACAAGTTTTTGGCGCCGTTGTCGGGGACAGACGTTAGATTTTTATTATTATCATCAGTTTTAAGCTATATTGTTTGACTTAGACAACTCTAATCTTTTCTTATTTCTATTTCTATTTTTGTTTTGGTTTCAGGTACTTGTAGAATTTTTATGCACACACGATCATCCAACTCAGAATTAACACCAGCTCAGGATAATATTGACGGAAGAGGTTGGAAGGCAAGAGTGCGTAGGAATTTACAAGCACAGTTAGAAAGAACTATTCCGAAGATGGCGGAGGAACAGAGAATCGAGCAAAGAGAGGAACATAAAGCTTTGAGGGACTATTCCATGCCAAACATCACGGGATTGCAGTCTAGCATAGTCAGACCGGCAATAGCAACAAATACCTTTGAGATTAAACCAGGAACCATTCAAATGGTGCAGAATTCGGTCCAGTTTGGGGGTGCTGCTACAGACGATCCTAATGAGCATCTTTTGAGTTTCATTGAAATTTGTGATACATTTAGGTACAATGGGGGTGACGGAGGATGTTATCCGACTAAGGCTATTCCCATTCTCATTAAGGGATAGAGCAAGAAGTTGGCTCCATTCTTTGCCTGCAGGATCAATTACTACATGGGAGGACCTAGCACAAAAATTTCTAGCCAAATTTTTCCCAATGGCTAAAACTGCAAAACTAAGGACAACAATTTCACAATTTGAACAACAATAGGGTGAGTCCTTATACGAGGCTTGGGATAGGTACAAGGAGATGCTAAGGAAGTGTCCACACCATGGGATGCTAGATTGGATGGTGATCAACACATTTTATAATGGATTGGGATGGCAATCTAGGCAGATAGTAGATGCAGCTGCGGGTGGAGCTTTAGGGGCAAAGAGCTATGATGAGGCTTATAACCTTATTGAGACTATGACAACAAATGATTTCCAGAATCCTACAGCCAGAACGTCACATCCCAGAGTTGCAGGTTTGTTGGAAGTGGACGCTATTACCCAATTGTCAGCACAGATGGCGGCTATGGCAAAGAAAATAGATTCGTTATCGGAAAGCAAAGCCAAGTCAGTTGCTTTCGTATGTGAGATTTGCGCGGGGTCGCATTCAACAAATCAATGTGCTATCAACTCGGAGTCGGCACAGTATGTGAACACTTATAAGAAAGACCAAGGTCAGTTTCAGAACACATACCACCCCAACAACCGCAATCATCCAAACTTTAGTTGGTCAAACAACCAAGGAAATCAGCAGCAGCAGTTTCAGTAGAACAATCAGTTCCAGCCGGCGCAACAACAGTATGCTCCACAACCACCTTTTCCACCGGGATATTCTCAACAACAACATCCTACTCCATATGCACCTCCGCAGGAAAAGAAATCAGAAATGGAGGAGATGATGTTAAAGTACTTGGCGAATACAGAGGTGATGATCAAAAGCCAGGCAGTGGCTATTAAAAATCTGGAAGCTCAGATGGGGCAAATGGCAACTATGCTTAACAGCAGGCCCCAGGGTTCATTGCCAAGTAACACAGAGGCAAATCCACGGAGAGAAGGTAAGGAACAGTGTCAGGCCATTACACTCAGATCGGGAAAGCAATATTCAGGAAATGTACCAGACTCAGCAGCACCGAGTTTACAAGGGGATGACACTGGGGTAGAAACTGAGATAAAAATTGGAGATGAACAGAAAGAGAAGAAGGATAACTACGAGTCAGTAGAGAAGGAGAAAGCTAGTTCAGATGAGAAGCCCGTGAATACAGTACCGCAAGTTCACCCTCGAGTTCCATATCCGCAAAGATTGAATAAACAGAGGGATGATAAACAGTTCCGAAAGTTTTTGGAGGTTTTTAAGAAACTGCAGATCAACATACCTTTCGCGGAGGCATTGGAACAAATGCCAAGTTATGCAAAGTTCATGAAGGGTATATTGTCAAGGAAGAGAAGATTAGATGAATTTGAAACAGTGGCCTTGACGGAGGAATGCAGTGCAGTGCTTCAGCGTAAACTACCTCCAAAGCTGAAAGATCCGGGCAGTTTCACAATTCCATGCACGATCGGAAAGATGAGCTTCGATAAATGTTTGTGTGATCTTGGGGCAAGTATCAACCTGATGCCGTTATTAGTATTCAGTCAGTTAGGATTACCGGAACCAAGGCCAACAAATATTTCCCTACAACTAGCTGATAGATCTATCACATATCCACGGGGGATAGTGGAGGACGTACTTATGAAAGTGGATAAATTCATCTTTCCGGCGGACTTCATTATTCTGGATTATGAGGAAGATAAAAATATACCAATCATACTAGGGAGACCATTCCTAGCCACGGGGAGGACTTTGATAGACGTCCAGAAAGGGGAGCTTACAATGCGTGTACATGATCAGGAGGTGACGTTCAACGTTTTCAAGGCAATGAAGCTCCTAACCGATGAAGAAGAATGCTTCAGAGTTGACTTGGTGGATAGTATAGTGCATGATGAAGTTGAGAGTTTGTTGGGCTATGAACCACTGCAAAGAGTGATTGCTGAAAATTCAAATTTGGAGGATGACGAATGTGCCGAACTTGTGCAATATTTGGATACCACCCCCAAATTCGGAAAATTCAGAACACCTATCGAGCCACTTACGAAAGCGGGAGAGACATCGGCAAAGTTGAAACCATCTCTTGAGATACCTCCTGAACTTGAACTTAAACCACTTCCAGCACATCTCAGGTACGTATTTTTAAATAAAGATTCAAAGCTACCTGTGATTATTTTTTCTGCACTAACATCTTTTCAGGAGGGAAAACTGCTACGAGTGCTTAGAGAGTTTAAATCAGCTATTGGATGGACCATAGCCGATATCAAGGGAATAAACCCGTCTTTTTGCATGCACAAGATCTTACTGGAAGATGGTAGCAAGCCGACAGTTGAACAGCAAAGAAGGCTCAATCCTATAATGAAAGAAGTGGTTAAGAAGGAGATACTAAAATGGCTGGATGCGGGAATAATCTACCCTATCTCAGATAGTGCATGGGTGAGCCCTGTGCAGTGCGTACCAAAGAAGGGTGGAATGACTGTTGTTACCAATGGGAATAATGAGCTGATCCCAACGCGAACCGTAACAGGGTGGAGAATTTGCATGGACTACCGCAAGCTTAACAAAGCTACAAGGAAGGACCATTTTCCACTTCCGTTTATCGATCAGATGTTGGACCGACTGGCGGGTCATGAGTACTATTGCCTTCTGGATGGGTATTCAGGCTACAATCAGATTACGATAGCTCCAGAAGACCAGGAAAAGACTACGTTTACATGTCCATACGGCACTTTTGCCTTTAGAAGAATGTCTTTCGGGTTGTGCAATGCTCCAGCCACTTTTCAGAGATGTATGACAGCGATTTTTTCAGACATGGTCGAACAGAATGTTGAGGTATTTATGGATGACTTCTCGGTATTTGGTGATTCTTTCGATCTATGTCTTGAAAACTTGGTAATGGTTTTAAAGAGATGTGTTGAGACAAATTTAGTATTGAATTGGGAGAAATGCCATTTTATGGTGCAAGAATGAGTCATACTGGGACACAAAGTGTCGAAGTAAGGCATTGAGGTGGACAGGGCAAAGCTGGAAACGATTGAGAATTTACCTCCACCCACGTCAGTAAGAGGTGTCCGCAGTTTTCTTGGTCATGCAGGTTTCTACCGCAGATTCATCAAGGACTTCTCCAAGATAACTAAACCATTGTGCAGTTTATTGGAGAAGGATGCACAGTTTAATTTTGATGAGGCTTGCATGAGGGCATTTGAGCATTTAAAGAATAAGTTAACATCAACACCAATTATCACAGCACCATATTGGGCGTTGCCGTTTGAGCTGATGTGTGATGCCAGTGATTACGCAGTGGGGGCTGTTTTGGGGCAAAGGAAGGAAAAGTTGTTTCATGTGATATACTATGCCAGCAAGACCCTTACAGATGCACAGTTAAACTACACCACCACAGAGAAAGAGTTATTGGCTGTGGTGTACGCCTTTGATAAATTTAGGTCATATCTGATAGGCACAAAGGTGATAGTGTATACGGATCACTCGGCAATTCGACACCTAGTGGCGAAGAAGGATGCAAAGCCCAGGTTGATCAGGTGGATATTGCTTTTGCAAGAATTTGATTTGGAGATCAAGGATAGGAAGGGTACCGAAAACCAAGTGGCAGACCACTTGTCTCGACTAGAGCGGCCAGAAAGGGAGGTAGACAGCAAAGTTGAAATTAATGAATCCTTTCCGGATGAGCAGTTATTTGTGGTGCAAGGGGAAGTGCCATGGTTTGCGGATTACGCAAATTACTTGTTGAGTAAGATGATACCTTCTGACTTGGTGGGACACCAAAAGAAAAAGTTCCTGCATGATGTTAAATGGTATATATGGGATGAGCCGTATTTGTTTAAACAGTGTGCGGATCAAATGATAAGAAGGTGTATCCCGTATAGTGAAACCGAAGGGATTTTACATGATTGCCATTCTTCTGTGTATGGAGGACATTATGGCGGAGAGAGAACAGCGGCTAGAGTACTTCAAGCAGGATTCTACTGGCCGACAATCTTTAAAGATGCATACAGTTTTGTTCAGCGGTGTGATAGATGTCAGCGAGTAGGTAATATTTCAAAGAGGAATGAAATGCCTTTAAATACAATCCTTGAAGTAGAAGTTTTCGATGTTTGGGGGATTGATTTCATGGGCCCTTCGTGTCTTCGTGCGGTAATCTCTACATCTTGTTAGCCGTTGACTATGTGTCTAAATGGGTAGAAGTGGCAACACTCCCGACAAATGATGCCAAGGTAGTCCTAAAGTTTTTGCATATAAGTATTTTCACTAGATTTGGGACTCCTAGGGCCATTATTAGCGATGAAGGTAGTCATTTCTACAACAGGTAGTTCACAGCGTTGCTGGCCAAGTTTGGGATAAATCATCGTATTGCTACAGCTTATCACCCCCAGACGAACGGACAGGCTGAAGTATCCAATCGAGAAGTAAAAAGAATCCTCGAAAAAATTGTGAATCCGACGAGGAAGGATTGGTCCCTGAAACTGGATGATGCTGTGTGGGCTTATCAGACTGCTTACAAAAATCCGTTGGGCATGTCACCATTTCAGCTTGTTTATGAAAAAGCTTGTCATCTTCCTATAGAGCTCGAGCACAAGGAATATTGGGCAATTCGTAAATTGAACTTTGATTCAACAGCTGTAGGGGAAAAACGACTACTTCAAATCAATGAGTTGGACGAATTTCGATTACAGGCATATGAAAACTCGAAGCTGTACAAGGAGAAGGTGAAGAAATGGCATGATCGTAAGATCATAGAAAGAACATTTGAACCGGGTCAAAGGGTTTTACTTTTCAACTCCAGACTCAAACATTTTCCCGGGAAGCTGAAATCAAGATGGTCAGGACCATTCACAGTGAAAACGGTTTTTCCACATGGCGCGATTGAAGTATACGACAAATTGTCAGATCAATCGTTCAAGGTGAATGGACAGAGGTTGAAGCATTACTTTGGGGATGAGGTGGACAGACAAAAATCACCTTAGTCCTTTCTACAACATGATCTTCAGAGAAAGTCAAGCTAATTGACTATAACTTAGCGCTACCTGGGAGGCAACCCAGCGGTTTAATTTTGTGTTTTTCCTTTGTTTAGTTAATTGACTATGTTTTTTTTAGGACTAACTTGGGTGTTTGGATATTTTGTAGCTTGTAGAAGCTTGAATTGGACAACATTTGCTTAAGTATGGGAAGAAGGCAGTCGTCAAGCACAAATCCAGCACCCCCGCGCCAAATGCAGAACGGCCTAAAAAGTTATAGCGCCCCGGCTCTATAATACTGAAGAAGAATAGCGCCCCGGCGCTAAAGCCAATACCCAGACACTGTTTATGGTGCCCCGACGCTGAAGGTAAGGCAAAATATGGCGCCCCGACGCTATAATCGGTATTTAGAAAAAAAATAGGGCTTCCAGCCCTAAACAGGTACCGCACAATAGCAGCCTTTGTTCTTGTTTCTTTCCTTTTCTTCCATATATCTCAATTTCTCCCAAGAATTTTGTTCTCAAGTAGTACTTGCACACAAGCAATTTTGCTAGCACGGATTTAGGGTCTGGATTACGCACTCTCTCCCTACTTTTTCTCTCTTTCAACGGTACGTCAAGGTCAGTTATTTTGTTGTTTCAATTGAATTAGTTATGCACGGTATGAGGCTAATTTATCAAAAACTCTTGTTTGTTTGACATGATACCTTGTTTGGGAATGTCTTATCTATGATTGGGGTTTCATGCTTGCACTTGTTGAAGTATTGCATGTTGAAATTTCCATGTCGCCCACTAGGTGTTTGATAATATGCTTGTGTGAATGTTTTTGGGGATAATGTGCAATTACATGCTTGATGGCTCATTATACATAGTTAACGTGCATATGATTAGATTGCCTATGCATTGCCTTGCCACACCTGTTTTGGGAAACCCTTATGATGTTAGTCTACAATTGAGTTTATAATTGGCATCATGGTATCTGAGCAATATGGTATACTTTTCACTGTTGGGTATTGTCATTGCTTTCTCGTTTGGTTCTTGTAGCAGTTATGGGCATGATGACACTTATGTGGCTTGAATCACTATGAAATTGCTATAGACCTTACGGTTGGGGGTTTCCACTATGCACTTGTTATATGATCATTGCACTAGTTCTTAGTTGACTATCTTGTTGTGCAAATATGTTATGGTACAATGAACTGAATTACGCTATTTCTTGCGTCAAGGTAACTATGGCATCCAAAAGACAACGTGGGGAAGGATCTACTTCTACTCCAACTAAGACCTTTGACAAGAAGCGATTTGCTAGTGCAGAAGCGCAAGATAGATATCTTAAATTCGCACAGCGGCCATTAGTTCCAGAACGGGGGTTGCAACTAACTGCACAAGATGGCGAGATGGTTTTAATGATTGCTGAGCGTCGATGGGGTTTGTTCACGGCACAACCGGATCCAGCAGTTATAGCCGTGGTAAAGGAATTTTATGCGCATGTTAAGGACCGTGACGGGTTTACAGTGCGAGTGCGAGGAAAGACTGTAAATTTTGATTGCCCAGAGATTAATCACATCTATGACTTGGCAGATTCGGGTTCTGGAAATGAGTACACCGCTTTTGTGCGTGATGGACCTGACTATGATCAGATAATTCAAGATTTGTGTCAGCCGGGTACAACACGGAAAGCTCGTGGGCGCGGTAGCATGAACTTTCCGCAATCCAGGCTCAGTCAGTATGGAAAGGCGTGGTATGCTTTCTTGTGTGCTAAACTAATGCCGTCTACTCACGTGAGCGATGTGACAAGGGAAAGAGCCGTGCTTTTGTATTGTTTGGTGACTGGGAAGACCATGAACGTTGGCCTTATTATTAGGAACTCCATTATCCGTGCTGCAGAGGGTGGTACCACTGGTGGGTTACCACATCCCTCTCTTATTTGTGCTCTCTGTGCACGGGCAGGGGTCAAATAGAAGGATGATGAGATGATGCAGCCGCCTATGCCTGTTCTGGACCACAAGATGATTATACGCTATACTGTTAAATGGACAGGAGGTAAAAGTCATCCGCGTGGGTTAGGATTTATAGTTTCATAGCCAGATCCTGCAGCTCAGTCAGCACCTAACCCTGCATCATCTAGTTCTTATACTGCACCGCCTCGTTTTGAAGTCTCGTTTGAGGTTCAACGTGAGATTGATCGATGGTTCTACAATATCGAAGCCCAAAATGTTCGTTTGGCTGAGCGACAAGATACCATGTACGAGTATAATGTTTCCTTCAACAATTCCATGGTCAATATGTTTGCTCGGCTGAATCCTTCGGTTGATTCCAGTCAGTTCCTATCTGCACCTGTTTTACCTGTGTTCCCTCCGTCTGATTTGGAGCGCAGTGATGATGAGGACCAGAATGATGAGGAGGTTCCTCCTGCAGAGTAGTTTATTCAGGGAAGTCCCCCATTCTTCGTTTTTTTTATATGCTTTTTCAATGAGGGCATTGCTTTACTTAAGTTTGGGGGTTGTTTTCTGTTGTTTTGTGTTTGACTTGTTGATAGTTAATGCATATAGAGTAGGTGCACGTTGTTATTTGATGCATTCATTTATGTCTCGTTATACTTATGTCTGCTAGACATTGATAGATTAGGATTGCATTTTAGGCTGTGTTTTGCATTTAGCTGCATGAATCGAGCGATAAATGATGTAGTTTTTTAATTTTGGGCCAATGATGAGAATTGATTGATAATTTGAGATTCACTTAGAGTTGAAAGCTGATGGAAGTGATGATGTAACCAGTGAGTTAATTTGGCTAGTTTAATACTCATGTTGGCAATCTAAAAAAAATTGATGTATTGGTTAATCTAATTCAAATCCTTACATACTCTATTTCTGGTAAGAACTTTGGGAATAATGTGATGAAATCGGTGAATCTTCTTTGAAGGCTAGTGTAAGCAAGGACCTAAGTTTGGGGGAGTCCAAGAGAAAAAAAATGGAAAATTTTGAACTTTTCCCGATTAAAGAATGGAACATGTGGTGGATTGAGATGGAGCGTTAAACGCACTCATTCATAAACACATGTAACGAGATGGAGCGTAAAACGCACTCGTTCAAAAGAAAGTGAGACGGAGCATAAAATGCACTCACTAAAAAGTTAAAAATTGGGGAAGGGTTGAAAAAAAAAGGGATTTAAATGTGGTAATTAAACCTTGGTGACGATCCTGTGCTTAGTAATTGCTTACAGTAGGTAGATTGGTTGTATTCACTGGTAGAGTTAAGTAAAGCTGGAGTTCTTTCTAAGAAATTGATTAAGTTTGTGATTTGAGTAAAGATTGACTGAAGCTGTTGGTTCGCAAATAGCATGGGTGTTGACAAGTGAGATTTGGCTAACTGGTTTGTGTCGGAACTCTTGCATTAGTTGAATACTCTATTTAAATAGTGGTATTATCTTTGAGGCCAAAGTTGGATATTGCATTATTTGTTGTTTGATTAGGATTCGTATAGTTAGGGTGATTTGCATATTGTATTGCTTGGGGACAAGCAATCGGTTAAGTTTGGGGGTATTTGATGAGTAGGTTTTATACCTACGAATTTAGTGCTTTTGAGCTTAATTTGTTGTTATCTTTGAGTATTTTTATTATCATTTTATTCGTTTTTGTGTTTACGTTGTGCAGGAGGGAATTGGAAGGGTAACAAGGTCAATTCAGGTGTTTGGGAACTAAACTTGAAGCTAGGGGCATTCTGGTAATTTTGGAATATGGCGCCGGGGCACTATAAAATAAAGGGATATGGCGCCGGGGCGCCAAAGGCAGTTTAGGCGCGGCAGTTTATCTACTAGAAGCAGAATTGGATACGGAAAAGGACTTAATGCTTATCTTATGTAATTAGGGCAACATTAGAATAGAGGGGGATTATTTGATTATTATTCTACCTTTATTGAGAGAGAACTGAGAGATATTTTTGTGGATTACTTTTGTTCAAGCTCAGGATTTTGATGTGGGTTAAGCTTACTTTGGAATTTATTCACAATTGGGTTTAATAAAATTACTTCTTCTGAATTCAATTAATTGTTTATTTTCCATGGATAATTTTGATCCCATAATGGCTTTTGGTTCAGACATGAACTAATCTCCATTATGGGATTCTAACGGATTTTAATATGTAGTTTAATTACAGTCTTGATTGTTAGCTTGTTTTATATATCATAAGGAATTTCTATCATGATTGTTTTGAACGTATGAATGCTTGATCATCATTCGACTTCAGTATTTGTATGGAATTGAAAAATAACATATAAGTATGGATTGTAATCATGATAGCTTGCGAATATGAGGCTTAATTGAATAGCTTAATATTTTGTGAATCAGATAGAAATATACTGCTTCACCGTAAGAGTCAAAATAGGGACTTGTGCTTAAAATCAATATAATTGCAATTTCACATAGAAATATAGTGATTTTGGTTATAGTGGTGATTACATGGTGTTTATCAAGTATGGATGTTATGTAAGTAGGTCATAATGCATTGACAAATGGTTATGTCTATCTTAGTGTCCTTGGCTATTTTCCTGTGATATGAGATTCTTCTAGCATGATGATTGTAAATTAGATGAACTATTAAATGAAGTTAGGATCCCATTAATTCCAGGCTTGATATATTTTATTAGTATTTGCATAGTTAGTTATTAATTGATATAGGAATAATTTTGTCACCAAAAGTAAGTCATTAGTTTAAGCAAATAAGTATAGTGATAGAGCTGATGCATAGCGATTTAATTTAATCCTGTCTCTGTGGGACGATACTTTACTTTCTCTGTATTACTTGTTGACCACGTATACTTGCGTGAGTTAGATCTCTTTTATTTAAGACTTAAAAAGAGGCAACAAGTTTTTGGCGCCGTTGCCGGGGACAGGCGTTAGATTTTTATTATTATCATCAGTTTTAAGCTATATTGTTTGACTTAGACAACTCTAATCTTTTCTTATTTCTATTTCTATTTTTGTTTTGGTTTCAGGTACTTGTAGAATTTTTATGCACACACGATCATCCAACTCAGAATTAACACCAGCTCAGGATAATATTGACGGAAGAGGTTGGAAGGCAAGAGTGCGTAGGAATTTACAAGCACAGTTAGAAAGAACTATTCCGAAGATGGCGGAGGAACAGAGAATCGAGCAAAGAGAGGAACATAAAGCTTTGAGGGACTATTCCATGCCAAACATCACGGGATTGCAGTCTAGCATAGTCAGACCGGTTTGGGGGTGCTGCTACAGACGATCCTAATGAGCATCTTTTGAGTTTCATTGAAATTTGTGATACATTTAGGTACAATGGGGTGACGGAGTATGCTATCCGACTAAGGCTATTCCCATTCTCATTAAGGGATAGAGCAAGAAGTTGGCTCCATTCTTTGCCTGCAGGATCAATTACTACATGGGAGGACCTAGCACAAAAATTTCTAGCCAAGTTTTTCCCAATGGCTAAAACTGCAAAACTAAGGACAACAATTTCACAATTTGAACAACAACAGGGTGAGTCCTTATATGAGGCTTGGGATAGGTACAAGGAGATGCTAAGGAAGTGTCCACACCATGGGATGCTAGATTGGATGGTGATCAACACATTTTATAATGGATTGGGATGGCAATCTAGGCAGATAGTAGATGCAGTTGCGGGTGGAGCTTTAGGGGCAAAGAGCTATGATGAGGCTTATAACCTTATTGAGACTATGGCAGCAAATGATTTCCAGAATCCTATAGCCAGAACGTCACAGCCCAGAGTTGCAGGTTTGTTGGAAGTGGACGCTATTACCCAGTTGTCAGCACAGATGGCGGCTATGGCAAAGAAAATAGATTCCTTGTCGGAAAGCAAAGCCAAGTCAGTTGCTTTCGTATGTGAGATTTGCGCGGGGTCGCATTCAACAAATCAATGTGCTATCAACTCGGAGTCGGCATAGTATGTGAACACTTATAAGAAAGACCAAGGTCAGTTTCAGAACATATACCACCCCAACAACCGCAATCATCCAAACTTTAGTTGGTCAAACAACCAAGGAAATCAGCAGCAGCAGTTTCAGTAGAACAATCAGTTCCAGCCGGCGCAGCAACAGTATGCTCCACGACCACCTTTTCCACCGGGATATTCTCAACAACAACATCCTACTCCATATGCACCTCCGCAGGAAAAGAAATCAGAAATGGAGGAAATGATGTTAATGTACATGGCGAATACAGAGGTGATGATCAAAAGCCATGCAGTGGCTATTAAAAATCTGGAATCTCAGATGGGGCAAATGGCAACTATGCTTAACAGCAGGCCCCAAGGTTCATTGCCAAGTAACACAGAGGCAAATCCACGGAGAGAAGGTAAGGAACAGTGTCAGGCCATTACACTCAGATCGGGAAAGCAATATTCAGGAAATGTACCAGACTCAGCAGCACCGAGTTTACAAGAGGATGACACTGGGGTAGAAACTGAGATAAAAATTGGAGATGAACAGAAAGAGAAGAAGGATAACTACGAGTCAGTAGAGAAGGAGAAAGCTAGTTCAGATGAGAAGCCCGTGAATACAGTACCGCAAGTTCACCCTCGAGTTCCATATCCGCAAAGATTGAATAAATAGAGGGATGATAAACAGTTCCGAAAGTTTTTGGAGGTTTTTAAGAAACTGCAGATCAACATACCTTTCGCGGAGGCATTGGAACAAATGCCAAGTTATGCAAAGTTCATGGGATTCTAACGGATTTTAATATGTAGTTTAATTACAGTCTTGATTGTTAGCTTGTTTTATATATCATAAGGAATTTCTATCATGATTGTTTTGAACGTATGAATGCTTGATCATCATTCGACTTCAGTACTTGTATGGAATTGAAAAATAACATATAAGTATGGATTATAATCATGATAGCTTGCGAATATGAGGCTTAATTGAATAGCTTAATATTTTGTGAATCAGATAGAAATATACTGCTTCACCGTAAGAGTCAAAATAGGGACTTGTGCTTAAAATCAATATAATTGCAATTTCACATAGAAATATAGTGATTTTGGTTATAGTGGTGATTACATGGTGTCTATCAAGTATGGATGTTATGTAAGTAGGTCATAATGCATTGACAAATGGTTATGTCTATCTTAGTGTCCTTGGCTATTTTCCTGTGATATGAGATTCTTCTAGCATAATGATTGTAAATTAGATGAACTATTAAATGAAGTTAGGATCCCATTAATTCCAGGCTTGATATATTTTATTAGTATTTGCATAGTTAGTTATTAATTGATATAGGAATAATTTTGTCACCAAAAGTAAGTCATTAGTTTAAGAAAATAAGTATAGTGATAGAGCTGATGCATAGTGATTTAATTTAATCCTGTCTCTGTGGGACGATACTTTACTTTCTCTGTATTACTTGTTGACCACGTATACTTGCGTGAGTTAGATCTTTTTTATTTAAGACTTAAAAAGAGGCAACATGAGCCGGTTGAAAAAATCTATAAGCCTAAAGTTTCACACCCTGAAAGACTTATTCCTAGAAAACCACAGTGATTTTTTAGATCAATCCATTGAATTAAACATGATCCAAGAATTGTTCATGACCCAAAAAAAATTGAAAATAGACTCATGATTGAAGATGATCCAACTGACTTTTTGTTAAATTATCTTGATCAAAATTGGAACGAATCTGAATACTTAATTAAGGTTAATGAGATGTTAAGATCCACTGCACATAAGTCAACCAAATGGGAACATGCATGCGAGTCTATTCTTTCACACTTTGAACATGTTGGTGAATGTTTTCCTAAAGTAAACTTTAAGTACATTCCTGATGAAAATTGTGACTATTTTTAGTTTTCTAGACCTCTGAAAAATTATGAAAAGACCACACTCATTTGCCCATATACATTACTCTTTATCATTACATGTGTTTTAGGATTTATGAAATTCGTAGGTATGTACATTTGTTCTCTTTCTCACCACATTTTCTTGTAGAACAAATGTCCCACATACAAGGTATAGTTCTTTCATTTTTTAGTTCTCTATGCTTCATTTGTATACATTGAGAACAATGCATGATTTAGGTATTGGGGAGTTTGTTTGTATTAGATTTTCTTTTTTCTTTTTATTTTCTTTTTTCTTCTTTTGGAAAATAAAAAAAACACAAAATAATTTTTTTTAAAAAAAATTCAAAAAAAAATAAAAAACTTTGTTTAGCTTGTTAGGAGTTGGATTAATAAGTGTTTGTGGAGTTGAAACTCATTAGTAAGATTGGAAGATTTAGAACTTTTGAACTTTTGATAAATTTTAGTTTGAAACACTGTCTTGGATAAAATTAAAATTTATATGCATTTTTGCATTACACATTTTCATTAATTCTCAATTGTGGGGTATAAATCTATGAGTTAAGCAATCTAAAGAAAGAAAATAGAAAAAGGGAAAAAAGTAGAAAAACGTTTTTAAAAAAATAGCAATAATTACTTCAATGTCCATTAAACGAAATAACTGGATATCCAAACCTCAGAACGCATCGATATTCACGCTGAAAAGTGTGATGGATATAAGTAGCTTGACTAGTCTAGTTTTGTGACCTTTATTACTCGAGTTAGTAAGCCCTTAGGGGTGTTTCTACACCTAGTGCCCTAATACCAATTGATTTGGGAGTCATTAGTCTAACGCTTGTCACATGGGTAATTTTAAAAAGCCTAAAAAACCGAGACATTACACAAGTTAAGGAAAAAAAAGAAAAAAAATATATGAAAAAAAAGAAAAAAGAAAAAAAAATAAGTTTACTTAATTTCGTGGTAAAAATCTCTACTAAAAGTTACATCATATACACAATGCATGCATCACATGAAAATAATTTTATGAAGGATGGTGTCTAGAATGAAAATTGAGTATTTTTTGATAAGGTGAAAGTGTAATTTTGAACTTAATCTTGTTTATGAATAATGTCATGGATATTTAGAAATTTTCTTTCAATTTCATAACTTGTTGAACTCAAAAATATTTTCTTTATAATTTTAAATTTTGTTGGTATATTCACTGCAAACCCTCACGAGACAGAAGTCATCCACTTAGGGTAACCTTGGGGTTTAAAGGCTTGTTGCACATACTAAATGCAATCGTGTTTCCTCCGAAAATATGTTAGTTATAGTTTTTATTTTATTTTATTTTACTCGAGGACAAGTAAAAGCTAGGTATGAGAGTATTTGGTAGACACATATTATTGCATATTATTATCCCTCAATTTTATTATTTTATGTGCTTATTTTATTTAACTAATATCATTTATTTTGTTTTGTAGGTTTTATTATTTACTGATCTTGGTGAGCAAGTAATGGATAATTTTTTAGCTTTTAAAGGAGAAAAATGACTCTACAAAATTACCATGTACATGTTGAAGTTAAGAAGGAAAGAAGAGGATAAAAGGAAACAAAAAAGACCAAGTTCAAGGAATCTAGATTATAGCACAAATTATTTTTTCTTATAAACAAGACTTTTGTTTTAGAGAGAAAAGATTATTTGCTATTAATTTATGTATTAATTTATGTTAGGAGTAAGAGTAGATTAAATTACTTCTTCATTGTACGCTCGTTTGAGGATCGTTAATTTAGAATGGGAGTAGATTAAATTACTTCTTCATTGTACGCCCGTTTGAGGATCTTTAATTTCTTCTTCTTCTTTTTCTGCTACTTTTTCTTTTTCTTCTTTTTCTTCTTCTTCTTAGTTAGTTTATTTATTTTCATGTCTACCTAATTTTTTATATCTTAGATAAAGATAAAATTAAATAATTATTCATGATAATATTTTCCATCTCTTCTATTAATTGTGCTTTAACGTTTAATTGATTTCGCCTTCATGTTTTGTTATTGAAATACATTCGTTTTATATTTCTTATGTGATTTTAAATTAATTAAAAGATTTTGATAGATTATTGTTAAGATATGAGTTTTTCATAATCCATGCTTGCTCGAAGAAGTTGGGTCATAGTTAATTCTTAAATTTTCATAGTTTATGCTTGCCTTCGTTAATTGTAAAATTACTAAATTAAAGGGAATGAGAATCAAAACCATAATTAAGTTATAAAAATGAAGAGATTGGATTACTTGTTATGTTTATTATTTAGTGGATTCGAATTCCTAGATTGTTTCCTTATTATTAGTTTTCATATTCTAATTAGTTTAGTTGGTGTTTAGTTATAATTAATCAACTCTCCATCTTTATTTTTAATTCACCTGAAATACATATTAAGGATTCACTGAAATTAATCTAGTCTTTGTCGGTTCGATTTGTACCTGTCAGTTCTTTAATTTGAAATTGTGCACTTGTAGTATATAATTGTTATTACATCACAGGCCTTAACCACAGTCGTTGTCCTCTTATTTCTCCGATTGTTGTTGGAAGGGCTTTGGGGGATCTTGATTTATATTGAGCTTCCAAGATTTTGGGCAAACTCGCAAAGAGCTTTGAACTTCTCACATTTCTTGGTGATGAGATGGGTTGGAAATGGGCTTGTGCCTTGTTGATGCACACATTTACCTAGGTGGAACTACAGCTACTGCAGATTCATGTCTGTCCAATCTTTCACACTTTCCTTCTCCAAATTGTAGTACCAACTAAAGCTTCCTCAGTCAATAACTTGTTGAACTCCCTAATTAACAAGCAGTGGTTGGCCTCTTCGTTATCCATGAGCCAAGGCGACATGCATTCAATAAATCTGGCGATATGCTTTCTAGCATTACCCTTTTCACCATTGAAACTTAGGAAACTCTGGTAGATGCTCGATATAGCACGAGGGGTATGGTCTTCTTTGAATTGAGGCCGAGTATGTGGGTGTAAAGTTTAACTCAACATACTTGGAGTCAGCTATCTGGAGTTTGGTTATCATGTCGAGCATGTCAGCATTGGTCATGAAATTACCCGTTTGTGTATGAGGTGTAGGTTGGCTAAGGGAGGATTGAGGTTAGGGTTAGGCTATCGGGATCAGTGGTTCTTGGATCCCTATAGGTCTAGCTTGGGCTGAAGATGTAAGGTTTGGTACAACAGGAGTGGGTTGGGTTTGGGGAATAAGCATGTTGGAAGTCGCTTGGTTGTTGGGTGTAGCTTGATTAGCTAGTATAACTTGGGCACTAGGTGTGATCTGGGTGTCAGGAAGGATTAATGCAGGAGATTATTGGTGTGGGGTTTGCATGGTGAATTCTTGAAGATTTGGGTTTAGCTATGGTAAGCCAAGCAATTGTTGTCGAAAGAGTCTCATTTCTTCCTGCTACTTTTGGATGTCAATCATCATGGACATAAAGAGGGTTTGTCCTTCTTTTGCATCTTTTAAGTCCTACAACATTTTGAGCTGCATCCTTTGTTGGGTTACTTGGTCACCGACTACTTCGAGTCCAACTCCCTCACTCACTACTAGTGGTTGTAAGGTAGTTGCCACATTTTGGTTTTCCTCGTTCGCCATCCTATCCGAGAAATTGCTACTGTCTGATGCCTCTTTTACAGTAGGAAAATCAAGGTTAGAAATCAAGGTTGCGAGCGAGCGTTAAAGTTGTTGCAGTGTCCGCATAATGGCCGTCAGATAACTGCTTTATCGTCATACCGCTCCTTATAATGGACATAACCTCTACAAATACAATATCTCCCCAGCAGAGTCGCCAAAAATGTTAGTCTGGGGTTAATTAATGAGGGTGAGTTGGATAAACGAAGGATCCATTAAGGCAAGGATAACTATGAAAGGGGAGCTAAGGGGAGAAGAACAGGATGGAATGACATAATAGTAAGCAAATAAGAGTTTCTCTCTAGACTAGGTAAGTTGTGTCTGTCTAAATGTCAAATCATAAGCTCTATTTATAATGCATAAAGGTCTAGGTCCACATGGAACGTTCAGGTGGTGCCACGTGGTGGGTCTCGTGTATGTCTAACGTCATATGCTCGAATGGGTTCCACAGTACTGTCAATGTCATACTCGTCCTAAAGGGTCCTTACTCTCTTGGCAATCATGTTCTCCTAACCGCCAAGCCAACCCTTAGACAGCTATCCCAATGTTATACCCGAATGCCCTATGGCTCTCTACCAGAAGCCTTAGGAAATAAGCGAGGTCTTCATTACAGGTGTTATGTAAACTTATATACATGTGTAACAATAGCACCGCGTGGCCGATCATGAGGACCCACATGGCTAAACCCGAGAACCCAAAGGAGTCGGACTCAAGGGGTCTAAGTGACCGGGCCTGTGAGGCCAAAAAGGTCCAACCCGAGAGCCCTAAGTGGTGGGGTTCGCGGATGCCACGTGACAGCTCGTTGGGAGGTCTACATGTCGTTGATATCCCATTATGGGTTCCACGCATAATGCCCAAAGGGGCCCACACGCGTACGTGTCGGGCCTACGTGTGTCAACTCGAAGCTTCGAAAAGTGATTTGTAGTGATGTTTATGTAATTTTAATTGGAATATCTATTAGTAATTTTTATTTTAAATTAATTATTTAGTTAATTGTAACAAGGCTCATTCTTGATAGAATTTTTGTGTCGGTCATTGTAACTAACAACTTATTATTTTAAGAATAAATATAAAACAAATTTAAATACTTTATATTTATAAAATTTATAAATTAGACTCTTTTTGAGAAAAGTTGAGTAATATTTTGGGTGTCCAATTAAAGGTGGGAAGCGATTTATTATATGTCGACAAATTTTATGACAAAATTAGATTACAAGTTTACAACTAACGTGAAACTCTAAGCGATAAAATAAATTAGTGTAGAACCCTTCTTAGGGGCTGTTTGATAAAATTGAATGAGTAATCATATCTGAATGAGTTGAATGAAATAGAAATTCTATTTGAAACTAAACACTGAATGAAAAAAATTGTTTGATAATGGATCCGTCTGAAACGTCTGAAAGATTATTTTTCCCATTTTAACCTTTCTGAATTGTGTTAACCATGTATATTTGGAGATTCTAAGTTGAAATTTTATCCGGGGATTAAATAAAAACCCAGTATATGATAAAAATCCAATTTATTATAATATTGAGATATCTTAAATTGTTTTAATTTCTTACTTCATATGCCTATTTTAAATTTTCATATTTTCTCGAGGACTTGAGCCTCTTTTTTTATATATAAAAATTAAATTAAATAATCATAAAATACTTGTACCAAAATATTTTTCACTTTTATTATGTTAAAAGTATTTGTAGAATTTTTAACCTATGTAGTAGTTTCACAATAAAAAAGATAAATATTTGTGGTTGGTGCTTTTGCTAGTTTGACTCTTTTTTTGGTAAATAGTTTGACTCACCTTTTCTATTATGATAGGTTGCTGAAACTTTAAAAATATATTAAGAATATAATTCAATCGTTATTCATATCCCTCACCCAATTCCAACCCAGAGCCGTATACTAGTAAAGTACCTCTTTCTTTCAAATAGTCATTTGATCAACGGAGCCCCTAACTATAAATTGAAGAGGAAAGGAATTACAAGCTTAGTTCTCTCATCGTTGGCTTTGAATGATCTATAGCTGTCCATTCTTACTATGAAATTGAAGAGATAATTAAATGGAGTTACAAATTAAGATAACAAGGTCCATTCACATGGAAGATCAAGAGAATATTGTTGGATAAGATGGGAAGGTGAAGGATATGACGTGAGACTGAAAGATGGAAGTCTGATTTATTAAGAATACGAAGTATAGAGTTATTGTTTAATTTCTATGCGGGTAGTTGAGTAAAAAGGTCATTCAGCGTTTGTACTTAGCGATTCAGGTAGAGAAATCCAACTTATTCGCTCAAGCTCGTTAAGACTAATTCAGATGATAATGTTTTTCAAACCAAACAAGCTGAATGACTTATCGATTCAAATTTTATGTCATTCAGCTTCATTCAGTGACTATCAAACAACCCCTTATTCCCTTCATATTTTATGAAAAAAAATTTGTGTTCATATATAATAAAACTCATTAAAAATATGTCGAAAATCAAACATTCCACAAGTAGTACTCAGAATTTCCACTAACCTTTTTTCTATTTTTTTTTCTACATTTATAAAAACAAACAACTATCACTATTATCGGTTGCTCTCCCCATAAGTAGTACTCAAAATTTCCACTAACCTTTTTTCTATTTACTTTTTGCTTTTTATCTACATTTATAAAAACAAACAACTATCACTATTATCTGTTGGTTTCCAATGTAAAGCCCATGAACATTGCCATATCCCTTTCATGAATATTACAAGTGGAGGAACTCCTTAACTTGGTATTACTTTTGTCTTAAAAGGACAGTTTTATTTTAAAAATAATTTTATTAGGAATTAAAGTTTGCATTAATCCATTCTGACATAAATTTTACTTTGAGTAAGGCCTTTGCAAGTATAAGTCATATCTCCAAAACTCCATAAAATTTCTTCAAGATTAGAATTTTCCAATGCATGGTGAATGAGTATAAAAAAATTTTAATTTTAATTTTTTTACTATAGTAAATCACTGAAAATAATTAACCTTAAGTAAAATGATTCATATGTCGAATGTAGATTGCGACTAACGTGAAACTGAAAGCGCTAAATAGAACAATAATATTTTGGTCCCATTTTTACTACTTCTTATCCCATATATTCACATGTATCGGTCGGTATTTAATATCGACATAAATTTTTTGTCATATATAATAATACTCTTAAACTTAATTAGCTTTACGTAATTTATAAAAGAACTTTTTAAATAAAAAATATGAATTTTTTTTCCTAGCAGGGAGCATTTTAGAAAGGGTTCAAGTACAAAGGAGTAAGCAACATAAAAACAGCTAGAGAGATAGAGACTCCCTTGGAAGTATTTAGTTATTAAGAGCCCACACCAACAGTTACACCACACAGAAAAAGAAGACGTTTATATTTTGGATTTTGGCTGGTTGGATCAATTATAAAAACACCTTTATGCTTCTCTTAATTTTACTTCAAAATCTACTTAATTTAATTTCTCTTGTTATTTTATTTTCTGGAAAAAAGAAGAAAAAAAGAATGGGAGAATGATGCTTTGAACTCTATAAGATTTTTTAAAACTCCCCGATAATAAGAATCATATTAATTATCTCCATTACAAAAATATAAGATTACCTAAAAATAAAATAAGAATCATATTAATTATCTCCGTTACAAAATACTCCCTCCGTCCTAAATTAATTGCTTTTCTAGGACTTTTTAAGTCAAATTGACTATTTTTAAAATTAATAATTAAGCATATATAAATATATTTCTAAAATTATAAAAATTGAAATTAGTAATAAATTGTATATACTTTCTTTTGGTTATAATATCTTCACCTATATGTTAGCAAAAATAGTAAAAAAATTAGTTTTAAAAATAGTCAATTTGACTTTAAAAAGTCCTAGAAATGCAATTAATTTGGGACGGAGGGAATATAAGATTACCTAAAAATATTGGTTAGTGGGTTAAACCGTAAAGATCCAATTCGCTTGTATATGTTATTTATTGTTGATGTATGTAGAATCTATTGTTTGTGTTTTATGTATAAGTGATGTTATTTATTGTGATAAATTTATATCAAATTACAATTACGAAATTTATCAATATATAAAATTGATAGGAATTACAAAAATGTTTCACTTGTTAAATTTCTCTCTAAAAAAATTACCATTAATATTTATTAACGTAACGGACAATCGATGTAAACATTCATAGTATATATCATTATCATTTATGCATTAAGTCATTTTATTTTTTGTGTATTCCGTATTAAGTCATTCTATTGTTTGTGTGCCTTTGATGATCTAAATTTAAAGTCAGTTCAACAAGTCATTAAATAGAGTAGTAATTCTCTAATCTCTCCTCTCTCTTTTGTTTTCTTTTTCCCAATTCATTGCATGCAAACGTAATCGCATGAAACCGTATACACACTATATCATATGCACAGTTTGTAAATGTGATTGTTGATTTTAAAAACCGCACTATGTGAGTGTAGACGTCAATAGTGCTTAAATTACATCAGTCACCGGGGTATGCAGAATTTTTATTAAGGGTGATCACTCGTAATTAAAGATAATTAAAAATAATTAATAAATAAAAATAATAATAAAATATATGATTCACCAAATATAGAATTTATTAAAAATATATTAATTATTATAAAATTATTTTTCGAGACCCAATTTTTTGATTTTTTTTATACAATTCACCTTATTTATTGACTCTTGAATAGAATCGGATTTATGACATTTAGTAGTCCTGGAATTCCTAAAATAACTATGAACACGTTTTTTTGCATCCTTTTAGAAAAAAAGAAGCAAACATAAATACAAAAAATATATTTAAGAAAAAGAAAAAGAAAAAAGAGACCTACTCCTAAAAAAAATATACTCCATATATAATGCATATATATTATATACATTAAAATAATTAAGGACAAATATAATCAATTCTATATCAATTATTCATAGCAAATTTTATATGTAAATCAATAAATAAAATCAATTTAAAACAATATACATGACACATTAGAAGAAGAGAAAATTCTAAAATTTAGGGAAAAAAATTAAAATTTAAAGAAACATAGCATAGAATTTGAGAGAAACTGAATATCATAGAAAAGAAACATCAACTTAGTTACAATTTACAATTTTAATTGAAACTAAAGATAGAACATACCTAAATTTTTTAAATTGAAATTGTAATTGAATTTGGTACAAATCGTAAGTACAATAACTTGAGACTCTATTTTTGTATTTTATTTTTTTTTTCCGTTTAAAGGTGGTTACACTTTACCATACTATTCTTACTAAGTTAAGAATTTATGAATTTAAGACCACCCTTACTTTACCCCTTACCCCTTTTTAAGGTTCGAGACTCGTAAACGGGGTGACATGTGGAAAGAACTATCTAGAGGCCGAATTAAAAGGTACAAAAGAGTGTCGAGTCAGTGTCTGTGATATCCCGAGCGTCTATGAGCTAGTAAATCATGATATCAAATAATTATGATTGTGGCGTACGATAATCTTTAGAAGAGAAGGTTGATGGATTTAAGAATGATAATACTTGAAGTATACCGAGTTTAATAAAGGTTATAAAAATAAAACCTATAAGAATTGATTGAGGAAATAAATGAAATAGGTAATATAACACATATGTTAATGTGATACGTTGAATTTTTCAACGGTAAAGATTTCGAAAGAGAATAGATGTAAACTGAGTAAGGAAGTTCGGTATTATGATTCCGGGGACGGAATCTTTATAAGGAAGGATGTGACGATCTGAGTTTTCAGAAAATTTAATAATAAGAATTTATATATAGATAATTCTTATTATTCGATGTATTATGTGAATAGAATTTGCATAAGTAATTACGTTTTGTGCAATGTGGTAATTTGAAAACAATAAATATATTCCTATTAAATAGTTATTGAGGGGAAAAGGAAATGAGCAAAGATATTTTTATGTATTTGTTAATAAATTGTGGAAAATAATTTATTAAAGGAAAAGAGGTGATTAAATGATACAAATTATTTCTTTTAATTATTATTTTAATAGTTTACTGCCTATGTGAATGTATGTAGTCTAATATAAGTATGCAGGTGAGGTGGTGGATATATTAATTAATATTATATTTGTTGTATGTAAATAAATTGTTGGAGACAATTTATTAATAAAAAAGAGATAATTAAATTTACGAATACTGAATTACCGGTGTGCATTAAAGGGGTATATTACAATAATGATAGCAAATTATTTTAATATGATGAAATTATTAAACAAATAGATTATTATTTTTTATAAAATAGCTTCTGTTTTTCTGAAGGAGATTTATGGATATTTTACCATGCACATTTGTATTTAATAAATGTTATGAAGTAAAGTATAATATGAATCATGACTATTATATACTTTATATTACATGAGGGAGTTGCGTCGGTAAAAAGGAATAAAGCAGAGTAATACCTATAATGAAGTAAGTTGATGAGACTAATTGCTAGTTCTACTAATAGATTTATTTAAATTAGTGGACTGACCTAAAGTGTTTAATATCAATAAGTTGATAAACTAATTAAATGTTCTGTTAAATCGAACATGGTAAGTTTAATTGGATTATGTGAGATCATTAGTTGATTATTAAAAAATGATCTGTAATCCCACTAGGAAGTTATTAATGATGGAACTAATCCAAATCAGTTGATGAAAGGAACCCATTCCCGATTAATTATGGACTGGTGGTTTGGGCATTTGAATTTAATTGGCCCAGTCTTGGTAATATGGTTAGCCATATAAAGGGGGCCCAATAATGTAAGACGATAAAACCCAATTGGGAATTTACCTTCACTATAGCGGAACAGATTTTATGGGATATACATATATGATCTCTTCCGTGTACTTCATATCTAGCAAATAGATAAGGGAAATCCCTTAAATCAGGGGATAGCAAGGAAAAAGATAAGGAAAATCCCTTAAATTAGGGATAGCAAGGAAAAAGAAAAGGAAACTCCCTTAAATCACGGGATAACAAGGAAAAAGATAAAGGAAATCCCTTAATTAGGGGGATAACAAGGAGAGAGAGATGAGATATGATGACCATGTATAGATATAAAGATTGTAAATAAAGATTTGGGGAGATTATATCTGAACTACCCCATTCAATGTAGCAAATGTTACTTCTCTAGTCTGATGAGTTGAAAACACGAAATAGCTAAAGAGAGAAAAGGAAAAAGGTCGCAGACCACTCGGAGAGGAGGTTTAGTGCATGCCTACAAGTTAATTTCATATTTCAGGAAGAAGAGGAGAAGAGTAACCGAATCAAGGAGGTGAGAAGTTTTAATCTCAATAGTTACGATTTAATGATATTATTATTACCTTGCATGTTGGTTAAGGTGCAAACTAGCTTAAGGGTCTGAAATAGTCCATGAGCTCAGTGCTCTATGATCATGTTATTACAACCCATGAATGTTGTCCATAGGACTTATGACCGAACTTTTGTTAAACTATAAGAATGGTAGCATTGTAACCATTTTAAGAAGGCAGTTATAACTACTTGATTGTGTGTCCAGCTGTTTAAGATCAATGGCTGATTTGAGGTAAATTCATATCAGAACTGTAGTAATGAGACCAACTTGAGATGTTTCTTATGATGACATCTCAGAACATGGTGCTTATAGACCATAGAGGAGGACTGTAGAACCTCTAATTAAATTCTAGTTAACCCAAAGAAGAAAGTGTATCTAAGTATGCACCACGATCCTTCTGATAAAGCAGGCCTAAGCCTTTGTCAAATTATTGATGAACAGACGCAACAAGTGATATTGAGCTTAAGTCAATATTTGAGTTCAATAACCATGAGTCAGGCCCAAACCATGCTGTTAGATCTGTATGATCTCAGACTAATCAACAGGGGATGTTCCTTAAGCTGAAATCATAAAGTGACCTTAAGTCTATTAGTGAAAAGGACCCTACGATCGTAGAGTAACTTTAATTAAATCGTAGAGTGCCCTTATGAGCAAGAAGAATATTAGCCGAGTTAGTTAGTATCAATGATCCCTGGAGTTAAGTGTAAAGTGAACTCTACGATCGTAGAGCTTCACTAGTCCATCATAGAATAAGTTGGCCAGTTTTAGTGCCAACCGTATAGCTTCTCTCAGCCATCGTAGAGTAGACTCTGCCGGTCGTAGAGCTCCCCTCGGCAATCGTAGAGTTACACTCGCACATCATAGAGTGCGTTGACCATTCTTAGAGGCAATCGTAAGGTGAACTCTACTAATCGTAGAGCTTCACCAGTACGTCGTAGAGCTTTGCTGGTGGTCGTAGAGCCACAACAGAACACTACTAAGCCTAGCTAACTAATGCTTGGCATAACTTCATCAAGTCAGCAAGACTTTAGTGATCAAAGAGTAGTATGACTTAATCATAGAGCTTGGTTAATGATCGTAGAGTCGCCCCACCAGATCATAAAATGACTCTACCAACTATAAGACCATAATGATCGTAGAGTCACCCCACCAATCGTAGAGTGACTCCACCAAATGTACTAAATCTCTACTGATCGTAGAGTTGTCATGACAGACCATGGATAGAATGCAGGGACAATAGTATGAACCACATGAGTCTCTTAAGCAAGTTTATTTAATCTTTTATTAATACTTAGTTGTATCTAATCAGAAGTTAAATTTATATATTACAAGAGGCTACTTGCAAGAACCACATCGTAGAGTCACCCCACTGATCGTAGAATGACTCCACCAACTTTGGTAAAGCCCTACTAATCGTAGAGTTGTTATGACAGACCCTAGGATGGTTAAAGGGACCATAAAATAGAGTCCTTTGATGAAGTCTATTTTTGTCTAATGTCGAGGATTCACCACGACTGATCAGAGAATAAATATAAATTATAGGAGGTTACCTGCAGAGCAGAATCGTAAAGTAAATCTATAAGCAGCAAATCAGGCAAATTCTCCAGTAACTTGCTCCTATGTGATATTGTGTATTAAACCATGTTGATGGTAGTTGATGAAATACGTTGTTTTTATGTGAACTCGTTAGCTATATGAATGTTATATGACTAAATGCAAAGTATGCAAATTGTGAAGAATGTGTTAGCTATTCAACATGAAGCTTATAATATGTTGAATGACAAGTATGATGCATATAAAGATGTATACCATGAGGACTGCGTGACAAGTAAGACGCATATATAAGGATGTATATCATGAGATGTATGAAGCATATGTAGATGCATTGACTAAAGCTTATGATGCATGTAATATGTATGTTATCTGATGCATAAAATATGTAGACTGTTGGACTTACTGAGCCGTCGTGCTCAACCTTGCAAACAAATTTTGTAGATAAAAGTCGATGTTAGTAGATGACCATAACGTCGAAGGATTCATGATAGACAAAGAATCACAAGAAGGAATAATGATTGAAGATGTCTTGTGCTATAGTAATAAACTACCACATTGGTGTAACCCCTTCAGAATGATTATACTCGAAATGCTAAATGCTAGAACTCTTATTTGTGTAGTCTTTAGCTATATTAAGTGAACGTTAATATTGTACATGGTAGTGGTGTAGTAGAAGGTCACTGCACAGAAGAATAACAAATTTTAATTGTGAGCTAAGGAATACTCACAATTACTATATCATTATAAAACATATTGTTTATGATAGAGATGTATAGATTAGATCATGTAAGATCTACAGATGTAATAACCGATTGTTAAGGTTACCGATTTTGGAATAGAATGATTAATGTATTAATTGGTATTAAAGCAAGGATGTGTTCATTATTATATAAATAAAAGTTGTATATTTTGAGTTAAAGGTAGTCGCGTGATACACCAGGTTCGAGGTTTAAAGGACTCGTATATAGGGGCGTCACAGGTTGGTATCAGAGCTGATAGGTTATAAACCTTAGGTAGGAGTACCTTAGGTTATAACCGTAGAAATGATGATAAGAATGATGAGGAATAAACTCGGATAGAGTTTAAATGATAAGAGATGAATTTAAGAAATTCATTACTAAGTAAAGAAGAAGATAAATCAAGAAGATTTAAAGAAGAATCTTGGAGAGGTATAAGGATAAGAATTCGGAGTTACCTAACTCCAATAATAAAAAAATGAAGACTGATAATAAATGGATGATGTCCATAAGATAAAAGGTGTTAATAAAATCATGATATAATATGATTATAGAGCAAAGTAATAAGATCGTAAAAATGAAACGATCATAGAATAAGAAAGAGTCATTTAGTAAAATGATCGTAGGATACGATCGCGACGTGATCTGATTAAGTCATAGAATGACAGATGATCAATTGAATGATTGAAAATTTTAGCTCAATGCTATAGATAGAAGTTACTATGAGATAGTACGAGTAAAACTCAGAAAGAGTTATGGATGATGAAACACGAATTAAAGAAAATTCGTGTTGAGCAAAGAGTAAGCTAGGATTGGGTGTGATTTCAATTGAGGACTCATGTGACAGCTGAGTTGTACAAACCTTTGTATGAGTAGGGGTTTTGTGCTTAGTTTCACGACCACTTGGTTTATCACCTTGATAATCATTGAAATGTTAGTGTCGCGCTATCAATATATGGTGAGAAGATGATTCTTTTCTCATATTACATTTGATAGAGAATATTAAGATTAGGTACAAGTTCTTAAAACTCATACTTATGGTAATTTTGTGACTCATAATCGTATAGTATGTTTCTAAACCCCTAAGCGTATGGACAGTCCTTGATTGGTTCTTAGACTACGCATTGCTAGGACAAGTTCCTAAACTCATATTATTGTGGCAATTTCCTGAACTCATAATGTGTGGTAAGTTTGATGAACTGTACTAGGGTATAGAAAGGTTTTAGATGGTGAACTAAGAATTTACAATGTGATAAACATTGGTGAAGATGGAATTATTAAGCAATGAAGCATTAGAGAAAATTGGAGTTAGGAAGGAAGCATGGGTATTCTAAATCTTCTGGCTATGCTAGATTTCAAAATTATTGACATTGTGCTGATATTATTATTTTTAAAAGATATTGGGTCAGATTATTGAACCGATAAGTTTTAACAGTACTATTATTCATCTGTCTATGCTAATTATTTTAGCTAGACATAATTGATTTGAAAACATCAAAATGTATTTTAAAATCGTCAACGCACCGTTTGAAACATGGTGTGGATATGACCAATGATGAAATCATCAACGCACGGTAAAATGTTGTGGATATGATCATAAAATCATCAACGCATTATTACACAATGCCATATGAGAAAGTCATAAAAATGATTTTTTATACGAGCTATTCTATGAAGTATGTCAATGCCAATTATTTTGGCTAGACAAAAATGATTTGAAATTATCAAAATGTATTTTAAGCGATGGAGTCATCAATGCAGATTAACCTAGTGCTGGATGTGATCGTAGGGTTGTCAGCCCACTATGGTATGATGTAATATGACAAAATCATAAAATGACGGAATCCTCAACGTACCATCGAGCGGTGCGGTATCATGACGTCATAAAATAATTTTTTGGTTTTCTTTAAACTATGAGAAAACATGCTAATTGAGTTGGCTAAAATAATTCGATTGATGTCCGAATTGTTAATGAAAGTCTAAGCTATTTGATTCGGTTAGACAAATGTTGAAATATGAAATTCAAGCATTATTTGAGAATTTAAGCCCAAATCAAATTATTTTGGTGCAAAATTTTGTAGTAAGTCTGAGGTGAACAACCCTATTATTGGGGTATTTGATGTCGAAAAAATCCCGACTGACTCCTGAGGTAGTCAAACAAATGCATATAGTCGTTTGGCTAGAATGTTGTGCACAACGTCAGAGTACGAAAGGCTGATCACCTAACGTACCAACAGAGATAGATTGCCTTTCCTTTTTCATGCTTGAAATAGGTAGCGGGTAGTAGTACCCTTAAACCTCTAGGTTCATGGTCTTTATGGCCCCTCAGCATAATATGAAAAGTTTTTAAGGAATATTTTATTTCCTATTTATTCAAGTTACTTCACAATTATCGAGCAATTGTTGAAAGTTCCTATTATTTGGAAAACTGATTGTGGGAAGGGTAATTTTCCCCAAGAAGAAGTAGAAGTAGAATGCGACCATTTTAAATAACCCTTGAAAGAGGGAAGTGTAAAGGTTAAATTAAAAACCTAGTTTTGATGAGTAGAATGAGCAAAGATAAATATGTTATAATCCCGAGTGTCTATGATCTAGTAAATCATGATATCAAATAATTATGATTGTGGCGTACGATAATCTTTAGAAGAGAAGGTTGATGGGTTTAAGAATAGTAATACTCGAAGTATACCGAGTTTAATAAAGGTTATGAAAATAAAACCTATAAGAATTGATTGAGGAAATAAATGAAATAGGTAATATAACACCTATGTTAATGCGATACGTTGAATTTTTCAACAGTACAGATTTCGGAAGAGAATAGACGTAAACCGAGTAAGGAAGTTCGGTATTATGATTCCGGGGACGGAATCTTTATAAGGGAGGAAGGATGTGACGATCCGAGTTTTTAGAAAATTTTATGATAAGAATTTATATATAGATAATTCTTATTATTCGATATATTATGTGAATAGAATTTGCATAAGTAATTACGTTTTGTGCAATGTGGTAATTTGAAAACAATAAATATATTCCTATTAAATAGTTATTGAGGGGAAAAGGAAATGATCAAAGATATTTTTATGTATTTGTTAATAAATTGTGGAAAACAATTTATTAACGGAAAATAGGTGATTAAATGATACAAATTATTTCTTTTAATTATTATTTTAATATTTTACCGCCTATGTGAATGTATGCGGTCTAATATAAGTATACATGTGAGGTGGTGGATAAATTAATTAATATTATATTTGTTGTATGTAAATAAATTGTTGGAGACAATTTATTAACAAAAATCAGAAAATTAAATTTACGAATACCGAATTACCGGTGTGCATTAAAAGGGTGTATTATAATAATGACAATAAATTGTTTTAATATGATGAAATTATTAATCAAATAGATTATTTTTTTTATAAAATAGCTTCTGTTTTTATGAAGGAGATTTATGGATATTTTACCATGGTACATTTGTATTTAATAAATGTTATGAAGTAAAGTATAATATGAATCATGACTATTGTATACTTTATATTACATGAGGGAGCTGAGTCGGTAAAAGGGAATAAAGCACGGTAATACTGTTGGTATATTTGTATGTATAACAAATAAAACTCATACACGCAAGTGCACGCGATCCACAAGTAATATAAAGTAAGTAAAGTATCGATCCCACGAGGAAATGAATTGCATTTATGACTACAAACACCGATTTTAAAATTAGTTCGGTCTCTTTAAACAAGCGTTTTTAGTGATGAAATAGTCTAATAATTACTAATGAAATAATTAGAACAAATTTAGTAGTAAAAATTACAGATTTTATAGGCTTGGGATTATAATTTCACTTAATGCAGATTTAGACTTCCATGCTTCCTAACGTTGCTAGTCGGTTATTATGGAATGTTGGTCGAAAACACAAAAGTAAAATATGGCCATCTCTCGATGCACCATACCCATATCACACTAAATCCACAATTGATAGAATGAATGTGAACACCCTAGATGACTAACACACTATATTTCTATGTGAATTACAATCAAACGGGTTTAAGAACAAGTTTTCAAATGACCACACATGGTGCTTCGGTATATCTCTATCCTAAGCACGAAACATAATTTCACGAGGAATGTAATAATTATGAACATATGCTATCATAATGAGATCTTAATTTATACTTTCTTTCTCAATTCCATATAAATTATCACAGTAATTGGTGATCAAGCAATTAAACGTGGAGTATAGATTATGCTAGACATTCATTTCACAACCAACTAGTAAAAGTAAGGAAGCACTTCAATTCTTAGTCATGCAAAAGATCCATTATAATCCCAAGAATTAAATTTAGTTCATAATAACAATTCTAGAGTTCATCATGCACAATTGGTTCATCATCATAATTACAGAATAGGAAAATTAATCAAAAATAGAAAATATTCAAGCTCCCTGTTTCCGTTCTGCAACTTCTGATGATTTTCCAAGTTGTGTAGATAGTTGATTCCTTGCTCCAAATCTCCAATTCAGCATCCATATAGCTCCATTCTTCAGTTCCCAAATGCAAATTATGCTCAGATGATGATTTCCAAGTTTTAAGCTAGAATGCAGTAACTATTCTATTTTTTTTGTAGGAGAGGAGAGCTGCAAATTAAATTCCAAAATTGACTAATAATGCATGCCTGATTTGTCTTCTTTTGACTTAATATTATTCCCACCACAAAAGTTTGAACCCACTGAATCCTCAAAATCAGGCGCCACCCCAATTTCTGATAATGCTGCTTCGCTGGATGGAACGTGTTGCATGGCTGGCTGGCGACAGGCGCAGCTGCGCCGGTGCCCTTTGTAAAATGGGCGCAGCTACGCGGGGGGGGGGGGGGGGGGGGCAGGACATGGTCAGTAGGGGCGCAGCTGCGCCGGCGCCCTTTGTCAAAGGGGCGCAGCTGCGCCGGGGGCATGGAATGAGCAGGAGGGGCGCAGCTGCGCCGGCGCCCTTTGTAAAAGGGGCGCAGCTGCGCCGGGTACCAGTTTACTGCAGTGCTGCTTTTGCATAATTTCTCAACTGTTATGACCTGCACAAGCAACAAACAATCAAATAGCACCCATCCACAAATGCACAACATCCCGAGCCAAAATTACCAAAAACAATGCAAAAGCCGTATAATGAGGATAGTGAATCAAAAACCGAAAGAGATGGGGAAATGCATGAATTTACACTAGATAGCTATTAGAAAAGCATCAAATGAACCCAAATAGTATCCAATAAGTAGGTATGAAACCTACTTATCAAATACCTATAATGAAGTAAGTTAATGAGACTAATTGCTAGTTCTACTAATAGATTTATTTAAATTAGTGAAGTGACCTAAAGTGTTTAATATCAATGAGTTAAATGTTTTGTTATATCGAACATGGTAAGTTTAATTGGATTATATGAGATCATTAGTTGATTATTAAAAAATGATCTGTAATCCCATTAGGAAGTTATTAATGATTGAACTAGTCCAAATCAGTTGATGAAAGGAACTCATTCTCGATTAATTATGGACTGGTGGATTGGGCATTTGAATTTAATTGGCCCGGTCTTGGTAATATGGTTTGCCATATAAAGGGGGTCCAATAATATAAGACGGTAAAACCCAATTGGGAATTTACCTTCACTATGCGGAACAGATTTTATGTGATATACATATATGATCTCTTCCGTGTACTTCGTATCTAGCAAATAGATAAGGGAAATCACTTAAATCAGGGGATAGCAAGGAAAAAGATAAGGAAAATCCCTTAAATCAGGGATAGCAAGGAAAAAAATAAGGGAAATCCCTTAAATTAGGGGATAGCAAGGAAAAGGATAAGGGAAATCCCTTAATTAGGGGGATAGCAAGGAGAGAGAGAGGAGATGTGATAACCATGTATAGATATAGAGATTGTAAATAAAGATTTGGGGAGATTATATCTGAACTACCCCATTCAATCTAGCAAATGTTACTTCCCTAGTTTGATGAGTTGAAAACACGAAATAGTTAAGAGAGAAAAGGAAGAAGGCCGCAGACCACTCGGAGAGGAGGTTTAGTGCATGCCTACAAGTTAATTTCATATTTCAGGAAGAAGAGGAGAAGAGCAACCGAATCAAAGAGGTGAGAAGTTTTAATCTCAGTAGTTACGATTTAATGATATTATTATTACTTTGCATGTTGGTTAAAGGTGCAAACTAGCTTAAGGGTCTGAAATGGTTCATAAGCTCAATACTCTGTGATCATATTGTTACAACCCATGAATGTTGTTCATAGGACTTATGACTGAACTTTTGTTAAACTATAAGAATGGTAGCATTGTAACCATTTTAAGAAGGCATTTATAACTACTTGACTGTGTGTCCAGCTGTTTAAGACCAATGGCTGATTTGAGGTAAATTCAGATCAGAACTACAGTAATGAGACCAACTGAGATGTTTCTTATGATGACATCTCAGAACTTGGTGTTTATAGACCATAGACGAGTACTGTAGAACCTCTGATTAAATGCTAGTTATCCCAAAGAAGAAAGTGTATCTAAGTATGCACCACGATCCATCTGATAAAGCAGACCTAAGCCTCTATAAAATCATTGATGAACAGACGTAAGAAGTGATATTGAGCTTATGTCAATCTTTGAGTTCAATAACCATGAGTCAGGCCCAAACCATGTTATTAGACCTGTATGATCTCAGACCAATCAGCAGGGGATGTTCCTTAAGCTGAAATCATAAAGTGACCTTAAGTCTATTAGTGAAAAGGACCCTACGATCGTAAAGTAACTTTAATTAAATTGTAGAGTGCCCTTATGAGAAAGAAGAATGTTAGCCGAGTCAGTTAGCATCAGTGATCCCTGGAGTTAAGTGTAAAGTGAACTCTATGATCGTAGAGCTTCACTAGTCCATCGAAGAATAAGTTGGCCAGTTTTAGTGCCGACCGTAGAGTTTCTCTCGGCCATCGTAGAGTGGACTCTGTCGGTCGTAGATCTCCCCTCGGCAATCGTAGAGTTGCACTCGCACATCGTAAAGTGCGTTAACCATTCTTAGAGGCAATCATAAGGTGAACTCTACTGATCGTAGAGCTTCACCAGTACGTCGTAGAGCTTTGCTGGTGGTCATAGAGCCACAGCAGAACACTACTAAGCCTAGCTAACTAACGCTAGGCATAACTTCATCAAGTCAGCAAAACTTTAGTGATCAAAGAGTAGTATAACTTAATTATAGAGCTTGGTTAATGATCGTAGAGTCGCCCCACCAGATCGTAAAGTGACTCTACCAACTATAAGACCATAATGATCGTAGAGTCAACCCACCAATCGTAGAGTGACTCTACCAAATGTATTAAAGCTCTACTGATCGTAAAGTTGTCATGACAGACCATGGATAGAATGAAGGGACCATAGTACGAACCACATGAGTCTCTTGAGCAAGTCTATTTAATCTCTTATTAATAATTAGTTGTTTCTAATCAGAAGTTAAATTTATATATTACCGGAGGCTACTTGCAAGAACCACATCGTAGAGTCACCCCACTAATCGTAGAATGACTCCACCAACTTTGGTAAAGCCCTACTAATCGTAGAGTTGTTATGACAGACACTAGGATGGTTAAAGGGACCATAAAATAGAGTGCTTTGGTGAAGTCTATTTTTGTCTAATGTCGAGGATTCACCACGACTGATTAGAGAATAAATATAAATTATAGGAGGTTACCTGCAGAGGAGAATCGTAAAGTAAATCTGTAAGCAGCGAATCAGGTAAGTTCTCCGGTAACTTGCTCCTATGTGATATTGTGTATTGAACCATGTTTATGGTAGTTAATGAAATACATTATTTTTATGTGAACTCAGTAGCTATATGAATGTTATGTGACTAAATGCAAAGTATAAAAATTGTGAAGAATATGTTAGCTATTCAACATGAAGCTTATAATATGTTGAATGACAAGTATGATGCATATAGAGATGTATACCATGAGGGCTACATGAAAAGTAAGACGCATATATAAGGATGTATATCATGAGATATATGAAGCATATGTAGATGCATGTAATGTGTATGCTATGTGATGTATGAAATGTGTAAAATGTTGGACTTGCTGAGCCGTCGTGCTCAACCTTACAAACAAATTTTGCAGATAAAAATCGATGTTAGTAGATGACCATAACATCGAAGGATTCATGATAGACAAAGAATCACAAGAAGGAATAATGATTGAAGATGTCTTGTGCTATAGTAATAAACTACCACATTGGTGTAACCCTTTTAGAATGATTATACTCAAAATGCTAAATGCTAGAACTCTTATTTGTGTAGTCTTTAGCTATATTAAGTGAACGTTAATATTGTACATGGTAGTGGTGTAGTAGAAGGTCACTGCACAGAAGAATAACAAATTTTAATTATGAGCTAAGGAAAAGTCGCAATTACTGTATCATTATAAAACATATTGTTTATGATGGAGATGTATAGATTAGATCATGTAAGATCTACAGATGTAATAACCGATTGTTAAGGTTACTGATTCTGGAATAGAAGGATTAATGTATTAATTGGTATTAAAGCAAGGATGTGTTCATTATTATATGAATAAAATTGTATATTTTTAGTTAAAGGTAGTCTCATGATACACCGGGTCCGAGGTTTAAGTGACCCGGATTTAGGGGCGTCACAGGTTGATATCATAGCTGGTAGGTTATAAACCTTAGGTAGGAGTACCTTAGGTTATAACCGTAGAAATGATGATAAGAATGATGAGGAATAAACTCGAATAGAGTTTAAGTGATAAGAGATGAATTTAAGAAATTCATTACTAAGTAAAGAAGAAGATAAATCAAGAAGATTCAAAGAAGAATCTTGGAAAGGTATAAGGATAAGAATTCGGAGTTACCTAACTCCAATAATAAAAAAAATGAAGAGTGATAATAAATGGACGATGTCCATAAGATAAAAGGTGTTAATAAAATCATGATATATTATGATTATGGAGCAAAGTAATAAGATCGTAAAAACGAAACGATCATAGAATAAGAAAGTGTCGTTTAGTAAAATGATTGTAGGATAAGATCACGACGTGATCTGATTAAGTCATAGAATGACAGATGATCAATTGAATGATTGAAAATTTTAGCTCAATGTTATAGATAGAAGTTACTATGAGATAATACTGGGGTATAGAAAGGTTTTAGATGGTGCACTAAGAATTTACAATGTGATGAACATTTGTGAAGATGGAATTATTAAGCAATGAAGCATTAGAAAAAATTGGAGTTGAGGAAGGAAGCATAGATATTCCAAATCTTCTAGCTATGCTAGATTTCGAAATTATTGACATCGTGCTGATATTATTATTTTTGGAAGATATTGGGTCAGATTATTAGACCGATAAGTTTTAGCAGTGCTATTATTCATCTATCTATGCTACTTGTTCTAGCTAGACACAACTAATTCGAAAACATCAAAATATATTTTAAAATCATCAACGCATCATTTGAAACATGGTGTGGATATGACCAATGATGAAATCATCAACGCACGGTAAAATGTTGTGGATATGATCATAGAATCAGCAACGCACTATTACACGATGTGGTATAAAAAAGTCATAAAAATGATTTTTCAGTTTATACGAGCTATTCTATGAAGTATGTCAATACCAATTATTTTGGCTAGACAAAAATGAGTTAAAATTATCAAAATGTATTTTAAGCGATGGAGTCATCAATATAGATTAACCTAGTGCTGGATGTGATCGTAGGGTCGTCAGCCCATTATGGTATGATGTAGTATGATAAAGTCATAAAATGACGGAATCCTCAACGTACCATCGAGCGGTGTGGTATCAAGATGTCATAAAATACAACTAATTACAAGGATATTACAACTAATTATAAGAATATAATTCTCTAATATACCCCCTCAATATGGAGCTCCAGAGGAGACGCTAATCTTGACCCTTAATTCTTGGAAGCGGCTTCGTGGAAGTTGTTTGGTAAGAGCATCGGCAAGTAGATCCATTGAGGAAACATGAGTAACACGAAGAGCACCTGATTGAACTTGATCCCGAATAAAGTGATAGTCAATTGCCACATGTTTCATGCGCGAATGAAAGACTAGATTAGAACAGAGATAGGTGGCACCAACATTGTCACAATAGATAACAAGCGGTGCAGGAAGAGTGACGCCAAGATCTGTGAGAAGGGAACAAATCCAATTGATTTATGAAGTAGTAGCGACAACTAATCGATACTCAGCTTCTGTGTATGACCTAGTAACTGTACGTTATTTCTTGGATGACCAAGAAATAGGATGACAACCAAGATAGACAATATAAGCACTCGTAGAGGTATAGTCGTCTTTGTTACCATCCCAATCTGCATCTAAGAAGGCATGAAGAGAAAGTGGATTTGCCTTATGAAGAAATAATCCATGAGTCAATGTGCCACACAGATATAGAAGCAGTCATTTTGTAGCATTCCAATGTTCAAATGTCAGGCGATGCATGAATTGGGAAAGCTTGTTAACAACATATGTTATGTCTGAGCGAGTGAGGCAAAGATATTATAGACTGCCAACAATTATTCTATATTCTGTGCAGTCAGTCAAAGCTGTACCTGAATGAAGTGTGAGATTTCTATCTGTAACAAGTGGTGTAACAACAGGTTTTTCACCAAACATTTTTGTCCAGACAAGAAGACCAGTGATGTAGTGCCTTTGAGTAAGCAACAGACCAGATGGAGTGGTGAGAACCTCAATGCCGAGAAAATAAGATAAGGTGCCAAGATCCTTGATTGAAAATCTTTATGTCAGGAGGTCAATGTAGCACTGCATAATATTGGTGTTGGTACCTGTGATAATAATTTCATCCACATAAACAAGTAGATATATAGTAATGTCACCTGAGTGGAGAATGAATAGAGAAATGTCTGCATGAGAGTTTGTGAACCCAGACTCAATGAGGAACTGACGAAGTTTAAGGTACCAAGCCCGTAGGGCCTGCTTGAGTCCATACATAGCCTTCTTTAATTTGCATACATGTGTTGGATTGTCTCTATCGACAAATCCCGAAGGTTGAGCCATGTAGACATCTTCAAAAAGATGGCCTTAAAGAAAGGCATTATTAACATTCAACTATCGTAGCTGTCAACCTCTATTGATTGTTAGGCTTACAACAAGGCGTATTGTTGTCGGCTTGATAACCAGACTAAAGGTGTCATGATAATCCGCTCCAGGTCGCTGATAAAAACCTTTAGCAACTAATCTGGCTTTGTACCTGTTAATAGAACCATTAGGAAGTCATTTAATATGAAAAACCCACTTACATCCAACAAGATTCTGCAGAGAAGTTGATGGAACAAGCTCCCAGGTTCCATTACAAATAAGAGCATCAAATTCATCATTCAAAGCTTGTCTCCATTTGGGATCTTTTAGGGCTTGGTTAACAATATGAGGCTCAATATCTGATGGTTGAGAAAGGATAATAGTGAGATTCATCTTGGTTAGGGGTTTGTGGATGTTGTTTTTCACTCTAATGGTCATTGGATGGGTATTTTGATGGGTGGGTTAAGCTGTGGTTGAAGCAAAAGAGGTCTCAGAATTGTGTGGTTCCTTTGGTAAACAGTCAACTGGTGAGGAGGAGGTCGACTGTTTGGGCATTATGGGATGGATGTTGACACGAGGAATCCCTTTGTGGAGGCGTATTGAGTGAGCCACTTGAAATGGGTAGAATTTAGACCGAGGGAAGCCATTTGGAAATGATCTCTGGGGTGGGACGAGCTAGATTGGATTGGTGAGTGGTAAAAGGAAAAGAGTTTTCAAGAAATTTGACATGACAAGAAATATATGTTTTAAAAGTGGACAGATCAAGACAGATATAGGCACTTTGTGTTGAAGAGTAACCAAGAAAAACACAAGGAGTGGAACGAGAGTCAAGTTTATGTTGAGAATAAGGACGAAGCCACGGATTACATAAGTAACCGAACACCCTAAGTTTAGTGTAGTTGGGTTGAGACTCAAGTTTTTCAAAAGGAGATGAAAGATGTAGTGTGGGTATGGGCATACGGTTGATGAGATATACAGCAGTGGCAAAGGCGTAAGTCCAATAAGTTAGAGGCATCGATGCATGAGTGACAAGAGATAGACTGGTTTCAACAATATGGCGATGACGCCGTTCAGAAAGACCATTGTGTTCTGGTGTATGAGGTGGTGTAGTAAGATGGGATATACCATTGGTAGAGAGAATTATCAAGGGCTTGATATTCGCTACCATTATCTGAATAGAGGGTAATAATTCGGTGTTTAAATTGGTTTTTGACTAATGCCTTGAAGCGCGCAAAGACATCATACACATGGGATTTTCGTTTAAGTGGATAATTCCAAATATACCGTGTATAATGATCAACAAAAATAACATAATACTGAAAACCATCAACAGAATAAACAGGAGAGGCCCATACATCAGAAAAGAGAAGTTCAAGCGGATGGGATAAGGTTAAGGTAGAAGAAGAAAATGGAATTTTATGACTTTTATTGCATGAACAGGCATTACAATGTGTGGAAGAAGATAATGGACTAGACAATGGTAAAGAAAACTTGGAAACAATATTTTTCATAATAGTAAATGATGGATGTCCTACTCTAGAGTGCCACTCAGACGAAGTAGTCTTGACATTGGAAAATACAAGCAACGGTGAAGAGGTAACTGAAGGGGATGTAGTCAGCCACTCATATATGCCATCCTTAGGTTCACCCATCAAAAGAATTGTCCCCGTGTTTAGATTCTTCACCTGAAAAGTAGAGGGTGAGAATTCAACAGAGACATGGTTATTAGTGCAAAATTGATAAATCGAAATTAAGTTATTTTTCATGGAAGGGACACAAAGGACGTTTTGTAAAGTAAAGGTATGAAAGGAAGTAGGTATGGTGGTAGAATGGGTATGGGTGATGTGAAGGGTCGATCCATCGCCGATCATGACATCATCAGATCCTTGATACGGGCTATGAAGAGAGAGATTGCTCAAGTTAGACGTAACGTGGTGAGATGCTCCACAATCTAGTAGCCAAGTAGGAGTAGTATTGTTGTCGAGAATAACATGATTAGCTCGTGGTTGCCAGGGTGTGCGGGGGCGATATCCCTGAGAGCCTTGAGGACGAGGTGTCGGGGATTGTTGATTAGTGACAAGCTGAAACATCATGCATCGTTTAGCAGTGTGTCCTTGAATGCCGCATGCTTAACAACGACCCAAATAAGGTTTGGGGTGGCGTGATCATGAGGAGAAAATGTAGTGTTAGGGCTTGGTTGGTGTGGATTGATGGCTGGTGGACGCCAATTTAGATGATTCCGGAAGGCAGTGGGATTTGCCGTTGCTAGTAGTGATAGAGAAGATGGTTGAGGGGTCTGGAGAGATGCTTCTTTGTTGAGAAGTTTCTAATGCAGCTCAGCAAAAGAAATTAACGTGTCACGGGCATTAATTGCATCAATGATGGATTTGTACTCATCATTAAGTCCGTCAAGAACCTGATCAATAAGATCTTCATCATCAACTGGCTTCCCCAGAAGAGCAAGTTCATCGGCACGAGTCTTTATCGCATGTATATATTCACTAATTTTGAGCCTTTGGTACACCGCTTTAATTGTTCCTTCAATTGTTTAATATGACCATGAGATGGTTTGGCGTAGGTATTAGCTAAGGTTTTCCATGCATCAAGGGAAGTGGTGGTGCGCGCAATAAGCAGTTATAGGAAAACGGAGATAGCACCAAGGAGAGCGTTAAAGATGAAACGATCATAACGCTTCTAGGTTGTGTATGCCAGATTTAGGCATGCAACACCATTGATGGTGACGGTGGGTGGTGGTGGAGTATGAGTGCCATCAATGAAGTGATGAAGATCATAACCTTCAAGAAGAGATTAGATTTGAAGGCTCCATGTGAGATAATTGGTGGATGACAATTTGGTGATATTGGAGAAATTGATTGTTAGGAAGGGATGTTGAGGATCCTGATAGTTTTGGATGGTGATTGGATCGTTGGTGGAAGAGCAGGTCGCATCGGAAGCTATTGAGGAGACTGACGGCGTAGTTGTAGGTTTTTCTGGAAAAAAAAAAATACGCCCAAAAAGATTAGGCTCTTGATACCATGTTGAAGTAGAGAGAAAAATATTGAAAGAAATGGCTTAGTTTTTTCATTGATTAAGAATAAATATATATACACAAAATTGGGCATTGTCGTGAGTTACCCAAACACAAAAATAGGAAACTATCCTAGAATTAGGGGATTACAACTAATTACAATTAATTATAAGAATATAATTCTCTAATAGTTACAATGTACGGTCTAAGTTAACTTACAAATATTTATTATAATTTGTAATTTCACACTTAAATTATTAGTATTATAACTTTTAGAAAACATTTAAGTGTGTGTTCTTATATCATATTGTAGAGTTTTATTGTATTTGGAGATTCAAGCACACTTATGAATCTTATTTTTTATAAACAACTTATTGTAAATGCAGCTTATTAAACTTACAAATACAACGTCAAGAGCTTATAGGCACCACATTATTTTTAATGTGGTAGCCAAATGCACAAACTGAATATATTCTAAATAACAAAAATATTCTCTAAAAATAAAAGAATAAATTAAAACATTTAAAATAATTGGGGCCAGAAACACTAATAATTTAAGGCTTTAAAGTCCAAATAGTAGAAATTTTTAGGATGAGGCTATATTGACAAGTGTCAAATGGATGACCTTATACCTATATGTTACCAAATTACCACATTTCAAAATCATAATATAATCCATCCTACACCCTCTTTTGCCTCTCTGCTATACTGTGTCTCTCTATCTAAACCGCTCTCTCCTCTCCCTTGCTTTGCTGCCATGGCAGTAGCAGAGCTATCCCCTGCATACACAAAAACCATTAATGGAGCTTCCCAGCTCTCTTACAAATCATATACCCGTTTATCCTTTCATAAACATGCCACTTTCCAGCCTTTTACTCGAACCCAGAAAAACCAAAGAATATTTTGCTCTGTTTCATCCAAGTAAGATTGCTTTGAATCATTCAATTTTCCATTCTCTAGACATTATATATGATTCAGTTGATTGGGTTGTTCTTATTTTTCTTAATTGTTGATTCTTTTTGATACACAGGGAAGTTGAAACACAAGTTGCTGTGAAAAATGAAGACCCAAGGAAGAAACCCGAGTGCTTTGGTGTCTTTTGCCTTACTTATGATCTTAAGGCTGTAAGTTGTTCTTTAATTCATTTGTAGTCTTTGGAAGTGTTTGTGGGTTCTTGATTTTAGCTGTTTTAGTGTTTGTTTACATGCATTTATGTTGTTTGTTTTAATGTGTAGTTTAGTTTTGCTTCTTAATTTGGAGTGTAACAATGTCATTACAATTAAAATTTTACAATTTGTTTTATCCTAGTTGTTTATTCAACCCCATCCATGCACATAAACACAAGACACCACCATCTTGCTAGTGGGGCCTTTATTTCTTTAATTATTTATGTGAGTCAATAACTTTTCAATTTCTCTTATAGCATCCTCACTCAAATTAAAATAACAATATTGAATTCAAATGAAAGTTAAACTTAACCACGTTTTCATTTAGGGCACATTTCGAATACGGTGTCTGTAAGGCCAGGGACTAAAGGAGGAATTAGTTAAGTATAGGGACTCAGTAGTTATTAGAATATTCTGGAAAACAGCAGGTACATGGGCAGTTAGTGTACCCCTGGTGCAAGTTAGCTTAACATTGTAGGATAACTACTCTATAAATAAAAAGAGGTATGAGAGTACTATGTATGAGAATTATGTGTGAGGAAATGGCTTAGTCCATCCCTACCCTAGCTATCTTTTTGCCCAAGTTTCCTTCAATTTCATTCCTGAATTCCTTAGTTTACTGCAACTCGAGTTACTGTTCATCATCATTTTTAATTGTTCTTCACCAATTTAGCTTCATTTACTAATTAACAACCCTTGTTAGTTAATAGTTGCATGATTGGTTCGTTTTAATCAGGCCTAACTAGGGTTAAGCATGACAGTGTCACTTTTTAGTCATTTTTTGGGAACGGGAGTCTCATTTTAAATTTACAAACAAGAAAATGGGACTTTCATTTATGGGAAGTATAGTAATTAAATTTCTATGTACAATAGTAAAATAGTTATCCCAAAATGGTTTCCGTAGCTGCCGCTGCCACATTGTGTGTAGGTTGTACTCCTTCGTAATCCTCCTTCCGTTCCTTAATATAAGTCGTTTTAAAATTGTGCACAAATATTAAAAAAATAATTGTATAGCATTAAATATAATATCAATTGTCTATATTGTCTTTGTATTAGAAAAAGAGAGTGTTATTTATTGAGCAAAAAATAGTGAGAGAACCAAAGTTATATTTAATACTTGGGGTAATATTGGAAACTAAGCAATTAATGTTCACTTGAAATTCTCAAACGAGACAAAAACACTTCTCTAAAACGACTTATATTAATGGACGGGGGGAGTAGTGAGGTGTTTGTTTGACAAGCTGTGAGGAGCTCACTATTTTTATATGACGTAAATTTGTGAAACCATGTGGCATTTCAATTGCACTTGAAATTAGTGAGACATTGGAGCATGACTTTAGTATGATAGAGAAGAATGTCAATCACCATATCGAGTTACGCTTAGTAATGGAACTTGTTAATTTGCATATCATTGATTGCTAGTTATTTCCTTTTGTTAATATTAGAGGATGTTTTGCCAATTATTCTTTGAAGTAAAGTATTTCTACCTTTCGTTGCAACATTGTTTTGGCTTCACATGATGTCAGAAGTCAGATGTGCTAGAGATGACTTTTTAAATTTATTAGAAGAACCGTAGTCACATTGATATTGAAATTAAAAGATGATGTCATTCCTTGTCTTTATGAACAACATTGCTCCTAGTTATTGGCACAGACCTTATTTGACTGATTGTTAATGAGTGTATGTTCAGATTGTTAAGTGAATTTTTGGGATATTCCCTTAGAAACTTTAGAGTCAACTACAAAAAATCTAAGGGTTCTTTAGGTAAGTATAAAGCTCCATGCTTAGAAACTCAGATCACACCTGAAAATTTGATATTTCTTCTAATTCAGATCTATAATGAAAACTGATTGACAAATCTTTGTCCAAATGTGCATCTTAGATAAATGTTTATGTCCATGTCCCTCCAATTTCAATTGTATAAACCTTTTTGGGAAAAGAGGCTGTAAACTAGTCAAAAGGCTGGGAAGGGTATGCAAGGACCATAAATGTCTCCTGCCTTGATGAATCCTGGCTTGTGCTGTTATCTGTATGTTAACGAATTGGAGATCCATCAGTGACCCACTATATAATGTAAAATACAATTAAGCTATCAATCTAGTTCATGGTTGTAATAAAAGGTAAATATTTCAAAAGAGGGAAAAAGAAGACGGACAAAAGATTGTCTAAGATGAGACTCATTTACTTAACTCCATATGTATCTTTTGTGCAGGTGAGCCTTATATGGTTGAAATGATTTATGACAAACCTTCGAATACTTTTTACAGGAAGAAGAGACAAAATCCTGGAAGAAATTAATTAATATTGCTGTTTCAGGTGCCGCTGGGATGATATCTAATCATCTGCTTTTCAAAGTAAGAAATTTGTATATCCTTAATTTTTGTTAAATTACTTTCTATTGAAATTTCCAGTTGGTTCACAGAGACCAGTCATGATAGACCTTCAAAGTTAATGCTAATATGGGAAGAAGATCATAAAATACCAATTTCAAATAACATAAAAAGTTAATGAAGATCTGAAATAGATATTACTACTTACGGTTGCCAAGTTGAGGATGGATTTATTTCAAAGGACCGGTATATGACTGTATTTTTTTCCAGCTTGAGATGCTGCACCTATCCTGCACAGTGTTAGCATTGAAACTTCCATTAAAAGTTGGGATTCAAAATAGTATTCAGATGAATTAGTTCAATATTTTCACTTTAAGATGGCTATTTTGTTATGAATGTATTTTACTGCTTCAAATTATACTGAAAATGATATGGGATATCAATACGCGTGATAGCTTGACTGCTTCATTTATTGAAACTGATATCCATGGACTATCAAATTAAACCTGATACTTTGAACAAAATTAAGTGGGTTGGTCATAATTTGAAGTTAACTTGTCAGTCTACACTACCTTTTTCTGTACAAGTATATTTTATTGCCAAACAAATTCCGTTAGAGAGAATACCTCTAAAAGCTAGTACATCTTTTCCTCCATTTTTCCAACATAAGAAGAGGGTACTTGTTTTGTTATGTCAGCTCGCATCTGGTGAGGTTTTTGGTCCAGACCAACCTATTGCATTGAAACTTTTGGGATCTGAAAGGTCATTACAAGCTCTTGAAGGTATGTCTCTTAATTATTGTTGTGCTATTTATGGACCAGTATGCATATCATTTAAGCAATATATTTGATGCCCTAACCAATACATGAATCTCAAAAAGTTGAAATATAACTTCTTGTAAACAGTATTTATCAGAGTTGGAATAATTTGTATATGCATGCCTTCTGATCAATTAAATTGAAGAAGTTTATAAATGCTTTAAAAGTGGAATAGTATGATACTTCGTTTATCAATGTTAATTGACCCTTTATGTCCTTAGTCAGGATTGCCATTTGGCCCATTTCTTTGAATATCAGATCTCCGTACTCCATTTCTATTAAGATTAGATGTATCCAGGAGAGCATCAACAATTTTGTATACTGAAAAGGAGATAAGTATCAACAAATAAATTCTAACATCATCCAAAAGGAGCATATAAATCTGAAGGCATCTATACTCCAAAAACTAATCCCTCGACTTCCAACCTGCCAAAATAGTATCAATGTACACACTTTGATGCTAGCAACTGGGAAACAGAAATAGTAAAATTAAGTGCTGCTCATTATTATTATGCTAAAATTATGCAGGAGTTGCTATGGAACTAGAGGATTCCTTGTTTCCGTTGCTGAAAGAGGTGAGTATCGGTATAGACCCTTATGAGGTGTTCCAAGATGCTGAATGGGCACTTTTAATTGGTGCAAAGCCACGAGGGCCTGGAATGGAGCGTGCCGACTTATTAGACATAAATGGTCAGATTTTTGCTGAGCAGGTGCTGTTAATACTTGTATTTTTGTCAGTCGGAATTGTGAGAATAATTTGCAATGGTTTTTTATATAGTTTTTGCCTGAAAATGACAGGGAAAAGCCCTCAATGCTGTTGCTTCACACAATGTCAAAGTGATGGTAGTGGGCAACCCCTGTAACACCAAGTAATAATCATCAGCTCTCTTGCTTGATGCCTTGAATGCTTTAGTCGTGTAATATTAGGGAATCCTTGTAATTGCTCCTTTTTTTAAAAAAAAATTTTTATTGCAGTGCGTTGATCTGCTTGAAAAATGCTCCAAATATTCCTGCAAAAAACTTTCATGCTTTGACTAGATTAGATGAGAATAGAGCAAAATGCCAGGTATAAGTACCTCATAAATTTTAATATATATAATAATTTTCTCAAGATTGAAAGAAGCATATAATCTAAATATTGTAAATATTGTATGCTCATTCTAAGATTTCTGCAGCTGGCTCTCAAAGCAGGAGTTTTCTATGACAAAGTGTCTAATATGACCATTTGGGGAAACCACTCAACAACTCAGGTCCTTCAATAGAATTTCCTGTAGAACTATGAATTGTCAACAAACTCCTTTGGTTCTGCTGAACGTTATGTTTTTATTCAACTTTTATCAGGTTCCAGACTTTTTGAATGCTAGAATTAATGGCTTACCTGTCAAAGAGGTCATTAAGGATACCAAGTGGTTAGAAGAGGATTTCACTGAAAAAGTCCAGACGGTATGATTTACATGTATGGTTTTCCTGTGAGTAGGTTACCTATATAAGGACTTGAGAATTGTGACGAATAGTCCAAATTTTTTGTTTTAGTTACTAACTGGTAAGACATTGATTTGTAGAGAGGTGGCGTTCTAATTAAAAAATGGGGACGATCTTCTGCTGCATCAACTTCTGTGTCCATTGTTGATGGCATAAGGTCACTTGTTACTCCCACGCCTGAGGGTGATTGGTTTTCTAGTGGAGTAAGTTCATCTTCGCTATACTGTCTATAGAAAAATAATCTTTATGTTATTTCTGCTATTTCTCTCTTTTGCAGTCAGCTTAGTTAAACATGATACTTTTTTGCAAGCAAAATCATGTGCAATAAATTCATTAATATTTCGGATAGAGTCCATAAAGAGAGTGAGATTACGATTTATAGTAGATTATTGATTTTACAAATATTACTCGACAGTTTAGTTGCATTTGAGAAATCTTATTATCCTTATGACATTGTCATGTTCTGTTAAAGTTTTATCCTACATTCAGCAAACGCCTAAACTGGCGAAGCCGAGCTTTTTCTTGGATAGCTTATTATATTAAGCTGTAATTGTTTCGCGATTTTTACATTATTTTAAATTTAACATTGGTTGTTGCAATCGCAAAACATCAGTGTTGATCTTCAGTCACTAATCTCAAGTTTGTGATGCAAATGTAGGTGTATACAACTGGGAATCCCTATGGTATAGCAGAGGGTATTGTATTCAGCATGCCATGCAGATCAAAAGTAAGTTGGTCATTGGTTAGAAACCTTTTGGCACTTAAAATCACCCAAAATTTCTCTGATCTCTGTGAAATTTGATTTCAGGGTGATGGTGATTATGAACTTGTGAAGGATGTAGTATTTGATGACTACCTTTTTGAGCGAATAAAAAAGGTATACTTTCTTTTTATTGAGACCAAATCACAAATTGCACCTTATAGTTTAGGCTTAAAATCAATTTTCATCCCAAACTTTATTTTCGATTAGAAGTACCCTAAACTTTGGACTATTAAACAATTTTCACACTCCACACCCTCTACATCAAAACAATTTACACTCTAAACTTTAGTACGGAGGGTGCAAATTGTTTTGATACTCAAAGTTCAGGGTTCTTATAATCAAAAGTAAATTTGGGATGGAAATCGAATTTAGACCTAAAATATAAGTATAGGTATCAGAATCGTACGATACGATATAGAGACAATTCAATATGTATCGCAGGGTGTATCGAAAATGATACTGTATCATACATTCAGTAACGATACAATACGTATCTTACAGAACGAGACACTACACCATACTTTTTGAAGTTAGCAATCGACTTGAAAAAGTTTTAAGCATTCTACCGTTACAAATGAAAAGGATTTTTAGTATTAACATATTCTATATCGCGTAACGAGCCTTTAAACGCTTTCTAGAGTTTCATATTTTCTACAGAACTTTATTTTTCTCACGTTGCCTTCCACAAGCAAAAACATAAATCTCCACTTTTTAGTTTTTCTCTTTTGTTTTATAGTTCATCTGAATTCTGTTACTTTATAAACATTACTAAAATAATATCTAATAATTCAATTTTGAGTATTTTGCAACTATGAACTTCAAAATTTATTCTTAGTCTACAATAATATTTACTCGACTACTTTTATAAATACTCAAGCTAATAGGCTTGATTGTGCAATAAATTGTGTTTTATATGTTTAAATATATTTTTTCACATTTTTCATTTCGTTTTAGTATCGTACGATACGATACATGAAACACGATATGGGAGTTTTGATACACGATACAATTCACGATTTGACAACTATGACTATACGGAGCAATTTGTGATTTAGTCATTTATCGATTTAGATTACAGTTTGGCTCCATATGAAAACCAAATCCATTCACTCCTACATATGAGCAGAATTTCAACCGGCACTTGAAAGATCCATTCGATGAATGATCAAGCTGCCATTTATTTTTCTTTTCTTTCTTTTTTGTTTGGGGAAAGAAAAAATTGGGTCTTCGCCTCTTCGGAGCTCAAAACAAAATAAAAGACTAAACCTGTTGTCCAAACACCCCATGTGATATACAGGGAGACAATTATTTTCATTTACACTTTGATGCAATTTGTAATGTTGATTTTTGCAGAGCGAAGCTGAGTTGCTTGCAGAGAAGAGATGTGTGGCTCATCTTACCGGGGAGGTCAGTATCATATTATTGTTACACATTCACTGAGAAAGGAATTATTTTATTTTATTTTTTATTTTTTTAATCATATCATTACACTGTCGCTCCATGATCTTGAACAAATATTTATATAAATAACTTTTTCTCTTCTCAGGGAATTGCTGTGTGCGATCTACCAGGAGACACCATGCTTCCTGGAGAAATGTAGAACTGGTTGGGCATAATTCATCTACAAGAATTTACCCAATAGAGGTACCACAAATAGCTCCCAGCCGATAATAGCAGGAAGACTATCATTATTACGGTGTTTATACAATTATTTCTGTAAAATAAATGTGCAGTTGTCAATTATGAACTAGTAATAACCATGCAATTTTGAGAGAGAAAAGGATTTCAAAGTGAAAAATGGTCATAAACGCACTGGAATGAACATGTTTCAGTTGGAATCAATTGTATAATGATGTTTATGTACTTTCTTATAAAGTAATTTTAAGACTAAGAATGTTACTATATGTTGATCCGAACTTTCATTTTTCAGCATTTTCTTGTATTCTGGAATTGCAGCTTGTTCATAAATTTTCTAATATTTGTTGCCTATGATGTGTCTTAATTCAAATCTGGTTTCATTTCAAATGGTAACATAAATGAAAACTATGCCTAGTTGAAAAACAATCAAATTTGGTTGAATATTTTCCTAGTTCAACTAAACACCACTGTTGTACAATTGAAAGACTGGAGATTGGAAGTGCATTTTTGGAAATTGAAATTTCGATAGACAGACTAATTTCATTTTACACTGAAATCATCTTTTTAAAGCAAGAACATAAACAAATTAAGACAAGTTAAGTTTTGATTTGCTGAGCTCGATTAAAAGTTAAACAAACTCAAGTCAGTTGAACTTTTAAACGAGCCTAAATATGTTATTTGAATTTGACTTGTTTACAAATAAGTCTGGCTCAACAAACCTAACTAATCAAGTTTGAGTTGAACTAAATTAAATCTCAATAACTATTAAATTAATTATTTATGCATATATATAATAAATAAAATTAATTATTTTAATTAATTAAATACTAAACAAAAATTGAATTCGAGCTTTGTTGAACAAAGTATTCGAAGCTCGGCTCGTGCAATTAAACAAAAACGATCTCGTTGTTCGTGCTCAATTAAAATAAACAAACTATATTCAAGCTTTGTTCGTGCTCAATTAAATTAACAAAACTATATTCAAGCCAAGCTTAAACGGCCAAACCAAGCTCTGTTCACGAGCAGTTCGTTTTGTTTACAACTCCCGATGAGCCTTAAATGTATGGTAATCACTTAAAACAGCCAAGCTTAAACGGCCAAACCAAGCTCTGTTCACGAACAGCTCGTTTCGTTTACAACTCCCGATGAGCCTTAAATGTATGGTAATCACTTAAAACCAGGTGCCAATAATGCGCACAACATATGCTCGAAGCGCACATCAAAAGTTCTAATTCAGCTACTGCTGCTTGAAATAATTTAAGCTTGGCGGAGTATAATAATTAAAGCGAATTGATGTTTCTATGATAATTAAAGGGAATTGATATTTCCACGTGTTCATGTTAATTCCACAAATTCCTCTCCCATGAGAAATGAATCTCATTTACTATTCATGTAAGGGCCTCGTGGAACTAACGTTTTTACTCGTGAAATATCAATTCGGCCACCTAAAATCAACTTATTCTTTTACGGGTAACCAAGTGCAAATTCCCTTGAACTTGGAAATCAATCCCCTAAAAAAACTAAATAAATAATTTTCCGTGATATAGCATCTTAGTTCTGCAAATGCACTAAAAATCCTAGGGATGAAGCAGTCAGCAGATTAAAGAGTTGCATGATTCCATAATAATTATGATGCCATGGTGTTCTAAATTAAGAACTAAACAATCAGTCATTTTGCAACATGTATATTTGTATCAGCTATGATGAGTCAACAGCCAGCAACTTCCATAACCTTCTAGCTGATGGGATATCCACGAGCACTAATTGGCACAGATATAGGACCCGATTTTAAAGCTCATAGTTAAAAACAGCACCCACATGAACATGAAATAGAACCAACCCCGATATATAGCGTAGTTAGCCTTGTCAGAGAGTATGCTAGAGGCTGGTTGCGAATCTGCAGAATAATCATTACCTCGTGACAGGCCAAAAGAAAGGATGACATTGACACGGCCATGCTTACCAAACGACAAGTCCATTCCCGAGCCACTCAAAGTCACATTTCTTATCTGGATCATACCAGCAGTAACATGGATCGAACTGGAAGAAGCAGAATTCATACGAAGAGTTGTGTCCTTTGTGGGGAACTCTGAAGCGAATGCAGGAGGAGCAGGAATATTCCCCAACATTCGGCTGGCGTGCTTGGTAAATGGATAATGAAAATCTGCACCATCAAGAGTTAAACAATAATGAGAATCTGGAGATTAGTAATCACAAAAAGTACAGTTTCAGAATAATCCATATAATAAATTTCATATCGAGGAGCGATTTCATATGGAAGCTATCAGTCCAAAGTCGAATAAGAATATAACCCGAATCACCACCTGATCCAAATTTTGTTGGCTCTTGCTTTGAAGAAGATGGAATGTCATTACTATGATCTTCTAATTGCTGTTTCCCTTCCACAGTCTCTTGCTTGATACCTTCATGTTCATCCTGAAAGTGGAGAGTAATGAATTAGTTAAGTAGCATTACTTGATATCAAAACCAGCATTGTGAATATAAATGTACCTTATAGGTGAGCAATGATGCTGGGTCAGATGGCAGGTCCTCACTTTGCATCATATTTGAATAGTCAAAACCCAGATGTTGCACATTGTCATCAGTAGCATCAAAGAACTGAAGGTATTCGTCAAGCATGTCAAAACTAGAGGGATCCACCACAGCAGGTTGCTTAAGGTCATTAGTCTCGATGAATGTTCCATCACCAAATTGAGGGTTGTCCATAGCATCCAAAAATGATTCATCAAGAAAGTAGTCAACATCCACAGGATTCTCAGTATTGCTAGATTCACCAGTATAGCTTGGTTCACCAATATATTCACGCTTGACTGATTTTGCACCCATGTCATATTGCACTGGCAAATTAAATAAAGTTCTCCCATCAGGCTGTTCTTGTACGTGATTATTTTCATCCACGCCCAATAAGAGCTCTTGTGCATCACCAATGAAGTCTGTGGATTCTTCAACATAATGATTTTCTTCCCCATAAGCTACGTTCAAAGGTAGAGGGGCCTCATTAGACGGATCAACTTCTTGTGCATCATCAAAGGAGTGTGTTGATTCATCAACATAATGATTTTCATCCCCATAAGCTACATTCAAAGGTAGAGGAGCCTCGTGTGATGGATCAACTGCACTAAGAATCTGAAAGGACAAATAGTAAAATAAAGCATAAATAGATAATTGAATGAAAGGGAAAAAGGATGTAGGGGAAAGGAGGCAAACTATAACATGCAAGCACCAATGAAAATGAAAGATACCTCTTCTGAAGCCATATAGAAGGACGGGAGCAAATTGTTCGCAATTGCTCAATAAAAAATTAAAGATTCATCTACAAAAACTTAATGAATATAATTATGGAATAGCTAGTAGAGTGGAAACCACATTTAACAACAATTGAAAGCCTCAATATTTGCAGTGACGCCCAAAATAGTTCCAACATTCCAGTAACCAATCCAACAAGCTTCAACTTAAAGATTCAAGCATCGATATACATACATAGTGTTGTTAGAATGCACAGTAATCTGAATACGATTTGTGAGGGGAAAAAGTGAATGTGATGTGACATCCTAACACAACAAGCACAGAAAGAAGGCACTAAACCATACGCCTGAGTCACTTATGCAGTCATGTGTGTTTTCTGATAATAGTTATTTTCTTTTCATAGCTACATTGCACCAAATTTCTCGGCAATGGGAATCTCTGGAAAAGACAACAGGAGGAAAAGAATATCTATGACAAAGAAAGAGAGGCCGAGTAAACAATACACCAATAGAATAATAACTCTCATCCCCAATAATTATATCCATACATTTCGCTGTGGTTTAATATTCAGCCGCGTTAAGATTTAGTAAGCAATCCCGCTGTAAGAGCTGGTGGTGATCATGGTTGGTCCCCTTGAAGCCATCTTCGATGATACCAACGGGTTTCGTACTTCAATTGAAACATGAATCATAGCCCATGGATGCTATGAAACTTTAAGAGAACAATTCAAACAAAAAAAAAAAAAAACTTTATGCTCAAACTAACCTCTCATTTTTTGGGATGAAAGCGTAAGACCAAAAAAAAAGGAATACAAAAGAAAAGAAACTTTTTAGTTCTGCCATAATATAATTAATAGCCTTATCAAGAAATCATAGAGCCTTTACTCTTACCAGTAAACATTTTCCCCTAAAAGTTTGTTTTTCACCAAGGCTAAAGGGATGGAATGGAAGTAAGAAATGGCTTTCTAGCATTCCAAATGCATGTTGGTTGACTTATCTAGAGTTTCTAATGAACTACATTAGACTTGTTCCTGCACGTTTACCGGTCTCTATAGTAACGCCGGTTATCTGACTGCTAGTGGAAGATAAATTATAAATTATACACAACCAGAATCCCTTGGTTACAGTACAATTGCTAGACATTCTCCTCCCTAGTTTTAAAATTTGAAATGGCACCGTTTAAAGTATATCCTTGGAGTTGCATATATTGATGTACAAAGACAAGTGTTGTTTTTCTAATTTCTAGATGGTTAAGTTGCATAATAAACTCATGGGAAACAACAAGGTTATATTACATATAACAAGATTTAATTAAACTTTCAGAAAGATGTTAATACAATAGGGGATTATCTCCCTCTTCATAAAACTACATGACGACACAGTATACAGAATAGATGGGTCAATATGATGTTTACCCCGACAATAATTTATATTCTTCAGTATTCACTATTCTCATGCAGTCATGCTCCCATCCTCACACAAATTTTATATTAGATATAGTAAAAAAGAATCCTGCCTATTTAAATAAATGAGACACAATTCAGATTGAGATTAATTCCCAATCACTGTGGCTAATCATATCATCTGCAATCAACCCTAGTGACAACTTATCCATCATCGCTGAAAATAAAATCTAATAAATGCTTAAGTTTGACCAAAATGATTCAATCAACCATAAAAGCAAACAAACATACTTATTTAAAATAATTAGAAAAGCAAACAAATTCCCTTTAGAACCTCCACATCTGCTAATAATGGGTTTTCCATTTATGAAAGAATTCCAGGTTTCGATGTTGGAAAGTTTTCCTTATCAAATGGATACTCTAATTTACAACCCCTTGATATTAGAATTCTAGGAGCCTGGAAGAATAGAAGATCATGCAAGGACAACCAAGATTTGGAAAGAAAGGACAAACTCAGGTTACCTCAACTCAACACCTTTCATCTCAAACTAGTTGGGGTAGGCAGAAAATGAGTCTCATATACAAAAAGCACAAAGTCATTGCACAATTTACACCAAGGGTGTTTGAGATTGTGTTAAGTCAAAGTCATAATTAAAATAAAAAAAACACTTTCACCCCAGTTTTGAAGGGAAACATAACACCTATGTACCCTCCAATCCTAGTTCCTTCCCAACGTGATGGAAAGTGGAAACATCATGCTCCTTTCCCCCACGCCCGCTTTTTTCTACTCACATTTCCTTGTGTAATCTGTCAAATCTGTCCTCCCTTCCCGTATAAGGAGCCACAAGTTTAGTTAGCTTGGTTATAATGCCTTAAAGAAATAACAGCTTTCTCGCCTGATTGATTGTTTTTGCCTTTTATGTGTTAAAGAAATACTCCCTCCTATTTCAATCCTGGTCCAGTTTACCTTTTCTATCCGTACACACAACCACCACTTTAAAAGAAGAGGAAAAATATAAAACTACTACTACAAAATAGTTATCTGTACTCAAGATTCTGCACCTCTTCCCAAATTTGAAGGGGTATACTTATTTTTTTAGAAAGTAATGTATGTTAAGGACACCAAAGGAGGTGTCATGATAAGTACACACAGAGTGTACGAAAAGGCAAGCGAAAAAGCAAGATCTGCAACGAAAAACAAAACACTCCCAAAACCTTATGCAAACAACAGCATCAAAAAAACACAATAATTCCCCAGCCTAAGCTCGCTCATAAAATAAATGAAGGACAAATTAGAATCCAGAAGACCTTATTTTCCAATTTAAGGGGTAAATTACTATATTATGATACAACCACACATAGATGTGCAAGTGCATATGCATGTATAAATTATAATGACAATAACAGGATATACATGCACATGCATGTAAAATTATAATGACAGTAACAGGATATGAGACAAACCTGCTCAAGGTCGTCTTCGTCCAGATAGGCATCCGGACAGGCATCATCACTTACTGGCAGTTCCTCCGCATACTCGTCCTTCGGGACCAATACCAACTCATCATCTTCCCATTCTTCTTCAATAAATGGTGCCCCATACTGCTCCCCATTCTTAGGCCCAGAACCACTCTTCCGAAATATCCGACACAGCACAAATGCATCCTGCCACCAAATAAACGAACAGTGTTTAATCAGGATCCATCATATGAAGAGCTCCAAATAAATATCAACTATCAACAGTCAGTAGTTCCTAAAAAATTTAAATTATTATACCAAAAATCACAGAGCTTCCATGTACTTAACTTCTAGTTCTTGTTTGGTAATATTGCAGATTTGTTTATTCACACTTACTCCATCTCTTATGCAAAAACAAGCAAACTTTTTTATAGAAAAAATTTTTATTAGATGAAAATTGAAAAGAGAGGCCGTGTGATCATTATCATCCTCACCCAATCTATTTTGATCTTAACATCCAAAAGAACTTTCTAATAGGTACATCCAAACAGGTACAATACATTTACTGATCAGATACACAAATTATACAAAACACCCACCTGAACAATTCCAGCCCTTTGCATCACCTCATCAATGAGTCTGTACTCATGCATGACCCAGTTAGTCCTCTCACCCCGAGGAGCCCGGCCATTGTGGTATACAAGAGTTTTCTTCATCCCGACAATATGAGTCCTATGGTAAACAGCACGGTCTTTCCCTGTTGTCTTCCAGTACCCTCTATCGGTAGCCCGATTGGTCCTTGAACCATTTCCATACTTCTTATCAAGTACACTGAAAAAGTACCACTCCAAATCTCTACTCTTCAGCCTTGACTTACCTGAACCCCCACATTTAAAAAAAAAAAAAAAAGTCAAATGAAAGAGCTAATAATGCATGTATGTAAATTCCCAAATACATATATACACACATGTGTGTGTATATACACACATACACACACACACACACACACACACTCAAGATCTACATAAACTATAATTCGCAAAAGATTAACGCCTTTAAATTTATTCTTATGGTTCAATTTTACGAATAACCCAACAACTCACCAAAAATATTAGTAGTAAAAGATAAAATTTATAACATATATACAATATAATCATTCATTGAATGATCAGCAATACATATATTCTATACACAACGAAATACACGAAGAGGTAGGCTGTATCCAGAATGGCACTGCTTCATTGAATGATCAGCAATACATATATTCTATACACAACAAAATACATGAAGAGGTAGGCTGTATCCAGAATGGCACTGCTTCGTATTATACAGTAATCTACCGCATGACAATTTCAGTGTATTGTACAATACATCCATGTCAAATTATAAAAAAAGATACGTACATTTCCTTTCATGTATTTCCAAGAAGAAACAATTTTAAGTACCTATGTCATACATTATTCTACAAATATCCAGGAGTGTGTTTATAGAGATGAATGGTATAAGGGTTTTTCCTATTTTCACAAAAGTTTATACGTTAAACATCGCTCCCTCTAAATTACAAAAATTATTAGAGCTCAAAGATTAGTTTTACTGGAAGGGTTGCAAGCTTTACAAAGGGTGTTTAATATTACTGTTGGTTGATATAGAAAACAAAATTATGATTTGCAGGCACTTGGAAGTTGAATTAAACCTAGATATTAAGCTTTTGTATCTATCTAGATTTTTTTTATCTAATGGATTATTGTTTTGAATTGGTAATGAATTTCTACCTTTGACCTATTCTAAAGATTCCAATATGAAATCACTTATCATGAATTTGGAATACCGCAATCCCTCCCTTACAGATAGATAAGAGAGAAAATTTGAGAATTGAATCAAACTCTTCATCCCTATACAATTCAAAATGAATTATACAAATAAACATATATATTAACTTAAATTCGCATAGAAAATACAATTTATACAAATAAACATATACATTAATTTAAATTCACATGAAAAATACAGCTTATACAAATACCTTCAGGTGTCTTTCTATATAGCCATGTGCGAATCAGTGATTGTGTGTATGTATGTGTAATACTAATCAAGTGATGAACTAAAGCTAAATTCTATAGTGAGGGTTTTAGAGGGAACAGATCAAATTGAAACCCACCTGGGAGGTCCCATGGCTCGACTTTGTAAATATCGATTTCCGATATAGCGTCAAATCGGAAGGGTTTTCCACAGATCTTCCTCCTCAAATAGTAAAAAACAAGTTCTTCATCGGTTGGATGGAACCGAAAACCTGGAGCAAGCGAACCTGATTTTGATGATGCTAACTCTGAATCCATTAAAACTCTGCAGAATTCTAGGGTTTCTTAAAAGAGAAAAAGACAATCAAGATCGAATTTCAGAGAGAGAAAATTGTGAGATTTCTAGGGTTTCAAATCGATGGAATTCGAAAGTATTTCGCCATTTGCCAAGTATTCATTCGCCGAATTACTCCAAATAAACGTATTTTATTGAGGTGTTTCGATAAAAGTAGACTGGAGGAATCTACGTGTTACATGACAGTGACAAAAAATTTGTCACTGGCGTAACCGATGAGAGAGAGGATATTTAACAATGTGACTGGTTAAGCCGGTGACCGGTTATAATTTTGCTACGCGTGGCGTGACGAGAGAGTCTGACAACTGACTTTTGCTGAGTCTGAAAGTAACTGGGATGACTGGTTGGCGCCTTGGCGGGCGTGCGGGTGATGTATCTGCGCCCGTCAAACATGACCTTGACTATTTTTTTAAACTTTTTTATCTTTAGAATTCAAAGACCTTAAGAGTTAAGAATTGATTAATCTATTTTTTTAATTTTTTTTTATCTTATTATTAGAATTTAATATCAAATTTTGAATGGATTGATATTGTGGTTTTTTTTTCCAAGCCACTTTTTGAGAATTATATATATTTTCATAATTAATTATATCATCATTTTTAAAATATTAGTAATAATTAATCAAGCCAATCAAATCTCAGATTGAACAATCAAGTCTCACATAAAATAAAAAATACACTTCACTTTAAGGAAGAAATAAACAAATAAAAATTGAACCAAAAACAAAGGTCACAAATTTTAGATTAAATTATGTTTAAATATTGTCAATATCAAAGTTTATGAATCTAATCGGTCAGGTGAACCAATTAGATCGAAACGATTTGGCTTTTACTCTAGTCAGTTTTGATCAATAACTGAATTAAATTATTTAATTATTGATTAAACCAGTGATTCAATCGATTAAATCGATCAAATTAGTCTAGTGAACAAGGTTTTTTTTGTTAATATTCAAATTTTTTGCGATCAATGATTTTTTTATTTATTAATGTTAACTATTTTTAATTTTATTGGACTACAACTTCATTATATTTTAGTTCATGATGAAATATATTCCCCCTGTTTCATAAAAAGAATATTATTTTGACTTTTGAAAGTTAAATTGTGAAATATTGAAATTTAAATTAATGTGAATTCATTTAAATTTAGAAAATAATAAATTTTGTAGTTGTTAAAGAAGAAATAAACGAATAAAAATTGAACCAAAAACCTTAATGTCACAAAGCTTAGATTAAATTGTGTTTAAATATTGTCGATATCAATGTTTAAGAATCTAATCGATCAGGTGATCCAATTAGATCAAAACTAGTCTTATTTTCAGTTTGATTTGGCTTTTACTCAAGTCAATTTTGATCAAAACTGAATTAAACTATTTAATTATTGGTAAACCAGTGATTCAATCGATAAAATTGATCAAATTAGTCTAGTGAACAAGTTTTTTTTTTGTTAATATTCAAATTTTTTGCAACCAATGATTTTTTATTATTAATGTTAACTATTTTTAATTTTATTGGACTACAACTTCATTATATTTTAGTTTATGATGAAATATATTCCCCCTGTTTCATAAAAAGAATATTATTTTGACTTTTGAAAGTTAAATTGTGAAATATTAAAATTAAAATTAATGTGAATTCATTTAAGTTTAGGAAACAACAAATTTGGTAGTTGTTTTTATTTTTTAAATAGTTTATAATATTCACAACTATATGAATTAAAATCTAATAAATTCATGTTAATTTTTAATTATAAATTTTGCAATTGACCCCAATAAAAATCAAATGAGACTTTATTTATGGAGTTTGTTTAAAAATCTTATTATTTAGAGAAAATTAGAAATGCGGGGTTCTGAATCTAAGATACATATGTTGATATGCAGTTTGATATGTTGCCTTTAATTTCGGATTCTGAATCAGAGTCTTCATCTAGATTGAAGGAACTATTTTTTGCCATTGTTTTAATTAAGGAATATATAATAACTATTTAAACGATGTCATTCTTTTTGACTGCGTACTTTAGGTATCTACAGGGAACTGCAGATACAATTTTCTATATTAATTATTATAATATGACTTTTATAGACCAATGACGTTTGACCCTAGGTAAACTAGTTATTCATTCATCGGGAAAAATCAATTTTCGGTGTCTGTACTGAGATCCGATTTACAAATTGGTACCTAAACTAAAAAAAGTAGCAAAATGATACTTGTACTAGAAAAACTTTACAAGCTATTAATTATTAGGGTTTCACTAGGCTTTTATTTAAAATTTTAACACATCAGAGGGAGAACGATGACATGACTGAACAAGTCAGTTAAATGATTGGGCGTAGCTACCATTATTCTTCATCTATGTAAACGAACGTAAGGCATTTTGGGGAAAAATTTAGTGCTTTCAAGTCGTCTTCATCTTTTTCTCTCGATTCTTCAACATAGAGTAAAATCTGTTTGGACAAATGCATATTTGATTTGATGATGAGATAATGTATATTTGTATCCAGTAACTTTTGTGAAATTCTTATAATGAAATTGATGTAAAAGGACTTAGATTAGAAGATTAAACCTGTTAGGTTGATCTATTTCGTTAAGTAAACTGCATGTATAGTTATAGGAAATTAAACGATCGTAAAGCTGTTTAGATGATCGTAAAGCTAAGTTGTTGACTTGGTCATATTCCAACCTTTTATTTTGATGATGACTTTATCATTGTGCTAAATATTTATTCATGTAATTTCAGGATATTAATGAAACAAAAGAATTCTTGAAGCTTTGACTTATGAAAGATTGAAGTCATGAAGGTTTGAAGATATAATTGAGTCATTCAGAAATCAATGTAAGATCCTAACTTTAATTATTTCTCAATTAAGGTTTTAGGATATACATTGCATGAAAATAATTATGGAAGTGGTTAATTAATAATTGAATAAATTAATTGAGATTTCAAAACTAATATGAAAATATTTTAAATGCTGAAAAACTTAATTGTGCCTAAGTTATTTTCCAAGCTACCCAATCCGAAATGGACTAATTAATTGATATACCTCCTTCCATAATTGAAGCTGCCTAGTAATTGATTCACATGTTTCCATATTGTAAAAATCAAGCTGTTAATTAATTTTTTATGGACCTACCTTCCTTAAGCAACATTCCTTACTTACTGTGATTGGTTAAATGATTGATTGCAAGTAACGGTAATATATCAGGAGTAAATTAGCCAAGCATGATTCTTATTACCTTATTGAGTGAAATCAATGTGGACATATGATTTGAACTTGAAATTGATTAATGGCTAAGAATCCTTACTTCCTGATTTACAACGTATAAGTCAATTATGCCTTAACGTTCATAAAATCAATTAGTATTCTGATTTGGGCAAAACCTCCTCTCTGATTGATTTTCCTCAAACGACTATAACACTTTCTTACACTATAAACAAGTCCAGCCGGGGTACACAAAAATACACAATACAGATACATTAAGCAGAATACATAAAAAAGCATTCTGAAATTATCTTTTCTTTATATATAATTCATAAGGGTTGTTTAAAGTTTTCAATTATGAAGTATCATTCAAAGGCTGCTGCACTTCAAGTCTATTGATTAATTTTCAGCCTTCTACTTTTGTACTTAAACTGGTGATATCTTTCTCCTTTATATTGATCATTGTATAATTAGTTGAGCCTTGCATTGTGATATAATTATTGTTTTGATCATAGAATATTTTGTTTATCATCTTCTCTAAACAGTGAGTAGACTAAGGTTAGTTTAGAGGTTTCTAATCCGAGTTGTATTAGGGTTTTACAAACAAGTTCAAAGAAGCATAAGTACTTAAGGATGCATAAGTGCATGGGGAGCAAAAGTGCTCGGGGAATATAAGTATTCAAGAGTTGTGGAAACTTATTTTGTAAAAGAGTCAAATTGTAATTCAAGTTAATTAATAAAAGAGTCTCCAATACTAGTTGGTTGTGACGCCCCCCAAATTCGGGTTTATACCGCCTAATTTGAGTCGTCAAAATACATACAACAAACACTAATTCTCCAATTTAAAAATATTACAATGTCGTATATAATACGACAGTATTCAAACTCAAACCTCACTACAATTATTGTCACACTATTTTATAACATGGTAAGGATTACTAAAGCTACAACTCGGACCATCACTCCATTTTCCTTTTTGTGACGCCCCTAAAATCGGGTCCCACTACCCAATTCTGAGTCACCAAAATACATACTACAAATAAAAAATTTTCTATTTATAAAATTTATAATGTCGTGCAAAAATACGACAACACACATATGTTTTAAGTTCTCAGCACAACAATTGTGGTATACATAGTATGACAATATTCAGACTCAAATTAAGTCCTTAATACAATCATTGTCACACTATTTTACAATATACTGAGGATTTCTACAGCTACAAACTCGGATCATCACTCCATTCCCATGTTTTCCTTGCTAGACCCAGTTACACTCTTATTACCTGAAAGGAATTGTGAAGTAAAATGGTGAGCACAAATAGCCCAATAAAGAATACCATAGCTAAGATAAATAAATTCTCAATAGCCTTCAACAATAATAAATCAGAGATTTAAAGATAATATAAGTTTCTAACAAATAATTTCAGCGGAATGAGTATAATCCATTAAAAGAGTCAAATAGATCATAATATCTACTAACTTCTCCAATTGAAAAATTCAACATCAATATTTTATTCCTATAATACCAATTAACAATACTTCTTTATACCCAAGACAAAAACAACTTTTACCACCTATCTTTACCTGTAACACCAAAGATCAAGGTTATGCTAATTCACAGTTTTTGTTCATAATCATGTCAATTAATTCATCTTTGCACTAGAGGCTAAAGATATTCAAATGTAACACCAATGGTCATGCCAATCAACAGTTTATCTTTGCATCATGGGCCAAAGATATTTAAATGTAACACCAATGGTCATGCCAATCAACAGTTTATCTTTGCATTACGGGTCAAAGATATTCAAATGTAACATCAATGGTCATGCCAATCAACAATTTATCTTTGCACTACGGGCCAAAGATAGTCAAATGTAATACAAATGGTTATGTCAATCAACAGTTTATCTTTGCACTACGGGCCAAAGATATTCAAATGTAACATCAATGGTCATGCCAATCAACAATTTATCTTTGCACTACGAGCCAAAGATATTCACAACAACTTAGTTTGATAATTAGTACAGATCAAAGATATGATGAATGGACAGAATAATCAGAATAATAAAATAAATATTAGAGATTTATAATTTAATTTATCTAGAGTCCAAATTATCAACACGATATCCAGAAAATCAAGTTGAGTTCTTGATTGAATATAAAATTCAAGAAATATAAGCTTCACATTTCTAATACAACTAAAATTTAATAGTAAAATTTAGGTAAAAATATTAGATGAAACACAAACTATTAAATATATTTTAATCATTTTCAAAAATTTTTACCATTTAATGATAAGGTTGGAGAAACAAATAATAATTTCTTACTATGATATGGAGTATGAAAGAAAATGACAACCCTTTATAAGTATGAAAGAAAATGATATCCCTTACCTTAGCACGTGACTAGATGCTGCTTTCTATGAAATTGATCAACCTGAACAATGCTTGCACTCTTTATCAACTCTTAGAGTACTTACACTCAAAAGAGATACTCATAATATTATACTCACAATATTGTAGTAGAAGAATTTTGTATTTTTGGTGTCGTGATGGTGTGTGTTTAGTTGCTCAACCAAGTAACCTATTTATACTAAAAATTGAGGAGACAACTAGCACACACACTTTGACAAAATACCTAAATGAGCTATATAAAAATACTGGTAGTGGAATTTGTGGTCCCACGGAGGAAATTAAACTAACGTGTACACAGTTTTAACAAAATTTATTTGTTAAAGAGTTATGGTCTAGACTACTTTGGGAAAAGTAGAGTGTCGGCAAGTCCTGCCAAACTTACTTTTGTAAAAAGAAAATAATTGAACAAACATCTACTTATCATACTTATCTTTAATCAACACATTTTATTCATCAATTATTTACACCTTTTCAAGCATTCAATAATTATTCACAATTATTATTATAGACTCACAATACTGCCAATGGGTCTAATTATATCATATCAAATAATATGAGTTATTGTGCTGTGACAATTATTGATAAAATATTGTGCATGTTATAATTGAATGAGAACAAAAATAAAATTTGGAGGTTTTAGTGGTGTCTTTATCGGCACAACTCAGCTTACCCCCGAATAAATCCAGGGTGTGAGACCACTTAAGCATAGAGGAGTTTGTCAGGACTCAAATCTACGCTTATGGGGACTTATGTCCGGCTTCCTACTACTAAGCCACCATCTCAAGCGATGATAAAATACAACAACATAAATATATAAACATTTATATTATCAGTATATCCCTTTAGTTAAAAGGTATGCAATTGTCGTCGTACTTTAACGAATATTCGCCGACACAACGAATATTTTCTGGCATAATTTTATAATTTGCACATATCACCCTTAATTTTATCATTATAACAACTTAACACCTTACTATTTAGAATAATAATTATAAACAATTTAAATTTTATTAAAAGTCGAGGTCTTTATTCAGCACCAAAACATATTCACCTCGAATTAAATATAATCCAACTAATAATTTCAAAATAATTCGTAACCCATTCAAGGTGTCTTTAATAATTTATATTCCAAAACTTAAAACTAAATAACAAAACTTTAAGACATCTAAAAACCAAGATATGACAATTAAAATTTTAAAACGTCAGTCCACTATTCTGGTATTATCACCATTAACGAAAATTTATTTGTCAAATTAATTAATTTGAACAAAAATTAGACTTCAAATAATCCAGTTTAGCCTTAAGAATCACCCAAATCGGATTTAAAATCATTAAATTATATATTTTTAAATAGTAAAACTCATTGCTGAACATCTGCTTCAAAAATCCCAAACCAGCCACTTCTTAAAATTCATAATAAATCACACGTAAATCTTTAACGGTTCAAAATTGGTGAACATATTCTCAACTTATATATGTATAACATATCCAAAAATTATAACGATCCAACGGTCGGATTAAGAAATATAACCCACGCAATAGAGCTTAAGAAAACTGATTTTTCAGATCTTGGCAGTGGCATTTTTCTTCGAACCAATCTGACTCGAAAAATCACCATAAATCATCTACTCAGAATTTTTGAGTGATTCTAAATTCTGTGTGTAGCTGACTTATAGAGCTATGTTTAGACATAAAGATCTCATTTTAGTTCCTTATATATCACAAGATATGGATTTTACAAAATCAGGTAGTAAACTAATTTTTTTGAAAATTTCCAGATTTTACTCTTCGTTTGATTTCTTGATTACACAAGTTTATTCCATCACAAATAAGTATAAACATATCATCTCCATATAAAATCTATAAAACTTAATATCCATATGAAAATCAAAGTATTAATCAGAATTTAGATATATACCTTTAACTAGTTTCTTCCTTCTTCTCCTTCTCTGCAAAATCTCTCTTTCTCTCTCCCTCTCTCTGTTCTTTCCTTTCTTCAGTTCTCCTCCGAGTGGTTGGGGTGAGAGGATGGAAAACAAAGGCTGATTGCTTTCTTCTTTGTTTTTTGGCTTCTTCCTTTTCTCTTTCTTTTTTTTATCCACCTTTTCTTTTCTTCTTTTTTCTTTTGTCTCCTTGTCTCCCACCATTTTTTTATAAGCTCTCTCTCTCTCCTCTTATCAGATTTCAGCCGCCCATGTGGCTCCACATTCCTCCAAAATCTCTTTTCTCCTCTTTTATTAATAATAAAAAAATTTAAATATAAAATAATGTGTTTGAATATATTCTGTTAATAATTTTATAAAAGTTGGGATCTTACACTGTTATCCCTGCTAGTCCCAGCTACACTGATATTTTTTAAAAGGAATTATGAAACAAAAGGGTAAGCTCAAATATCATGACTAAGATAACGATGAACAAGTTATTCTTAGCCTTCAACAATGATAAATCAGAGATTTCAAAGCATATGATAGATAATATAAATTTTCAATAAATAGTTGCAGCGGAATGAACAATCCATTAAAAGAGTCAAATAAACCATAAAGTTTATTATCTTCTCCAAATTAAAATTCACCAGCAAGATTTTATCAATGGTAACATCAATCAACATACCCAAGCCAAAGAGAACTTTCAGCACATATCTTTGTCACACAGGCATTAAGTATCCTTGGCACACAAGCACCACAAATCCTTGCCACACATGCATCAAGTATCATTGCCACACAAGCATCACGTATCTTTGCCACACAGGCTAAGGACACTCATCTTTTCACTCAGGCCAAAGACAGTCAACTGTAACACTAAATGATCATGATCATACTAATCAATATTTTCTGGTCATAATCATGTTAATCAACAGTTCTTCTTTGTACCCAAGTTAAAGAGAACTTTTCACCATAATTTAAGTCTGATGATTATGACAGTGATATAAAGGATGAATAGAAATAATAAAAAAAATAAGATCAAGAATAAACATTAGAGATTTGTAATTTAATCTGTCCAACAATGTCCAAATTGTCAACACGATATCCAGAAATTCGATTAGAGTTCAAGAATAGAATAAATAAATTTTACAATTTAATTATAACATGTAAAACGCAATAGGAAGATTCAGGTAAAAAAAATTAGATGAAGCAAATTCACAATTTGAGGATAATATTGTAGAAATAAATGATAATTTCTTACCATAAATTTAGGAGTATGAAAGAAATGATATCACTTACCTTAGCACGTGATTAGATACTACTTTGATCAACCTATATGTATATTTATAATTAAATTAGTAACTATCACATATAAGTTTCATGGTGTACACTAACTCGTATATTATCAAAATTAACTTGATAGTATAAATTTGTGTATTGTACAAAACAGAATGTTTCAAAATAATTTTTGAAAGAAATGAGTAATATTTCAAAACAATCTTCCAGTGGAAGACTTTCAAAATAAATCTTCCAGAGGAAGAGTCTTCTAAAGGAAGAGTTGTAAAAACTGTATGATGTGTGTGGGTACTTATGCAACTTTTATAGAAAACTCACCTAAACAATTGTTACACCAAAACTTAAGATAACCTTAGCACACTCAGATACACTCACACTAACGATTTAGAGAGTGAAAGGAAGGATAAGTAAGAAAGTTATGAAATCTTTATGCTAAACCCCCTATTTATAGCAAAAACTTAATCCATATCAACATCACCACACGTTACACATTTCAAGACACTTTTAATCTATACAGTTCATCACCATTCCACACGTTACACATTTTAAATTACTTTTAATCTACATCATTTATCACCTATCCACACGTTATACATTTTAGAATACACGTTGCCCACTTTAGGATTATCTTTACACATATTTTACATTTCAAGACACACGTTATACATTTCAGGACATATGTTACACATTTCAAGATTATCATCTTCTTTATTACTCACCATTATTAATATATAACCATTTTCTGTATTATTGTCTTAATGTATTAATATTACAGATATTATAGGCTAGCAATTCTGGCAATCAGATCGTTCCTAGAAAAGAGGGGGCCTTCCGTATAAATGGTGCGCAATTAAATAATCATTTTCCTCGACAGAACTTTTAGATATTGCTAATAATGCTAACTAATTTAATAATATCATTTTAAATAATATGAGTTACTGTGCCATGATAATTATTGATTCAATAATGTGAAATACTGTACAGTTGTTACCGTGACAATTATTGAGTCAATAATATGAAATATTATGCAATTGTCACTGTAGCAATTATTGAGTCAATAATATTAAATACTATGCAATTACTACTATGACAATTATTGAATCAATAATATGAAATACTATGCAGTTACTACTGTAGCAATTATTGAATCAATAATATGAAATACTGTGTGACTACTATTGTAGCATTATTGAAATACTGAGCGGATACTACTATAGCAATTATTGAATCAATAATCAGAAATACTGTGCAATACTGTGTGTTATTGTGGAATACTGTGTACTATTGTGGAGTACCGTGTGCTACTGTGGAATAGCGCGTATTATTGTTCTTTTATTACCGGGTATTTCAACAGTTAACGGTAAAAGTTCTGCCACCAAATTTTAAAAAGGTTATTTCTGTCGCTTTCTATATCCGACAGTTATTCCATTATGGGGCCACCTATGATTGGTTGTACGAATTTTTCTCGATGAAACGAATATATTTTGACATAACAAATATTCCCTGACATACTGTTTATTTCCTATAATTTGTAAATATTACCCATAACTTTAACCTTTATCAAATTAACATCTTACTAATTAGAAAAAATTAAGCTTTTATTCATTAAAAGTTAGGGTCTTACATTGGTATTGGACGTAGATTAGGCCAATAGAGTGAGGTTAGGGACCGAACCATATAAAAATTCCTTGTGTTAATGTGCTTGATTGTTTTGCTTTAATTGTTCATCAAATTCTTTAATTTGAATTGTAAGCCATAATCTTAACACTTAAAGTTATATACTACACCAGAAAATTATTCGTCTCAACTCAGGTCATTAATTAATATAAGTTAATAAATATTGAAAACTGGAATAATAAACCGTCTTCTGATAACTTGGAGAAACTGGTTATCCGGCAAGCTGAATTCATAGTATAGCATACTGCATTTTTAGACTTAAAGTTTTATCAATTTTTTTTTAAGTTGCAAAAGTTTGATATCATTTGTTACCACACTTATTCAACCTCTCTGCTAAGTGTGCCTATCTGAATTTTATTTGGTATCAGAGGTTAGCTCTACTTATCTTGGTCTTAAAGGTGACTTGTAGGGAAAGATTCCAAAATGGAACAATTCGGGAACAACTTTCAAGAAGGTCAATCAACCAATAGACATCCATTGCTATATAGAGCTGAAAATTATAACTATTGAAAATTTTGAATAAGGATCAATTTTAAAAGAGATCCCTGGGAATGGTGGTTCGTGGAGAATGGTCCCGTTATTGTAAGAATAAATGATGGTACTCCAAAGACTTTGATGGAGATGGACTCAACCGAAACCTACATAGTCTCCTATGATTCAAAGGCAATGAACACACTTCTTAGCGGCATGGTGCAATCTGAAATTGATAAAGTCTTATCATGCAACACGACTAAGGAGATATGGAACACTCTAAAAGTAAATATGAAGGAACATCGAAAGTAAAAGAAGTCGAGCTTAGTATGCTCATGCATGATTATAAAATGTTCAAGTTCAAAAAAGATGAAACCATCAAAGCGGCTCAAGCATGATTCCTAGTACTTATGAATTCCTTAAAGCTACTTGATAAGTCAATTCCACAAAATGAAATCAATCGTAAGTTACTTCAGGCTATGCCCAAGAAGTTTGCTTCTAAAGTTACTACTCTTCAAGACTCTCCTAATATCTTTTCCATGGATACATTAACTTTATTTGGTGAATTAGAAGAATTTGAACATCAATTAAAGAGATATGATGATGACGAGAAAACTCCTCGAAAGAAAGTTTTAGCTCTTCATACAAGAAATGTAGAAGAGCTTGATGATGATTCGAATGAGGAAATATCAATGATCTCAAGAAGACTCAAATGGCTATTATAGAGGAATAATAAAAGAAAGAATACTTTCACTCCAAACAAGTTCAAAGAAAAGCAAAATGAAGACACTTGCTTTGAATGCAGACGCCCATGCCACTTCAAAAAGGATTGTTTTCAATTAAAGAACAAAGTCAAACCAAGCTACAAGGATAATAAAAAGAAAAAAGCTCTTGTTACTTGGAGTGATGATGATGAGTCAAAGTATTTGCCCCGAGGAAGAACCTTAGAATTCCATCTGTTTTTTGGGTTTGGAAAAGTGTGGATTTTCAAGTATGTGAAAATTGATGTAAACAGCGAAATAACTCAAGTATGCTTCATGGGAGTCAAATGTGAATCAAGTGAGGTATCTATTTTCGATTATAATTTCTTAAAATAAGAAAATAAAAAATTAAAAGAAAAGAATGTATACTTAAAAGATTTAGTAAATACATTAATGAGTGAAGTTGATTCATTAATAGATGAAAAGAAAGAAATTGAAAAAGAAACATCATCTCAAGAAAAAAAGATTTTAGTTGCAAAAAATAATTACTTAGAAAATTAAAACAAAATACTTTTCAACAAGGTAAATCATTTGAATAATGAAGTTGAAAAATTAACTAATGAAGTAAAAATGAGAGATGTTTGCATTGATGCTTTTAATGATAATACTTATATTGAAAAAACTCCATCTAATAAACTGCAAGAAGAAATAGATTCATTAAAATTATCATTAGCTAGGTTTGTTCAAGGAGAAGAAAATCTAACTATCATGTAAGCAGACAAAGACCTAGTTTTGAAAGACAAAGAATTGGCTATAATTCAACAAATAAAAAGAGTGATATAAAAATGTTGAAATCTAGGTCGTACTTCAAATTAAATTATTGCTCTCCTTTCACTACTTGTAAAAAAGTGGCACAAAAGCGTATTTAGATTTTAACTGTTCATTAAACAAAAAGAATGGGAAAATCAAAAGTATATGGATTAAAAAAAGGTGATTTGCATGTGACTAACTCAAATGGACCGAAAAAGATATGAGCACCAAAAAGATGAATTGTATTTCTTTTTACTAGGTTTGTCTCAAGGCAAGGGTTCCTTCTCAGAAATGGATATTAGATAGCGGATGCTCTCGTCACATGACGGGTGACAAGTCAAAATTCTCGAAGCTATCTCTCAAAAGTAAACATGGAATGGTCACATTTGGAGACAATCGAACTTGTGAAATAATAGAAAAAGGTAAAATAGGTAATGGTAAGGTAAATATTAATAATGTTCATCTTGTCAAAGGCCTTGAATATAATCTTATAAGTGTAAGCCAATTAATGGATAATGGTCATCAAGTGAAATTTGAAAAAGATAAATACTCTGTATTTCATGGTACTAATAATGCTACTTTAGTTGCATAAAGGGAAGGAAATATATATAATCTTGATTTTGAGCAACAGGATGAAGAAATATGTTTATCGGTAATACAAGATGAGGCAAATCTAAGGCATAAGAGGTTGAGAAATGTTCACATAGACTTAATTAAAAATGTCCACAAAACATCTCGTTAAAGGATTGCCAAAATTAATTATGAAAAGAAAGACATATATGTTTTATGCCAACTCAGTAAACAAGTAAGAACATCCTTCATTGCAAAAAATATGGTATCAACTTCTTCTCCCTTGCAATTACTTCATCTTGATCTTTTTGGGCCAAAAAGGCATACTAGCTTAAATGGTAAATTTTCTACATTTGTTATAATTGACGATTTCTCTAGATATACTTGGGTAATTTTTCTTAGATCTAAAGATGAAACATTTAGAGAATTTGAAAGACTTACAAGAAATTTGGAGATAAAATATAATCTCAAGCTTATAAAGAATCGAAGTGATCATGGTGGCGAATTCCAAAAAGACTTCGTACCGTTTTGTGATTAAAAAAGGAATTAGTCATGAATTCTTCGCACTAAGGACACCTCAACAAAATGGGATGGTGGAATGAAAGAATAGAACCTTGCAAGAAACAGCTCGAACATTACTACAAGAGAGTAAGCTTCTAAAGAAATTTTGGGCTAAAGCGGTAAACACATCTTGTTATGTTCTAAATAGAGTACTTATTCATCCAGTCTTTCTAAAAACACCTTATAAACTGTTAAATAATAAAATTCCTAATATAAATTATTTTAAAGTATTTGGCTCAAAATGTTTTATCTTGAATACAAGTGATAACTTAGAAAAATTTGATGCAAGATCTTATGGAGGAATCTTTATTGGTTATTCTTAAAATAGTAAAGCTTATCGTGTTTATAATGCTAATAAATCTTGTGTTGAAGAATATGTTCATATAACTTTTAATGAAGCTAACAATTGTAACGACCGAGAATTCTGGATTTGCCTTATAATTCGAATTTTTGAATATTAATGAATATATTATATTTTATTAATATTATTTTTGTGTTACGTGTTTAAAGGTTGTGTGATAACCTGGATTGTGTGGATACATGAAATTTTACGTGTTATAGTTTTGTTTAAGTGAATAATTGATTTCGCGTAGCGTCGCTAAATCACTATTTACGGGGCACGTTTCCCGATGCACTATTCACGCCATAATATTTTTGTGTCTTTTTTGATTTTAATAAATTTCATTATCACGTGTGAGCGAAGTGATAATTTTTCCAAGCGCTGAAATATTTATTTGAGCTCACTGGTGATTTAATTTATATCCGAAATGTATTATATGGGTGTTCTGAATAAATAGACAAATCCCATAATAATTAGCTTTATGCGTCCCAATAATTTATGGGACTACCCATTTTAATTTTGGGTGGAGTTATTTACCAGATTGGGTACAAAAGTGGGAGTATTCAGATATAATTTTGTGTATTTGGGTATTTATTTTTACTTGTTACTCTAAGTGGGAACCAACCAAACCCCATCAACCAATCAAATGAGAGCATGGTGGTCGGGAAAGCTTAATTTTTGAGAGACATAATTGCATTGAGTTCCAAAATGCTGAACATTCCTCCTTGATTTTATTTTCAAGGAGCTTAGGAGGCTACACCCTCCATTGTTCCCGAAACCATGCTCAGCCTTCACCTCATTCCCTCTCATTTCATCCTTCCTATTCCATCCATTTCCAAGTTGCTGTAGATTATTGAGAGTATAGAGTGAAATTAGAGAGGAGATAGAGTGATACAAAGAGAGGAAATTGTTGATAATAGAAGAAGAAGAACAAGTTCACGGGAAGAAGAAAGGAGAAAGAAGAAGAGCGCACGGAGAAGTAGAGGAAGAAGGAAGGAGAAGCCACCAAACCTAGCAAGCTTCATAGCATCTAAGGAAGGAGATTTACAGAGGTAAACAATCAACAAAAATCCATTCCATTTGATTTTTAATCGAATTTTCAAGCTTTTAATGTTTTTGAGCTCAAACCATTGGGTTTGAGCAATTCTTGCAATTGTTGTTGTAATTGTTGGTTGTGGTTGATTTTTATTGATACCAAGACATATTGTAAGCTATTAATAACCTCAAAGTGGAACAAAATCAATGAATGATCTGAACCTCGGCATAAAGGATGAAACATTGGACTTTTTGGACAAAATGACTATTTGGACGATTTAGAGGACTGTAAAGCCTTGATTGAGTAATTGTTTGGTTTAATTGTTGTTGTTAAATTGCAGTTCCATGGGTTATCTTCATAACCCAGTTGGAATGGAGTTAAAAGGAGTTAAACCAAAGATTTGGTGTTGATTTTGGTGAAGAACACCAAGAACACGAAAATAGAGTTTTCATTTTGTGCTTTGGCTCAAAAATTGGTCGTGTTAATGTTTATGGGTAATTCTAAATTTTTGATATGTTGTAGCCCTATGTCTTAGGAGTCTATAGAGTCCAAAATGGACCAATTTGCTTGTGTATTGAAGGAGTTATGAAGGTTGGAGTAACCGAAGGTCGGAGTCGCGAACTGGGATTAAACCCATAATCCGACTACTGATGAATGACGCCGCAGCGTCATTCATAAGCCTTGGAGCTGACGCCGCCGCAAGGGGAAAAATAGGAAAATACTGGGACTCACGCCACCGCGCCACTTCCAAGTACTAAGCTTGGCGCTGCAGCGACGCCACGTGGCAGAATACGGACACGGGATCGACGCCGTAGCGTGGGAGCTAGTACTAAGCTTCACGCCGCAACGTCTAGCCTGTCATGTGAATAGTACGGGGCTCGCGCCGCAGCGTCAAGTCCAAGTATTAAGCTTGACGCCGCAGCGCCAGTGCCGTGTCCAGCCTGGGTCGGGTCGGTCAGACCAGGTCAGGTCGGGTCGGACCTAGTGCATTTTTCCAACGAGTCAATAACTTATATTTTTGTACTAAATGATTAGACAAGTTAGTTATTTATATATTGTTAAGACTTAATTGCTTAACTGTATATTAAGTGTCAACCAAATTGGTATTGTCTTAAGGCGTAAATTGAATAACCTGGTTGCAACTTACGTTTGGCTTCCAGGGGGCGCTGCCCCCTTGGACCCTCGCCAGCTCACCGGCGAGCTGGGCAGCCGCTCGCTCACCGGGGAGTGAGACCCCTGACTGGGTAGTCGTAGTGACAATCAATATGTTTTAATGATGCTATGTCTGTTTTAAACCTAGTTTTTATGTGACTAATTGTTATATGAATATGTATTTACATGTGTAGGATATTAAGGAGCGTGTATTGTAATATTGTAGCAGACGCACCAGGCAAGTTTCCTAACGCTTGTTTAACCCTTGTGTTGGGCAAGTTCTCTAACTTCATTCTTTCTATATATTGAATGCAAGTTCTCTTAACTTTATTCAAGTTATTTATCGAGGGAGTTCTATCTCACTCAAGTTATAATTGGACAAGTATTCTATTGTATTGCAAGTTTCTTAAACTTACTCAACCTTTACAATTGGGGAAGTTTCTTATTTTATACAAATGTTGTATATTGTTGCAAGTTTTCTATTTTATACAAATGTTGTATATTGTTGCAAGTTTCATGACTCAAATCGAGTTATTATTTTCAAGTTATATTAGTGGATTAATTATTGTTAATTATTCCACATCAAAGATAATTATTGATATTCGCACCTTGTGCATTTGAATTCATGATTTGTTGTTGGACTGTAAAATATAAGTTCTTCATTCATGAACTGTTTAAGGAAATAGTCTACGCCATTTGTTTTGGCTAGACATGTACAGGTTATTATTTTTAAAAGCTATCCGAACCAGTTATTGGTACGGATTCTTGGACTGAGAGAGTAACCCTTATTAGGGGATTATAATGTGTCGGTTATTCGATGCAGTCAGAGTTAAATGTTATACATATACATAGGGTACGAGAGGCTGATCCCCTCGAGTACTACTAACGGGCCAGACGTTTAAAAGGGTCAGTTGAATGACTAATCCTTTAGCCAAAAAGTTCATGGTCTATTGGACCGCTCAGCAGTAAATAATCAATATTCATTATTTCATTTGAACTTTGATTATATTGTCAGCTATTTCTTCAATGTTCTTAAATTGTTGAACTATGCGATTATTATTCTCATTCATTTATGATATATCTTCATTATTCATTTTAAACTTGATGAGCAAAGTAGTTGCTCACTCTTGCTATATCATGAACCTATTGCAGTTAAGCCGGGGAGGTCCAAAGCGGACAAAGGCAAGGGAAAGTTTTAGGAATAGTTATATGTACTATCCCGTTATGTAATCGTGGAATCGTTTTGTATTATTATTGTATTCCGTGATGTATTTATTTAAGGTTATAGACCTTGGGACTGTAGTAAACCTTTTGTAATGAACAACATATGTTTATTTATTCCCCATTAGTTGATTTATGTTGTTTAGAGGTGTATGGATGTACTTTATCGTGAGCACCCGATTCAAGGTATTGGTACCTGAATTTGGGGGTGTCACAGGTTGGTATCAGAGCTTTAGGTTATAAACTTTAGGAATGCGAAACCTAGGCTATAACCTTAGTATTAAACTCGTATTGAGTACGTTAAGAGGTGAATCGAGGAGATTCATTTGGTGATTATGTCTGGAGGTGGATTGTGGAAATCCATCGAGCTGAGTTGTGCATGATAAAATATTATTTCATTTTATCACTGAATATATTTTATTGTGACACTGACATCTTGTTGTCTATTTGCTTGCTATCTGTGGCTGTAAGATGTTTGAGATGGGAAAGTCCAGTCCTGCTGGAGAGGTGGAGTTCACAGTCATTCATGTGGACGCAGGGCATTTAGTGGAGGTGCAGCTGAGTGAGCCAGAGATGATGGACACTAGGGATGAGTCTGAGGCTGAGGAGGAGCCAGTTACCGGAGGAGTGCTGAGGCTGTTAAGCGATGAGGGGGAGGATGAGGACCCCGAGGAGGATCTAGTGACGGAAGATGATGAGGCACCTGAGTATGCAGATGGCATGGGCACTACTGCTAGTGACATCATCGAAGAGCTGACAAATAGAAATGAGGAGCTCGAGAATCGAGTAGCCTACTTAGAGGAGCAGAACCAGGATCACCAGGATCGAGAGGAGCAGTACAAGTCCTTAGCTTATCAGACTTTGGGGGAAAAAGCTGAGTTAACCCAGAAGCTGCAGGAAAAGGACCAGAGGATTGCCGAGCTAGAGGTAGAGGTTCAAGGTCGGTGTGGGGCTTCTGTTCAGCTTGGTGTCATGGTTTATGACCTCTTAGAGAGGAATATGGTGTTGGTAGGACAAATGGAGCAGGTAGAGGATCTGCTGAAGACTACTCGTCTGTAGCGAGATGAGGCTATAGAGCAGTTGGCAGCCCTGACTGTAGAGATTGATTCCCTCAGGTTAGGCTTGACCACTTCCATTGGCAGGCTGAGGGACAGTGTGAGGAGGTACCCCAGGGATGAGGGGAGCAGCAGGCGCATGATTAGGCGCTGAGTGGTCGACAGGCTGGGTTGACGGGAGCTCAGGGTTGCAATTCGCCGCAGCAGGCGGTGATGTGTTATTTTTAGCATTATGTTTGTAGTAGGTCCCACTTTTGCTATAATAGGGACATACTTATGTTGTAAATCCCTGTGCCTGTAGCGTGCATGGGATAGTAGTTGAACCCCAATTTTGTTTCTGATAGAGGGGTGAAAGGTTATTATTCCCCACTTTTGTTTGTTAGGGGATAGTTAATGGTTGGCAAGCTATATCATTTAGCGTTTATAGAAGTATGCCACATGTTGAGTCAGGTTGTATTAAAACAGTGGTGTATGATTATAAATGCAGTTGTTTTGTTTAAATCAAACGTGTTTGATAGATGCTTTTACTTTTAATTGTTGACTTAAATGACTTTCTGCATATGACATAAATCTATTAGTAAAAGCCGACGGTTTTCTTTTATCAGATCATGCCTCCAAGAAGACAGCCACGAATCCAAAGGGTTGAGGAATCGGTTAATAACATTCAGGGTCATCCAGACCCAATGATGGCGTTTGTTGAGTTACTGGCAGAAGCTATGCGAAATAGACCCCCACCTATTGGAGAACAACCAAAGCAGCAGCCTGCGCAGTATTTGGCTAGTTTCAAGGCCTTTAAACTAGTAGGACCTCCCGAGTTCAAGGGAACACTAGACCCGATTAAAGCCCAAACTTGGATCAAAGAAATAGAAAAATTGTTCGAGGTTGCAAGGGTGGCCGAAGAACAGAAGACAGGATTCATCACCTTTATGATGAAAAGTGATGCTAACTATTGGTGGAAGGCCAACAAAGGACGTGCTGGAGATGGTGTGATACCATGAGAACATTTAAAGGAGCTATTCTTCGAGAACTACTTCCCGGAGAGTATGCAACAGAACATGGAGGTGATATTCCTGGAGCTGAAGCAGGGGAACATGTTAGTCGCGGAGTACGCGGCTAAATTTAATGAGTTAGCTAGATTTGCACCTCACCAGGTAGATACTGAAGCCAGAAAGGCAAGGAGATTTGATTAGGCCTGAAACTGTGGGTGTACAGTAGGGTGGCAGTTATAAGGATTGACACATTTTCTACGCTATTGGAAAGAGCGATCATCGCCGAAGGAGGCAACGAGGCTTTAGCAAAGTTCAATCAAGACAAAAAGAAGGGTCACGAAGGAAGCAAGGGAGGAAGCAGCGGGGGAAGTAACCCGAATAAAAGGAAATGGAACGATAGCCAATCTTCCGGGGGAAACAAGTCTGGAGGAGAGGTTAAGAAGGGTAATAAGTGCAATAATTGTGGAAAGAATCACTCTGGAGAGTGCATGAAAGGAAAAGGAGTTTGTTTCAACTGTGGGAAACAGGGGCACTTTGCTCCTTAGTGCCCAAAGGGAAAGAAAGCAGGATGTTTCTTATGTGGAACATCAGATCATCAAATTAAGGATTGCCCGAAAAGGAAGGGGGATGTAATAAGTGGCAATAGGAACAACAACAATAGCAACAACAACAGGCTGAACATTGGAGGGCCAGCTAGCCAAACCAACAGGTCCACGACACGCACTTTCAACATGACAGTACAGGATGCGGTGGAGTCGAAGGACATGGTATCATGTATTATTTTGATCAACAATATCAGTGCATATGTATTATTTGATTCGGGTGCTACCTGTTCGTTTGTGTCGGATGAATTTGCTAAACGGTTAAATTTACCTCATGAGAAATTAGAGAATCCAATGAATGTGGAAGTAGCTAATAAGGAAGTTATTCATGGATAACATATTCATAGAAATTGTTGTGCTGAGATAAATGGGCATAAACTGAGCGTAGATTTAATTCCGATATGACTAGGAGAATTTGACGTAATTCTTGGAATGGATTGGTTGTCTAATCATGGAGCTGTGATTGACTGCCAAAAGAAATGTATACACCTAAAGACTCCAGATAAGTCGAGGGTTGTATTCTATGGAAGTAAATCGCCTAGACAATCTTGTTGTCTGACGATGATGCAAGCAAGGAGATTGCTCAGAAAAGGTTGCATAGGTTATCTGGCTCACGTGGTTGATACTCAGAGAGTAGGGGGCGAAATGAGACAGATACATGTAGTAAGGGAATTTCCTAATGTTTTCCCAGAAGACTTACCGGGTTTACCGCTGGATAAAGAGGTCGAGTTTGTAATCGATTTGGTACCGGGAACCGCATCGATCTCAAAGGCACCATACAGAATGGCACCAGTGTGGAGATGAAGGAACTAACGGTTCAACTGCAAGATTTGCTAGATAAGGGTATATTTGTCCGAGTGTATCTCCGTGGGGAACGCCAGTACTGTTCGTGAAGAAGAAAGATGGATCGTTAAGGCTTTTTATCGACTACAGGGAATTGAACAAGATTACCATTAAGAACAAGTATCCGCTGCCTAGAATCGATGACTTGTTTGACCAATTAAAGGGAGCAAAATACTTTTCGAATATTGACTTGAGGACGGGGTATCACCAACTGAAGGTGAGACAAGAGGATATTCCAAAGACAGCATTTATAACTCGATATGGACACTTTGAGTTTTTGGTGATGTCGTTTGGGCTGACGAACGCGCCAGCAGCATTTATAGACATGGTGAACAAAGTGTTTAACCAATACCTAGATAAATTTGTTGTCATTTTCATATATGACATTCTTGTCTACTCGAAGACAGAGGAGGAACACGTCGAGCATTTGAGGATAGCCTTGGAGACGCTTAGAAGGGAGAAGCTATATGCAAAATTTTTCAAGTGTGAATTTTGGCTACAAAGGGTGCAGTTTTTAGGGCACGTAATTGACAAGGATGGTGCATCAGTGGATTCTACGAAGGTAGAAGCAGTAATAAACTGGGAACAACCGAAGACGTCGACAGAAGTTCGAAGTTTCTTGGGATTAGTGGGTTACTATCGGAGATTCATTCAGAATTTTTTGAAGATAGTGACACCGTTGACAAATTTAACAAGTAAGACTGTGAAGTTTGTATGGACGGATAAGTGCGAAGAGAGTTTCTTGGAGTTGAAGAGGAAACTTAGTGAAGCACCTGTGTTAACACTGCCAGATAATACATGGGGATTTGTGGTGTACAGTGATGCGTCACACAAAGGCCTTGGGTGCGTATTGATGCAGCATGAGAAGGTCATTGCGTACGCGTCACGACAGCTAAAAGACTATGAGAAGGGATATCCGACTCATGACCTGGAACTAGCTGCAGTGGTGTTTGCTCTAAAGATTTGGAGGCACTATCTGTATGGGGAGAAGTGTGAGATATACACAGACCACAAAAGTCTGAAGTATATCTTCACTCAAAAGGAACTAAACATGAGGCAGCGACGATGGTTGGAGTCAATCAAGGACTATGACTGTGAAATTTTGTACCATCCCGGTAAGGCCAATGTAGTAGTTGATGCTCTAAGTAGGAAGGGCAGAGATAAGTTGATGATGCTAACAGCTCAAGAAAAACTGATTAAGGATATGGAAAAACTGGAGTTGGAAGTCAAGTATCTGACAATTGCAAATGAGAAACTGTTCGCAGTGGAGACGAGTCCAACTTTATTAGACAAGATAAAGGAGGCTCAAGGAAAGGATGCTGAATGTGTTGCTATAAGGAAACGAATCTCAGATGATGAGGAATTGAAATACAAAATTGATAGCACGGGATTGCTAAGGTTTGAAGGGAGGATCTGGATACCGATTGTTCCGGAGTTAAGGGAAGAGATTCTGCAAAAAGCTCATTCTACAAAGTATTCGATACACCCTGGTAGTACCAAGATGTATCAGGATTTGCGTCAGTACTTCTGGTGGCCGAACATGAAAAGGGAGGTTGCGGAATGCGTTGGACGATGTTTGACATGTCAGAGGGTAAAAACAGAACATCAGAAACCAGGTGGACTGCTACAACCGCTGGAGATTCTGGAATGAAATTGGGAGCATATCACGATGGATTTTGTGACGGGGCTTCCACCAACTCAGAAGGGTTATGGCGCGATCTGGGTGATCATGGATCGTTTAACTAAATCTGCACATTTTCTACCATCAATATAAGGTACAATCTGGAGCAGCTAGCAAAGTTATATGTGAAAGAAATTGTGTCACGACATGGAGTGCCGGTATCTATTGTATCTGAAAGAGATCCGCGCTTCACATCAAATTTCTGGAAAAGCTTACAAGAAAGGTTAGGAACCCAGTTGAGGTTGAGTACAACGTATCATCCTCAAATGGATGGGCAAAGCGAACGAACAATCCAGACGCTTGAAGACATGCTTAGAGCATGTGTGATGGATTTTAAAGGCAGCTGGGATGACCACCTACCATTGGTGGAGTTCGCCTATAATAATAGTTATCATGCAAGTATTGACATGCCGCCATACGAAGCATTATACGGAAAGAAGTGCCGAACACCTCTGTGTTGGGACGAAGTCGGTGAACGGAGACTGTTGGGACCTGAATTGGTGCAGCAGACCGTGGATGTCATCAAAGTGATAAGATCTCGATTGGTAGAGGCTCAAGATAGACAGAAGAAATACGCCGATTTGCATCATCAGAAGCGAGACTTTGAAGTTAGCAGCTTTGTATTTTTGAAGGTATCTCCCTGGAAGGGGAAGATAAGATTTGGGAAGAAGGGGAAATTGAGTCCCAGGTTCGTAGGACCTTTTGAAGTTTTAAAGAGGGTAGGTGAAGTGGCGTACGAGGTAGCTTTCACTCCTAAACTTGAGCACATTCACAACGTGTTCCACGTTTCTGTGTTACGACCATATAAACCCGACTACAAGCATGTGATATCCTATGAACCAATTCAAGTTGAGCGAGACTTGTCATATGAAGAGATTCCTGTCCAAATATTAGATAAGAAGGAACAGACGTTAAGAAATAAGGTCATCTATTCGGTCAAAGTACTTTGGAGGAATCACGCAGCTGAAGAAGCCACGTGGGAGCTAGAAGAGAAGATGAGGAAGAATTATCCACATCTTTTTGAGTGAACCCATGTTAAGTTTTCTGTACCTAGATTGTAATTCTAGGGACATAATTCTTATAAGGGGGGGGGGAGGATGTAACGACCGAGAATTCTGGATTTGCCTTGTAATTTGATTTTTTGAATATTAATGAATATATTATATTTTATTAATATTATTTTTGTGTTACATGTTTAAAGGTTGTATGACAACCTGGATTGTGTGGATACATGAAATTTTACGTGTTATAGTTTTGTTTAAGTGAATAATTGATTTCGCGTAGCGTCGCTAAATCACTATTCACGGGGCACGTTTCCCTAAGCACTATTCACGCCATGATATTTTTGTGTCTTTTTCGATTTTAATAAATTTCATTAATACGTGTGAGCGAAGTGATAATTTTTTCAAGCGCTGGAATATTTATTTGAGCTCGTTGGTGATTTAATTTATATCCGAAATGTATTATATGGATGTTCTGAATAAATGGACAAATCCCATAATAATTAGCTTTATGCATCCCAATAATTTATGGGAGTACCCATTTTAATTTTGGGTGGAGTTATTTACCAGATTGGGTACAAAAGTGGGAGTATTCGGATATAATTTTGTGTATTTGTGTATTTATTTTTGCTTGTTACTCTAAGTGGGAACCAACCAAACCCCATCAACCAATCAAATGAGAGCATGGAGGGAGTGGTCGGGCAAGCCTAATTTTTGAGAGACATAATTGCATTGAGTTCCAAAATGCTGAACATTCCTTCTTGATTTTATTTTCAAGGAGCTTAGGAGGCTACACCCTCCATTGTTCCCGAAACCATGCTCAGCTTTCACCCCATTTCTCTCATTTCATCCTTCCTATTCCATCCATTTCCAAGTTGCTGTAGATTATTGAGAGTATAGAGTGAAATTAGAGAGGAGATAGAGTGATACAAAGAGAGGAAATTGCTGATAATAGAAGAAGAACAAGTTCACGGGAAGAAGAAAGGAGAAGGAAGAAGAGCGCACAGAGAAGTAGAGGAAGAAGGAAAGAGAAGCCACCAAACCTAGCAAGCTTCATAGCATCTAAGGAAGGAGATTTACAGAGGTAAACAATCAACAAAAATCCATTCCATTTGATTTTTAATGAAATTTTCAAGCTTTTAATGTTCTTGAGCTCAAACCATTGGGTTTGAGCAATTTTTGCAATTGTTGTTGTAATTGTTGGTTGTGGTTGATTTTTATTGATACCAAGACATATTGTAAGCTATTAATAACCTCAAAGTGGAACAAAATCAATGAATGATCCGAACCTTGGCATAAAGGATGAAACATTGGACTTTTTGGACAAAATGACTATTCAGACGATTTAGAGGACTGTAAAGCCTTGATTGAGTAATTGTTTGGTTTAATTGTTGTTGTTAAATTGTAGTCCATGGGTTATCTTCATAACCCAGTTGGAATGGAGTTAAAAGGAGTTAAACCAAAGATTTGGTGTTGATTTTGGTGAAGAACACCAAGAACACGAAAATAGAGTTTTCATTTTGTGCTTTGGCTCAAAAATTGGTCGTGTTAATGTTTATGGGTAATTCTAAATTTTTGATATGTTGTAGCCCTGTGTCTTAGAAGTCTATAGAGTCCAAAATGGACCAATTTGCTTGTATATTGAAGGAGTTATGGAGGTTGGAGTAACCGAAGGTCGGAGTCGCGAACTGGGATTAAACCCAGAATCTGGCTAGTGATGAATGATGTCGCAGTGTCATTCATAAGCCTTGGAGCTGACGCCGTCGCGAGGGGCAAAATAGGAAAAGACTAGGACTCACGCCGCAACGCCACTTCCAAGTACTAAGCTTGGCATTGCAGCGATGCCACGTGGCAGAAGACAAACACGGGATCGACGCCGCAGCGTGGGAGCTAGTACTAAGCTTCACGCCGCATCGTTAAGCCTGTCATGTGAATAGTACGGGACTCGCGCCGCAGTGTCAAGTCCAAGTATTAAGCTTGACGCCGCAGCGCCAGTGCCGTGTCCAGCTTGGGTCGGGTTGGTGAGAACAGGTGGGGTCGTACCTAGTGCATTTTTCCAACGAGTCCATAACTTATATTTTTATACTAAATGATTAGACAAGTTAGTTATTTATACCTTGTTAAGCCTTAATTGCTTAAGTGTATATTAAGTGTCAACCAAATTGGTATTATCTTAAGGCGTAAATTGAATAACCTGGTTGCAACTTACGTTTGGCTTCCAAGGGGCGCTGCCCCCTTGGACCCTCACCGACGAGCTGGGCAGCGAGACCCCCGACTGGGTAGTCGTAGTAACAATCAATGTGTTTTAATGATGCTATATCTGTTTTAAACCTAGTCTTTATTTGATTAATTGTTATATGAATATGTATTTACATGTGTAGGATATTAAGGAGCGTATGTTGTAATATTGTAGCAAACGCACCAGGCAAGTTTCCTAACGCTTGTCTAACCCTTGTGTTGGGGAAGTTTCCTAACTTCATTCTTTCTATATATTGAATGCAAGTTCTCTTAACTTTATTCAAGCTATTTATTGAGGGAGTTCTATCTCACTCAAGTTATAATTGGACAAATATTCTATTGTATTGCAAGTTTATTAAACTTACTCAACCTTTACAATTGGGCAAGTTTCCTATTTTATCCAAATATTGTATATTGTTGCAAGTTTCCTATTTTATACAAATGTTGTATATTGTTGCAAGTTTCATGACTCAAATTGAGTTATTAATTTCAAGTTATATTAGTGGATTAATTATTGTTAATTATTCCACATCAAAGAGAATTATTGATATTCGCACCTTGTGCATTTGAATTCATGATCTGTTGTTGGACTGTAAAATATAAGTTCTTCATTCATGAACTGTTTAAGGAAATAGTCTACGCCATTTGTTTCGGCTAGATATGTACATGTTATTATTTTTAAAAGATATCCGAACCGGTTGTTGGTACAGATGATGAGTAGGTTTTATACCTACGAATCGGTTACCAATGAACGTGAATTATTGCTTATTTCCATGGTTTTTAGTTACTTTTCATGTATTTTGTGTGTTTTTGTAGGTTGCACATGTTGGGATTGCATTGGGCGAGAATTGGATGTTCGAGTGGATAAGTTGCTGTTGTTGCTGAGGTTGCAGGAATTCAGAGAAGCGCGGCCGCGCCCAAAATGAACTGGGTAGCAGCGCGGCCGCGCGTGATGTCAGAGTTAGAAAAAAAATGGCTGCCAGGGTAGCGCGGCCGTGCGCCTTGCAAGCTTAGTTCAAGCGCGGCTGCGCCGGTTCGAGTGAAGGCAAAATCGACTTTTCTGATATTTTAAATGGTTTTGATTTGAACTTGGATTTGAAACTTTGTAATTAATTAGGGGTTTTATCAGATACTATAAGTAGGTGTTTTCTAGTTGGTAATTGGTATCTATCTATTAGCAAACCCTAGTTTGAAGCAAGTGGAGAATATTTGAAGCAAGTTGATAGCAAGGTGAAAGCAAGGAGGAGCAGGACAGAGTTTGAAGGATTGCTTTCAGTGTTTCTTCTCTTTTCTCTTTATTCCAAACTTTTGATGTTATTAAACTTGTGGATGATGATTTCTAGTTTATTTATGAACTAAATTTCTTTTAAGGCTATAATGGATCTTAATGCGTAGTTTTGAATAGCATGCTTCTTTGAATATTATGATTAGTTATTTCTGAATTGTCTATTAAGGTTTGTACTGAATTGTTTAATTATCTGGCCAATAATTATTGAGATGATCTGTATAAATTTGAAAGATGAAGTATAGATTTAGATCTAACCATAATAGCATGTGATTGTGTCTTCTGCTGTCGATGAAATTCATAATTTATGATTAGGATAGAGATAAACCTATCACCACATGTAATCAAAATAGGGAACTTGGGCTTTAAATCCTTTTTAATTATAATTCACATAGAAATATAGTGAGTTAGTTATCTAGGGTGATGAACTTGAGTCTATCAATTGTGGATTTAAGTTAGGTTGTTTATGGAACATTGAAAGATGATCATAAATAGTGATGTATTCCTGGTTAACAATCTAGAATAACTAGCATAATCCAAAGGGGAGCATGTTAAGTGAAGTGAAGTATTAAGTGAAGTTATAGTCTTAAGTCTTTAAAAATCTGTTTTCAAGTTAGTGTTAGTAATTTAATTTAATTCAGAAACTTCAAAAATCATTGATCATTTGTTCACTAAAATAGATTTGATTTAAATTTAGAAATTGTTATTATAGAATCAATTCTTCTCTGTGGGACGATACTCTACTTTCACTTTATTACTTGTGGACTGCGTATACTTGCGTATTTTTGCTAGTATAGATTTTGGCAAACAAGTTTTTGGCGCCGTTGCCGGGGAACAATTGAGTCTAAAATTTCAAGTTTTAAATTTAATTAATTCAGTTTTAGTTAACATTGTTTTTCTTGTTACTTCCTGTTTCAGGTGATCTTGGTTTGTTTATGCAAACCCGATCAAAGCAGCCGGAACTTGTGCAGAGTGAAGACGATCTTGAAAACAAGTTACGCAAGTTGAGAAAGTTTTGCCGTGAAACCATCGAGAAAGAAAAAATGGCTAACGAAGAACATAAATCATTGAGGGAATATGCCATGCCTAAGCTTGATGAAATCAGGTCAAGCATCACGAGGCCAGCCATCACGGCTAATTCCTTTGAGATTAAGTCGGGAACAATTTAGATGATTTAGAATGCGGTACAGTTTGGGGGATTAGCCAACGATGATCCTAACGAGCACTTGGTTAGCTTTCTTGAGATTTGTGATACATTCAAATATCCCAATGTAACTGATGATGCGGTGAGACTACATTTGTTTCCGTTTTCACTAAGGGATAAGGCAAATAGTTGGTTGCACTCACTTCCGCCGGGGTCCATCACAACTTGGGATGACTTGGCCCAAAAATTCCTAGCAAAATTCTTTCTGCCGGCGAAGTCTGCTAAGTTGAGAAACGATATTTCCACCTTTGAGCAAAGTCATGGAGAGACACTGTATGAGGCTTGGGAAAGGTTCAAAGAGTTATTGAGAAGATGTCCACATCATGCATTACCCAAGTGGCTACAAGTTCAGACATTCTACAATGGGCTAAGTAGTAATACTCGAACAATTATAGCTGCAGCTGCTGGGGGAGCACTCATGGATAAGAATTTTGATGAAGCTTACACCTTGTTAGAAACTATGGCTGCAAATAACTATCAATGGACGACGTCGAGGATGAATCACCAAAAGGTAGCTGGAGTTTTGGAAGTAGATGCAGTCACTGCACTAACAACTCAGATGGCAGCCATGTCTAAGAAAATTGAAGCTTTGGCGGAGTCGAAAGTCCAGCAAGTAGCCTATGTGTGTGAACTATGTGCAGACGCACATCCAACGGAGTATTGTGCCATTAATCCGGAATCGGTACAGTATTTGGGGAGTTATAACAGGCCATAATAGCCATACCAGAATGCATATAATCTGGGGTGGAAGAATCATCCGGGTTTTTCATGGAGCAATAACACTCAAGTTCAAAATCCCGCTCCAAGATCACAGAACCCCCCGGGTTTTCAGAACCAAGCTCCACAACAGGCAGAAAGAAAACCCAATTTAGAAGAGTCTTTGGCAAGATTTATCACAGCATCGGAGAAAAGAATGAATGAGCAAGATAAGCTGTTAAATCAGGTAGACTTGAATGTGAAAAGCCAAACGATGTCAATTCGGAATCTGGAAAATCAGCTCGGTCAGCTGGCTCAAGTCTTGAACAATCGACCGCAAGGAACACTTCCAAGTGATACAGAGGTTAACCCCAAGAGAGATGGTAAGGAACAATGTCAAGCTGTAACATTTCGAAGTGGGAAGCAACTCCAGCAGAGCAGCGCGACCGCGCCTGAAATACAAGGGGATGCAGCGCGGCCGCGCCCATCCCCAGTTCCAGATCCTGCAGAGACATTGGTAGGAAAAGACAAGGAAACGGAGAATGAGGAGAAAGACAAAGAGATAGCAAAGCAAGCAGAAGTATACCCTCCTGTGCCATATCCTCAGAGATTTCACAAGCAGAAATTAGATAAACAATTCTCCAAATTCCTTGAAGTCTTTAAGAAGCTGCAAATCAATATACCGTTTGCTGAGGCTTTAGAGCAGATGCCGAGCTACGCCAAATTTATGAAAGGAATTTTATCGAGGAAGAAAAAGCTGGAGGATTATGAAACAGTAGCATTGACTGAGGAGTGTAGTGCTATATTGCAGAAGAAGTTGCCACCGAAATTAAAGGATCTGGGTAGTTTCACTATCCCTTGCACCATTGGCAGCTTATCAATTAGTAGATGTTTGTGTGATTTGGGTGCGAGCATCAACCTTATGCCGTTATCGATATATGTCCAGTTGGGTCTACCTGCACCGAAACCGACCAACATCTCTCTTCAACTTGTTGATCGGTCGGTTACATATCCTAGAGGTATCGTGGAAGACATCTTGGTAAAAGTGGATAAATTCATATTCCTAGCCGATTTCATTATTTTGGACTATGAGGAGAACAAAGACATTCCTATCATACTTGGGAGACCTTTCTTGGCCGCGGGAAGAACACTTATTGATGTGCAAAAAGGAGAATTGACTATGAGGGTGCAAGACCAGGAAGTGACATTTAATGTGTTCAAAGCCATGGAATTTCCTATGGATGAGGAAGAGTGTTTCCGGTTGGATGTGGTAAAAAAAGTGGTGGAAGACGAGTTTTTGAGGAAATTGACTGAGGATCCGTTGGAACCTATTTTATTAGGGGAGGCTGACATGGATGATCTAGAGATGATGGAGTTTCTGCACATTTTAGATACAGTGCCGAGAGTACGCAAATTTCGGATCCTCTATGAACCTTTGGAGCTTACTGACAAATCCTTAGAACGTTTGAAGCCATCTCTTGAAATACCTCCTACTCTTGAACTTAAACCTTTACCGAGCCATCTGAGGTATGCTTACTTGGGTGAATCATCTACTTTGCCGGTTATTATTGCATCTGTACTTAACGAATTGCAGGAAAGTAAATTGATTCGAGTTCTCTGGGAATACAAGTCAGCCATTGGTTGGACCATCGCGGACATAAAAGGAATTAGCCCATCATTCTGTATGCACAAGATCCTTTTGGAAGACGATGCCAAACCAACGATAGAGCAACAAAGGAGGCTGAACCCGATCATGAAAGAGGTGGTGAAAAAGGAAATTTTGAAGTGGCTTGATGCGGGTATCATTTACCCCATCTCCGATAGCAGTTGGGTGAGTCCAGTACAGTGTGTGCCTAAAAAGGGTGGTATGACGGTTGTAGAAAACGAGAATAATGAGTTGATACCGACAAGGACAATGACTGGATGGAGGGTTTGTATGGACTACAGGAAATTAAACAAGGCAACCCGCAAGGATCACTTTCCTCTACCCTTCATTGATCAGATGCTAGATAGACTGGCTGGACACGAGTTTTATTGCTTATTGGATGACTACTCAGGTTATAATCAAATAGTGATTGCCCCCGAATATCAGGAAAAGACCACCTTCACGTGTCCTTATGGCACTTTCGCTTTTCGGAGGATGTCGTTTGGTTTATGCAATGCACCAGCAACGTTCCAAAGATGCATGATGGCTATTTTCTCAGATATGGTTGAACGTAACATGGAGGTATTCATGGACGATTTTTCAGTGTTTGGTGACACATTTGATAGTTGCTTGGAAAATCTGGTCCTGGTTTTGAAAAGATGCGTGGAGACCAATTTAGTGCTCAACTGGGAAAAATGCCACTTTATGGTGCAAGAGGAGATAATTCTTGGGCACAAGGTGTCGTCAAACGGGTTGGAGGTAGATCGAGCCAAGCTAGAGATAATAGAAAATCTACCTCCACCAACTACAGTTAAGGGAATACGGAGTTTCTTGGGACATGCAGGATTTTATAGAAGATTTATAAAGGACTTTTCTAAGATCTCTAAGCCTTTATGTAGCCTTTTGGAGAAAGATGTCCCCTTTAAGTTTGATGATATGTGTCTTGCGGCTTTTGAATTATTGAATAGGAAATTGACCACAGCGCCAATCATTGTAGCACCAGATTGGTCAAGGCCGTTTGAATTGATGTGTGATGCTAGCGATTATGCTATTGGGGCCGTTTTGGGTCAACGAAAGGAAAAGATTTTTCACGCCATTTATTATGCTAGCAAAACACTATCCGATGCCCAACTCAACTATACGACTACCGAGAAGGAGTTGCTTACGGTTGTGTATGCCTTTGACAAATTTCGGTCGTACTTAATTGGAACCAAAGTAGTGGTGTTCACTGACCATTCTGCTATAAGATATCTGATTTCAAAGAAAGATGCAAAGCCGAGGCTGATTCGATGGATACTTCTACTCCAAGAGTTCGACTTAGAAATCCGAGATAGGAAGGGGACGGAAAATCAAGTGGCAGATCATCTTTCGAGATTAGAAAACAATGACCACGTCAAGGGTGACAACACGGTGATCAATGAGTTCTTTCCAGATGAACAATTGTTTTTGATCCATTCAAGAGTCCCATGGTATGCCGATTTTGTCAATTATTTGGTGAGCAACGTACTTCCTCCCGATTTGACCAGTCAACAAAAGAAAAAGTTTCTGCATGATGTAAAAAGGTACATGTGGGATGAGCCGTTTCTGTTCAAACATTGTGCCGATCAGATGATTAGACGATGTGTGCCACAAAGTAAAGTAGAGAGTATTTTACATCATTGCCATGATTCAGTTTATGGAGGTCATTACGGAGGCGAGAAGATAATGACCAAGGTGTTACAAGCAGGATTTTTCTGGCCAACGTTGTTTAAGGACGCCCACCACTTCGTGCAAAGATGTAACAGATGTCAAAGGGTGGGAAATATTTCCAAGCGTTATGAGATGCCCTTGAATGCCATATTAGAAGTTGAAGTCTTTGACGTTTGGGGAATAGATTTTATGGGACCGTTCCCATCATCCTTTAACAACCTCTACATCCTTTTGGCGGTCGATTATGTCTCTAAATGGGTGGAAGCAAGTGCGCTGCCAACTAATGATGCCAAAGTGGTTCTTAAATTTTTGCAGAAAAACATCTTCACACGTTTTGGCACCCCAAGAGCAATTATCAGTGATGAAGGCAGTCACTTTTGCAACAGGTCATTCACGGCTCTCCTAGCTAAGTATGGGGTACACCACTGAGTTGCTACAGCTTATCATCCTCAAACTAGTGGTCAAGCCGAAGTGTCAAACAGAGAAGTGAAGAGAATTCTGGAAAAAATCGTCAATCCGAATAGAAAAGATTGGTCAGCAAAATTGGATGATGCGCTTTGGGCTTATCGGACAGCTTATAAGACGCCCATTGGCATATCTCCGTACCAATTAGTCTATGGAAAGGCGTGTCACCTACCGGTTGAGCTTGAACATAGAGCATATTGGGCCATCAAAAGGTTGAATTTCGATCTCGCGGCTGCTGGGGAAAAGAGGCTACTGCAGATGAATAAGCTCGATGAATTCCGGTTGCAAGCATACGAGAATTTGAAGATATACAAGGAAAAAGTCAAGAAGTGGCATGATCGGAAAATCATCGATAGGACTTTTGAGTCGGGACAAGCAATGCTTCTTTTCAATTCTAGGCTAAAATTATTTCCAGGGTAGCTCAAGTCTAGGTGGTCGGGTCCTTTCATTGTTAAACAAGCATTCCCTCATGGCGCCGTTGAAGTTTTTGCAAGTAATCCGGAAGAGTCGTTTAAAGTCAATGGCCAAAGATTGAAACATTATTGGGGTGGTGGTGTTGATCGCCAGAAAACCTCAATCACTCTTGCCGATTAAAGATGAAACAGGACGTAGTCAGGCTGAAAGACTTTAAATCAAGCGCTACTTAGGAGGCAATCCAATTTTTAATTGTTTTTATTTATCATTTTGTGATTTTTAGGACTTAGATTTAGTTTTCTTTTTATCTTTTAGTGATTAGATACTTTGTTTCTGGGTTTTTATTGTTTATAGGTCATACACCAAGGAGTATACATGAAGAAATCATCAAAAGGGCTTAACAGTTCAAATGCCAAATTTTAGTCAGCGCGGCCGCGCCCCAAATGTGAAGGAAACAAGCGCGGCCACGCCTGACTTTAGAAACTCAAAATTGTCCAGCTGGTACACTAGCGCGGCCGCGCCCAAATTGTGAAAGAAACTAGCGCGGCCGCGCCGCATCTCAGAAGGAAAAAAAAATTTGCTGGCACACTAGCGCGACCGTGCCCCATTCAGGTCAAATCCAAGCGCGGCCGTGCCGCGATCGGATCCCAGTTTTTAAAAACCAAGATCGACCCGACCCACGACTGTTTTTTATTCCCTTTTCCCGCTTGGACTCTATTTCTTCAAACCTATTCCATCTAAAAAATCGACTCTCTCTGTTTCCTTCTCTCCCAAATCGGATTCCTTACCAAAACCCTATCTCTACACAATCATTCTATAAATCAAACTCTACCAATATCAAACCCTAGTTCGTATTATCATCCATCTCTATTTTCTCTCTCATACATCCATACATAGCCGCCACTCTCCATTCACACCCCAAATCCGATCTCTTCAACAATCACAGAGTACATCAAGGAGATTGTCAGTATAACGCAGTGGGTTAGCAAGGAATTGCAGTGGGTTTATTGAAGTAAGTATATTGCAATTAGGGTTTTACATTGTACTAAGCTTCTTGTCAGATTTTACACAGGGGATTACATTAGATTGGTTTCGTTGCTTGTAATTGAGTTGTGCATGCAAATATTTTGGATTGTTATTGTTTGAGAAACCCTAGTGTAGTTTCTTTCAAGTTTGGGGGAGATTTTGCTTTAGTGCGAATTGGGGATTGAATTGATATGGCTTCCAAACGACCACGAGGGGAATCGTCCAGCTCACATGCACACGCTGAGGATGTAGATTTTGATAGGAGTCGATTTGTTTCGGCTGAGGCGGAGGACTTCTATCACCGGGTTTTGTTGGGCAAGACCTTTGTATTGGAGCGTGGGCTAAAGCCCGATCCTGGTTTGGATGGAGAGATGATGCGTATGATCAGGTCTAAAGGCTGGTTATTGTTTGTGGAGCCACCATTGTCAGCACCTATTTCTGTGGTTCAAGAATTTTACGCCAACGCCAAGATTACAAAGGATGGGACTGCGTTTGTGAGGGGCTGTCAGGTGCCTTATAATAGTCGAACTATTAATGATATCTACCACTTGCCTACCATTCCCATTTCGGACCCTGAGAGTTTCCATTCTATGAATTGGGACACTAAATTGGAGCGAATCAAGAATACTCTGTGCAAGCCTGGTACCGAGTGGACAACAAAGCAAGGGACAGATCAGAAGCTTCACTTCCCTCACACTGCCTTGAGTCGTTATGAAAAGGCCTGGTACAACTTCATTTGTGACAATCTCATGACTACCAGGCACCAGAACGACGTGACCAAGGACCGGGCGATTCTGCTATTTGGGATAGTGATGGGAAAGTCTGTTAATGTTGGTTATGTGATTCACCAGTCTATTCGTCGTTACCTTCAGGGAGGTACTTCAGGTGGTATCCCGCATGCTTCAGTGATTACCCGCTTATGTTCAGCTGCGGGGGTGGAGTGGGCCGACAGTGAGCCAGTGCAGCTCCCGATGAATACCATTGATCACGCGACGATAGCAAAATATAAGGTGTGGGAAGGAGCCCCGTCGCATGCTCGTGGAGCAGGATTCTTGTTAGGGGATTATTCTGAGAGTGAGGAGGCGTCTGATCAGCCGGTGCCTGAGCCTGAACAGCCGGTTAGTATCTCGCAGGCTCGATTGGATCGTATGGAGAGGAGGATGACTCGGCGGATGGATGCTATACACTCGAGCATGACGGAGCTTCGTTCCTTCTCCACTCAGCTTTCGGATAGCTTCCCACAGGCATTTTCTCAGTTGGGCGTTCAAGTCCAATTCCCGGCTTTTGGTGCAACCTCAGTTTACCCACCTCCGGACACACCTTCCGATGGGGAGGAGGCAGATGATGCTACTTCGGATTAGGGGAGTTTTCTTTCCTTTTCCTTTTCTTTTATTGTTTTATCCAATGAGGGCATTGTCTGTTTTAAGTTTGGGGGAGTTCTTTTAGGTTTTTGTTTAGCATGTTTATTAGTTTTATTCATCATATCTGTTAGTATATTAGTATCTTGCATAGTTTAGTTTGGTTGTGTTAGGTGCATTTAGTTTGTTGCATGAATCCAATTGAATAGTTGGTATGATTTTGGCTCGGCCAATGATGAGATGGGTATTATTGTGTTAACTTGGACAGTTTGAAAGTCGTTAGGGATATAATAATTTTGATCATGAGGGTAATTATGCTTGTCACAACTTGAGTTTTTGGATTGCACGAATAAATTGATTAATTTGACTGCTGGGTTCAAAGGGTTGCATAGCTGATTTTTACATGAGAATTGGGTAAATAATTCATAGGTGAATTAACAAAAAAGGTTAAATAGGGTAAAAACTGAGTTTGGGGGTTCTTTTAAGGCTAAAAAAGAAAATCAAAATAAAAAAATTCAAAATTATAATAAGTGCATTGACTGGTTGGGTTCTGTGGCCTCTATCACTTGGGTAATTAGATCCTTAGGGGTGTCTTAACACCTAGTGCCCTAAAGCCGTCTGGTTTGGGAGTCATTGATTGAACGCTCGCTACATGGGTGATTTTAAAAAGCCTAAGAGAACTTGACATTGCACAGTCAAGCATAAATACGAGATGGAGCGTAAAACGCACTCGTAGTAGAATAAAGTAGGAATAAACCCTTGTTAGAACCTTCATGCTTGGTATTTACTTGATTTTGACCGGATTTGTCTTATTTGCTTAAATTGGAGTAAAAATGGATTATGCTTGTTGTAGAGTTAGTTATGTGGCTTTATTGTGAACTTTGGTCAGTTAAGTCAATTAGTGAGCACACACGCACAACTTGGGTGATGATAGGTATATATTGTTTGATTGGTTGAGATTATTAAGTTCTTGTGACTGGATTTGCTGTTTCAAGCTGGTTATTGATATCTCTGAGGCATACAGTTAACATTCATGCTGGTTATTGGTTGGATTCGTAGGCATGCTAGTTTTTAGTGCATTCATGGCATTGTGTTGCATCGTGTTAGTTATTGCGTTACATTGTGTTGCTTGGGGACAAGCAATAGTTTAAGTTTGGGGGAATTTGATGAGTAGGTTTTATACCTACGAATCGGTTACCAATGAACGTGAATTATTGCTTATTTCCATGGTTTTCAGTTACTTTTCATGTATTTTGTGTGTTTTTGTAGGTTACACATGTTGGGATTGCATTGGGCGAGAATTGGACGTTCGAGTGGATAAGTTGCTGTTGTTGCTGAGGTTGCAGGAATTCAGAGCAGCGCGGCCGCGCCCAAAATGAACTGGGTAGCAGCGCGGCCGCGTGTGATGTCAGAGTTAGAAAAAAAATGGCTGCCAGGGTAGCGCGGCCGCGCGCCTTGCAAGCTTAATTCAAGCGCGGCCGCGCCAGTTCGAGTGAGGGCAAAATCGACTTTTCTGATATTTTAAATGGTTTTGATTTGAACTTGGATTTGAAACTTTGTAATTAATTAGGGGTTTTATCAGATACTATAAGTAGGTGTTTTCTAGTTGGTAATTGGTATCTATCTATTAGCAAACCCTAGTTTGAAGCAAGTGGAGAAGATTTGAAGCAAGTTGATAGCAAGGTGAAAGCAAGGAGGAGCAGGACAGAGTTTGAAGGATTGCTTTCAGTGTTTCTTCTCTTTTCTCTTTATTCCAAACTTTTGATGTTATTAAACTTGTGGATGATGATTTCTAGTTTATTTATGAACTAAATTTCTTTTAAGGCTATAATGGATCTTAATGCGTAGTTTTGAATAGCATGCTTCTTTGAATATTATGATTAGTTATTTCTGGATTGTCTATTAAGGTTTGTACTGAATTGTTTAATTATCTGGCCAATAATTATTGAGATGATCTGTATGAATTTGAAAGATGAAGTATAGATTTAGATCTAACCATAATAGCATGTGATTGTGTCTTCTGCTGTCGATGGAATTCATAATTTGTGATTAGGATAAAGATAAACCTATCACCGCATGTAATCAAAATAGGGAACTTGGGCTTTAAATCCTTTTTAATTGTAATTCACATAGAAATATAGTGAGTTAGTTATCTAGGGTGATGAACTTGAGTCTATCAATTGTGGATTTAAGTTAGGTTGTTTATGGAACATTGAAAGATGATCATAAATAGTGATGTGTTCCTGGTTAACAATCTAGAATAACTAGCATAATCCAAAGGGGAGCATGTTAAGTGAAGTGAAGCATTAAGGAAGTTATAGTCTTAAGTCTTTAAAAATCTTTTTTCAAGTTAGTGTTAGTAATTTAATTTATTTCAGAAACTTCAAAAATCATTGATCATTTGTTCACTAAAATAGATTTGATTTAAATTTGAAAATTGTTATTATAGAATCAATTCTTCTCTGTGGGACGATACTCTACTTTCATTTTATTACTTGTGGACTGCGTATACTTGCGTATTTTTGCTAGTATAGATTTTGGCAAACAACAGATTCTTGGACTGAGAGAGCAACCCTTATTAGGGGATTATAATGTGTCGGTTATTCGATGCAGTCAGAGTTAAATGTTATGCATATACATAGGGTACGAGAGGCTGATCCCCTCGAGTACTACTGACGGGCCAAACGTTTAAAAGGGTCAGTTGAATGACTGATCCTTTGGCCAAAAAGTTCATGGTCTATTGGACCACTCAACAGTAAATAATCAATATTCATTATTTCATTTGAACTTTGATTATATTGTCAGTTATTTCTTCAATGTTCTTAAATTGTTGAACTATGCGATTATTATTCTCATTCATTCATGATATATCTTCCTTATTTATTTTAAACTTGCTACGCAAAGTAGTTGCTCACTCTTGCTATATCATGAACCTATTGCAGTTGAGTCGGGGAGTTCCAAAGCGGACAAAGGCAAGGAAAAGCTTAAGGAATAGTTATATGTACTATCTCGTTATGTAATCGTGGAATCGTTTTGTATTATTATTGTATTCCGTGATGTATTTATTTAAGGTTATAGACCTTGGGACCGTAGTAAAACTTTTGTAATGAACAACATATGTTTATTTATTCCGCATTAGTTGATTTATGTTGTTTAGAGGTGTATGGATGTACTTTATTGTGAGCACCAGATTCGAGGTATTGGTACCTGAATTTGGGGGTGTCACAACAATGATCTTCCAAAAGATAAAGATGAGGGTGCAAGAATTTTAGAAATTGTTGCAATTCTAGCAAATCAACCCGGCAGACATGATAAGTAGAATCAACAGACTGAATTCAACAAACAGAATGAACAGGAAACAGAAACTTCTCCAAGTAATACGGAACCTCTCAAATCTGATTCTGGCTAACAAGAAGAAATCATACACAACATTGAAATGTTAAAAATAATAAAGTATCTTAAAAACTATCCCCCAAAAAATATCATTGGAGATATAAATAAAAGAATAACCATAAGTATAGGGGCACAAAATCTATGTGCGTATTCAATGTTCTTATCACAAATTGAACCAAAGAATGCTAAGGAAGCCATCCTCGATGAAAATTAGCCATTAGCAATGCAAGAGGAACTCTAACAATTTGAAAGATGTCAAGTATGGGAGTTAGTTCCTCCTCTAAAAGAAGTATCAATCATTGGAACAAAATGGATATTCAAAAACAAGCCTAATGAGCATGGTACAGTTACTTGCAATAAAGCAAAGCTCAAGGATACAACCAATAAGAGGGGATTGACTATGAAGAAATATTTGCCTCAGTAGCAAGGTTAGAGTCCATTCGAATTTTGCTAGCTTTTGCTTGTTATAAGAAATTTAAGCTTCACCAAATGGACGTAAAAAGCGCATTCCTCAATGGATACATAAATGAAGAAGTATACGTAAGACAACCTTCCAAATTTAAACATGAGAAGTACCCAAATCATGTCTATAAACTAAAGAAGGCTCTCTATGGACTTAAACAAGATCCAAGGGCTTGGTACGAGAGGTTAAGTAAGTATCTTTTATCAAATGGTTTCATTAGAGGTAAAATCGATTCCACATTATTTATTAAGAATGAAAATAAAGATATTATCATTGTGCAAATATGTGTAGATGATATAATATTTGGTGCTACTAATGATTTTCTTTGTGAGTGGTTTTCCAAGTGTATGCATAAGGAGTTCAACATGAGCCTAATGGGAGAACTTAACTACTTTTTGGGACTCCAAATTAAGCAAACAAAGGAAGGTATTTATATACATCAAACCAAATACACGAAGGAATTGCTCAAAAGGTTCGGATTTGAAAAATCTAAATCAAAAGTTGCACCAATGAGTACATCAATAAACCTTACATCCGATGACAAAGGTACAAATGTAGAATTGACTAAATATCGAGGTATGATAGGTTATTTTCTATACTTAACTACATCAAAACCCGATATAATGTATAGTATATGCCTTTGTGCAAAATTAAAAGCAAAACCAAAAGAATCACATTTAAAAGCGGTTAAAAGAATTTTCAAGTATTTATGTGATACTACCAATTTTGGTTTGTTTTATCCAATTTGCAATAATTTCGAACTAATAGGCTACTCAGATGCAAACTATGCAGATTGTTAAATTGATAGAAAAAGCACAAGTGGTGCTTGTACATTTTTAGGACAAAGCTTAGTGTCTTAGCATAGTAAAAAGCAAACTTCAGTTGCTTTATCAACCACAAAGGGTGAATATTTAGCTACAGGGAGTTGTTGCTCTCAAATATTATGGATGCATCAAACCTTATGTGATTTTGATATTTCATGTGATAATGTGATAATACTAGCACCATTGCTATATTAAAAAACCTGTTTTGCATTCACGCACAAAACACATAGAAGTGAGGCATCATTTTTTAAGGGATAATGTTTCAAAAGGCTTAATTAAATTAAATTTTATCCCCATACAACACCAATTAGTAGAAATTTTCATAAAACCATTGAGTGAACAAAAATGAACAAGGGAAACAGGTAACCCTTCCTCACATCCGATGAACCCTCCACCGTCAGTAACACCCTTATCTTCATCCTCACTAGAATTTTTTGCTAATTTCTTTAGAGGTCATAACTTTGAGGCTCGTTACAAATCATCAATAATCCGCTAACTATTTGTTGATGAGAAAATAATAGACATGTTTTTCTATCAAAACTCTCCTCTACACACTCTGTTTGCATCTTGTGGCATATCCTCCATGGTTTTTCCACCTTCTATCGCGTACCCAAAGTTAATCTAACAATTTTATACTAATCTGGAGTATTCTGGTAATTGTTATATAACGTTTGTCAAAGGCAAATTTTTGTCTTTTACAATGACAGATTTGGGGGTTATTTTGGCTATTCCATCCATTGGGATATGCCCATTCACACTAAAAGGTACTGCTTATACACCTTTTTCACTTCTAGAACAACTCCAAACTGTCATGGATGACACCACACTATTTGTTATTTCTCTTCCCAAAATTGTTGACGTGTCTCCTATTGCTAGTGATCCACAAAGTCTTGAGGTACAATCTTTTACCTCGCACTGGTGGCGGTGCAAACTTTACCTACCAAGACCTTATGTTGGTTGCAATAATTTTAAAAGGGATGACTTTTAATTTTTCTCTGTTGATGTTGCGTAACATGATTAGTTGTCTCTATCAAAGTAAAAAATGTCTGCCCTATGGTCGGTTTCTTACAAAAAAAAATTCAGCATTTTCAAATCTCGTTCGACAATGAAACTTTTGTGTCTCTTACTGAATCTATTGACTCTGTCAATTTGAAAAGTTCCCATCTCTCCCTAGTTGATGGGTAGTTTGTACGTACTGCCCTTGAAGTTCCTCCTATTTAGCCACCACCATTTATTCTTATATCTCAGGATCCTTCTTCATCCACTCCACCTCCATATTCTCTTTCCCCTGAAATCTTAATTCTCTTGAATAAGATTCTTTCCAATTAAGTTAGTTTGCAAGAAGATATTTCTGATATCAAAAACATACTGACTATATTGGAAAAAGGAAAACAGCCTCTGAATAATCAAGAAGCAAATTCCATCTTTCGCCAAGTGAAAGACGAGTTTATTAATCTACAGGCTGGCTTTGAACTTTAAACCAAAGCCATGGTAGAAGCCTTGTAGCAAAAAATGAATCGCAATGCCTGTCAGTTAAGCTAAGAGCTAAAGTTTGTCTGCAATTAAATTAGAGTTTTGGGAAGGTTTGTTGCTAGACGCACAAACAAAATAGGGGAAGAATTTCATATTGATTGGATGAACTCTCCAGTCCCTGAGTGGCCTCAATGTAACTGGCTCGCGACATTTAAAGGAGATTTTTTGGACTTGGAAGTGCCTCCTACTGAATATATCGAGCACCCTCCTCATTTTGCTGACGAACTCACCCTGGCTGAACGCGTCCAACGTCTCGTCCATCGACATTACTTCACTAAATGACTCAAAAACAATGTTGACATCATTGACCTTATTGACTGATCTTTTTCTTTCTCTCCTCTTACTTCTTTTTGATTGATGACAAAGGGGGAGACAAACTTAGTATTTATGATACTTTATTTTATGGTACTGTGGTTAACTTTATCTTATGGTACTGTTTATGACTTGGTAATGATTCTTATGACTGATTGCTTTTGTTACTGTTTAAGACTTGGTACTACTTATGACTAGCCTATAAATGCTTGCTCTTGTTTTTAATGCAACTGGTTTTAATGGCTAATGATTGCTGCATTTGAAGATAATGATTATTGGTGGTTATAATTGCTATACTGAGTTGGATATGAAATAGATTGATTTACTGTTAGAAGTTTAAGGTAGGTACTAGAAACTTGGGTAAATTGATATAGGAAGTTATGTAAGTACTGCATAAACTTTGTAGAATTTTAATTAAGAATTGAGATGCAAATGTTGCTTCTGAAGTTGCTCTTGTGTTGAATATCTTTTGAACCGCATTATCTTCCATTTCATTATGTCAAGGAAATTTGAAATATATGCATAGTTTTAGAGGGAGCCATAATTATTGTGTTGTCATCATCAAAAAGGGGGAGAATGTTGACTTGGTCATATTCCAACCTTGTGTTTTGATGATGACTTTCCCATTATGCTAAATTTTTATTCATGCAATTTCAGGATATTGATGAAACAAAAGAATTCTTGAAGCTTTGACTTATGAAAGATTGAAAACATGAAGGCTTGAAGATATAATTGAGTCATTAGGCAATCAATGTAAGATCCCAGATTTAATTATTTCTCAATTAAGGCTCTAGGATATGCATTGTATGGAAATAATTATGGAAATGGTTAATTAATAATGGAATAAATTAATTAGGATTTCAAAACTAATATGAAAAAGTTTTAAATGTTGAAAAATTTAATTGTGCCTAAGTTATTTTCCAAGCTGCCCAATCCGATTGGTAAATGGACTAATTAATTGATATACCTCCTTTCATAGTAGAAGTTGCTTAGTAATTGATTTACCTATTTCCATATTGCAAATATCAAGCTGCCAATTAATTTTTTATAGACCTACCTTCCTTAAGCAACTTTACTTACTTATTGTGATTGGTTAAATGATTGATTGCAAGTAGCGATAATATATTAGGAGTAAATTAGCCAAGCATGATTCTTATTACCTTATTAAGTGAAATCAGTGTGAACATATGATTAGTATTTGAAATTGATTACTGGCTAAGAATCATTACTTCTTGATTTCCAACGTATAAGTCACCTTAACATTCATAAAATCAATTAGTATTCTGATTTGGGCAAAACCTCCTCTTTGATTGATTTTCCTCAAGTGGCTACAACACTTTCTTACACTATAAAACAAGTCCAGCTGTGGTACACAAAAATACACAATACAGATACATCAAGTAGAATATATAGAAAAACATTCTGAAATTATCTTTTCTTCATATACAATTCATAAGGGATGTTTAAAGTTTTCAATTATGAAGTATCATTCAAAGGCTGCTGCACTTCGAGTCTACTGATTAATTTTCAGCCTTCTACTTTACACTTAAATGGTGATATCTTTCTCTTTTACGTTGATCATTACATAATTAGTTGAGCCTTGCATTGTGATATAATTATTACTTTGATCATAGAATATTTTGTTTATCATCTTCTTTAAATAGTGAGTAGACTAAGGTTAGTCTAGAAGTTTCTACTCTGGGTTAGATTAGGGTTTTACAAATAAGTTTAAAGAAGCAAAAGTAGGTGCATAGGTGCACGAGGAGCAAAAGTGCTCGGGGAATATAAATATTCAAAAGTTATGGAAACTTATTTTGTAAAAGAGTCAAATTGTAATTCAAGTTAATTAATAAAAGAGTCTCCAATACTAGTTGGTATTGGATGTGGATTAGGCCACTAGAGTAGAGGTTAGGGGTCGAACCACGTAAAAAATTTTTGTGTTCATGTGCTTGATTGTTTTGCTTTAATTGTTCATCAAATTCTTTAATTTGAATTGTAAGCCATAATCTTAACACTTAAAGTTATATACTACATCAGAAAATTATTCATCTCAACTCAAGTCATTAATTAATATAAGTTAATAAATATTGAAAACTGGAATAATAAACCGTCTTTTGATAACTTGGAGAAACTGGTTATCCGGCAAGCTGAATTTATAGTATAGTATACTGCATTTTTAGACATAAAGTTTTATCAAATTTTTTTTTAAGCTACAAAAGTTTGATATCATTTGTTACCACACTTATTCAACCCCCCTTCTAAGTGTGCTTATCTGAATTTCTTAAATGAATGCTCGTAGAACATACTGGTCAAATTCACAGAGTTTATTCTGATATCGTAGAGTCTTCTAAGAGATCGTAAAGCAAGTTGAAGATCATAGAGTCTGAAAGAGATCGTAGAGCTTATTGAATACCATAGAGTTTGAAAGAGATCGCAGAGCTCATTTAAGACCGTAGAGTCTGAAAGAGATCATAGAGCTCATTAAAGACCATAAAGCTTATGGATCGCAGAGCTTGCCAATTGTAAAGTCATCTAGCCAAATACTCTACGACCACCATGAAACTCTACGATTAGAAAAATCGTAGAGTATGTCTGCTATGATAATGGACTGACATTGTCAAGACTCGAAGAGTGAAGATCCCAAGATAGTTGTTGAACATCTTAAGATTGAAAAGAAGATCAGGTCGAAGTGTGTCTAACCAGCTAGTTCAGTGAAGTGATAGCGACCCACGTACAAGTCACTACAGCAGTCTGATGTGACATATTACAGCAAAAAGCAAGCTGAGACATACTCTCCCAAAAGTCAACAATTAGAGATTTTCTAAGATCGGAGCATTAAATGAGCAACGACAACTTTCAAATGGGACAATCTCAAGGACGTCTATAAGTGGCACGTAGATTCAATTCAATAGTAACGATCATATATTAAACAAGTTAAACTGCTACCAAACTCTCAAGAACACTACTTTACGATCTTGAAGATCTAAAACATCTTGTTCTACTGTTAAGTCATTCTGTGTTGATCTTAAAGCAACTTAGCAGCACCCCAAAATACCTTATTTGTTCTGTGATTATTCAGGTCTTAGTGACCTTTATAATTAGGTCTTGGTGACCTTTGTATATAAGTCTAAATGACTTGAAGAGTTATATGTAAACCAGTCTTATTGACTTATTCCAAGTCTAAGTGACTTGAAGGAATCTTTATGATTCAGTTGTTGTAATTGTTCTTTGTGAAGAGATCTTAGTAATCACCACATCTTTAGTGGATTTCTTACTCGATAAGGAGAATAGTGGACTAGGAGATATTTGTTCTCTGAACCACTTAAAATATCTTGTCTCTTTACTTTCAGCATTTACATTTCTGTAAAGTCATTTATATTTTTTTGTAACTTAATTCCATCTGTGTGCTAAACTTAGAACTGAGACTTTCCTAAATCTTTGAAAGGAGATTTTCAAATCATCATTCCGCTGTGCATAATTAAATGAACCTACTTAATTTATAAGTTGGTAATACTCTTTAAAAAGGAAAGTTTTTAAAAGGATCTATTTAACCCCCTTTCTAAATCTCTAAGTGCCTTTAGGAATCAACAAGTGGTATCAGAGCAGGTTTTCATAATCAAAGCTTAAATTACTTGAATAGATCAATGGCACAAAATAAAACCAGTTCTGAGCTTGGTGGTGGAAACAAGTCACCCCTATGTAATAAAGATAAATTTGCTAACTAGAAAGTGTGAATACAGACTTATATGGACACACTTGATGAGGAGCTGTTTGATGTTGTTCTAAATAGCCCATATGTCCCCATGAAGCTAGCTCCAACAACAGAAGATCCAAACAAGGTTGCGGTCTGAATGGACTGATATGGAGAAGAAGCTCATTTAGCTCGATAGAAGAGCCAAGAACATTCTGTTCATGGTTTTGGAGGATGAGCTGTTTGAGAACGTGGTCAACTGTAAGATGACAAAGGAAGTATGAGAAGCTCTCCTAGTGATGCACGAGGGAAATGAAGAAGTTAGGGAAAACAAGCAATTCCTACTAACTTAACAATATGAAATGTTCTCCCATGTTCCTGGCGAGAACATAACATCAACTTATGAAAGGTTCAACGTGCTGCTCAACTCCCTCATAACATTTGGAAAGGTCTATCCCAATAAAGACCTCAACATCAAGTTCATGAGAGCATTGACGAGCAAGTGGGATGCAAAGACCACGACAATTAGAGAATAAAAAAATCTGCATGAGATGACTGTGTAGAAGCTCTATGGTAATCTTCTTACCTATGAGCTGGAGCTGAACCAAAGGGCAAAAACTACTTCAGAATTTAGAAGCAAAGAGAAAGGAGTAGCTCTCAAAGTTGCTGAGGCATCTTCCAAAGTCCCCTTGGAAGATGAATCTAATGATGATGAAGAAGATGAGGATATTGCCTTTCTTGCTTGAAAGCTGAGAAAGTTTATGAGAAAGGGAAAAAGTAGCAATTCTAGAAGATACAACAATAACAACAACAATTTCAACAACAATAAAAATTATTCGAAAGACTTGTGCTACAATTGCAAAAAGTTAGGTCAATATATTACTGACTGTAACAAGCCTTTAAGAGAAGAATTGAAGAAAGATAAGAATTAGAAAGAGTCAGCACCGAAGAAAGAATTTAGAGGCTACAAAAAGTTTCCAAAAAAAGACAAAGGTCTAGTAGTAGAAAGTTCGTGAACGACTTTGACAATGATTCAAATTCAGAGTCCAATGATGATGAAGAACCTTAGATGGCCAATCTTTGTCTTATGGTCATAGAAGCTCAAGCAGACAACACCACTGATCATCAAGAAATTGATATCAGTGAGGTATTTGACTTCAATTCCCCTGATGTAGATATCAATGACCTTAGAATTACTTTGCATGATATTACATCTGATTTGCATAAATATATAAAGTGGTTCAGGGTTCTATTAAGAGACCATTCTCTTCTTCACGAGGAGAAAGAGAAAGTACAAGTAGAGATGGAAACATCTCTACGAACTATTAGCTTTCTATCCAAGCTTGAGGTTGAAAATGAAAACTTGAGAAAGATAACTGAGCAATCTGTACAGAGAGAATTAACTTTAGTTTCCAAGATTGAGGAACTGAAGAAGACTATCTCGACATAGAACAGGTCTTATTCTTCTATGGACTTTCTGATCACAAGTTAAAGAGTAGTCTCAAACAGATTAAGTTTAGGATTTAGGGAGCCATCCTCAGATCGTAGTATGAACACAGTGCTGGAGATTAACAATAACAGTGCTTCTACTTCCCATAGAATCATTGTATTTATGAAATCCACAGAAGTTGTAGAGCCGATTATTCCAAGTTGTATAATCTCTGTTGATCAAGTTGTGATCCGTGAGAACAACAGATCACACACTGGTCTAGGGTTCAAGAAATAGCAAGGTAAGATAAACACTACCTTCAAGCCTCGAAGGATCGTAGAATCAGGTAATACTCACTCTACAAACCAACCAGGCAAGAAATGTAGAGTTGACTTTCACCCTACGAAATCTCAGAATCGTAGACCAGTGTGGAAGCAGAGAGAGTATAAGCCTAGAAGAAAGGATGTAAGTGTCTATAGTCCACACGTGTCTTTGAAGAGCCACACACATAAAAGCGTGTATCATATAAAATGTTATAATTATCATAAATATGGACATTTTGCCGCCTTGTGTTATTATGATTATTATCCTATTCATTATAGACATAGAATCAAGTAAGTCTGGGTCCCAACAGGAACTAATAAATCAGGACCCAAACAATTTGGGTACCAAAGTAAAAGTTAACTTTTATTATAGGGAAGGAATTCTACTAGCTCAATCTGGTATCTTGATAGTGGATGCTCGAGGCACATAACAGGAAATAAGGCTCTCATGTCGAACTTCAAAGAAAAGGATGGTCCTGCGATTGTCTTTGGAGACAATAACTCTGGAAAGACTTGAGGATATGACTCTATTGGAAATGCTGCAGTATTCTTCAGCAAAGTGACATTCGTTGAAGGCTTAAAGCATAATCTCCTAAGCATCAGCTAGTTATGCGATAAAGGGCATTAAATGATCTTCCTCAATAACCAGTGTCAAGTTAAAGACCTGGAATCGAATTCATTGAAGCTAACTAGAACTAGAGAAGGCAACGTATATGTGGTGAATCTTGCAGAACTGAGTTCAACTGAAACTGTATGCTTCTTTACTAAAGTGTCAGAAGACATCAACTGGTTGTGACATCGAATGTTATCTCATTTAAACTTCAAAAATATGTCAAAGCTTACCTCCAAAGATCTAGTTTCAGGCTTACTAAAGCTCAATTTTGTCAAGGAAAAGCCTTGCAAAGCTTGTCAGCTAGGAAAACAAACAAGAGTCTCATTCAAAAGTAAGACAGTCAACTCCAATGATAGACTTCTGCAATTACTTTATATAGATCTTTTTGGGCCTATCCTAACTGTTAACAGGAAAAAGATACTCATTGGTCATAGTAGATAACTATACCAGATTCACATGGGTATTCTTCCTGAGCTCTAAGGATGAAACCAACTCTCAATTGATTAGATTCTTCAAGCTGGTTGAGAATGAGAAGGGTAAGAAAATCAAGGCTATAAGGAGTGATCATGGAAGAGAATTCAACTTGTTAGGTTGATTTATTTCATTAAGTAAACTGAATGTATAGTTATATGAAATTGAATGATCGTAACGTTGTTTAGGCGAACGTAAAGGTAAGTGAATGATCGTAGAGCATACTGGTCAAATTCGCAGAGTCTACTCTGAGATCATAGAGTCTGCTAAAATATCCTAAAGCAAGTTGAAAATTGTAGAGTTTGAAAGAGATCATAGACCTCATTGAAGACCGTAGAGTCTGAAAGAGATCGTAGAGCTCATTAAAGTCCGTAAAGTTTGAAAGAGATCGCATATCTAATTGAAGATATTAGAGCTTATGGATCATAGAGCTTGTCAATCGTAGAGTCATCTAGCGAGATACTCTACGACCACCATGAAACTCTACAATTAGGAAAATCGAGTATATCAGCTCTGACAATGGACTTACATTGTCAAGACTCGAAGAGTGAAGATCCCAAGATAGTTACTGAACATCTTAAGATTGAAAAGAAGATCAGATCAAAGTATGTCTATGTAAGTTTACAAAAATATAAACATACATACAATCTCATGTATAAATAGCGGAAGCATGACATAAATCAAATTTTAACTTTTTTTTGCAATTCTAGGATCACCTTATGCGATATTATTAATTGAAGAACGATCAAAGATATACCTCATAAAGATGATCAACTTCTTGATGTGATCTTTAAGTTCTAATCCTTTGTTCTTTCACGCTCTTCCAAATCCACGGATCAAAAGCAAGCTACTCAGTGTGTGCAGCGCTCTAAAGGTGATCCACCAAGAGATGATTATGAAAAAAGTAAATTTAGGTTTCTATAAATCCTAGGTGGCTAACCCTAATTCTCTCTCTCTCCCCTAACTCCTTAGGTGTAGAGAATTATAGAATTCCAATGGCAATTATAATTGTCTAACTGTGTAACCCTAATCTATTATAAGGCCTCTCCTTATATAGACTAATCCTTATCCTAAACCATTTAGGACTTCGGATTTTAATTTAATTCCCAATATAATTAGGAACTAAATTATAATAATAAATAATAAGACTTCTCTTATTAATTTATAATTAGTATTTTTTCAAATACTTAATTATAAATATTAAGCTATTTAATTTATTCCACTAATAAATTAAATTAATTAATTTATTATTATCAAGCCAATTAATTTATAATAATGACTCCTCTTATTAATTTATAATTTAGTATTTCTCCAAATACTTAATTGTAAATATTAGTATTTTTTTAAATACTAAATTATTATTATTAAGACAATTATTTCTAAAATAATATTTATCTTTTATGGTGTGACCCTTTGGGTTCAATAATATACCGGTAGTAGAATAAATAAATTAATACCATTCTAATATTATTTATAATGAATTAAACTCCTTTAATTCAAATATAAATAAATAATATTTATTCTACATCATAAAGGACACCTTACATCAGTATATCATAACATTCCGGATAATATGAAATCAACGTTAAATCACATAGAACCTATTCTATAAATAGTTACCGTACAATTCAATGTTTCTACCATACAATGTCTCAATCAAACATAAGACATGGAATTACTGATAAGTCTTATTTATTTGATCATATGTATTTTAATTCACAAATGCACAACTCTGATTAATGTAAATTAGAAACTCCTTTTTAATTTCCATTCACCTTGGCCAAGAATTTCTGAGTTGTCATTCATCGAATCACATATGACATTCTTTCTATTTACTAGAAGTGGTAGATCATTTGTTAATCATTCACCTATCCCCATGTACATTTTATTATATCCAAACATACCCTATTATACTCCCAAAGAGTTAAGGAATATGACAAAGTATAACTCAGAATACACAAGATACTATGATGATCTCAAGTCCAAGAATCACTTGTACTACTATCACTATATAAACTCCTATTGTCAGGCAAGTAAAAATCCATTAGGTGTTCCTTTAAGCGAGTCACGTTCAGTGAACTTATTCTCCAATAAGCACCGATATACTTGCTTTAGTGTCTCTACACAAATGATTATGAGATCAATCACCCTCTTCAACAGAGCAAGCATAATATGTACTAATCTATCCGGAATCAGTAATCCCACATTAGTGATCCAACGATTAGGAATGTTCTAGTTTTGAGCTATCTTGAATTTAGATCTCATTAGCATGATCATCATCATGATTCTAAAAGCATTTTTCCAAAACTATGGGTTTATTATATTTATTTAATTCAACCAATTAAACATGAATAAAGAATGTCTTTAATTAAATAATTCTTTTATTAATAAATGAACAAGATTACAAATTAAATGCTTATCATATTCAATGTGATTGGCTTGAGGGCATATTACTTTCAAACACCCACTTGCACTAAAGTCATCGCCATGTATCTTATACCCATCTTCTCTAAGTGGCAATTGTCCTGGTGCTGGATAATGCTTTAGTAAATAGATCTGCAATATTGGTCTGAGAGTCCACTATCTCTATGGTGAAATCTCCTTTTTCAATGATTTCTCTAATCAAATGACAGTGCCACAACACCTGTTTGGATTTCTAATGAGACTTGGGAACTATTCCAATTTCTGTAATGAACTTTTCATCCAAACAACCAACTTTACAGCTTCACCTATAACTATATACTTTGTCTTTGTCACTAAATCAGTAACTCATTTCTGCTTAATGAGGACATATTTAACTTGGACAAGGGTGGAAGCTAAGCGGATCTGGTGTAAGTTCCAGTTGGACTAGTGACGAGAGCACGAGCAAAACGCTTCAGGGAAAGACTTAATGGGTTTATTCAAGAAGCTTGGAATGACAAGGATGCAAGTTCAAAGGCGTTGGAGATGGGGCCTAAGTTCGTGAATGTGTTACAAGTGAGGAATCCAAGTCATGAAGCAAAAGAAGCAAAAATTCAAAATTTAGGTGCAAGCGCCTAAGGCGCTCATTCCTTTGTATTTCCAGCGCCTAGAGCGCTTGCCAAATGTGAAGCCACTGTAACTCAGCGCCTAAGGTGCTTCATGCCTTATGTTTTAAGCGCCTAAGGCGCTCACATCGTGATGAAGACACTGCAGGATAGCGCCTAAGGCGCTGCATCAAGAAGCAAACCAAGTGCCTAGAGCACTTGGCCCTGAACACGGAATCCAAAGTTGCGTTTGATCAGATTTATTTCCTTAATTTCAGCATATTTTCATAATTCTATTGTAATTAGGATATTTTAAGATAGGATTTTGATTCCAAATCAGTTGTTATTTCCTTTATGGTTTCTAGGGTTTCATAGCTAGTATAAATAAGTTTTATGTTTGTAATTCAAATACAATTAAATTCCAATAATATTCTGAGTTTATTCATAATTGAGAGCTATTCTCTACTTTTGGATCTTTGAAGGATTTCTAAGTTAATATCTTAGTTCTTCTTTGAGATTCAATTTGACTTATCATACAACAAGTCATAGTTGTGTGTGGCGTCTTCTATTGCATCAATCGTTGATTGTACTAAGGTTCCTGATTCATATAAGTACGGGGTTTAGGTGTCATTGGTGTTCCATTCAACGCAGATTCATTACTTGATCGATTGTACCAAGGTTCTCGTCTCTTTATAGACGTTGGGTTGCGGTGTCGAGAGAGTTCCACTCAAACAGCTTGATAGAAACGATCCGGGCGACGACCACCTCACGCAAGCGTGCCGTGGAGTCCATCATTTGTTATCAGAGCCAAGTTTTTTTTCTAGCGACTTACTTATCGTTAATTGTTTTTCCTGTGTTTGATTTGTTGAGCAGCAAAAAAAAGAGTATAGAAAATCAATTTTTTTTTCAGTTTATTTCAATTATTGATATTCCTATCGTTTGAGGCTTATAAGAGGAACAAGGTGATTAATCTGTGATAATTGTGGAATTTTGAAATTTACATACTCTATAATTGTTTCGTGATAGGTTATTTTGAAATTGATTTGAAAACTGTGATATTATTTAGAAATTCGAAAAGAACCTATAAGAGAGAATTTGAGTGGTAAAAGGCAAGAGTGGTGATATTATTCGAGGGTAAAAGCCTAGTTGAGTGCATACACGAGAGATTCATTATTGTTGAGCGAAACACGTAAGGGAGTGGTAAGGAAAATTATTTCTTTTGCTAATCTTTGTTTTGTAGCTAATCATGTCTGGTATGAAGGATAAGGGGTTGTTTGGAGAAGGATCTTCAACAAAAGATCAAAAGGGGGAATCAAAGGTAGATACGGACGTCCTTCTACAACAAGTGATCCAAAAGTTAGAACGCTTTGAGGACAAATGTGAGAGGATGGAGAGTGTTCAAAGAGAGCATTCACAGGTTATTTTGGGCTCTTACAAGGAGGAGAAGGGTCGGAAAGAGGAGAATAGGGATAACGAGGAGGAGTCCTATGAAGAGGATTTTGACCCAAATTTTCGGTGGCGATTTGAGGCCAGGGATAGAAGGTATAGGGATAATAGAGAAGAAAGAATCGGGTATATGATAACTTGGGAAACATTAAATTGAAAATTCCATCTTTCCAAGGGAGGAGTGATCCTGAGGCTTATTTGGAATGGGAAAAGAAGGTAGAATGGGTTTTCAAATGTCACAACTATTCAAGCGCAAAAAGGTACAGTTGGCAGCTACAGAATTTATAGATTACGCTGTAACTTGGTGGGATCAGTTGAAGACTAGTAGGAGGAGATGTGACGAGCTTCCAATTGAAACGTGGGCAGAGATGAAGGCGGTAATGAAGAAGAGGTTTGTACCAAGTCACTACCATCGGGAGCTATATCAGAATTTACAAACTCTTAAGCAGGGTAGTCGGAGCGTGGAGGATTACTACAAAGATATGGAGGTTATGATGGCCCAAGCCAATGTTGTGGAGGACCGCGAGGCGACTATGGCTAGGTTTGCAGCGGGTTTGAATTGGGAGATTTCAGATTTGGTGGAAAGACAACATTATGTGTTGCTTAAGCATATGGTACACATGGCCATTAAGATTGAGAAGCAGTTCAAGAGGAGAGGTAATCAACGTTCAATTTCCACTACAAATTCATGGAATCCCAATGTATCAAAAATGGAGGAGAAGCCATTCATGGTCAAACCAAAAAGTGAGCCGAAACAAGAGACATCCAATCGGGGAAATTAAGTTAAAAGTGAGACTTCTTCCAACAGAAATCGTGACATTGTATGTTTTAAATGTTAAGGCAGAGGTCATATTTCGAGTTAGTGCCCAAATCAGAGAACTATGCTTGTTCGCGATGATGGTGAGGTGGAGACCGAACGGGAGGAAAGTGACACTGATTCTATGCCACCATTGGAGGAGGTGGATGATAAGGAGGTTGTTGTACATGGGGATATTCTAGTTACAAGGAGAGCCCTTAGTACACAGGTGAAAGAAGAAAGTAGTGAACAGCGGGAGAATCTTTTCCATACTAGGTGTCTTATAAATGGAAAGGTTTGTTGCGTGGTAATAGATGGCGAAAGTTGCACGAATGTGGCTAGTACTGTCATGGTTGGAAAGTTAGGATTGACTACATCAAGACATCCTCAATCGTACCGTTTGCAATGGCTCAACAACAGTGGAGATGTAAGGGTTACAAAGCAGGTTTTGGTGCCATTTACTATTGGTCGTTATGTGGATGAAGTCCTATGTGATGTGGTTCCAATGCAAGCAGGTCATTTATTACTTGGGAGGCCATGGCAATTTGATAGGCGTGTGAAGCATGATGGTTTTACAAATGAGTATTCTTTTGTGCACAATCAACGGAAGGTTACTCTTTGTCCTATGTCGCCAAAACAAGTTCATGAGGATCAACTTCATCTGCAGAGAGATTATGAAAAAAGAAAAGAGAGTGAAGAAAAGAAAAATAATGAAAAAAAATAATGAGGGAAAAAATAAGAGAGAAAAAGAAAGAGAGAAAAGAAAAGATGAGGAGCGAAAAACAAATATCTATGCAAAAAAGAGCGATGTGAGGCGAGCTTTAGATGCTAAACAGCTGATGATTATACTTCGGTATAAGGAGGCGTTTTTGAACATTAACGCTAATGATTATTCTTTGCCTAGTGTTGTTCCATCTCTTTTACAGGATTATAAGGATGTGTTTCCCGAGGAGCTTTCACAGGGATTACCACCTATTCGGGGAATTGAACATCAAATTGACTTCGTACCCGGTGCAACCATTCCAAATCGTCTAGCTTATCGGAACAATCCTGAGGAGACGAAGGAGTTGCAAAGGCAAGTTGCCGAACTCATGGAGAAGGGGTTCGCGAGGGAAAGCATGAGTCCATGTGCAGTTCCAGTGATCTTAGTGCCTGAAAAGGATGAGAAGTGGCGCATGTGCATTGACTGTCGAGTGGTAAACAATATTACGGTAAAGTATCGACATCCCATTCCACGTTTAGATGACATGTTAGATGAATTGCATGGTTCTTATGTATTTTCAAAAATTGATTTAAAAAGTGGATATCATCAAATTCGCATACATGAGGGTGATGAATGGAAAACAGCTTTCAAAACAAAATATGGGTTGTATGAGTGGTTAGTGTTACCTTTTGGTCTAACTAATGCTCCTAGTACTTTCATGAGATTAATGAACCATGTTTTACGTCCGTTCATTAGAAAATTTGTGGTTGTGTATTTTGATGACATCTTGATATATAGCAAAAACTTGGGAGAACATGTATTGCATTTAAAATCTGTTTTAGATATACTTCGTAAGGAAAAAGTTATTTGCTAACATGGATAAGTGCACATTTTGTACGGATAAAATTGTTTTTCTTGGATTTGTTGTGAGTTCACAGGTAGTTCAAGTGGATGAGGAGAAAATACGTGCAATCCGAGAATGGCCGAGTCCATCAAATGTGAGTCAAGTTCGTAGTTTCCATGGACTGGCAAGTTTCTATCGACGGTTCATGAAGAACTTCTGCGACATCACATCACCATTTACGGAAGTAATCAAAAAAGTGTGGGTTTTAAGTGGGGTGAAGAACAGGAAAAGGCGTTTAAATTGATTAAAGATAAATTGACTAACGCTTATTTGCTTATGTTATCTAACTTTACTAAGACTTTTGAGATTGAGTGTGATGCTTCAGGTTTAGGGATTGGAGCTGTGTTGATGCAGGAAGGGAAACCAGTGGCGTACTTTAGCGAGAAGTTAAATGGGGCAGCTCTAAACTATCCTACTTATGACAAGGAGATGTATGCATTGGTTCGAGCGTTGGAAACGTGGCAACACTACCTTTGGCCTAAAGAGTTCGTGATTCACACGGATCATGAATCACTGAAATACTTGAAGGGACAGCATAAGTTGAACAAAAGACACGCAAGGTGGATGGAGTTCATTGAGACATTTCCGTACATCATCCGATACAAGCAGGGTAAGGAGAATGTTGTTACTGATGCTCTTTTGAGAAGGTATGTGTTATTAAATATGCTTGATACACAATTGCTTGGTTTTAAACGGATCAAAGAATTATATGTTAGTGACCTTGATTTTTGTGAGGAGTTTAAATCATGTGAAAAGAATGCTGTAGGTAAATACTTTAAAGTTGATGGTTTTCTGTTTCGAGAAAATAAGTTATGTATACCTGCATGTTCTTTGCGTGAGTTGTTGATTAGGGAGTTACATGGGGGAGGTCTGATGGGTCATTTTGGTGTTGAAGAGACTTTATCTGTTTTAAAAGAGCATTTTTATTGCCCTCATATGAAACGAGATGTAGAAAGAATTTGTGATAAATGCATTACGTGTAAACAAGCTAAGTCTCGTGTTCAGCCTCATGGATTGTATACGCCATTGCCTATATCTAGTGAACCTTGGATTGACTTATCTATGGATTTTGTGTTGGGTTTACCTAGGTCTAAGCGTGGTCATGATTCTATATTTGTGGTTGTGGATAGATTTTCTAAGATGGCACATTTTATTCCATGTCACAAAACAGATGATGCATCCCATATTGCTGATTTGTTCTTTAGAGAAATTGTGCGTTTGCATGGCATGCCTAGAACAATTGTTTCAGATAGAGATTCTAAATTTTTGAGTTATTTTTGGAAGACATTGTGGTGTAAGTTAGGGACTAAACTGTTATTTTCAACTACTTGTCATCCACAAACTGACGGTCAAACTGAAGTTGTAAATAAGACTTTATCTGCATTATTAAAGGCAATCATTAAGAAGAATATTAAGCATTGGAGGAATGTTTACCACATGTTGAGTTTGCTTATAATCGATCTGTTCATTCTGCTACTAATTTTTCACCGTTTGAGATTGTATATGGTTTTAATCCTTTAACACCGTTGGATTTATCACCATTACCTGTTTCTGAGTTTACTAACTTGGATGGAAAGTAAAAGGCTGAGTTTGTTAAGCAGCTACATGAGAAAGCGCGACTTAACATTGAGAGGAGGACAGAGCAATACGCCAAACAGGCCAATAAGGGTCGACGTCAAGTTGTTTTTGAACCGGGAGATTGGGTGTGGTTACACTTGCGAAAAGAAAGATTTCCGGCTCAACGTCGATCAAAATTGCTTCCTAGAGGAGATGGACCATTTCAAGTTCTCGAGCGCATTAATGATAATGCCTACAAACTGGATTTACCGAGTGAGTATAATGTTAGTGCATCATTTAATGTTTCTGACCTTAGTCCGTTTGATGTAGGTGATGATTTGAGGACAAATCCTTTTCAAGAGGAGAGGAATAATGAGGACATGTTTAGCTTGGACAAGGGTGGAAGCTATGTAGCGGATCCGGTGCAAGTTACAGTTGGACCAGTGACGAGAGCACGATCAAAACGCTCCAGGGAAGGACTTAATGGGTTTATTCAAGAAGCTTGGAATGACAAGGATGCGAGTTCAAAGGTGTTGGAGATGGGGCCTAAGTTCGTGAATGTGTTACAAGTGAGGAATCTAAGTCATGAAGCAAAAGAAGCAAAAATTCAAAATTTAGGTTCAAGCGCCCAAGGCGCTCATTCCTTTGTTTTTCAGCGCCTAGAGCGCTTGCCAAATGTGAAGCCACTGTAACTCAGCGCCTAAGGCTCTCCATGCCTTATGTTTCAAGCGCCTAAGGCGCTCACATCGTGATGAAGACACTGCAGGATAGCGCCTAAGGCGCTACATCAAGAAGCAAACCAAGCGCCTAGAGCGCTTGACCCTGAACACGGAATCCAAAGTTGCGTTTGATCAGATTTCTTTCCTTAATTTCAGCATATTTTCATAATTCTATTATAATTAGGATATTTTAAGATAGGATTTTAATTCCAAATCAGTTGCTATTTCCTTTATGGTTTCTAGGGTTTCATAACTAGTATAAATAAGTTTTATGTTTGTAATTCAAATACAATTAAATTCCAATAATATTCTGAGTTTATTCATAATTGAGAGCTATTCTCTACTTTTGGTTCTTTGAAGGATTTCTAAGTTAATATCTTAGTTCTTCTTTGAGATTCAATTTGACTTATCATACAACAAGTCATAGTTGTGTGTGACATCTTCTATTGCATCAATCGTTGATTGTACCAAGGTTCCTGCTTCATATAAGTACGGGGTTTAGGTGTCATTGGTGTTCCATTTAACGTAGATTCATTACTTTATCGATTGTACCAAGGTTCTCGTCTCTTTATAGACGTTGGGTTGCGGTGTCGAGAGAGTTCCACTCAAACAGCTTGATAAAAACGATCCGCGCGACGACTACCTCACGCAAGCATGTCGTGGAGTCCATCATTGTTTAAAACTTTTTTAACTCATTGCACC